>OZ012739.1:359670111-360872611 GCA_963859935.3 Lathyrus sativus
TGCTATGCTTACTTATGAGTCTAGGTATTTTGTAACCTTTATTGATGATTTTTCACGTTGCACATGGTTATTTTTAATGAAGAACATATCTGAATTGTTTTCTAGTTTTGAACAATGTTATTGGGAAATAAGAACCCAATTTGGTTTGTCTATTCGTGCCCTAATAAATGACAATGCACGTGAATGTTTATCCCAAAAATTTAAAACTTTTATGTCATCCAATGATATTTTCCACCAAACATCTGGCCCTCATACACCTCAACAAAACAGGGTAACCGAACCCAAAAATCAACATCTCGTAGAAACCACTCAGACCCTACTTCTCCATGGTAATGTTCCTCTCCAATTTTGGGGAGATGTTATGCTCACGACATGTTATCTTATAAATCACCCGCCCTCAACTATCCTAAATAATAAAATCCCTCATTCGGTCCTGTTTCTAAACTCTCCCCTTCACCCAATTCCTCCTCGAGTCTTCAGGTCAACATGTTTTGTACACAATCTTTCCCCTGGACTTGATAAACTATCAACTCGATCACTCAACTATGTCCTTATTGGTTATCACCAATCCCAAAAGGGTTACTGTTTCTATTCACATACTCTACAATGATACCTCATATCATCCGTTGTTACCTTCTTTGAGCCTGTTCCATATTTTGAGTCCAGCCAAGTAACTCCGGAACTCTTTTAGGAAAGTACTCCCATATATCTTTCAGAAGTTCCATTTGTCATTATTCCCCATCATTCCAGGGAACCTAGCATACTAAATACCCCTACAGTTGACCCCTCATTTCTCGTCCACTTCAAACATATCAGTGTTGCTAACCAACATATGTCGTACTTATCCCTGAGGTCATACCTGCCCCCTGAGGTAATTGCAAACTCTCCTCCGACGTCTTCGCCATCATTGAACTCGATCCTGCAGCCTGAGTATGATCTTCTGATTGTACTTCGAAAAGGTATACATCAAACACGAAATATTTCTGTACATTATATTAATTTATGTTATCATTGTCTTTTTTGTCTTCTGTCTATTCCTAAAACTCCAGGTGAAATATTATCTCACCCTGAGTAGATTTAAGCAATAGTTGATGATATATGTGCTCTTCAAAGTAGCGGTACTTGGTAACTAGTTCCTCTACCCCCTGGCAAATCTTTAGTAGGTTGTCATTGCCTTTATACAGTGAAGGCTGGACCAGATGGTAAGACCTGATGGTAAGATCAATCAGTTTAAAGCTCGCTTCGTAGCCAAAGGATACACTAAAAGTTTTGGGTTAGATTATAGTGATACCTTCTCGCCTGTTATCAAGATGGCATCTATCAGAATTCTTCTAGCTATTACAGCCATTCGAAATTGGCCTCTTCATCAACTTGACATCAAAATTTCATTTTTACATAGTGATCTTGAAGAGGAAGTATATATGGAGCAACCACCTGTGTTTGCTGCTTAGGGGTATTCATCAAATATGGTTTGTAGGCTACACAGATCTCTTTATGGTCTTAAGCAATCTCTGAGAGCTTGGTTTGGAAGATTCAACACTCTAGTACAACAGTTTGGTATGGTCCATAGTGAAGCTGACCATTCTGTTTTTTTTATTGTCACTCAACCCAAAGGTGCATCTATCTTATTTTGTATGTGGATGATATCGTCATAATTGGTAGTGATTAGCAGGGAATACTCTAGGTGAAACAACATCTCTTGAATCAATTTCAGACAAAAGATTTTAGTAAACTCCGCTACTTCTTGGGAATTGAGGTGGCTCAATCTAAAGATGTTTTGGTGATTTCCCAGTGGAAATATACTATGGATATTTTGGAAGAAACATGGTTGTTGAATGCTAAACTAACTGATACTCTTATGGATCCAAGTGCCAAACTTCTACCCAATCAGGTGGAGCCTCTATCTGACCTAGGAAGATATAGGAGATTAGATGGAAAGTTGAATTATCTCAAAGTCATTCATCTGGATATTTGTTTTGTAATTAGTGTGGTAAGTTAGTTATTGAATTCTCCTTGTCATGACACATGGAAGCTGTTATCCAGATTTTGAGATACATCAGATGTGCTCCATGAAAAGGTCCCATGTATGAAGATAAATGACATACTCAAATAATTGGATACTCCATTACTATTTGAACAAGATCACCCATTGATAGATGATCCACCTTTGTGTATTGTGTACTTGTTGGAGGAAACCTTATAGCTTGAAAAAGTTAGAAATAAAATGTAGTTGCAAGATCAAGGTCGAGGCAGAGTATATGGCCATGACAATGGTAACATGTGAACATATTTGGTTAAAACAGTTTCTCAAAGAACTTTAAATTGAAAAAGTAAGACCAATGAGACTTATTTGTGATAATCAAGCTGCATTGCACATTGCTTCAAATCTAGTCTTCCATGAGAGGAACAAACATATTGAGATAGACTGTCACTTTGTTAGAAAGAAGATTGAGTCAAACGACATCATCACAAGCTTTGTCAACTCTAATGATCAATTGACATACGTGTTTATGAAATCCCAGCGAAGCCCTAGAACTAAGGTTGTTAGAATCGAGTTTTTACCTTGACTTTTTTTTGCTAGGTAAAGTCGAAACGTAAAATCGTAGAGTTTACCTCATGTTAAAATAATATTAATTATACATTTAAATAAGAAATTAATCAAATTTAAATAATAATTTGTGACTAAAAGAGTATACACAATAAATCAAATCAACTTCTATTAAGTTGGTATATTAAAATAATGAAAAAACAAAACGCTCTAAGAATTATTTAGATTACAAACCATAGAGCATTCGAAGACATAGAATAACAAAACTTGCAACTGTAACAAACATAGTAACAAACCAAAGTTACATACAATCATATTATAACATAGTAACATAAAATTGTTCTATTTTTTATTTGTGAAGAAGGCTCACTTTTTAGATACTTACCAATCAAAGAATAAAACTCACAAAATATTGTCGTTGAAGTTCCAGTCTGACATCGTACAATTGAAGTGACGTTAGGGTTCAAAAGTTTTTAATCTCTATTATTCAGGTAAATGAAAAGTCTAATGTCTATTGAAAAAAGAGGTTATAAATGTGAATAAAATAATAAAGTGGGGGAATTTTTATATGGCTAAACTTTTTAAAATTTCAATAAAAAAGAAGGTAAAATCAAGTCAAAGAGTAAAATCCAAAAATATTACATGATTTTTCAGATTTCAAAGAGATTTTAATCGTGTAAAATCGTTCCACTATACGATTTTACTTAAAAACGATTTTACATGCGATTTAACACCAAATGCTGACATAGAAACATAAAATCTAAGACCGCTTAACACAAGACACGTGGCGGCAACCTGACAGTCGCGTCCCTTCACCTGCCTCCTCCCCGTTCTGCCGACGACCAGAATCCTTCGTGTGAGTGCCTGCTCCAGACACGACGACCTTAAGTCCTCGATCTTCCCCAGAGCTTCGACTTGGGGGGCTCCTGTTCCGGTATGGGCCTCACCTCGGCAGGCCCAATACTGCATGCGGCCCAACAAGCGAACCGGGCACGCCAGGCACGCGCCCCTTCGGAACGAGCAGGAGCAGGCAGCCGAGCACAAGCTACATCTCCACACCCTTTTTGTCGTCCACCACGCCGGACGAGCAGAACCACCCGGGCTCCCCTCCTCGGGGACACTAACGTGCTCGGCACGTTCTCCACGTGCTCCCCTCCGCGGGGACACGTCACCGACCAGCTGCCCACCTCCGAAAGAGCAGGTCAAACCCACTTTCCGGGGATCTAGGGGCAGTTGAACTAGGGCGAAGACCACGTCCTGGTCTTCACTACGCCACGTAAGCCCTAGCAGTCATTAGGGTTGGGCCTGGTCATCCAGCCCACCTCGAATGACCGTTGGCCCAGCGCTGGGGTCCCTCTATAAATACCCTCTTCTTCAAGAGGGTCAGGTAACTCTTCTTGCCCCCTTTTTCTGTACTATTGCTTCCTCTCTGTCCAACTTCTTACTTGGGCGTCGGAGTGCTTTGCAGGTACACCCCCCTCCTCTTTCTCACCCCGGCGAACAGGTAACAGCCCAACGGAGGGTGGCCAGTCCGTGATCCCCTCCTGATCAGGTCAGATCAGTGGCGTCGTCTGTGGGAAACTGAAACTTCCCCGTTACTCCGAGCAGAAAACCAAAAGTTTCACCAAACCTCCACGGTCATGGCCAGCCCACGCCGCGATGACACTCCGCACGACCTTGCGCTCAACATCGCCACCAACGGGAAGCAGACAGGAACGACACATCTGACGGAAGCCGATGAAAGGGACGGGCAAACTGCTTCACCATCGTCCGAGGAACGGCCCCTACAGGCCGACCACCGCCCCCCGAGCCCGCCGGTATTCCACCCCGTTCCCATCCCGGCGGGAGCAGATCCGACGGTGGCCGCTCTCTTTACAGCCATCAACCAGACGAACCAGTTGCTATTCCAACAAAATGCGAGAATTGGGGCATTAGAACGCATCGACCCTCCGAGATACCCCTAGCGGGAAAACCAGAACGGAGGTTCGAGGAGTCCCTCACCTCGACCCAGGAACCGCCGACCACGACTGGAGAGACACCGCCCGCAGGCGACACGGGAGCGCACCAGATCCCCGGCGAGACACGGTCGCGGGAGGAACCAGAACGCCGCGGCGATCCCAACCGAGGAACCCCGAGGCGGGAACTCAGGCCGGAGATCGAGGACCCGAAACCCGGGACACACCGTGAACGGATCATCTCCCCTAAGATCCCCGGCGCACAGCGACGAGGATGACTACCGCACCCCGCTATCCCGGGAGATCATGGAAGCCCCCATACCCCAGGGAATGGAGAAACCACCGACGCTGTCGACGTACGACGGCACCTCTGACCCGGACGATCATCTGGAAGATATCGAGGCTATGCTCGACTACCGAAACGTCCGGGGAGCCATCAAATGCAGACTCTTCCCGACGACTCTGAGGAAAGGCGCTATGACCTGGTACAAAAGTCTGGAGCCCGAATCAGTTACGTCGTGGAGGGTCTTGAAGGACCTATTCTCCAAACACTTCACGGCGTCCCGGCGTCACCCGAAGACGGAAGCAGTCCTCGGGGCAATCATCCAAGGCCCCGACGAACCTCTCCGGAAATACATCGAAAGGTTTACTCGGGAAGCCGTGCAGGTGACAACTTCCGACGAAATGAAACGCTACTTAATGGAACAAGGCCTGCGCCACGACTCCAAATTCTACGAGGCCGTAGGCATACACCGGCCCACGTCCCTCCAAGATTTCCTCGACAGGGTCGCGCATTACATCCGGTTCGAGGAAACACAAGCGGCCAACTCCGCTCGCGACACCCGAGACAGAGAGGCCCCCCGCGGGCACCGAGACGACGGAGCTTCGAGCTATCGACGAGGAGGGGACCGCCGTCGGGAAGACCGCCCCCGCGAACCCCGCGAACAACGCGAACCACGCGGCCCGGCAGGAAGATTCACAGAGTACACAGCCTTGGTCGCTTCACGCGAACGCATACTGGCCGAATGCGCTAAAACCGAGTTTGTGCAGGGAGGTGTCCGTTTTCCACGACCAACGCCGCCCAAACCCAACGTGGACAAGTCAAAATACTGCCGATTCCACAGGACCCACGGGCACATAACGGAAGACTGCATCCATCTCAAAGATGCGATCGAAATCCTAATCAAAGACGGGCACCTAAAGCGATACACCCGAGGAGGTGAACCACCCAGGTCAGAGGCTCCGGAAGCTAAGAAAATCGAGGAACTCCACTCTCCAGAGGACAGCGGTAGACTCCAGGTCGCGCTGTGCGTCAGCCGCCCCGAGGATTGGTTCGCAAGCAGAGAATTCGGCATCCCCGAAGGACCCAGCCTAGTCGACGAGCCAATCCGACCAACCAGCCGATGAGAATACTTCCCCAGAGCCATGGTCATCTCTGATGGAGCCACGAGGAGTCTGTCCATAGGATCTGTGAAAAGGAAATTCGACGAACTCATCGCGAGCAACTCCGGCAAGATGAGCACGCTAGACAAATTCCGGGGCCGCTCCAACCCGATCACATTCTACCTCGAGGAACTACCCGGGGGATCTCCCAATTCCAACATACCCCTGCTCATACGTGCCCGAATGGCAAACTTCGACGTCAGGCGCCTCCTCGTGGACGGCGGGAGCTCGGTTGACATAATGTACTCACATCTGTTCACAACTCTCCAGCTCGACGAATCCAACCTCTCTCCCTACGTAGGCTCCGACCTCCAGGGGTTCAACGGGACGACGACGAGACCCTGGGGATACGTGGAATTGAAAGTCACTTTCGGGGAAGAGGAAACGGCCAGGGACATCAGCGTCCGCTTCTTAGTCATCGAATGCCCGTCCCTCTATAACTGCATCCTGGGCAGGACGACGATAGCAGAACTCACTGCGGTACCCTCCACCGTCCACCTGAAGATGAAATATAACACGAGAAGGGGAGCCGTGGTCACCCTCAACGGAGACATCGAAGCTGCCCGAAGATGTTTCGAAGCCGCGCTGAAAGGCCTCGACTCCATCGCTCCACCGACCAAAAAGAAAGCGCCAAGCGCTACACCAAAGGACAAACCAACAGAGCTGGTCGGATCCGTTGAGCTCGACAGTCGCTTCACCGACGAGCTCGACAATAAAGCAAAGACCGACGAAGTCAACGGGCAGCCCCCACACCCAGCGCGCCCCATCCCGGATGGCGAATTCGAGCTCATTCCCCTCGGGGAAGACACGAACAGAACCGTGAGGATAGGCGCAGGACTCCCAGACCTCGCGAAACGACAGCTCCAAGCCTGCCTCCGCGAGAATGCCGACCTCTTCGCCTGGAGCGCCGCGGAAATGCCGGGACTCGACCCCGCGGTCGCCTGCCACCAGCTGTCCATCAACCCAACCGCAAAGGCCGTGGTACAACGCCGACGTCGCCAATCCCCCGAAAAATCGGCAGCGGCCGAACAAGCTGTAAAAGACCTCTTAGAGGCAAATTTTATTTCGGAAGCCCGGTATTCCACCTGGCTGTCCAACGTTGTACTTGTTAAAAAGAATAATGGAAAATGGCGCATGTGTGTTGACTACACTGACCTCAACCGGGCATGTCCTAAGGACGCCTACCCCCTCCCCAATATCGACAAGCTCGTCGACAACTCGGCGGGCTTCAAACTTTTATCCTTCATGGACGCATACTCGGGATACAACCAGATCCCGATGGCCGAATACGACAAACAAGCCACGGCCTTCATGACAGCGTCGGGCAATTACTATTACAACGTGATGCCCTTCGGCCTCAAAAACGCCGGGGCCACGTACCAGCGGATGATGAACCACGTCTTCCGCGACGAGATCGGGGACATGCTCGAAGTATATATGGACGACATGATCGTCAAATCCGGCGCGGAGGACGACCATGCGGCACACCTCCAGAAGGTCTTCGAGACCGCGAGATCATGTCGCATGCGTTTTAACCCGGAGAAATGCACTTTCGGCGTCTGCGCCGGTAAATTCCTCGGCTACTACTTGACCGAACGGGGGATCGAAGCCAATCCGGTCAAATGCCACGCCTTCTCCAATATAACCACGCCGACCACGAAGCGTGCCATCCAGTCCCTCAACGGCGTGCTAGCCTCCCTCTCGCGATTAATCGCGAGATCGGCCCAACACGCCCTCCCGTTCTTCAAACTACTCAGGAAAGAGACCAAGTTCGAATGGACGGACGAGTGTGAGAAAGCCCTTCGCCACCTCAAACGCGTCCTATCCGAACCGCCAGTGCTGACGCGCCCCGCGACGGGCGAAACCCTGTATTTATATCTGGCCGTCTCCAACGAAGCCGTCAGCGCCGTCCTCGTGAGCGAAGCCGGGGAAGGACAAAAGCCCATTTACTTTACTAGTAAAGCCCTCCACGGCCCGGAGGCCCGATACCAGCTGATCGAGAAAGTCGCCCTGGCCCTCGTAACAGCGGCACGCCGACTCCGACATTATTTTCTAGCACACACCATCGTGCTCCGCACCGACCAACCCATCCGCCAGCTACTCGGCCGCCCCGACATGGCTGGGCACATGCTGAAATGGTCGCTAGAGCTTTCCGAGTTCGACATCACATACGAGAGCCGGCACGCCATCAAGGCTCAAGCTTTGGCCGACTTCGTCGCCGAGATGACCACGCCCCCCGACCCTACCACCGGGAACCACCTCTGGACCATCTTTGTGGATGGCTCCTCCAACTCTACGGGGAGCGGCGCCGGCATCGTCCTCGATAACGACGAGGGTACGGTCATCGAAGTCTCCCTCACGCTAGCTTTTCCAACGACTAACAACCAGGCCGAATACGAAGCATTTCTCGCCGACCTTCGCCTAGCATCCGACCTGGGAGCCAGGGACATCCGAATCTACACGGATTCCCAGCTGGTCGCTTCGCAAGTCCGAGGCGAATACCAAGCAAAAAACGACACCCTCGCCGGATACCTCGCGCTCATCAATGAAAAACTAAGAGGGTTCGACTCAGCAGAAATTCAGCATGTTCCTCGGGAGCAGAACACCCGCGCCGACATCCTCTCCAAACTAGCAAGCACCAAAAAACGAGGTGGCCATAAATCGGTCATTCAAGAAATCTTGTCCCAACCAAGTACCAACCCGACGACCACACCCCTCGACATCAACGCCATTGGAGACGCGGACTGCTGGATGACCCCCCTCCACACCTATCTCAGCACCGGCCGTCTGCCGGCCAACTCTAGCGAGGCCAACGCAACGAAACGACGAGCCTGCTCGTACGTCCTCCTCGAGGGGCGATTGTACCGCCGAGGCTTCACAATCCCACTCCTCAAATGCATAGATAAATCCCAGAGTACGACCGTTCTAGAAGAAATCCACGAAGGTATCAACGCGCAGCACCTCGGCGGCAGATCCCTAGCGCACAAGGCCCTACGCGCAGGCTACTACTGGCCATCAATGCAGTCCGACGCGAAAGAACATGTCAAACGGTGTGATAAGTGTCAACGACACGGAGACATGCACCTCGCCCCCCCAACCGACCTCACGTCCCTCTCATCTCCGTGGCCGTTCGACTGGTGGGGGCTGGACATCCTCGGGCCCTTCCCCCTCGGTTCATACCAGAACAAGTACCTCATCGTGGGAGTCGACTACTTCACCAAGTGGATCGAGGCTGAAGCTTTGGCCAAAATCACCGCCCACAACATACTCCGATTCTACAAACGCAACATCCTCGCCAGATTCGGGGTACCGCTCGCCATCGTCACCGACAACGGCACACAATTCACAGACAAAAACTTCCGCGACTTCGTCACCAAACTCGGGACCAAACATCACTTCGCCTCGGTCGAACATCCTCAGACAAACGGCCAGGCGGAGTCGGCGAACAGAGTTATACTCAGAGGACTCAGACGACGACTCGGAGATGCCAAACGAGCATGGGTCGAAGAACTCCACAACGTCCTCTGGGCATACCGTACTACCCCCCACTCAACCACGGGGGAGACCCCATTTCGCCTCACGTACGGAACCGAGGCCGTGATACCGGTCGAAATCCGCGAACCGTCCAGACAAACGGAAGCTCCCCTGGACACCGACGACAACGACGGCTCCCTCCGAGAAGAGCTCGACCTCGTCGAAGAAATCCGCTCTGGAGCAGCTCTCCGGGAAGCCCGGCTGAAGCAACAAGTCACACTTCGCCATAACAACAAAGTCATAAAACGCGATTTCCAAACAGGCGACTTAGTTCTACGCAGAAACCAGAAAGACTCCCACGAGGGCAAACTGGCTGCGAACTGGGAAGGCCCGTACCGAGTCCGGGACAAAACGGAGCACGGGGCCTATTACCTCGAAAACCTGCACGGTGAACAACTAGCTCGACCATGGAACGCCGCGAAGCTTAAGCGGTACTACAGTTAACACATTGCCCGCGACGACCCATCGTCCCGACCACTGGGGGGGCGACATGGTACCACCGCACACCCCCGCACCCACTAACGACCAAAGAAAAGCAAGCCCTGCCTCTAGTGTGCGCGAGCAGAAGGCCTTGCTCGGCAGGGAATACCTCGACCGAGGCTCCTCGCCGCCGTACCAAAACAGGCAGGACACCCAGCTCGCGATGGGCCGTCCACGCCCCGGGGAAAACTACCCCCGAAACGGCCCGGCTACATCCCCGGCCAAACCGGCCAGTTCCCTGCACTACCGGTAACAAATTGTCGAGCTAAACACACCGAGCGCACACTTAGAAAATTTACAAGAAATGTCATACACATCAGAGGCATTCAAACAAATACGAAAAACGAGCATAAAACGACATGCAAATAACGAGCGCACACTTAGAAAATCCACGATAAATATATTTAACAAAAGCGGGCACCAGCCCAGTAGTCAATGGTACAAACACAGAGCACGCAGGCCCAAAGAAAAAGATAACAAACATCGGCACGCAGGCCACAAAAACAACGAGCACGCAGGCCCGACAACCTATGCTTCCTCGTCCGCCCGGTCAGCAGCCACGGGTTCCTCCTCGGGGATAACAAGATAGGGATCGATCACCCTCCCATCAACAATCTCGTGGTACGGCCCTATCCCGTCCACGACCAGCACGACACCAGGGTTGGCGACCTGAATCTGCTCGACCGCGTTCTTAAACCCGACCTCAACGGCCTCCAGACAATCGCTCTCCAACACCCGGATACGGGCGATCAAGTCAGCACGGGTGATTAACCGTCGATCCCCGTCAGTCTCGTCCTCGGCCGGACGAACAGCGCTGTCCAAAACCTCCGTGCGAACCTTCAACGCCTGCACCTCGGCCGTCGCTGTCCCCAGCTTCTCCTCCAGCGAAGTCACCTTCCCCTCAGCACCCTCTGCCCGTTTCCGCTGCTCGGCGACATCCTTTTGTCTCTTCTCCAACTCCTCAGTGAGCTTGGCCAACCGCGACTGCGTGAAAGTGAGATCCCCTTGCAGTTTGGACAGCTCGGCAGCGGAGCAGCCCTCCTCGTTCAGCACGAGAGCCGTCGTAAACGTCCGCATCATTGCAGCCAAGTCCTCAGCCAGGACACGTCGACGGGTCTCCCGATCAGCCTGACGAACAACCTTCACCTCCCCGGCGGAAACAGTGGGGGAACGGGCACCATGAAAATATCCCGGATGCTGGTGGCAGGGAGGGACGACATAACCTTCCTCGACGGCGCCGACCGTCAGATCCACCACCCGAGGCTCCTCGGACCTTTGCCTCTTCGACACTCCTTGAGACACAGGGGATTGGCTCTCTTGAGGCGACGTGGACGAAGTTTGCCCCCCCTGCGTCGCGACCTCCTGCCCGACCAGCTGACTCACCCTCGTCCTCGGGGCCACGACATTCCTAGCAGCACGCAACTGCTTCACCCGCTCGTCGACAGTAGACATATTCGCTGCAAAAACAAAGAAATGGGTTAGCGACGATCAAAAACCCCGACCACGAGGGAAAACGAACATCCCTACCTAGATAATCCAGAGCGGCCGCCCCAGTCGCACAACCGAGCAAAGTCTTAGTATTTATCAAACGCTTCTTGGTGCGTATGTTCCCCTGGGCGTCGAGGATATACCGACCGTCGGGCGTCACCAGCTTCGACGGAGGGAGAGACCGCACAAAGGCAATTATTTTCAAATAGGCGGCCATGTCCTTCTCCTCGAGGGTCCCCGCCCGGACGATATACCTATCCGTCCCTCGGCTGAAATGCTCCGCAGTCCACAGTAGATGTATCTTAGGAAGCCACGCGCGGAACCGCTGGCCATCTACCATGCGCTCGCCCTCGTCGAAGAGAGTGTCCGAGCCGTGCTGCGTGATCGGTTTGACGAGGTAGAACCGACTTTTGAAGTCTTTGACAGAATCGCTATACGCTTTGAAAATTTTGGTCGATTGTTTGAAGGAGACCCATCCGTGGCGACCTCGCACCATCTGCCGCTGCAAATGGAAGATGCGGAAAAATAACGGCACCGTCAGCTCCACCGAGAGGTAGAAACACACCACCTCGAAAGCCCGGATGAAAGCCAAAGCATTGGGGTGCAGCTGAGACGGGGCAAGACGCAGCCAGTCAAAAAGCCCCAGATGAAAGGCGGAAAACGGTAACCGTAGCCGAGCTTCTTTAAAATAAAATTCATGCATCGGGAACATCCGCCGCCCATATCGCGAACAGATTCGGTGATGTTCTTTTGGCCGGTACACCTGCCAGTGTTGTGTTTCCCCTATCGGCGTGTCCTCGACCGTGGCGTACACGTCGGACGTGTCGGCCACAAAGCAAGAGGGGATAGAAAGTGGCTCCTCGGCCGCCCACTCCTCGGACGGGGCGATACGCTCGTCGTCATACTCCGGGACCTCAGGTTCATTGTCTTCAACCATTATCCCCGACACCAGAGCCGACATCTACACCTGAAAGCAGAGGACATCGGTGAATTCGATAGCCAGGATCAAATCCACCCTTCCACCGCAAGTCAAGTGAAAGGGCGACAAAGGCCGAGAAGCGACGAGCAGACACTCTCTCCCCGTCTACCCTCCTCGGGGATCAAAGAACGACCCCTCACCCCCCTCGGGACGGCCATCGGAGAAGGTACTTCTCCCCGGGGCATTCATCGGAGAAAGCCCCCGTCCTCGGGGCATTCATCGGAAAAATCCCCCGTCCTCGGGGCATTCATCAGAAAAAGCTCCCGTCCTCGGGGCATTCATCGGAACTAGCCTACCATCCCCGGGACATTCATCAGAAAACTCGCCAGACACGGCGGAACTCGCGTCCCTCCTCGGGGCGTTCATCACGCCCCGACCACACGTTCCAGTTAGACGACGAAAATAAAAAGGGAGGGAAAAGAGGAACTCACTTGTAACGGCGGCGGACGGATGAAAAGAGCAAACGGTACGGCGGCGATCGGCGGCAAGCGGTGGACGAGCAGAGACGGTAAAAGATTAGCAGGGAGAAAAGTAACAGAATGAGCGGGGACCTCCGTATTTATAACCCTGCGCGGGACTCGAAGCGACCCTAGGCTCATTAATGACATAGGGTAGTCGCCCCTACGACCGCTTAACACAAGACACGTGGCGGCAACCTGACAGTCGCGTCCCTTCACCTGCCTCCTCCCCGTTCTGCCGACGACCGGAATCCTTCGTGCGAGTGCCCGCTCCAGACACGACGACCTTAAGTCCTCGCTCTTCCCCAAAGCTTCGACTTGGGGGGCTCCTGTTCCGGTATGGGCCTCACCTCGGCAGGCCCAATACCGCATGCGGCCCAACAAGCGAACTGGGCACGCCAGGCACGCGCCCCTTCGGAACGAGCAGGAGCAGGCAGCCGAGCACAAGCTACATCTCCACACCCTTTTTGTCGTCCACCACGCCGGACGAGCAGAACCACCCGGGCTCCCCTCCTCGGGGACACTAACGTGCTCGGCACGTTCTCCACGTGCTCCCCTCCGCGGGGACACGTCACCGACCAGCTGCCCACCTCCGAAAGAGCAGGTCAAACCCACTTTCCGGGGATCTAGGGGCAGTTGAACTAGGGCGAAGACCACGTCCTGGTCTTCACTACGCCACGTAAGCCCTAGCAGTCATTAGGGTTGGGCCTGGTCATCCAGCCCACCTCGAATGACCGTTGGCCCAGCGCTGGGGTCCCTCTATAAATACCCTCTTCTTCAAGAGGGTCAGGTAACTCTTCTTGCCCCCTTTTTCTGTACTATTGCTTCCTCTCTGTCCAACTTCTTACTTGGGCGTCGGAGTGCTTTGCAGGTACACCCCCCTCCTCTTTCTCACCCCGGCGAACAGGTAACAGCCCAACGGAGGGTGACCAGTCCGTGATCCCCTCCTGATCAGGTCAGATCATATTCAATCACTTATTATTAATTTTTTCTTTTCTTTTTTCATGTATTTAAATTATTTTAGTGTTATTAATATAAAGTAATTTTATAAATTATGTTATTGTTTTTTATTTTATTATATAAAAATTTATTTATTTAATTTGAATAGAATAATCAAGACCTTATATAATTTAAGACTAATTGAGTAACTCTCAATGAAAATATACTGGATTTGAGTCCTCTCTTGTCCATTGTCTTCTGATGTCCATCCTACTGTAATCTCAGCTAGTCATTTGTATCTTTTTTTCTCTTCAAAATATGTATTTGGTTTTCATGGTTTTTCAACCATAAAATTTAGAACATGAGAGATGCTAAACTAACTGATACTCTTATGGATCCAAGTGTCAATCTTCTACCCAATCAGGTGGAGCCTCTATCTGACCTAGGAAGAGATAGGAGATTAGTTGGAAAGTTGAATTATCTCAAAGTCACTCATCTGGATATTTGTTTTGCAATTAGTGTGATAAGTCAGTTCTTGAATTCTCCTTGTCATGACACATGGAGGCTGTTATCCAGATTTTGAGATACATCAGATGTGCTCTATGAAAAGGTCTTGTGTATGAAGATAAATGACATACACATATAGTTGAATACTCTGATGCTATTTGAACAGGATCACTCATTGATAGACGATCCACCTCTGGGTATTATGTACTTGTTGGAGAAAACCTTATATCTTGGAAAAGTTGGAAATAAAATGTAGTTGCAAGATCAAACGTCGAGGCAGAGTAAAGAGTCATGACAATGGCAACATGTGAACTTATTTGGTTAAAACAGTTTCTCAAGGAACTTTAAATTGGAGAAGTAAGACCAGCGACACTTATTTGTGATAATCAAGTTGCATTGCACATTGCTTCAAATCTAGTCTTCCATGAGAGAAAAAAACATATTGAGATAGACTGCCACTTTGTCAGAGAGAAGATCGAATCAGAAGACATCGTCACAAACTTTGTCAACTCTAATGATCAATTGACATACATGTTTATAAAATCCCAGCGAAGCCCTATAACCAATGTTGTTAGAATCGAGTTTTTACCTTGACTTGTTTTGGCTAGGTAAAGTCGAAACGTAAAATCGTAGAGTTTACCTCATGTTAAAATAATATTAATTATAAATTTAAATAAGAAATTAATCAAATTTAAATAATAATTTTTAACTAAAAGAGTATACACAATAAATCAAATCAACTTCTATTAAATTGATATATTAAAATAATAAAAATAGCAAAAGACCGTAACAATTATTTAGATTACAAACCATAGCAGCATTCATAGACATAGAATAACAAAACTAGCAACAATGTAACAAACATAGTAACAAACCAAAGTTACATACAATCATATTATAACATAGTAACATAAAATTGTTCTGTTTTTTATTTGTGAAGAAGACTCACTTTTTAGATACTTACCAATCAAAGAATAAAACTCACAAAATATTGTCGTTGAAGTTCTAGTCCGGCATCGTACAATTTGTATATAGAATAATATCACATCAACTATACCATATAATTAGTCGTAATCTCTCTATATATAATTATGTCTTCGTAGCGCTTTTCGATACACACAGGTCTTTTAGTCTCGCTTATTTCAACAATAACTTTAAAGAATTATTAATGTTATTTTGTCATATATTCAATCACTTATTATTAATTTTTCCTTTTATTTTTTCATGTATGTAAATTATTTTAGTGTTTTTAATATAAAGTAATTTTATAAATTATCTTATTGTTTTTTATTTTATTATATAAAAATTTATTTATTTAATTTGAATAGAATTATCAAGACCTTATATAATTTAAGACTAATTGAGTAACTCTCAATGAAAAAACACTGGATTTGAATACTCCCTTGTCCATTGTCTTCTGTTGTCCATCCTGCTGTAATCTCAGCTACTCATTTGTATTTTATTTTCTCTCTTCAAAAAATGTATTTGATTTTCATGGTTTTTCAACCATAGAATTTAGAACATGAGAGATGACAGAACATAGAACATGTGAGCAGGATCCATTTTTCAAAAACACTAATAGCTATGACTACACGTGGAATACTAAAACAAACGTTTTTGAAATTCTTGACAAATCAAAGTGTATACATATCGATATAGAGAGAGATCCACTAACATTTAGAAAAGAGTTGTACTATAGTAACACAAGTTTGAGAAATTGATATTGAATATATGACATTGATATTGAAAACTAATGTAACCTAATTAGTTCAACCCTATAACAACACATAAAGTTACCAAGAAATTAGTTAAAAGTATATCATTTTAGAAAAATAACTAATGACTAACATGTATGGAGGAACGCTCTACAGAGAGGGCAACTAGGATGAACACTAAGCCACAAATCCAAACATTGAGAATGATAAACATGTTGACATTCAATTAACACCTTCAGCTTTTCACTATCTTGAAAATTACTCAAACATATGCAACATTCTTTTTTATCCTCTAAACCAGCACCAACCATTCCAAGGCTCTTAGTGGTTGAATATGGTTGCACTTGCACATTCTTTAGCTCCACAGGAGATTTCACCACCATGTTAGAGGGTTGCGGCGAGAACCGACGGCGGCAAAAGTGGATGCAAAGGAAGAAAGCAGGGAGAAAGATGACGGTGGCAAAGAAACATAAGAGGAGGAGTAGGGCTTGGTTAGTGGAATGGAAGTTTGAGTCATTTTGGAAGTTGAAGTGCCAGTGAATATGAGTGATATGGTAATGTTGTGATGACATTTTTTGGATATAGTATGTATGAGCTGAAAAGGTTTATATTATAAGGGTGGGAGACAGAAAAGATATGGAGATGTAGGGTTTTGGTCATAAAGATGGCCATGCAGTACTGGTGGGGGTAGTTGCCCTGGTCAGAGAATTATGCAGCATCATGATGAGTATGTGTAAGGTGGTAGTTGTGAGCATTTGTTATATTCATTTTCTTACCATGTTAATATGTTATATTCAAGCCAACTTATTGTTGACTCTCTTAAAAAAAATATAAATTTTAATTCACCGGCAAAGTCCTTAACTTGGCAGCTGGGTTCAAGTAGCTCCTTAATATATATACATAGCAATTAATTCAACCTTATTTTTATCAAGTTACAGTTTACTGTTATGTCAATGTTTCTCTCTTTCCTCAATAAAATTTCATCACCTTAATTGAACAAACAACTATAACTATGATTTAGAATTATTCTTGGGCAATCACGAGTGGCAGTCATAGGCATGTGATTTTTGTTCTTCCGGATCGACTTTCCAAAAATACTACTACTATTAGAATATAAAATATGATTTAGTCTAAGCATTCAACATAAATAATTAGATAGTGGCAGCGATATACTAGTTTTTTTTTTGAGTTCAAACTACATACGTAACAAATATTTTAAGACAAAATGTGCACGCACATGTGCATTCACAAAATATATACATAAGATATAATTTTGAACTTGTTTCCGTCCTTAGTGAATTTACTTGAAGCTTTATTATATGAATCCCTTTAATTAGATAAAATCATACCAAACTTATCTCTGTTGTTAGTGAATTTCTGAATTTAGAGGAATGATATTTTTACACCTACACCGTATTTTATTATTCACTAATACGGAGTGAACACTGAAATATTATAATATTAAATATATTTTTAAAAAATATATAAAAAAATTTTTATTTTTATTTTTAAATTAAATGATATTGATATGAAATTGTCTAATTAACAAATTTTATAATTTCATTAACCAACATTTTACATGTTATTAACCAACTTTGTTTATTGTTAAAAAAATATTTTTAATATTTAAAAATTTATTAACCAACTTCATAATTTCAATAACCAACTTTTTACTTTTCATTAATTAATTTTATTTTACTACTAAAAACTATTTTTAATATCTGTGCGTTTATTAACCAATTTCATCACTTTATTAACCAATTTTTTATATTTTATTAACCAACTTTATTTCATAACTTAAAAAATTATTCATGGTCACTATTCACGAGCCACTGTTCATGGTACTGTTCACAACACTGTTCACAAATATTTTTTTTTATTAGAAAAATACGGTGAACAGTGTATACAGTGTAAGTGTAAGTATTGATGTAAGAAATGGTGTATGAATAGCAATGTTGTTTACTTAAAGCTTCTTGCAAGTTTTCAATATCAATTTTTAATGAATCACAAGTTTCACAATTATTAGCTTTCAAAACTTGTTTTCCAAGTGAATTCATTTCATCATTAATTTTCTCATTTTTTTCGAGGGCTTTCACATGATTCCTATATGCTAATGTATTTCTTTGTAGATAATCATTTTCTTTACTAAATTTAACACTTCAATCATAAATTAATTTATAACCCTAAATCAATTATCTCGTCATCATCTTCAAAAGTAGTTTAAAACAAATTTTTACCTCTTCATCTCTCTAGATTCTCTAGATGATGCTTATGGTGATTTTTCATATGATTCTTTGGATTCATCTCAATTTTTCTTTTCGATCTTTTCTTGATCATCTTAAAGCAGTTAGATTAATTCTTTAAGAAATTTGATGATTGTTGGCTTGTTTGATTTGCTCTCTAATTCATCAAAAATATTTGTATCTGTAGATTCTAGTAATGGATCAAGAAATTTAAGACATGAGAACCATCTTTCAATATTTTCTTCATTTTCAGTTGGTGTCTCAATTTATTGGACAAGTGTGTTCATCATTTCCCTTTTGATCTTAGTGGCAACTTCATAGATTATTTTTAAGGTCTCCCACGTTTAACAACTTATCATCACATACTTTTTTTCAAAATTTTGTTGCATTTTTTTTTTAATTTTCTTCTATGGTCCACAAAATTTTTCGGTTTGTTCACTACTTCATTTTATATAAGTATTGATCGCGACTTTCTATGTCTAACTCAATTAACTGCAAGTGCACAGTCTATCGCGTAGTAATAATAGATATCGATCCCATAGGGACTCGTAATCAAACTAATATTTTTGGGTGTTACTGTGTTTAGCTAGGTTGGTAATGTTTTAGGGGAATAAAAACAAAATAAATGCGTAAACTAAAGGGAACTAAAGCTTTTAATTAAGGTATAAATGCTTGAATCGGTATGTAATATGTTAGTTCTTCAGGGATTCTACAGGTCACTGGTGTCTTTAGGTTTTCAAAAATAGTTTAAGAAGAAAATGACTGTTTAAAGACCTTTGTCTCACGATGGTTGTTGATGCTAGTCGCAACTCTAAGGCGGAACGTATGATGTCGTTATCCCGTTCGGGGTTAAAGTTACTTTTTGAAAACTATTAAGTTCTAATTCCTTTTAAAGCGCTGTCGCTGTTTTTAAAATGAATACCTAGTTTTTACTATCTGGTCTTAGCCGCAGCTATCGCTTGTTGGTTCGTACCTTTATGAATTTCCCACTGTCGTGGCAAAACTACTGTAAATAATTTCTCGTTGTCGCGACGAAGGTTTATTTAGAAAAATCGATTTAAAAACTGAAGCCATAAATAAGTTTTGAAAAGGTAGGTATACACCGGTTAATTATCGAATCCCATCAGATTATTTATTACATACCGATTACTTAAGATTTAGCCAGACATGGAATATAAATTAACGGCACGTAAATTATGGCAAAAAATAATAATATGCATTATAATGGGAAATAGCAATCAATTAACGATTAAAATAGAAACCTGTAAACAATTCGATTGACTTTTGGGAAATCCTCCAAAATGGCGGCAGGATTTAGTCTTTATGCCAATTACTCGTACAGAATAGAAATGGGAAACTAAAAATTACTCTGAAAGTAAATTGGCAGCACTTCGTCTCTTCAATGCGGCTCCCTTTTTCTGGTATCAGCTCCCTCCTTTTATAGATGGGATTTTCAACGGTTTATTTCCTCGGGAAGTGGGAATGATATCAGAAAATATAGGAGTTAGTGGTCCACTCCTCTTTGGCATTTTCAGCACTTCACAGCACGTGCAGAAAAACTGCATTTTAACTCCATGACGGTCGTCATGGACCTGTGACGGTCGTCACACCTTTGTGACGGTCGTCATATCAACAGAACTCGTTTTTGCTGCTTTTTGGCCTGATTTTCACCTGATTTTCACCTGTAAATGCTTCTTTTCTTCATCTTGCTCCGTTTGAGCATGGACTTTGAATACCTGTAAAATACTGGACAAATAGTATGGAAATATCCGAAATCGGAGTGAAAACGGTCGCTGATTAGTAGAAAAGTACGTCATTATATATATACGATTTCACGTTATCAAACTCCCCTAAACTTGAATCTTTGCTTGTCCTCAAGTAAAGGTAGGAAAAATTTAAAGTTCGGCAAGCACGCGGCACGCTCTTTCTTTGATAAGGTTTCTCGAGCGTCAAGTTAGGAAAAACCGGGGGTCCAATGGAAACAAAGCGTATACGGCAGCGACACTGGATTGTAAGTCTTCGAAGGCCTCTCTTTTATGCAAGCCAGTCCCAATCATGTTACTGCAGCTCGGCTTCAAGTTTCTCGCAACAAATTTTACCCGGCTTCGCTCTGGTGCAGTCACATTAAGCCCGTTGTCCATACACGTTCATGGCAAGAAAACCTGTTGGTGACTATGATCTCTTTACTAGTTTGATTTTTCTTTGCGCATATGCTCATTCTGTTATAAATTTGCAAGAGTTTCGTACCGTTGGGTTAAATGCTCGGGTGAGGAGCACCTAACTTATAAGGGACATATCTCTATATTCATGCTATATGGCTTTTCTTTTCTTTCAAGATTATTGAGTTCTTACTAGAGATCATACACTTATTTGCATCGGTTTCTTGCTTAGAAGTGTTTAGGATGGTGCTGACTGCTCGTATGAACTAATGGGGGCTCCGTTTGAGTCGAAACTTGAGGCTTTGGTACGAGTAAGTAGTGAGACTGACTCGCATAAACCAGAGGTCTAAGGTGTCAGGGCGCAGAAGCTTTGTTAAAATTTTCTTCTCGGAAATTCCAACTTGGTAAAGTTTAGGCGTGTCACGTGATGCTTTGGAGAGGATAAAAGTTTCTTTGTATATGTCAGATGAAGCGCGGGGAGTTCACGTAACGGATATATATATATATATATATATATATATATATATATATATATATATATATATATATATATATATATATATATATATATATATATATATATATATATATATATATATATATATATATATATATATATATATATATATATATATATATATATATATATATATATATATATATATATATATATATATATATATATATATATATATATATATATATATATATATATATATATATATATATATATATATATATATATATATATATATATATATATATATATATATATATATATATATATATATATATATATATATATATATATATATATAAGAGCTTATTTTCCGAAAATTAAAAATACTTTAAATTGAAAATTCGAAAGAAAGAGTACAATCGAAAATGGGAAATAACAGGGAAAAGGGAAATAACGGTTCGCTCCCACACTATCTCAATCAGTGTCCTCACTGATTTGAAAGAATGCGGAAGGGAAAAATACAAAGGAAAGAAAAACAAAAAGACAAAAAATGAAAAATACTACTAGTCCCTTCCTCTTCCTCGATCTCTACCTTGACCTCTGGCTGTGCCGTCGTGTGCCGCGAGGTTCAAAGCTCCAGTGTGGAAGATGTAATCGCAGAGGCCGTTGACTCGCACAGTGAGGTTGGCCATGTTATCGGCTAGGCCGGAATGTACGTCCTGAATTAATTGCATAGATTGCCTCATGTGACTGGTTTGTTCTCTCTGCCACGCTTCAAATTCTTCAGCCCGTCGGTTCTGCTATTCCATCATAAGCATTATCTGATTCTGCTGTTCGATGCAGCGGAGGAGGGCCTCGGATGTGTCATCAGTGGCAGGACGGCGGCGGCGGCGCGCGAAAGGGCCTTCGGAAGCAGTTTCTTGCGATGGCTCAGGCTAGTCGGCTCGGTCTAACTCCTCTTGAACTTCATCCCTAGGCTCTTGGGCATTATCCTGAGTTGGTGCAGCAGGGGTAGTGGTATCGAAAAGCCAGTTGGCTCTATCCTATGGATGCATTCGGGTGCGTGAAGGCATGATGATGCTCTGGATAGTGCGGCCTCGCACTACCGGATGGTATCTCCCATCTGCGCGGGATCTGATGAGGTGGGAGGCGCGGTAGTGGTCAGTGTCTAGGAAGACAGGGGGCATATGGCGGAGGGTCTGGA
The DNA here is from genome assembly GCA_963859935.3 of Lathyrus sativus. Lineage (NCBI taxonomy): Eukaryota > Viridiplantae > Streptophyta > Magnoliopsida > Fabales > Fabaceae > Lathyrus > Lathyrus sativus. Next base: position 359,692,224 of record OZ012739.1, read on the forward strand.
GGCGGTCGCCAAGGCCGAGGCCTATGGCAATGGATGTGATGATGCCACCAAAATAAAAAGGTTTTGAGCCGCGGTTACAATTGGCTTGAATGTGAGCCAAGAGGAACGGGGCGGCGTTAACAGGTTCCGAAGCGAACACGCAACGGAGGAAAAACAGCTCCTTCGAGTTGACCTTGTGGTTACTGTCACGAGCGAATATGGTGTTGCTCAACACACGGTGAAAGTAGCGGATTGTTGGGTTGTGGATATGAGTAACGTTCAGAGTGTCCCAACTTTCTGGAGTGGTGTCGGTTAGTTGGTTCCATAGAGGGAAAACTTCTTGGTAGAACTGATCGGATATGCGGCGATGAGCATCGTCGTTGTGAGGGAACTGTAGAATGACGACGATGCGGTCTTGGGGGACTTGATATTCTGTGCCGAACAAGCGAAAGCAGGCGGCGTCGGTAAGTTGGTTGGTATCGCCGGGTGATGTTGCATACGCGAAGGAACTGAGAAACTCTAGTGTGAGTTGCTCGTAGGTGGGTTGGGGATTGGTGCAGAGATGCCAGATGCCGGCTCTCTGTAACATCCATGTTATGCCATCCAGAATCCCTAGTTCTGTCAGAGAATCCAGGTGAGCATACCGGGTCGGCTGAAGCAACCGCTGATGGAAAGCTATGAAGTTGGTCTGCCGCATTTCGCCGGCCTCGCCTTCTCGGAAAGTGATAGTGCTCAAGTCGGGGTTTGCACGATTTTGTCTGGCCATTTTCATGAGAGAAGTGCAGAGGTTGAGAATAGGAAGTTTTTATGGACGGTGAGGTATGGGAATGCAGAGGGTAATATATAATGGTGAATTGGAAGTTGAAATGGTGGAGGTTTAATGGGGGATTTGGAGGGTTTTTAGTGGGGTTTAAATGTGGGAAAGTGGGGAATTAGGAGAATGGATGTGGAGAGGTGAGTGACCTCTGTTTTGACAGAATTGGGGTTTTATCTGCGTGACGACCGTCAGGGATGTGTGACGGGCGTAACACGCGTGACGACCGTCACAGCAGCAAACTCTGCAAAAATGTAGAAATTCGCTTGTGGGGCGTTTTAACAGTGGAAAATATGATTTTTGAAGACTTTTGCAGTATGATAGACTGATTACAAAATAGAAAATAACATGAAATATAACTAAGGGAAATACCGGAATAAAATTAAAATAACATTGAATCAAAAATGAGCTTAAAGTAGTACAATATCCAAAAGAAACAATTGTAAAATTAAATAATGTGAAACAATGTGAAATGCAGTAAACTAAAAATAAAGAGAAAACTAAAATATCACTCCTTTGGTTTCTTCAAGTTGTTGATCTGCTGAATAACGTCATTAAATTGGTCGCTAACTATGTCCATGTAAGTAACAAAATCCATGTGAAGCTGCGTTAATTCATCTTTTATAGTGGTTACTTCCATCTTCAGGTCATCCATAGTTCTCAGAACAGTGTCCAACTTGTCTGTGTTTTGTTCAGGAGTGGGGTCAGGAAAGTTATGGTATTTAGGAGGGGTCTCAGGATCTATCTCCACTTCGGACTCATAATCTTGGTAGTACAAATAGTCATGTGCTTCTGAGATTTGATCACTGTCATACATGTAAGCCTGGGGTGTGGAGTGAGGTGATGGGGGTCCCATAGGCTCGTCCAATTCATAAAGCCAATTGTTTCTGTTATGGATACTGGTTAGCTCATGGTTGGGCAATGTGAAAAGGTGGATAGGTTGATCAGCTATGAGGTATTCGTAGGCTCCTGGTCCTAAGGTACCTAAGATATGTCTGTTGAAGCAGAACTGGATGTCCATTGATCTGAGGTTGCCGAAACGAACGACTTTGTTCAGGTAATACCTCAGGCCAATTTCGTGGGCGATCATAGTGACTAAGCCTCCTATTAAAATGGGTGAGTGCGGTTCCTGATTAAGGCGTGTGAATGCCCTTATCATAAAAGGGACAACATTTACAGGGTGGCCTTGTGAAGCACAGAAAAGGATGAACAACTCTTACTTTGAGACTGTTGTAATGTTTTCCTCCTTCCCAAAGAGGGTATGGGATAAAATCCTATGAAAATATCGGAAGGCTGGATTGTGTATCTCGTTGTTGTGCATGTCATTCGGTTCAGGGTGATAGTTACCAGTGATGGTACCCCAGAATTGTTCTAACTCGAGATCAATGTCCTCTTCAGTGGTGGTAAACACAAAAGGTCCGCTAGGGAAGCCTAGGATGTTAGCTAACGATGTACGGTTGTGTGTTTGGTCCATTCCAAACATTCTAAAGGTTATCAGCTCTTTAGTGGATCCATAGCCATGTCCGGGTAAGTAACTTAAGGAGCTAAGGAATTCGAACGTCAATTCACGGAAGGTAGCAAATCGGGTCTTTAGAGCAGTTTGCTCCCAGCCTAATTGGTTAAATAAATACTGAATGCTATCCTGGATTCCTAGCTTGTCCATGGTGGGTCTATCGTAGTACGGAGTCAAAGCAAAGCTTCTCTGAGTCAGTGCCTCAAATCTGGCCTTATGAGCTAGTCCTCTAAACACAACAGTCGTAACGTCGATGTCAGCCATACTCGGAGGTTAGTCGAATAAAAATGGGAGAAAAGTAGAACGACTTTAAAATCCTGTAAAAATTAAAATCACATTCACTCATATCATATTGTTAAGAAGAAAAGGGTGATAAAAGAAAGAAAAAATAAAATAAAATAAATAGTAGAAAATAAGAAAATAGAAATTATAAGTTAAAGGGAAAACATAGTTTTAATAAATTTAGAAGGGAAAATGGGAAAAATTTTGGGTTGCCTCCCAATCACCGCTGTCTTTAACGTCAGAAGCCTGACGATAGCTTGGCTATAAGCTATTCGGGAAGCTCGAGCAATTTCATATTGCTCACGTGGTCGCTGTGTTCATTTTGATTGTAATGCTTCAAACGTTGTCCGTTTACTATAAACGGTGCGTTGATTTGATTTTTGATTTCAACAGCTCCACTCTTAAGGACCTTGGTGACCTCAAAAGGTCCAGACCATCTAGATTTTAATTTTCAGGGAAAAGTTTTAATCTGGAGTTGAATAGGAGCACGATGTCTCCCACACTGAATTGTTTCCGGATCGAACGTTTATCATGCCATTTCTTGGTTCTTTCTTTGTAGATACGTGCATTCTCGTATGCGTCCAATCTGAGTTCTTCCAATTCATGAAGGTTCAAGATCCGTTTCTCTCCTGCCGCAGTGTAGTTGAAGTTTAGCGTCTTAATAGCCCAGAAGGCTTTATGCTCTAATTCTACCGGCAGGTGACATGATTTCCCGTAAACTAGTTTAAATGGTGTGGTACCTATTGGTGTCTTAAAGGCGGTCCTATAAGCCCATAGAGCTTCGTTCAGCTTTGATGACCAATCTTTCCTGGAGGTTGCGATAGTCTTTTCCAAAATTTGATTTATTTCTCTGTTCGAAATCTCCACTTGTCCACTAGTTTGTGGATGATACGGTGTGGCTACACGGTGTTTGACTCCGTATTTGGAGAGGAGTTTGTCAAAGATTCGCGATATGAAGTGCGAACCACCGTCACTAATGACGAGTCTGGGCACACCGAATCTAGGAAAGATTGTGTTTTTAAAGAGTTTGACGACTACTCGCGTGTCATTTGTTGGAGCGGCAACGGCCTCTATCCATTTAGATACATAATCGACAGCGACGAGTATATATTTGTTTCCAAAAGAAGACGGGAAAGGTCCCATGAAGTCTATTCCCCAGACGTCAAAGATTTCTACTTCTAAAATTCCTTTCTGAGGCATCTCATCACGTCGTGAGATGTTTCCAGTGCGTGGGCACCAGTCACATTTTAGTACAGTGATATGGACATCCTTCCAGAGACTGGGCCAAAATAGGCCAGATTGTAGAATTTTAGCGCACGTCTTTGAAGTACTAGCATGTCCACCATAAGGTGATGAATGGCATTGGGAGATGATTTCTTCTATTTCTTCCTCTGGGACACAGCGACGGTATAAGTTGTCGGCGCCTCGTTTGAAGAGTAGAGGTTCGTCCCAGTAGTAATGCTTTAAGTCGTGGAAGAATTTCTTTTTTTGTTGATAGGTTAGGTCCGGTGGAAGCACGCCTGCGGCCAAGTAATTAACGATGTCGCCAAACCACAGCAAAGTGGCTTGGGCATAGACAGCTTCCACGGCTTCTTCCAATTATGGTTCTTCCGAAGTTGAGTTAGACACATCGCTTTCCAATTTGGCTATCAGAAGTTCGTAGGGAAAATCGTCATTGATAGGCACTGGTTCTTGTTTAATGCCCTCTATACGGGATAAGTGATCTGCAACTATGTTCTCGGTCGCCTTCTTATCTTTAATTTCTAAGTCGAACTCTTGTAATAATAGGATCCATCTCAGTAATCTTGGTTTGGCGTCCTTTTTGCTTATTAGGTACCTAATGGCAGCGTGATCTGTGTATATGATTATTTTGGCTCCTACCAAATAGTAACGAAATTTGTCAAGAGCAAACACGACTGCTAGAAGTTCCTTTTCCGTTATGGCGTAGTTCATTTGGGCAGGGTCTAAAGTTCTACTGGCGTAGTAGATAGCGTGAAGCTTCTTGTCTTTCCTTTGTCCTAGAACTGCGCCTACAACATAATCACTTGCATCACACATGATTTCGAATGGTAGTCGCCAATCTGGGGGTTGCATGATTGGTGCGGTGATAAGTGCTGACTTTAGAGTTTCTAATGATTCTAAGCATTCTTTCTCGAAGATGAACTCGACATCTTTCATTAATAAACCTGTAAGAGGTTTTGTGATTTTCGAGAAATCTTTTATGAATCTTCGGTAGAATCCAGCGTGTCCTAAGAAGCTTCGTATTTCTCGTACAGTTTTTGGAGGTTGAAGATCCTTTATGATCTCTATTTTAGCTTTGTCAACTTCGATCCCTTTTTCAGATATGACGTGTCCTAAAACGATGCCTTGTCGGACCATGAAATGACATTTCTCCCAATTAAGGACAAGGTTCACTTTAGCACATCTTTTGAGTACCATTTCTAAATTTGACAGACAGCTTTCAAAGCTTTGTCCGCATACAGAGAAGTCATCCATGAATAATTCCATGATGTCATCTATGAAATCCACAAAGATCTCCATCATGCATCTTTGGAAGGTTGCTGGAGCATTGCATAGTCCGAACGAAATTCGGCGATAAGCAAAAGTACCATAAGGACAGGTGAATGTTGTCTTTTCTTGGTCGTCGGGGTGAATAGGAATTTGAAAGAATCCCGAATAACCATCTAGATAGCATAAGTACGAATGTTTTGCTAGTCTTTCCAACATCTGGTCTATGAAAGGTAAAGGGAAATGATCTTTCCGAGTCGCCTTATTCAGTTTTCTGTAATCGATACACATCCTGTTTCCGGTCACAACTCTTTGGGTTATCGATTCACCTTTCGCATTCTTCACTACAGTAACGCCTCCTTTCTTTGGTACTACGTGTACTGGGCTGACCCATTGGCTGTCGGAGATCGGGTATATGATTCTTGCGTCTAGTAACTTTTTCACCTCGTCTTTGACTACAGTGCTTAGGATCGGGTTTATCCTTCTCTGATGTTCTCTTGAAGTTTTGCAGTCTTCCTCTAGCATGATACGGTGCATACAGATGGAAGGACTTATGCCTTTTAGATCGCTTATATTATAGCCTAACGCAGTTGGGTATTTCCTTAGGACTTTTAATAATTGCTCAGTTTCTGACTGTCCTAAATAGCATAGACTATTACTGGTCTTTTGAATACTGTATCCAGGAATTCGTACCTGGGGGTTTTAGGTAGCTCTTTAAGTTCTAAAGCTGGGTTTTTCGGATCTGGCATGTGATTTGGAGTGAGTGCTAAGATCTCGCTCAAACTATCATCCTTGTATGGTGCACGTCAGTTGTCGTCTTCATGAATAGCAGGGATCTGGATTTTCATGATTTCAGAATATGTAGTTTCTTCCTTCTCTAATTCTCGTATGCATTCGTCAATGACATCTACTATATAGCATGTGTCATCTATAGTTGGTGCCTTCAAGAACTTAGTAAGGATGAACTCTATCTTTTCTTCTCCTACTTCGAATGTTAGCCTTCCTTTCTTTACGTCTATGATAGCTCCGGTTGTAGCTAGGAACGGTCTTCCTAGGATAATTGGGGTAACAGAGTCCTCTTTGATGTTCATGATTATGAAATCGGTTGGGATATAGAATTGGCCTATGCGTACTGGAACGTTTTCCAGTACACCGACGGGATATTTGACTGATCGGTCAGCCAATTGCACGGACATTTTAGTTGGTCTTATTTCTTCCATATTCAGCTTTTTGTATATAGATAAAGGCATTACACTTATACTGGCTCCTAGATCGCATAGAGCTTTGTCTATAACGAACTTTCCTATGACGCAAGGTATGGAGAAACTACCTGGGTCTTTTAGTTTAGGAGGCATGTTGTCTTGAATGATTGCGCTACATTCGGCAGTAAGTGTCACTGTCTCGTTATCCTCTATTTTCCTTTTATTAGACAAGATTTCTTTAAGAAACTTAGCGTATGACGGCATTTGAGTTATCGCTTCTGTGAACGGAATAGTGATGTTTAGTTGTTTCAGAAGTTCAACAAATTTCTTAAATTGTCCTGAAGTTTTGGAGTTTATTAATCTTTGAGGATAAAGGATAGGTGGTTTATATGGCGCTGGAGGCACATATGAGTTTTCATCTTTGGCGGCCTTTTGCTCGTCACATTCCTTCTTTTCTGTTTCAGACTCCTTTTCTGTTGGTTTATCAGATTTCTGATGCATTACTAAATCTTCATTCCTAGGATCTGTTGGGCCTTCCAATTCTTTTCCATTTCTCAATATAACAGCGTTTGCGTGACCTTTCGGATTAGGTTCGGGCTGGCCTGGAAATGTTCCAGCTGGGGCAGCTGCAGAGGCTTGTTGTTGAGCCACTTGTGATATCTGCGTTTCGAGCATCTTATTGTGGGTGGCTAAAGTGTCTACTTTTCCGGTCAGCTGTTTAATTTGCTCGCTAGTGTGTATGTTTTGATTTAGGAATTCTTTATTTGTTTAAGCTTGAGCAACTATGAATTTTTCCATCATCACTTCGAGGTTTGATTTCCTAGGGGCAGTCTGGGCAGCAGCGGCTGGTTTCTGATATCCTGGCGGAGCAGCGGGTGCTTCCAAGGCATTATCGTTCTTGTAGGAAACGTTTGGGTGGTTCCTCCATCCTGGGCTGTAAGTATTTGTGTAAGGATTTCCTTGAGCGTAGTTTACTTGATCTGGTGGGATTCCTTCCAACAATGGGCACTCGGGCGCATTATGAGTGGCAATTCCACATAACTCGCAGTTTGGAGTTACAGCAGCTACGGTTGCAGTTGGGGTAACGGTCAGACTGTAGATTTTTTGTGCTAGAGCATCGACTTTAGCGTTGAACTTTTCAAGGCTGCTGATCTCGTACATCCCACCTTTCGCTGCGGGTTTCTCTGCTGGAGTTCGTTCGCCTCCCTATTGGCAGTGGTTCTGAGACATGTTCTCGATAAGTTGATAAGCTTCGTCGTATGGCTTATCCATAAGTGCACCGCCCGCGACAGTGTCTACCGTTAATCTGGTATTATACAGAAGCCCATTGTAGAAAGTATGAATCGTCACCCAGTCTTCTAAACCGTGGTGAGGACATGCTCTCATCATATCCTTGAACCTTTCCCACGCTTCGTAGAGAGATTCAGTATCTTTTTGTCGAAATCCGTTGATTTGAGCTCTAAGCATAGCAGTTTTGCTTGGCGGAAAGTATCTCGCTAAGAAAATGTTCTTCAACTGTTCCCACGTCGTAACGGAGTTGGATGGTAAGGATTGTAACCACGTCCAAGCTCTATCTCTAAGAGAAAAAGGAAAAAGACAAAGTCTTATTGCGTCTGGAGTTACTCTATTTGCCTTCACTGTGTCTGCGTATTGCACAAACTTCGTTAAGTGTTCGTTCGGATCCTCAGTTGCATTTCCTGAGAATTGATTTTGTTGTACAGCTGACAACAATGACGGTTTTAGTTCGAAATCGTTCTGATTTATAGCTGGGGCAACAATGCTACTTCGAGGTTCCAACTGAGAGGATGTAGCGTAGTCCTTCAGCGGTTTGTTCTGAGGTCCGTCAGCCATCTTTGCTTTTTCAACAGGAGGATGAGCTAGAAGATCAGGAATATTGTGTTTTCGTTGATATTCGATTATGCGCCATCTTAAATGTAAGAAGCGCTCTAGTTCGGCGATTGTAGGCTGTAAGATGTCGCCTTGTGAGCGCGTACTTGGCATACAATCGAAGAACGAGTAGAGGGACAGAGAATAGTTAACCTAGTCTATACTGTGTAACAAAAGATTACACTATTGACTAAACGGGTCCCCGGCAACGGCGCCAAAAACTTGATCGCGACTTTCTATGTCTAACTCAATTAACTGCAAGTGCACAGTCTATCGCGTAGTAATAATTGATATCGATCCCACAGGGACTCGTAATGAAACTAGTATTTTCGGGTGTTACTGTGTTTAGCTAGGTTGGTAATGTTTTAGGGGAATAAAAACAAAATAAGTGCGTAAACTAAAGGGAACTAAAGCTTTTAATTAAGGTATAAATGCTTGAATCGGTATGTAATATGTTAGTTCTTCAGGGATTCTACAGGTCACCGGTGTCTTTAAGTTTTCAAAAATAGTTTAAGAAGAAAATGACGGTTTAAAGACCTTTGTCTCACGATGGTTGTTGACGCTAGTCGCAACTCTAAGGCGGAACGTATGATGTCGCTATCCCGTTCGGGGTTAAAGTTACTTTTTGAAAACTATTAAGTTCTAATTCCTTTTAAAGCGCTGTCGCTGTTTTTAAAATGAATTCCTAGTTTTTACTATCTGGTCTTAGCCGCAGCTATCGCTTTTTGGTTCGTACCTTTATGAATTTCCCACTGTCGTGGCAAAACTACTGTAAATAATTTCTCGTTGTCACGACGAAGGTTTATTTAGAAAAATCGATTTAAAAACTGAAGCCATAAATAAGTTTTGAAAAGGTAGGTATACACCGGTTAATTATCGAATCCCATCAGATTATTTATTACATACCGATTACTTAAGATTTAGCCAGACATGGAATATAAATTAACGACACGTAAATAATGGCAGAAAATAATAATATGCATTATAATGGGAAACAACAATCAATTAACGATTAAAATAGAAACCTGTAAACAATTCGATTGGCTTTTGGGAAATCCTCCAAAATGGCGGCAGGATTTAGTCTTTATGCCAATTACTCGTACATAATAGAAATGGGAAAGTAAAACAACAATTGCAAGGAAATAAAAAGAAAGTAAACATAATAACGATAAGAAAAATGGGAAACTGAAAATTTCTCTAAAAGTAAATTGGCAGCACTTCGTCTCTTCAATGCGGCTCCCTTTTTCTGGTATCAGCTCCCTCCTTTTATAGATGGGATTTTCAACGGTTTATTTCCTCGGGAAGTGGGAATGATATCAGAAAATATAGGAGTTAGTGGTCCACTCCTCTTTGGCATTTTCAGCACGTGCAGAAAAACTGCATTTTAACTTCATGACGGTCGTCATGGACCTGTGACGGTCGTCACACCCTTGTGACGGTCGTCATATCAGCAGAACTCGTTTTTGCTGCTTTTTGGCCTGATTTTCACCTAGATTTCACCTGTAAATGCTTCTTTTCTTCATCTTGCTCCATTTGAGCATGGACTTTGAATACATGCAAAATACTGGACAAATAGTATGGAAATATCCGAAATCGGAGTGAAAACGGTCGCTGATTAGTAGAAAAGTACGTCATTATATATATACGATTTCGCGTTATCAAGTATGAAAAAACGAAAAATCTAAAAAGTATTCCCACAATTTAAAACTAGTGGATTCAATAAAAATTGTCGTTCTCGCTTTTCACATGATAAAAAGTTCACCATCAAACAATGAAGATGTGCTCAAAAAATTCTCTTGTTAAAAGAAATATTTGAAGTCATCTTACTACTTAAGGTGATCAGTCTTATAAAAGGAGTTAGTTTTTAATAACACTTGTTGTCCAAGTGACTCCAAATATAAGAAAGAAGAGATGTGTATTTTATTACCTAACTGTCCAATTCCAACCAACCCAAAGAGTTCAAACTAGACAATTCCAAACAACCACTTCAGTCTCAACTATCCAATCTCAACCAACCCAAAGAGTTCAAACTAGACTGTCAGCATCATCTTCTAGAATCCAGACACGACAGTCCATCTCAGTGTCATAGTTGCTTGCTATGAAAAAAGGAAGACAGGCTGGTACAACAACATTTCAGCCACCAGCAACAATGAGACCAAAGTTGGCTATTAGGAGAAAGACCAAATAAATTGTCTTTTTAGCTATATGTTTAATTCTGTTGAATGCTATAACAATGTTCTGTTCTGTTAAGTTAAGTTATATGAAAATATTATATAATATTTTAGGAGCTGTTTGATCCATAACAATCTCATGTAATGTTTTTTGGGATCTGATATATTGACATATGTTTTGATTTTTAACAATATAACAATGCTTTGACTATGATTAGTTTATGTAATGCTTGGTATTCTGTCCTATAATTGTTTAAGGTTCAGAATATCAATTATTGTTTAAAGTTTGGTTTCAAAAATATTAGAGTTTCAAATTTGATTGAGTTTCAAATTTGTTTGAGGTTCATAATTGTGTAAAACAACATGTCTGATATATTTTAAAATGTAACAAATAGGTCATTCATTTTTTAATTAGTAACAATCACGCCCATCATATTTTTAATTAGTAACAATTGAGTCCCATATGTTTTTAAAACATAACAAACAGGTCCTTCCAATTTGTCTGGTGTACAAATTATAACATAATTGTGACAAATATGGTGTAAAATTGCAGAATTTTAACACAAATGCTAAAGACTAATTTTGACCGGTCTACAAAGTATAACATAACTGTCCATAAATCATAATATAATTGTGGTATAAAATTGTAGAATTGCAACACATTATTGTTACATTAACCATTGTCAATAATTGCAACACATAATAGTTTAACAAACCATTGTTAAGAATTTCTACATTAAACTACCATAACTCATGACTTACAATGATAATTAACAATGATTTCCACTTTTAAACCAATATACAAATAACACTGCAAACATCAAAACTAACAACATAGTGACATAGCCTAACATATTCAACATCTTCGACAAGTTCCCCATGATCTCCTTAGTGTATTTCTCATCCTTATCAATCAAACTTCTAAGCAACTTGATTTCAACATCATTTCCATCACAGTCGAAATATTTGGAAATTAGTGAGGGTTGTATCTCTTGTTTGACTTCATCACTATAATGGTTTTCATACCACAAAAAAAACATGAAACCGACATTTTCATCTTCACTTTTTTAACATTAACACAACCATAAACAAAAACTAATTACATATGCATAAACCAAATACAAAACCAACAATGTTGAAGAACAGACGTACCACAAAATATTTGCATCCCCAAAATAGCTTCCCCGAGTTTCTTCCTTTTTTCTTAACTATTGTTAACATTGCTTTGGCTCCACACAGACATGTCAACTCAATTCCAGTTTGGGATGCACTCGATATGAAAGTATAAGCGTTCGAACATCTTATATTTTATTCATTGCTACCATATGAGGCCACTGATAGAGTATTGATATTTAGGGTTTAAAGTATGTGATTTGTGATTTGGGGATTTAGAGTTTTGATTTTCATAAATCTAAGAAAGAAGGAGACATATGCCAATTCAGCAACTGTCCATGACACTTCAGCACTGTTAACTGCCACTTCATCTTCATCTGTGCCACATAGTCTTTTTTGGATCGGAGATTCTAAAAAAATTTAACGATGCAAATGTTTCTTAACATAAATGACTCAACTGTTACAACAACAAAAAAACTTAAAGGCCTAACTTGTTATTTTAAAATAAATTAAAGGACATAGACAATACTTTTTTCTATCTTTTATTTCACTTTGATTTGTCAAGAATGTCAATAACGCTTTTTCTAGTTAGGAGTGTAATTGATTTGGTTCGGTTCGGTTTTTAGTGTTTTTTAAAAATGGAACCGAACTAAACTAACAGGTTTGGTTCAATTGATTAATTTACATCACTTTTTTCAAAATATTATATTTATATGTGTATTCTCCGCTATTATATTTATCAATTTATTTTTTATTTATTTTTTGACTGATACATTTCATATAATCTATTTCATTCTCTACTTTTTAAATAACTTACAAGTTATACTCAATCCTTACAAAACAGTGACATAAACTCTATTGCATCAAAAAATAAGCTTACTATCAAACTTTTTAATCCTTCATTTTTTCCATTATGCCTTTAAGTTTTTACCAATTATTTCCCTTGTGATCCAAAATCCATTTCAAACACAATATTTTTGTTTTCAACTCCTATGTCTCATCAATGTAATGATAAGTTACACACAAGTAATTCAAATTAAATGGGTAATTATAATCATCAATTCAGTTAATCAATTTGGCAGTTCCTAAAAACTAAAACTGAAAACCGAACCAAACCACCTTAGTTTTTATTGGTTCGGTTCAGTTTTTGAACCGGACCAAAAAATAATTGAGTTTTTTTTTTTATATTTGGTTTGGTTTGGATTTGCACGTGTGGCGCTGAGCTCTTGAATGGCTTTATGGTTTGGATCATAAATTAGTTTATAACCCTAAATCAATTACCTCGTCATCATATTCAAAAGTAGTTTAAAACAAATTTTTACCTCTTCATATGATTCTCTAGATGATGCTTATGGTGATTCTTCATATTCTTTCGATTCATCTCAATTTTTCTTTTTTAATCTTTTTTTGATCATCTTAAAGCAGTTGGATTAATTCTGTAAGTATCTTGATGATCGTTGGCTTGTTTGATTTGCTCTCTAATTCATCAAAAATATTTGTATCTGCAAATTCTAGTAATGGATCAAGAAATTTAAATCTTGAGAACCATCTTTGAATATTTTCTTCATTTTCAGTTGGTGTCTTAACTTATTTGACAAGTGTGTTCATCATTTCCTTTTTAATTTTAGTGGCAACTTCATAGATCATTTTTTAGGGTCTCCCACACTTAACACACTTATCATCACATACTTTTTTTTTAAAACCTTGTTGCATTTTTTTTCCTATGATCCACAAAATTTCTTGGTTTGTTCACTACTTCATTTTATATAAGTAGGAAAAAAAAGAAAATTTAAAATGTGTTCTCACAATTTAAGATTAATGGATTCAATAAAAATTGTCATTCTCACTTTTCATATGATAAAAATTTCACCATCAAACAGTGCAGCGAGATATGTTCAAAAAATTCTCTTGTTAAAAGAAATATTTAAAGTCATCTTACTACTTCTTGAGGCGATCAATCTTATAAAAGGAGTTAGTTTCTAATAATACTTGTTGCCCAAATGACTCCAAACACAAGAAAGAAGAGATGTGTATTTTGCTATTTGAAATTTAAGGTTGATTCATAAAAAAAACATGATTTTAAAATCGTTATGTTACAATAAAGAATTAAGCTTAGAAACAACGTCTAAATAATAGAAAGGAGAAGAAACACATTGGTAAGTAGGAAAATAAATATAAATAAGTAAAAATAAAAGAGATAAGAAATGGAAAGATCACACCTTGAGAATTATCCTAATTCACTCTAAACCATTTGGGTTAATCTAGTTCCCAAGAGTTTTCCCTTACGATTTTCACAAAAATAAACCTTGAGCTTTTACACAAGGTCAGTCTAAATAACCTTCAACAACAACTTGAGTTTTTGCACAAAATCATCACAAAATACGTTTCACAAATACCCCAGAGTTTTACACATGCTCAAGTAAATACACTTCACCCAAATTTTTTCAAGTCTAGCTTGCAACCTTCAAATGAATTATAATAAAAATACACATTTGAAAAGCAATTTCAGCACAACACCAGTACAACATAGCTCTCAGATTAAAATTTTCACTCTTTTGACACTAAGGAAACTCTAATGAAAAAACTTTATAAAAAGGATGAGAGAAAGAAGAATAGTAGAAATTTTATATTTCGAACATTAATGTATTTTAAAATGAGGAGAAACCTCCTTTATATAGGAAAATATATGGCTAAGAAAAGAATTAATCCATAATTTTTTTAATGATTTAATCAATTAAAACATATGTGTCGATTGATTAACCAAGTCAAATAATAAAAGTTTGAGTTTAGATGTCACTTAATTGATTAACAACCTTTTTTAATTGATTAAGAGGTGTTACTATTAGATTTAATTAATTAGGAGGTATTGCTCTTTAATTTTATTGATTAGAAGGATCTCTTAGTCGATTAACCAATGTATTTATCTTCTCTAATTGATTAAACAAACTTCTAAATAATTACGCACTTGTCTGAATTGGTTTTAAGAGATTTTTCCAAAGAGGATAGAGGTTTGAAATATGTTTTGTGTGTTTGTGGAGGTGTATTTCATTAGTACCTCAAGACTTACTCATGTTCTATCTATATTTATGTGTTAAGCGCACGACTAGACAAACTTTCATACTTTCACAACTTTGAGACACCAAGTTCCTTTGCTTAACTCAATATTGTCTAGCACTTCAAATGGAACTAGAAACATATGACTGGTGTGACTTCTGATATAATTTTTATGTTCATATGCCATCATAAAAAATCATTGGAAGAGTTTGTGATAAAAACTACTCGACATTTGTTAGCGAGAATACTTGGAAGAGTTGTTATAAACAACACTAAAGTCGTTTGACTTAAAGAGTTGTCATCATTACAACCAATTTTTTTGATGATATTAAATGTACAACTCATAGAACAATATAAAATAGAATATATGAGGTGGTATTTCAAATAGTACATTCTTATCTATTGCCAAAGCTTGAAGAAAAGTCATTGTAGCAACATGGGAAGGAAGAACTGTAGAGGTGAGAATAAAAGAGGATATAGGGTGTGCATGTTGTTTGATCAATGGATGTGCTTATATTCAAAATATTGCATTTAAGATAGTTTTTAATGGATATTTATAGGAAGGAACACCAACTCATAATATTGTGACATAAACTTTTAGGAAGGTTCGAAAGGCCTTGTCACGTAAGAGGTTGAGGGAGAGGAGTGGTAGGTCGAGAGTGACACTTTAGCATATACTAGATATTATGTATTTTCTTGGGTATTTTATATGGTTGTCAAGATCTCGATCTAAATCTTAAAATCTTGTAATTTTTGAAATCTCACGCACCTTAACGATCTCGATCTTAACTAAATCGCGTGTTGTAGCTAAATTATGAAAAAAAATGTAAAATTGTTGATTTTGTGCGATGTTGGACATTGCCAGCTGTTAGATGCCCAATTGTGTTTATTTGAGCTATCAAATGTGGGCATCTTTCGCTCCTTTTTGTCAAGTTTGTATGTGTCGCTACTGCGAAAATCGGCGCCGGCTGAACAGAAGAGTCGCCATCGTGCATTATTTATCCCAACGGAGGGAAAGGAAACGCTCGAAGTAAACCTACCGCAAAGACGGGAAAGGAATGGTCATCGCAACCAAATCCTGGATTCGGGAGTCGGTTACGCAAGGGGAAGGTATTAGCACCCCTCACGTCTGTCGTACTCGACGGGATCCATGCTTGTTTTCTAGTACGGATTGTTGTTCTATCTACTCTACAGGTCTGGGGTTAAAAGAAAATAAAATGATTCGGCAAAGTATCGCACTTGATGCCTACGTATTCCCGTCTGGAACGAGAAATCAGAGTCAACGTAGTTCGCCTACCTACGGGAAAGGAGGGGAAGGTTGCTCGCTAGGATATCGCATCCTATGCCTACGTACTTTCATACAGCATGAAATATCAGAGCAAACGTAGTTCGGGCTACGGAAGACACAAGTCTGTCTTGATTGTTTTTATCCTTCTGAAAAAGGTTTTCTCCTGATTATGGGTCCAAGCGGACAAAAATGACACTTTGATTGGTTTTCAGTCTTTTACGCAAGAACTGTTTTTTTAGTGTGTTTGCAATCTCTGACGTACTAGAGACTATGATTTAAGAGTGACTACGTCGGATGTCACCCTAAGGGCAACACACTAAGTAATCAGATTACTGAAGAGTGACCCTCCAGCAACCTTTTCTCAAATAGCTTAAGGCTCGTAACGTACGACATCGATTAACCTTATTACTGTGTTTTTGAAATGTTCTGAGATGAGAATAGAAAGAAGCTCTAAAAAGCCTATTGTTTAAATGGGAATCAAATTTATCCTAACGTTGTCATGCATGGATGAGAACCTAATGTCTATCATATTCCTCTCTTGTGCAGAGAGAAACAGAGATCCTAAGGGGATAAACGGAAAAGCAACAACATATATACAGTAAAGCAGTAAAATGCATGAATGCAGCAGGAAACAACAGGCAAAGTGAAACAGCTTCACTTCAAACCTCAGGGGGGGGGGAATTAACAAACAGCAAAGCAAAGAAAATAAAACTCCAAAATCAACTTTGACAGCTCAACAGCTCCTACAGCAGCAGCCCAAACTGCACCAGCTCTGGCAGCTACAACATAAGCAATAACTCTAACAACAACAATTGATTTACCAGCAAAAAGCAACAACCTTCATCTTCATGAATAACTCCTATCTTCAAGTTTCAATAAACCTTCAATCCTCAATGGACACCAACTTCAACAAGTTCCCAGCTTAAGCAAGCTCAACCCCCAACCAGTAACTAGCTTCAACAAGCTCCTGACTTCAACTGCAAAACCCCAGCTTCAACAAGCAACCAACTTCAACAAGCTCCTAACTTCAACTTCAACAAGTAGTAAAACCCTAGCTTCAACAAGCAACTAGCTTCAACAAGCTCAAACTTATACTTCAATAAGCTTCAATTTTCTCTTTACCAAGCTTCCACAAGCACCTCCAAAGGAGAATCATTCAACAAGATCTGGTTATAATGTTAAGAAACTCAATGACAACAAAAAGGAAATCACTGAGATTTTAACATTGCAAATGAAAGGTATCCTCAAAGTTCTACTCACTTGGGCATACCACTCATCCCTCCTAAGGAGATATGGAGCTTCCCAAGGAGGACTTTATGTCATTGGATAGGATAGAGGCAGACAATGCACTCTATGTTTGACAGAAGAATTTGTCTATTCTAAGCTCTTCCTGTTTTATCCTATTTCTCCTAAGTCTTCAATCAACATCTTCAACCTCCAAGCAATCTTCACATATCAACCTTAAACTTTATATTAAATCTTCTCCATTGATTCTTCATGCTTCCACAAGCCCAAACCAAGCCCACACCCCAAAATAAAAGCCCAGAAACCCAAACAGGCAAACACAAACCCCAAGTGGGAACACCGAACAATCACACAATTTGCAAAATATACTAAAAATAGTAAAATATCATTTAAAATGCTAGAATTTATTCTAAGGGTATTTCTATATCTACCCTACAGACCCTATATGTCCCATAACCTAATTCATGCTAAAAACCCCAAAAGAAAATATTAAAATACACCATGTTGAATTTAAACCCTAATTATACTAACCTAATGTTCCCTAATCAAAACTAATCAAAATTAATCCACAAAAATATGAAATAAATCTCTAAAGGAACTTAATGCTCTAATCTAGCTACCACAAAAAGAATGGGATCAAAATGTGGATTTAAATGCCTAAACAAAATTTAACAATATGTATGTACAAACAAACATGAAAATAAAGGCTATTAAATGCAAAAATCACCAAAAATATGAAAATGCTTATAATAATATATTTATTTTTATTATAATTTTCTTCACACAATTATCAAAATGTGGAAAAAAGTCCCATGTTAAAATGATGATTTTATGATTTTATATGATTTATTTAGTGAATTATATACAAATGAAAAAGGAAAAAGGAAATCAATTAAATGGAAAATAGGGGGGGTGCTAGAAGCAACCATTTATAGCTCAAAATTAAATTGGGCCCAGGATGGGGGGTGTAGGAAGCACTGCGCTGGGCCCATGTTCGTTTCAGAAATCCACTCAAAAGACAAAGGACACAGGGGGCGCAGCTAGCAAAGAAATGTGACGTGATTCCAAGTTTGGGCCATCAATGGGGGTGCACATGGTAATTGGGTTAAGCCCAACCCAAAATTCCACACGGGGAGGGGGGTACGAATGGAAACAGAGGGATTTGATTCAGCAAATGCAATTGGGCTTAGTGCCCAAGCCCAAACTATCTTCAGCCTCAGCATAACCCTAACAAAACTTCTCCTCTCAAACACTGTTCACTCTCTTCCAAACACCAACCCTAAGCGCCGCTCTGAACGAAACCTCCCATGAAACCCTCTCCGATCTCTCACACTCATCACCTCAAACCCAGTTCAACAAACCCTACTCTAAACCTCACTTCCAATCTGATGCTCAAACCTAAATAATGTGATTTCCTAGCAATCAAAGCTAATCTGAATCTGTACAAACTAACTACATGCGTCCCTACAGGTTCGAGAAAGAGAAGAAAAGAAACCTAGATATCTTGATGAGGAAGGTGAACGATGAAGAACGACGGGGAAGACAACGCTCTAGATGCGCGAGGATCCACGAATCGAAGACGATCGGAGGCGTTTGAGGATCCTTGAAGACGAGAGGATCGGCGAAGATCTACGCAGAACAAGAGACCTGGTGGAAGTTCTTGAGATTTTGGAGGACCGGTTGAGAACTGATGCAACGCGTTGAAGGAATCTGGAAAAACGGAAGAAGGTTGAAGAACTGATGAATGTATCTGGAAAAATACACGAACACGTTGAAGGTTGCTGAGTGTTCTTGAGGAGAATCAGAGATTTCTTCTGGAAAATGATTCAAGAACGCGATGACATGATGAAGTTCTCTTGAGTTTCTGGAAAACGAACTCAAGAACACGATGAAGTTGACGAACGATGGATGAATCTGGGAAGAACGTTCTTGCGTGTTTGCAGTTTTCTGGAACAATCTATGAAGGAGCTATGAGTTTGGATCGGAGAAGATGAAGTTGGGAAGAATCTTATGAGAATTTTCCAGTTTCCGGTGATTAGCGGTGGTCGGAGGAAGTTAGGGTGGTGGCCGCCGGTCTTTGCATGGCCGGCGGTGGGGATTCAGGCGAGGTGATGTGGTGGCAAGGGGAGTAATGGAGAGCGAGACACGTGTGGGGAGTGGGGTCTGAGGGAGTCACACGTGGGGCACATGCAGGATCAGAGAGAGAGTGAGGTGGGGAACCCTTGGCTGCACGCGTGGCAGGCTATTTATTGGACATGTGGAAGCTGCGAAAGTGGACTGAACTTGAATTTCTGGACTTGGGCTTTGATTCATGGATAAATGGCCCTAAATTAATTCAGATTGATGATGATTAATGGACTGATTAAGACTAAAAACCTAATTAAACCCTAAACTAAAATCAAAAATAAAATCTAATTAATCTCTAATTACCCTAATTAACTAAAACGAAAATTAAACATAAATCCCTAATTAAACTCTAATCAATCCCAATTAATCCTAAAATTAAAAATTAAAACATAAAAACCCTAATTAAATCTAAAACCTAAAAACTATTATTTAATCTAAAAAAAAACTCTTTTTTTAAAACCTAATTAATTCTGAAAAATAAAAAATTAAAAAAATCTAAAAACCTTTAATCTCTATTTTTTCTTTTAAAATCTGTTCTATTAATTTTCTAATTTTCTTTTTAAAACAAAAACTCTAATAACAAAAACAATACTATCTATATATTTTCTACTCTTTTAAAAGAAGAAGATCTATTTATCTATTAAACTAATAAAAGAAAATTAATATCTAATATCTAAAAATTCTTTAAAATCTATTAATTTCTAAAAAATGAAAAGGAAATTTATTTAAACTCTAAAAAATATTTAAAAAAAACTCTATTAAATCCAGAAAAATCCATTAAATGCATTAAAAATTCAGAAAAATGACAGAAAAAGCCTAAAAATGCCAGGAAGCCGATTAAACCGATTAAAACCCAATTACGCAACTGTAGCGAACCCCAGGCCCCGAGATGGCTTGAACACACAGGGAACAAGCACCAATTCTCAACAGACTTTCATTCTGACTGGCATGTACTGCCTGAAACGCCAGGGGCTATAATCCCGATAGAAATCAATTTGAATGATAAAAATGCAATGCATGCCGTATGCGAATGCGAATGCGAAATGTATTGAAGCATAAACCAGATATGGGGACCGGTTGGTCAAATTTTAGGGTGCAACAGCTGCCCCTATTCAAGCGGCTTGGACCTGAAGGGTTGAAGAACGAACGACCTTCAAACATTCAAAGGTAGAAGACGGTTGACTACAAAATAAACCCGAAAATTTGCCAACCGCAGAAATAAACTGCACCCTCGCTTGGGGAACACCATTCAGAGAACTGAATCCAATTATTATGGCAACAAACTGATCGATCCCCTTATAACACTTCTGATTTCAATATTAATCTCCTGTGTAACATCAAACCTGTAGATACCCTGGACGACTTCGCTGGGGAAGCATTGTTTTTTTTTTCAAAATTATACCGGAAAACTCATCCGCCTGCTTCGTACGGAGAACCTAGCTACAACCCGCCTGCTTCATACGGAAAAAACTAGCTTCGTGAGTACCGGAATATTATCTACGTCCACCTGCTTCTTACGGAAGAAAACTATACACGCCCGCCTGCTTCATACGAGACACTGATCTACATTTGATACGAATCTGATTAACTTGTCAAATAGAAATAAGCTTAGTGACTTCACCAGGGAAATATTTTTGTCTTTTGGTTTTTCAAATATCTGAACACATCCTGTCTATCATGGGACCACCGTTTATCTGAATACGAGAAATTCATCCGCCTGTTCTATACGGAAAAACTATCTACTCCCGCCTGCTTCATACAAAACAAGTGATCTTGACATCCACCTGCTTCTTACGGAAGAACTTATCTGTCTGATTCTTACAGAACAATTCTTTTGATATCCGCCTGCTACCTACGGTAAAACTCATCTGTCTGATTCTTACAAAAAGGGATTTTTTTACATCCGCCTGCTTCGTACGGTGTAATCCATAACATATCCGCCTGCTCCCTGCGGAAGAACTTATCTGTCTGATTCTTACAGAATAATTCTTTTGATATCCTCCTGCTACCTACGGTAAAACTCATCTGTCTGATTCTTACAAAAAGAGCTTTCAAATGCATCCGCCTGCTACTTACGGTGCACCTTCTTTCGATATCCGCCTGCTTCTTACGGAAGAACTTATCTGTCTGATTCTTACGGAATAATTCTTTTGATATCCGCCTGCTACCTACGGAAGAACTCATCTGTCTGATTCTTACAGAATAATTCTTTTGATATCCGCCTGCTACCTACGGAAGAACTCATCTGTCTGATTCTTACAGAAAGAGCTTTCAAATGCATCTGCCTGCTACTTACGGTGCAACTGCTGTTAACATCCACCTGTTCCATACGGAGTAAATCCATAATCTGCCTGATTTCTACAGAAGAACATTCATCCATTTGATTTTTACTGATTATTTCTTGTTCTTATCTGCCTGTTTCATACGGAAAGACTGTCTTGCACATATCTTCCTTGCCTGTTTGCAACAACAGCTAACTCTACTGGGGATATTCTGAAAAATAAACACCGAACACTCATCTCATCAACAAGTGAACACCCCTGAAATTTTGATTTTATGAAACCCTGAAATGCTACCGCAGCAACCAACTTGAAAAGACGTTCCGCTGTTCGGATCCTCTTCATTAATAACTCTGTGGGGAAAAATCACCTCATCACCTGTCTCACAGCAAGACTCCAATTGTCTGAAAATATATTTGATCTTTTAAACTCCATACTCCTATCGATAAAAGGATAAACGCCATATTCCTGTTGATAAACAAATTCCGTACTCTTGTTGAGAAATAAACTCCATACTCCTATTGAGAAATCCCTGAAATGCAAAAGGTTAACCAACCTGATTTATGCTTCAAGATGCGTATGTTTGATAATGGCGTAATGCTCCATACAATATGGAAATGCTACGCGTTTTTTTTGTTTGGTGGATGCAAATATGACACTATATGCCAATGCAAATGCAGGCTCGAACTGCTGGGATAGATCTAACAAGCTTGCTTCATCGATCTTGGCCGTCGAGGACAAATATCACCCTGCTGGGGAGTGAACGGGTACCACAAAGTATTCCGGCAAAATAAATGCCAGGACATACAACCAACTCTGCTGGGGAGAGATTTAAACCTTCGATTTCCACTGGGAGGAAAGAAAACACTTGCTGAAAAGAGAGAACTCCGCTGGGGACGAAACGACTCTCTTGGGGAAAATCAACTGTCTCCGTTGGGGGAGAATAAATGACCCTAATGGGAAGGGAATCTCTACTGGGAAGAGTAGATTGCCTGGGTACAGCTCACAAGTTTGGAAATATTAATCTTCTGAGGCTAAACAACTCTGCTCGAGATAGGGAATCCTTTTGGGGGACACCACACTGTCTGAATACAGCCCACAAATCTTGGAATCACCAAACTCTGCTGAGGGTAAACGACCCTGCTGGAGAATATCCTTCGGATAAGCTGCGACTAGCTGGGGAATTTGATCCTTCTTCAGTAAGGAACATTGTCATCTCAGCTTCAGGGAATGAAGCGCGACCTGTATGGGGATTCACCTCACATAATGATCAAGTCTTTTCGTCACGAGCCTCTGGTTAGGACTGCAATCTTCTGATCGTCCCCTTCATATGGGCAAGAACCCTGCAACACCACAAACGAGACAAGACAAGTCTATACAACCAAATCTATTCAAGTTAGCGTTAGTGACATCATTTTCAGTCAATTCGAAGTTTTAGCAATTATTGGCAATGGCCAGCAACGTTATGCACTTGCTAGTTTTATTAAAACATTGGCGCTTTTCACATACAAAACAGTAAAGAACAAGCATCAAATACTGAATAACATGTTTTATTAATTGGGCCCCTGAATGGGCAGAGTTTTATACACTGGATGTAACTCCAGAAAAGAGGAAGTTACGCACAACAAACATACAAGTATGCACAGGAAGCATAAATACGGTGATAAATCAAATTTGCACATATGTCGGCAACGTGATGCAGACAAACATCATGAGTTGATCCTCCTATGACTCGCCTGACCCTGGCGCTTTCCCGGTATTCAAACTTCTGACGAGATTGTATCTGATAATCGAATCCCCAAATATTCTCCCAACCACCAAGCAATGTAGCATCAAATCCGGACCGCAGTCATTTGCTTTTCAAATCCCTAACTTTTGCGTGAACCGCCCTTTGCGGGTTTTCAGTTCACCGGGATACCCTTTTTTGCCGAAGCCGCCCAGTGTAGGTTTTCAACTTCACGGGTGTACATTTTTTTTTAATTTTTATCCCTAATTTTTGCCCGAACCTTTTATTCTGTTTTTGGTTCTCCAGGATGCCCCATTTTTTCCTGGACTCTCTTTTTTTTTTTGTCCAGCGGGTTAATTTTAAGCAAAGTATTTTTTAACTACGTCCGAATTCACAGGCGACGTAAAGTCTTCACCGTCCATGGTGGACAACAACAATGCTCCTCCTGAAAAGACTTTTCTGACAACATATGGCCGTTTGTAGTTGGGGGTCCACTTGCCCCTGTGATCAACCTGTGGCGGGATAATCCTTTTCAACACAAGGGCGCCCATCTGAAAGCTCCGAGGACGTATCTTTTTATCATACGCTTTCTTCATTCGGCTCTGGTACAAACGACGTATGCTAGAGAAGCTAGCCTCTTCTCATCCATTAAACTCAACTGGTTCAACCTGTCTTTCACCCATTCTGCCTCGTCGAGTTGGACATCTTGCAAAACCCTCAGGGAAGGAATCTCAACTTCCAGTGGTAACACCGCTTCCATTCTGTATACCAACGAGAACGGGGTTGCCCTGGTTGATGTGCGTACCGTCGTACGATAACCGTGCAAAGCGAAAGGTAGCATCTCGTGCCAGTCCTTATAGGTCACCACCATCTTTTGAACAATCTTCTTTATATTCTTATTGGCCGCTTCGACAGCGCCATTCATCTTGGTTCGATACGGAGAAGAGTTGTGATGTTCGATCTTAAAACTCTGACATAGCTCCTTCACCATTTTGTTGTTTAAGTTCGAACCGTTGTCGGTAATAATCCGCTCAGGGATTCCATATCTGCAAATGATATCTCGTTTGATAAACCTGGCCACCACCTGCTTGGTCACATTTGCATATGATGCCGCTTCCACCCACTTGGTAAAATAATCAATTGCTACCAAAATGAACCGGTGTTCGTTAGATGCCGTCGACTCAATCTTTCCAATCATATCAATTCCCCACATCGAGAATGGCCATGGTGACGACATCACGTTCAGAGGACATGGAGGCACACGAATCTTATCCGCATAAATCTGGCATTTATGACACCTCTTCGCAAACTTGAAACAGTCAGTTTCCATAGTTAGCCAGTAATAGCCCGCCCGCACCAGCTTTCTCGTCATAGCATGCCCACCAGCATGCGTACCAAATGTACCCTCGTGTATTTCCTCCATAAGCAACTTCGCCTCTTTCTCGTCTACACAACGTAGCAGTACCAAGTCGTGGTTTCTCTTGTACAGGACACCGTCCGGATTCAGATAGAAATTACCAGCCAATCTCCTGAGAGTCTTCTGATCGTGACTGGATGCCCCAGCCGGATACTCCTTGTTCTTCAGGAAATTCTGGATATCAAAATACCAGGGTTTATCATCGGATGCTTCGTCAATGGAAAATATGAAGGCGGGTCTGTCAAGCCGAGAGATAATAATTCTGGGAGCCTCGTTCCAGAAGTTGACTTTATACATGGAAGACAATGTGGCCAGGGCGTCAGCCATCTGATTTTCTGCTCGCGGCACATGATGCAATTCAACCTTGTCAAAGAAGGGCGACAATCTCCTCGCGTAATTCATGTACTGTATCAAGTTGGGCTGACGTGTCTCCCATTCTCCTTTTATTTGATTCACCACCAGAGCTGAGTCTCCGTATACATCCAGATTTTTGATTCGCAAATCAATGGCTTCCTCAAGCCCCATGATGCAAGCTTCGTATTCGGCTTCGTTATTGGTAACCGGAAAGGTCAATCGAGCAGTAAATGGGATGTGCGACCCATGTGGAGTAGTAATGATTGCCCCTATTCCACTACCATAGGAATTCACAGCTCCGTCAAAGATCAACTGCCATTTGGAATCCGTCTTTGGCCCTTCATCCGGCAACGGTTCTTCCCAATCTTTCATCTTCAGGTACATGATATCCTCGTCAGGAAAATCAAACCTCATCGATTGGTAGTCCTCAATAGGCTGCTTAGCAAGATATTCCGATAACACGCTCCCCTTTATAGCCTTCTGTGAGACATACTGGATGGCATATTCGGTCAAAACCATCTGCCAACGGGCAATTCTCCCCGATAATGCCTGCTTTTCAAATACGTATTTGATAGGATCCATCTTCGAGATGAGCATGGTCGTATGATTTAGCATGTACTGCCTCAAACGCTTGGCGGCCCAGGCTAGCGCACAACAAGTTTTTTCGAGCATTGAGTATCGAGATTCACAGTCAGTAAACTTCTTACTCAAGTAGTATATCGCATGCTCTTTACGCCCTGTCTCGTCATGTTGACCGAGAACACAACCCATACTCCCCTCAAGAACCGTCAAATACATAATCAAGGGTCTCCCTGCCACTAGAGGTATCAAAATAGGAGGCTCCTGCAAACACTATTTTATTTTATCGAACGCCTTTTGACAATTTTCATTCCATGTTACAGCCTGGTCTTTTTTCAACAGCTTGAATAACGGCTCACACGTAGCTGTTAGGTGAGATATGAACCGAGCGATGTAGTTCAATCTCCCTAAAAACCCGCGCACCTCTTTTTCTGTTTTAGGCGTCGGCATTTCTTGTATTGCTTTTATTTTCGCAGGATCAACCTCTATTCCTTTTTCGCTTACGATAAACCCCAGCAGTTTACCCGATCTCACCCCGAAGGTGCATTTGTTAGGGTTCAGTCTCAGCCTGAACTTCCTAAGCCTCTTGAATAACTTCAGCAGATTCACCAGATGCTCTTCCTCCGTCTGGGATTTGGCAATCATATCATCGACATAGACCTCGATCTCCTTATGGATCATGTCATGAAAGAGAGTCGTCATTGCACGCTGATACGTTGCCCCAACATTCTTCAATCCGAAGGGCATCACTTTGTAACAAAATGTTCCCCAAGGCGTAATGAAGGTAGTCTTCTCCATGTCTTCTGGCGCCATTTTTATCTGATTATAGCCCGAGAAGCCATCCATGAAGGAGAATACGGAGAATTGAGCGGTGTTGTCGACCAGCACATCGATGTGAGGAAGTGGAAAGTCATCTTTCGGGCTCGCTCTGTTCAAATCACGGTAATCTACACACATTCTCACTTTACCGTCTTTCTTTGGCACTGGCACAATATTAGCGACCCATGAGGGATATTTTGTAACAGCTAGGAAACCAGCATCCCACTGCTTTTGAACCTCCTCCTTAATCTTCACAGCCATATCCGGTCTAGTTCTTCGGAGCTTCTGCTTAACCGGCGGGCATTCTTCTTTTAGCGGCAGACGGTGCACAACCATATCTATATCCAGCCCAAGCATGTCCTCATACGACCAAGCAAAAATATCGCTATACGGATATTCCTTTCAACCCCTTCCGACCCCAGATTGACGATTTCGATGACCTCCTCATGAGGCAGAATGATTCGTTCTTCTTGTTTTACCAACCAAGACAACTCTTCTGGAACGTCGCCATCTTCAACAATCTCTTCTTCGGTCTGGAATACCGGGTGCTCAAAGTCAAAGTGAGTCATAGGCGGTTCATAGATGTCATCTGAGATAGTAATCCTACAAAGAAAATGGTTAAATGCTTCAAAATACATATAAAGCGAATAACCACGTTGCCATTTTGTTGTAAAAAATAAAAACAGGAAAAACAGAGATCACAACATTTGTACATGAAAAACACCTTTTATTTAACAATTAAACAGTGCAATGTACATAACAGAACAACCCTAAGCAAAATCACGATGCCCTGGGTAGGACACCGGATTGTTCAACAATTAAGAAAACAAAGTATTACTGTTTAGTTGTCACAGGAACAGTATCCTGAATAGACCAATTGCAAAGCCCTTGTCCTGGCACGCTCAGCTGAATCCAGGCGTCCATGTCGCAGTCGCTGTCTCCTTCTTCGGAATCTGAAACAGCGTTGATGGTCTCGCGATATACTCCACTAGCCGTGATTGTTATTGGTCCTTTGAAACGGGGTGCCCCTGCAGTAGGCATTGATGATGAAGGTTGATATCCCAGCCCAAATCTGTCCATTTTCACGGGAATATCCAGAACCTTGCCCCAGCCCTTGGTCTCGCCAATCTTCACTAGAGTCTGAGCCTCCTTGTATGATGATACAGCCACTTCTGATGCTTTACTCGGCCCTGGAACTTTGTCTTTGATGCGCAACCCTTCAAAGGCTTGACATGGCGTCTCATGAATCTCGCCGTCGACTTCCACGTACTTGAATGACGACAAATGGCTGACCAGTATATCCTCCTCTCCACAAACTGTGACCACACTGTCCCCCACCATGTACTTCAGCTTTTGGTGCAAGGTAGACGTGACCGCCCCAACACCATGGATCCATGGTCGTCCTAGAAGACAACTATAAGCTGGCTGGATGTCCATGATGTAAAATTCAGTTTCAAAAATCTCCGGCCCCACCTGCAGAGGCAAAGTTATGGATCCAAAGACTGACCTCTGTGTACCATCAAATGCTCTGACCACCAAGTCACTAGGCGTACAAACGATTCCCCTGATGTCCAATTTCATCATTGCTTTCTTTGGCAGCACGTTCAAGGACGACCCGGTATCTACCAGCACGTGGGACATGACTGCGCCCATGCATTCAACTGAGACGTGCAACGCCATGTTATGCTCTCTTCCCCTCGGGGTCAAATCAAAATCCGTAAATCCCAAACTATGGCCTGATTCACAGAAACATCTTGGGGTACAAACGACGTATCCAGAATTTTCAATAACGCATTCATATGGGCTTCGGAACACAATAACAGCGACAGTATGGATATCTTCGACGGCGTCTGTTGAAGGTGCTCAACAATTTTATAGTCACTCTTGCGGATAAGGCGCATAAACTCTTCTACATCCTTCAGTGCCGTTTCTTTTTCATTCCTCTGCACCGGAACGTCCTCATTCATTTTTCCTTTACCTTTTGCCAATCGTTCAGCCTCTACCTCAGGCGATATAAAAATTCTCCCGCTCCTTGTCATCCCTCCAGTCCCGACGACATTGTCCACAACCCCAGCTGGTTGTTTACTGATATCGATTTTCTCCCCATCACAATATGCTTCCAGCCCATAAGTCCAGGGTACTGCCCTGGTGCTCTCATATGGTGTTGGCCCTGCCTTCGTGATAGTGATCGTCGGTCGCCTAGCTGGCGCCGTTATAGTTATCGTTTTTCGGGGGATTGTCACCGTAGCTACATCACTTTGCTCATCAGCTAATACTTCTGCAGGTTTCTCAACTGCCGTTCTGTCGAATTGCAACGTGCCCTCATCTATCAAGGTCTGAATACCCTTCTTCAATTCAGCACAACCCCCAGCTTGGGTCCAACATTCTAGACAAAACTCATCGCAGCCCGGATACACACCTCCTTTTAATAACCTGCTCTTTATTTCACATAATGGCGTTCTCAGTTCATCAACATCCATAATCAGATTCAAACCCTCCTTAGTCAAAATAGCATTTGCCCCATGGTTGGGCATTGGCTGTTTTACTATATTCGGACCTGCTTGTCCAAAATTTATGGCCTTGCTATCTAATAGATCCTGCACTACATGCTTGAAAGCGTGGCAAGCTTCTATGTCATGTCCGGGCGCCCCAGAGTGAAATTCGCAGTGTTTGGTGGCGTCGTACCCGTACGGATGTACCGCCCTTTAGGTGGTGCTAGGGTCCTCTTTTCTACCAAATTTAACCCCAACAATGTTTGAAGCAACTCTGCATAAGTAGAAGGAGGTGCGTCGAACACCCTTTTCGTCTTCTGAAACCTTCTCTGTCCAAAATCCTGCCCCTGCTGCTGTGGCAGTATCTGTTGTAGTGGTATTGGTTGTTGATGAAATGGAATTGTGACGCTTGCCACATGTTGCGGATGATTGTACTGATTTCGTCCTCTGCCCCGGCCTTGGCCTCGGCCCCCGAATACTGCACTCGTGTCACCCTGCCGGCCACCATCAAAAGCTTTTCTGTTACCTCCAACTGAAGTGGACTCCTCAGTTGGGAATCTCCCCAATTTAATATTACTTTCAATCTTCTCGCCCATCAAGATTAGATCCGAGAAACTGCCCAAGGAAGCGGGAAACAACTTATCATAAAACATACCGGTGAACGTTCCTATGAACATATCATTCATCTCCTTCTCAACCAAAGGAGGATGAACCCTCGCAGCCATGTCGCGCCATCTCTGCGCATATTCTTTGAAATCTCATCTTTCTTCTGTGACAACCCCTGCAGCTGGACCCTGTTCGGTGCCAGGTCACTATTGTACTTATAATGAGTCACAAACGCTTTAGCCAGTTGCTTCCATGTCTTTATCTGAGTAGGCTCCAACCCCATGTACCATTCAAGGGAAGGACCAGACAAGTTGTCTTGAAAGAAATGCATCAGCATTCTTTCGTCATTCAAGTAAGCGGACATCTGTCTGTAGTATGACCGCACATGCACCTTCGGACAAGTATCTCCCTTATATTTATCAAATGTGGGAGCTTTAAACTTCAGCGGTACCCTTAGGCCAGGCACCAAACCCATCGTGGTCATATCTAAACCAACAGCACTTTGATTCACAACACCTTTCATCTGCTCCTCGAGCATCTTGATTCGCTGAGTGTTGTCTACAGGACCTTCAAAACCTCTACCAGAGAAAGCATCCTCTTGTTGGTCTTCCATCCAATTAACATTCTCGTTTCCGTATCCATCATACCCATTGTTACGACCAAATCTAGTCTGATTCATCATAGGGCCCCGTCCCCTGTTACCATACCCTTGAGCGACCCCGGCAGGTCCAAAAGGCATCATTCTAGCACCATTCCCGTTACCGAATCCGCCATAGCCCTGATTGGCATTACCAAATCCATCCTGTCCGAAACCTGGAGCGTTGAAGCCAAACTTCCCGTCCTGGTTAGCATAATCAAACCCCTGGTCGTTATAGCCAAATCTGTTGTTACCGAAGCCATTACCTCCATTATCATCCCCGCCCAGATTGGTGTCTCTGAATCCAACGTTGTTAATGACTGTCTCGTTACCCATCCCTGTATTACCATTCCCGGCTCCAGCATCGTTGTTCATATTCACAGCAGGTATATTCACCACAGGTGGAGCTACCGGTGTAGGAGTACCATCCCCATGAATGGTGTCAACACATACAGAATTGTGGTCTTCGTTTCCATGCCCAGCATTTCTCACCAGTAATGGCTGCACCAAAGTTTGCAAGTTTTCCTGTCCTTTCACAATTGTCTCCATCGTCTGCATGAACAGCGCCAGCTTCTCACGCATGTCCTGCATCTCGCTCTGCATCTGATCCATAACTCTTTTGCAGTTGGTGCGAGTAGAGTATCGGTGCGGGCGTTGACTTTCAATCCTGGAAAAACCTGAATAATGCAGGAAATGAGATACAATTCAATAATTACCTGTAATGCAATATGAATGCGAATGCAATTATGTAAATATGCTACAGGTTATATTCCCCCGATTCTAGTTCCAGAGAGAAAGCCATTATGGCAATGGAGTCCCTATTCAGCAAGCAATAAACCAGAAAATCCTCATATATAACAAATGCCAAGAGGCTGAGTACTGAATACAACCGAAGAGACCTCGGCCAACAAGTCTGGCGATGGCCCAAATATGAGTACAAATACCAAAGGTAAGGCAAAGATATATCAGGCCAAGTGGCGTGCTCGGACGTCCTCCAATATCCTCATCGTATCTGAGTGCCCTAGTCGGGAAATCAACTCCTGAATTAGTAAAGCATGCCGCTCGGTAGTGGATCTCAGCTTCGCAGCATCGTCCCGGGAAGCTCCTTTGCTCGAACCCTCGTCAGATTTGTACCTCTTGGAACTGACCTTCCCCTCGTAACCTCTCGACTGCTCGTCACTGTCACTGACCCTGAGATTAGCAGTGCTCCTAAGGGATGTTACTTCAGCAATCCTTGCTTCCTGGGCTTTAACCTGCGCCTCCAGCATGGCAATCTGCATTTTTAGTTCGTCTTCGCGCTCTTTCCGCTTGGCGAGCATGGCCTCCCACAAAGCTTCCCATTTTCTGATACGAGCGTAAGCCTTGCTTAGAAGTTCCTTCTTGGACGAAAGTACCTTTCTAACACCGTTCAAGGCTATCCCTACTTTTTCTTTCTTGTTGGTTTCTTCTGTCAGCTCTGATCCCAACCTGTTAATCAATTCGGTCTGTTCTTTCACCGTGAAGGTGGCTTCCTTCTTCTCTCGTCGTAACTGGAAGATCTCCTTCTCTAACTCCTCGTTAGCTTTCTTCAATTCCTCATTTGCAGCCAACAACTTGCTATATTTCTCACTCTCTTCTGAAGTAGGTGCCTCAATCACTGGAAGATACAGGGATTCCACAGCAGGATAAGGCATCAAAGAAGTACTAGCTCTCTTTCGGACCCACGCCACGTAAGGATCATAAGCTCTGCTGTTGCTCTTACCGAGCAAAGCCTTCCCCCTCCTACGGATGCTAGCCCATGCATGCCTCAACCTGATCAAAGCAGCCTCGTCTAAAGAGCCTGTGAGATACAGAGATTCCTGTATCTCAACCTCAATAGGAGCATCTCTCAAGGCATAACCGAACTGTCGTACCAATAGTGAAGGATTATATTTGATACAGCCTTTCCGCCCAATCAGGGGAACATTCGGAAAGTCACTGCAACTATATACAATGTCAGTACCAAGCATACCCCGATCAAACCAAATGATATTCTCAGCAGATAGCCCCATTAACCGGGACGGCCAATCCAAAGTATCAATGGTATCAATAAATGGCCCAGTCTTTGGAAGGTGCCTTTGGGACCACCTGTACAAGAGAGGAAGACAACAGGATACGTTCTTGCCACGACGTTTCTCATTCTTGTAGTGAATAGAATGATAAACATCGCCCAAGAGAGTAGGAACGGGATTCTTCGAGGCGAGAATCAAGAAGGCATCCGAGTCGACAAAGTCTGGCACATTAGGAAACAAGATAATCCCGTATATGCAGACATCCAGAATAGCACTAAAGGCAACCCAACACCCATTCTTCGCGCACTGTGTAGCCTTTTCAACTAGGACAGATAAGTGAAAACCATAAGTTCCATTCAGCTTGACCAAGCCTCCTGGAAACTCAGAAGCGTCCAAACCGACAATCTCTGTGAGTGTAGCTAATTCAGGCCTAGTATCAATGTGTACAAAGGGCATCTGGTCTAGCATGGGAATATCCAACATAACATAATACTCCTCCAAAGTGGGTGCAAGAATGTAGTCTGGAAACAAGAAACATCTCAGTTGCGGCTCATAAAACTGCATCAAAGTATACACCTCAGTAATCTCAAAAGCTGAAGGTGTGTACAACAAGCTAAGCAGTCTCCCATAGGATTCTCTGAACCCAGCCCTCACGCTCTCATCTGCCAAAGCAACTAAACCCAGTAATGAACTGATGTCTGGTGACTGCAACCTGTAAGCAACCGTCTTCTTCAGGGACTTCATGCCTGGCTAGAAGATATCCTAGGATTAAAGGGGAATAATCACCTGCAACATAAATACATGTTAATGAAATGCAAACGTGAAAATGCACATGCATATGCAAACATGGGATCAAGTGCAATGCTGATAGACTGGGCTGCTCTGTACTGAAGCCTTGAGGGCCATTCAATCTTTATTTCAAACCAAACCAACCACTCAAAAGAACCCTGTAACCACATCTCACTGATAGAGGTAAACAGGTATTCTGAGGTCAAAGGTTCCCTGCAAACAGACCCTCCTACCCCTCACAGGTGTGTACTTAACTCGCAGACGAGGTACGACATCCTATGCGGGTTCAACGTCACAGACTTTCAAGAGCGATGATACGATACCCAGAAGGTGTGGCATTATCATCCCTTGAAGTGGCCTCACTTAGTTGAATCCCAATTGATAGGTTCCCAGAGTCGACAATCCTCGGGTCAGACAACTTGTCGAGCCCTAAGGGCCAGGCAAGAAGCATCAAAGAGAATCTCGTCTGAGTGAGATTTCGTGGCTAGCTGGTGCGAGCTAAGCAAGCAGGCTAACCACTACTCACTCTAAATCTATAGGTGTACTCAAGCCCGGGTTCGGCTTATCTCTCAATAGATTACCCCTATCCACAGCGGCAATGATAATATAAGGTTAGTAAAACATGCAGAAAGTAAAGACAGAATAGTAAATCCATACAACACCCCTGACGGGAAAACAAGCTCTAGGATTGACTCGCGTATGGAACTGTTGGAGTCCCCAGCAGAGTCGCCAGCTGTCGCTACTGCGAAAATCGGCGCCGGCTGAACAGAAGAGTCGCCACCGTGCGTTATTTATCCCAACGGAGGGAAAGGAAACGCTCGAAGTAAAACTACCGCAAAGACGGGAAAGGAATGGTCATCGCAACCAAATCCTGGATTCGGGAGTCGGTTACGCAAGGGGAAGGTATTAGCACCCCTCACGTCCGTCGTACTCGACGGGATCCACGCTTGTTTTCTAGTACAGATTGTTATTCTATCTACTCTACAGGTCTGAGGTTAAAAGAAAATAAAATGACTCGGTAAAGTATCGCACTTGATGCCTACGTATTCCCGTCTGGAACGAGAAATCAGAGTCAACGTAGTTCGCCTACCTACGGGAAAGGAGGGGAAGGTTGCTCACTAGGATATCGCATCCTATGCCTACGTACTTTCATACAGCATGAAAGATCAGAGCAAACGTAGCTCGGGCTACGGAAGACACAAGTCTGTCTTGATTGTTTTTATCCTTCTGAAAAAGGTTTTCTCCTGATTATGGGTCCAAGCGGACAAAAATGACACTTTGATTAGTTTTCAGTCTTTTACGCAAGAACTGTTTTTTTTAGTGTGTTTGCAATCTCTGACGTACTAGAGACTATGATTTAAGAGTGACTACGTCGGATGTCACCCTAAGGGTAACACACTAAGTAATCAGATTACTGAAGAGTGACCCTCCAGCAACCTTTTCTCAAATAGTTTAAGGCTCGTAACGTACGACATCGATTAACCTTATTACTGTGTTTTTGAAATGTTCTGAGATGAGAATAGAAAGAAGCTCTAAAAAGCCTATGGTTGAAATGGGAATCAAAACTATCCTAACATTGTCATGCATGGATGAGAACCTAATGTCTATCATATTCCTCTCTTGCGCAGAGAGAAACAGAGATCCTAAGGGGATAAACGGAAAAGCAACAGCATATATACAGTAAAGTAGTAAAATGCATGAATGCAGCAGGAAACAACAGGCAAAGTGAAACAGCTTCACTTCAAACCTCAGGGGGGGGGGGGGGGAATTAACAAACAGCAAAGCAAAGAAAATAAAACTCCAAAATCAACTTTGACAGCTCAACAGCTCCTACAACAGCAGTCCAAACTGCACCAGCTCTGGCAGCTACAGCATAAGCAATAACTCTAACAACAACAATTGATTTACCAGCAAAAAGCAACAACCTTCATCTTCATGAATAACTCCTATCTTCAAGTTTCAATAAACCTTCAATCCTCAATGGACACCAACTTCAACAAGCTCCCAGCTTAAGCAAGCTCAACCCCCAACCAGTAACTAGCTTCAACAAGCTCCTGACTTCAACTGCAAAACCCCAGCTTCAACAAGCAACCAACTTCAACAAGCTCCTAACTTCAACTTCAACAAGTAGTAAAACCCTAGCTTCAACAAGAAACTAGCTTCAACAAGCTCAAACTTATACTTCAATAAGCTTCAATTTTCTCTTTACCAAGCTTCCACAAGCACCTCCAAAGGAGAATCATTCAACAAGATCTGGTTATAATGTTAAGAAACTCAATGACAACCAAAGGAAATCACTGAGATTTTAACATTGCAAATGAAAGGTATCCTCAAAGTTCTACTCACTTGGGCATACCACTCATCCCTCCTAAGGAGAGATGGAGCTTCCCAAGGAGGACTTTATGTCATTGGATAGGATAGAGGCAGACAACACAC
Organism: Lathyrus sativus; assembly: GCA_963859935.3. Lineage (NCBI taxonomy): Eukaryota > Viridiplantae > Streptophyta > Magnoliopsida > Fabales > Fabaceae > Lathyrus > Lathyrus sativus. The sequence goes on from OZ012739.1 coordinate 359,727,571, forward strand.
TCTATGTTTGACAGAATAATTTGTCTATTCTAAGCTCTTCCTGTTTTATCCTATTTCTCCTAAGTCTTCAATCAACATCTTCAACCTCCAAGCAATCTTCACATATCAACCTTAACTTTATATTCAATCTTCTCCATTGATTCTTCATGCTTCCACAAGCCCAAACCAAGCCCACACCCCAAAATAAAAGCCCAGAAACCCAAACCGGCAAACACAAACCCCAAGTGGGAACACCGAACAATCACACAATTTGCAAAATATACTAAAAATAGTAAAATAGCATTTAAAATTCTAGAATTTATTCTAAGGGTATTTCTATATCTACCCTACAGACCCTATATGTCCCATAACCTAATTCATGCTAAAAACCCCAAAAGAATATATTAGAATACACCATGTTGAATTTAAACCCTAATTATACTAACCTAATGTTCCCTAATCAAAACTAATCAAAATTAATCCACAAAAATATGAAATAAATCTCTAAAGGAACTTAATGCTCTAATCTAGCTACCACAAAAAGAATGGGATCAAAATGTGGATTTAAATGCCTAAACAAAATTCAACAATATGTATGTACAAACAAACATGAAAATAAAGGCTATTAAATGCAAAAATCACCAAAAATATGAAAATGCTTAGAATAATATTTTTATTTTTATTATAATTTTCTTCACACAATTATCAAAATGTGGGAAAAAGTCCCATGTTAAAATGATGATTTTATGATTTTATATGATTTATTTAGTGAATTATATACAAATGAAAAAGGAAAAAGGAAATCAATTAAATGGAAAATAGGGGGGGTGCTAGAAGCAACCATTTATAGCTCAGAATTAAATTGGGCCCAGGATGGGGGGTGCAGGAAGCACTGCGCTGGGCCCATGTTCGTTTCAGAAATCCACTCAAAAGACAAAGGACACAGGGGGCGCAGCTAGCAAAGAAATGTCACTTGATTCCAGGTTTGGGCCTTCAATGGGGGTGCACATGGTAATTGGGTTAAGCCCAACCCAAAATTCCACACGGGGAGGGCGGTACGAATGGAAACAGAGGGATTTGATTCAGCAAATGCAATTGGGCTTAGTGCCCAAGCCCAAACTATCTTCAGCCTCAGCATAACCCTAACAAAACTTCTCCTCTCAAACACTGTTCACTCTCTTCCAAACACCAACCCTAAGCGCCGCTCTGAACGAAACCTCCCATGAAACCCTATCCAATCTCTCACACTCATCACCTCAAACCCAGTTCAACAAACCCTACTCTAAACCTCACTTCCAATCTGATGCTCAAACCTAAATAATGTGATTTCCTAGCAATCAAAGCTAATCTGAATCTGTACAAACTAACTACATGCGTCCCTACAGGTTCGAGAAAGAGAAGAAAAGAAACCTAGATATCTTGATGAGGAAGGTGAACGATGAAGAACGACGGGGAAGACAACGCTCTAGATGCGCGAGGATCCACGAATCGAAGACGATCGGAGGCGTTTGAGGATCCTTGAAGACGAGAGGATCGGCGAAGATCTACGCAGAACAAGAGACCTGGTGGAAGTTCTTGAGATTTTGGAGGACCGGTTGAGAACTGATGCAACGCGTTGAAGGAATCTGGAAAAACGGAAGAAGGTTGAAGAACTGATGAATGTATCTGGAAAAATACACGAACACGTTGAAGGTTGCTGAGTGTTCTTGAGGAGAATTTAATTAGAGTTAATAGAGTTTTTTCTCTTTTTAGGTTTAATTGGGATTTAGTTAGAGTTAATTAGGATTAGATCTTAATCAGGTTTTAACCATTTTTCATTATTATTCAGATTGGATTTTGGGGGTTTTTTTATCTTTTCGTATTGGGCCCATTTCGTTTTTGAAGCCCAGTTTCCTCTCGGTCTAAGTCCAGAAAAGTCCAGAATAATCCAGGTCAGTATATAAATCAGCCTCCACGTGTTGCGCAAAGGGGGGGGGGGCACCACAATCTCAGAATCACCCACGTCTCGCCACCTCATACTCCACTTCTCCCTCTCTCTGCCACGCCCAGCACACGTGGCGTCCATGCAACGACTCACCCCACTAACCCCTGCCACTTGTCTCCGTCTCCTCTCACCGGGAATCCTCACCGGACTACATGCAAAGTCCGGTGACCGCCGCCCCCCAACCTCTCCGGCCACCGTAACTACTCAGCAACCAACTCCGGCCGCCATACCCGTCGCCGGAAACCATAAAACACCCAAAAAATTCCAGAATCCATCTTCCTCCTTCATCTTTCTCCGATCAACCTTCATCTCTCTCCGATCAACATTCATCTCCTTCGGTCAAACATAATCAACGAAATCCAGAAATATTCATCTCCTCTCATCATCAACAAGAAACACAATCATCAGCTTCATCATCTCTCAGGAAATCCATGAACAGAGCCTTGTCAAGTATAGTTTTCCGGACACGATGTTCATCATTGATCTTCAAGATCTGCGAAGATCCTTGAAGATCTTCATCTATAGCGTCTTTTCCAGAAAGTCCTCCAAGAACACATAACGAAAGAACTTCGAAGCTCATCGACGAAGACGGCTTCAAGAACATCCAGAAACGATCATCATCATCATATGAACCTTCAGAGAGTTCAAGAACCATATCCAGAAATGTTCAACGATCTATATTTTTTTTCCAGATCTGCCTTCATCTCGTTCATCAGAGAACTTCATGCAAACCTCTGAACCACCTTCATTCATCAATCGCCAGAACTTTCAAGATCCAGAAAGTCGCAACAGTCTTCATAGAACTTCAAGAAATCTCCAGAACAATCGTCATCGGTCCAAATCGTCACACGCACCCATGGATTTACTTTGTTCAGGTGTCAATAAAGCTTCTTCTTCTTCTTTTGTGGGTTAATGACAAGAAAGGTTGGGAGAGTTGATGGAGCGAAAAGAATTTGTGAGAGAGATGGAGGAGATTGTTTGAATGGAGAATGGAACGAGAGAGAGTTCGTGGAGACGGCGCCACTCGCGTGTGGGTGAACAGTGGCAGCCAAAATTAGGGTTCACATGGATAATGGGCCTCTAAGCCCAACGAAGTTCCGTCCGTACACCCTCCTGTTTCCTATTTCGCCCCCCTCCGTGTGTTCTTTGGCATTGGGCCTGAGCCCAATGTTTTTCCTGGACTTCACCTGTGTTTTTTCTCCTCATACCCCCTCCTGCGTGTGTGCAGTGTGGGACTGGGCTGGGCCTTTGTTTTGTATTTTATTTTTTTGCAGCAAGCATACCCCCTGTAATCTGCTGTACCCCCTCCCCTCTCTTGTATTTTTTCTTTTTCTTTATGAAAAAAGGAAATGGGAAAAGAAATAAAAAAAATAATAACAATAAAAAATATGTTGAGAAAAAAGAAATATTCAAGAAAAGAAATATAAAAAAAATAAGGAGAAAAGAATCGTTGAAAAAGAAAAGTGAAAAAGAAATATTGAAAGGAGAAAAGAATTGTTGAAAAAGAAAAGTGAACAAGAAAATATTTGAAAAAATATATTGAAAAAGGAAAAATAGTATGAAAAAATAGAGAAAAAATATATGAAAAAATATTTGAAAATATATGAAAAAAGAGAAAATATTTTGAAAAAGAATATTTGAAGAAAGAAATAAAAAAAAAAGAAGAAGAAAATAGAAGTATGAAAAAAATAGTAAAAAAATATTAGTGTAGATTTAATATTTTTTAGAGTATATTTTCTTCATAGGAGTATATTTTACAATTTTAGGGATAGTTTAGAAGTCCACTTGTTAGGGGACTCTTTTCTATTCTATTTTTTCCAGGATAGGATAGGATAGTATTTCCTAGGAGTTTATTTTTCAGTATTCAACCAATGTAACCATTTTTCAGAATATTAATAAAACGAGATTTGAGCTGTGGTCCCGAAGTAGCCGAAATACAGCTGCTCTGATTTCTCGTACCAGACGAGAATATGTAGGCATAGGATGCGATATCCTAGCGAGCACACTAACAACTAACCTTTTGTTCTCTCGCTGCTGTGCGATCGAGATTTTCCCGCTGACGTCTAATTGTTACCCTTTTTCTCTCTTGCTCGAGTGCATTTGAGACCAGACCGTAGTTTTTCCCATAGGTTCCCGTACCTTTGAAACCAGTTGATTTCTCACTGCTGTGTGAGAATACCCTGTTTAGCCGTAGTTAGCCTGAACTACGTAAAGCTCTGATCTTCCATGCAGTGTGGAAGTACGTAGGCACAAGACGTGAGGTCTTGGCGAGCCAATTTCCCCGTAGTCCCGAACTACGTTGACTCTGACTTTCTCTCTTGAGAATACGTAGGCATAGAGTGCGACGCTCTATCGAGTCAATTCCCTTCTGTTTAGATTTAGCAGCCGTAGATAGATTGTTTTTGCATCCTTTAGACAAACCAAGCAAGCGTGGATCCCGTCGAGTACGACGGACGTGAGGGGTGCTAATACCTTCCCCTTACGTAACCGACTCTCGAACCCAGGTTTTGGTTGCGATGACCATACCTTTCCCCGTTTTTTGCGAGGTTTACTTCGAGCGTTTCCTTTCCCTCCGTTGGGATAAATAACGCACGGTGGCGACTCTTCTGTCAGCCGGCGCCGATTTTCGCAGTAGCGACAGCTGGAGACTCTGCTGGGGAAATTATAGTTCCCTATTCGAGTTTGCTGGGGATCCAACGTCCCCTGGCTGCTAAGGACTGCGATAGTTCTTACGCATGTGGGATCCAACGTCCCCTAAGAGAGAGTCAATCCTAGCGCTTGTTTCCTTGTCTATTTGGGGATTATTTATTAATATTATCTGTTGCTGTTGGGGTGTGACGGGTGTTCTATGAATGAGAGATAAGCCGGACCTGGGCTTGAGTGCACCTTAGACTTAGAGTAGAGATTAGTGGGCGCGTACATGTTTTGCATGTCCTAGTGTCCCGCGAAATCTACACTCAGACGAGGTTCTTCTGGTTGGCCTCTTGTCCCACCCTTTGGGTGGTTCGGGTTGCTGGTTAGTTGGATTGTCGACTCTGGGAACCGATCATTTGGAAGTTAGCTAAGTGAGGCCTCTTCAAGAATCGATGATGCCACTCCTTCTGGGAATCGTATCGTCAGTTTTGAAAGTCTGTGACGCTAACGACCGCATAGGATGCCGTACCTTGTCAGATATAGGTCCATACCTGTGAGTGGGGGGTTTTTTTTTGCAGGAAACTTGACTTCCAACCTACCCGTTATATTGGTCTTCTCTTCAGAGCGAGCGTACTCCGTCAGCAGCGCAGCAGTATTCAAATTTGTGTGGGGGCTGTGGTCCCGTTGTTTGCTGCATTTTGCATATCATGTGCATATCAGTGTTGCATCATATTGCATATCATCCTCCAGTTAGCCAGAGTTCTGATCCAGCCTTTGTTTCCTGAAGGTGATTACCCGGAGTTTGGATTGAGCATCTGTTGATTGTCAGAAGACCGACCTAGGGATTGAGTAGATTTGAGCAGAATCGAGCATTGCAGTCAGTTGAAGACTATTGGTAGCTATGTCTGAAGGCAATTTCCAGTCTCCTAACATCCTGACAGGGTTCACTATGACGTCCAACCCTCTGTATGATTCTATGGAAGACTTCCCGCAAGTGAACAACGTTACTGCAGACCAAGTGGTACAACCTTCTGTTGAGAACCGAGATCGACATGAGCAGTTTGTTGCCCGAAATGAACGTCTTCCTTCTGTTAACAATCAAGGTGTTGCTTTCCCTGTGATGAATTACCGAAGAGATATTTCGGTTGCCAGGACCGTAGATCCAAGAGCTCTTGAAAAGGATAGAAAACTTCGAGCGCTGGAAGAGAAAGTTGAAGCTTTGAAAGTCAAAGATGCTGTTAACCTGGATGTTGTAGGCATGTGTCTGGTTCCTGATCTGGTGTTGCCTTATAAGTTCAAAGTGCCGAAATTTGAGAAGTACACGGGAGATAGCTGTCCGAAGCAACATTTGATGATGTTCTGTCGAAGAATGACTTCGTTTGTGCGAGACGACAAGTTGATGATTCATTGCTTTCAAGATAGTCTGACTGGGGCATCTTTGAGGTGGTATATGCAGTTAGAGAGAAATCAGATTCAGTCATGGATGGATTTAGCAAGAGCTTTTCTGAAGCAGTACGATTATAACCTAGACATTGCTCCCCATCGCATGCAGTTGCAAGAACTATCTCAAGAGAACAATGAACCTATCAGGAAGTATGCTCAGAGATGGAGAGAATTTGCTGCTAGAGTGCATCCACCGCTGTTAGACCCAGAGTTAACTAGCATGTTTGTAGATTCCCTACAAGATCCGTACTTCGAAAGATTGCTCGGACTTCCATTAAGTTTCTCTGACGTGGTAACATTAGGAGAACGCCTTGAGTATGCCATAAGAATCGGGAAAATTCAGATTACTTCAAATGATCAAGCTGGTGAAACTGAATATCCTTGTGACTATCAGAGTGAAGAAGGAGTTGTGATCAATGCAGTCATGCCAAAGGTTGAATATCCTCGAAGCGAATCATTGAATTTTATTGGTTCTTCATCTTATCAGAGAGCAGTACCTCCTGTGGCTTGTTATACTGAACAAACAGCCGTGCCTGGGGCACCATATCAGGAATCTTATGTCGCTTCCCTTGCAAATCAGCAAACTCGTGGTCGAGGCTATCAGACTCAGCGTCAGAATCATAACAGACCTCGTAACAACTTGGAACGAAGGAAAGCTCCTTTTCACCCAGTGCCTATGCCGTATAGCTAGCTTTTGCCATCTTTGATCCAGAGTTCTTTGGTGGAACCTAAAGCTCTTAAGCTAGTTCCAGAACCTTACCCTCCTGGGTACAATCCCCACGTTCAGTGTGGTTACCATGGTGGCTCTCCAGGGCATTCGACGGAAGATTGTAAAGCATTTCAGGCGAAGGTACAGCAGTTGATCGACCAGGATTGCATTTCCTTTCGAGAAGGATTTCTGTTTGTTCATCCCAACCGCTCAGTCGTCTAAGCTCGTAGACTCGGAAAGTATTCCCCAGCAGAAGCCAGTGATCCAGACAGGCGGGCGCCTCAGCACTGGAAGTCCTCAGACTTTTATATCATTTGCATTTGTAGTTTCTTTTCTGTCAGTTACTACTTCCTTTAAACATTGTACGTTTCGAATGGTGATATTAATAAAGTGACTATGCATTTTTCTGAATTAATCATGTCGCTGTCGCTCATTTACTGCATTGCACTAACACTTGCATTTTATTCACTCCACTTTACCACTGTGACTAGCAAAGATTGGAGGGAGGATGATGAAACTGAAACTCATGACCGATGATCGTATGCTTTCAGATAAGACCTTACCGATGACGTACAAGGCATTGTTTCAAATTCCCCAAACACTGGAGATATAAGGAGTTAGTCCCTTGTTAACCACTTCGAGCCAGGAAGTAGAAGTTTTTTCGGACTTTTAAACCCTCACATCTTAACCCGGGGTAGGGTAGTTGTCAGTTAGCTTGACCGAGCATTCAAGTCTTACAGAGGAGTGTTGTCTTTCAAGGACCAATCAGTTTACACCTTTCAAAGAGGTCAAAGCTCATCAATCAGGAGTGAGACAGTTACAATCGTTTCGGAGCAATCAAGACAACCAGTGTCACACGACTTTGTCCCGAAAGAAAGAAATAAGAAAGCCCGCTAAGTAAAAAAGAAAGAAAAGCTGGGAAAGCTAATACTTAGGCAAAAATCAGGGCATCCCGCTGGACTTCAAAAGAAAAATCGAAAAGAACTCAAAAGGAGTCAGTCCAGGCAAAAGTTAGGGAATCAAAAGAATGAAAAAGAGGGATAGAAAATGTTTCCCCAGCAAGTCAAAGAGTCGTGTACACAGACACCGAAAGCGAAGAAGGAGTAACTATCACTCCGAAAAGCCCTGTGAGTTCCTTAATTGTGGTTCTTACCATTCAATATACCTCTCGAAGAGGCGAGCGCTTGCGCCAGGTTAACTGAACCTTAGGATCGGAGATCATCATGTAGAAGGGGTGGGTACAAATCAAATTTTGAGCCAAATATCCTTTGTTTCACGAACCGTGAACCCGACCACGATACAACCCTCGAAAGACCTAATTGAGGTAGGGTTTATTCTGAAAGCGCATTACGATAAGGTTGAGTAACCTGACTCCTTCTTGACTTGCTAGTCACATCCTTGTTGTATTTTTCACTGACCACGTAAGCACTATGTTTGAACTACTGGTTCATTCGTCACTCACAATCATGACATGTAAATGAGTGACAGCTCAAATTTTTTCAAAATCTGCATAACCACTGCATTAAAATTACCATTTGTGAACAGACAATTTTAATTGCAGGATAGTAGTTGACATGAAAGAAATTCCAACAGGGAACTGTCGAGCAAGATTGAGTAATTCAGCAGTCTGAACCAGGATGGTGTATGTTGTGGAGACTTGTGAATCAGGGGCATTATCTTCCAGTGAGTTCAGAATCAGTTAGTCTGAGGATAAGTCCCGAAGCTTCAGTTGATCAGGGGCAGTATGCTTGAGGAGCAGTTGATCAGAAGTGAGTCTTCTCGAGAGCCAATCAGGGGCAATTATACAGAGCGTGGAGATTTGAAAGCAGATACTTCAGGTGGATAATCAGATCAGGTTAAGTCGCTAGAACGCTCATTCAGGGGCAAGTAACCGTAGGGAATGTTGAAACCAGCTGGGTTGATAGGGGTCTAATGGAGATTGAATTCTTTTGTCATATAGATACCGGAGCAAGTAATCTCGAGGTCGTCTCGTAGCAAGCTGTTCAGAACAGGTACTCTCAGGAGTTAGAGTGGGGCAAGTTGAATTGTACTGGGGCAAGTTGTTCAAGCCAGTCTGTTTATCCCCAGCTGAGTGCGCCGGGGTAAGTCATTCAGGCCAGCCTGTTTATCCCCAGCCAGAGTTGAGTATCGGAGAATCATGTCAATACTCTTATCAAAAACCTTAACATCCCAAAAAGGCCTTGTTGTCGTTGGATTGTTCTCCTACAGCCTGTTACGTGTCAGTAACCAGTCGTTTCTAAAGACCAGTTCTCGCCTGGCAAACCGGTAACCAGTTCTCGTCTGGCCCACCCTTCCGTAAGCATCAGTTCCCGTCTGGTGTAGTTTATTGTAAGCATCAGTTCCCGTCTGGTGTAGTTTATTGTAACCAGTTCTCGTCTGGTCACCGTTTCTTCAAGTGTTATACCGGTTCTCGTCTGGTATATGTCAGCTTTCAATCAGTTCTCGCCTGGTTGTCTATGCCTCAGTCTGTTATCCAGTCAGCCCCGTCTGATGTCCAAACCAAATCAATTCTTGTCCGATAACCTATTTTCCTATCTGTTCTCGCCTGGTAGTCTACCTTTGAATGCTAGTTCTCGTCTAGTATTTTCCATATCTTCCACTGTGTACATAGTCCATGTTTATCCTATACCAGAAAAAACAAAAACCTAAAGGTGTCTGACCCAGTAATTCCCAATGACTCGCATGTTGTCATGTTTCCCGATACGAAGCTCGATGGATACCAGGGCTCCGATTAATGTTTGAATTCCTCGTGGATGTTGTTAAATCAGAATTGCTACTCTTCAGCAGATGAAAGTTGATTATTATCCCCGGAAGAGTCGAGATTGTATGGTTATCCCGTATCAGAGTAGGATCAGGAGTATCCTCAGCAGATTAAGATTGATATCCTTGACAGTAGGGGCATTTCCAGCAGTGTGCTACGCGCAATCAATCCCAGTTTGGGTCAATCCCCGCAGAGCAATCAGTTGCCAATGGTTTGAAGAGAGCATCCCCAAGCAGAGTTGCCTTCTTTTCTTTCCCCAGTGAAGTCGCCAAGCAGGGTTGCCTTTTCATTTCTCCAGCAGGACGGTTATCCCCAGCGGATTTGGTTTCCCTTTTCCAGCATTTATTTTGCTGAGATGTTTCTGTGACTTCGGTTCATCCCCAGTAGAGTTGACGTTGCCTTCGGCATTTATTTTGCCAAGTGGTTTGCAGACCTGGTGTTCTCTGGAAGCTCGAGCCTGCATTAGCATTTACATATATCGTCATAAGCATTTATACAAACGCATAACATTTCCATGCCGTCTGGGCCTCGCATTTTCAAACAAAACGCATAGCATATTCATGTCATATAGGGCATTGCATCATTTCAAGTATACGCATGTCGAAACATGGACCAGGTTGGTTACCTATTGGATTTCGAATTTGTTCCCCGTAGAGTTGTGTGGTTAAGCTTCTCTTCTCCCCCAGCGGAGTGATTCTTCATTTGGTTGTTACGTCAGGACTAAAAAAAGGGTTGACATATATCAGATTTCTGAAGCCGCCTCCTGTTGACAGAATGGGTGTCGAGCGGTCGATTTAGAAGTTCCCCAGGAGAATTATCCTCAAGTTCACTGTGAACTGTGAGTTGACAGGATTTGATCCCATAAGAGAGATGGGAATCAAGTCGTTTGCTTTTCGAGGCATTATTCCAATACTTGTGGCGTCGCACAGGTGATGGATGTTGAGGAGAAGAAAATTTATCCGATAATTGACCAGTTGTTGCCGTGACAACCAAACTTCAGTTCATTGGAGGCTATTCCTCAAGCAGTTTTGCAGTATATTCCCGCGGTTGGCAAATTTCAGGGTTTCATTTGTATTCAACCGTCATCTACCTTTGAATGTTTGAAGGCTGAGCGCTCTTCACCCACTCAGGTCGAAGCCGCTTGAATAGGGGCAGCTGTTGCACCCTAAAATTTGACCAACCGGGTCCCGGATCTGGCTCTATGTTTCGATGCATGACCGCATTCGCATCTGCATATCGCATACAGTGCATTTTTCATTTGTTTCAATTTTATCGGGATCACAGCCCTCGTCTCGCGTCTCAGGTGTTTTTAATCAGTTTAGATAGGTAGAATCGTATTTTTTGGGAAGTCGTGCTCTTCCCGGTGTTTTCAGTTCGCGCTGTTGTTTTTAGGGATACTTCGGTGCCCGTTTATTTTTACCGGCTATTTTGTTGCGATCTCGCAGTGTTATTTGCCGTTCTGTGCTATTTTTTGTTCCCTCTGGAAATTATCGTGATTTTTCTGGATTTTTATTGGCCATTATTAGGGTTTTATTAGATTTTTTTAATCATTTTAGAATAATATAGAATAATAGTTTTTTTAATATTTTTAATAGCTTTAAATCATTTTTTAATCATTTTTAGAATAATAGATTTTAATGGAATATTGATAGTTTTTTTAATAGTTTTAATAGTTTTAATCCATTTTTAGAATGTATTAGGTTTTAAATAAATTTTTATCATTTTCTTAATGGAGTAATATAGATTTTTTTCTTTTATTAATGAGAGAATTTCTTTTAAATAAATAATATAGGTTTTATTAGGGATTTAATAGAAATTTAATAGATTTTTTGATTAGTGGGATTATTAGAGTTTTGATAGTTTAGAATTTAATTAGAGTTAATAGAGTTTTTTCTCTTTTTAGGTTTAATTGGGATTTAGTTAGAGTTAATTAGGATTAGATCTTAATCAGGTTTTAACCATTTTTCATTATTATTCAGATTGGATTTTGGGGTTTTTTTTATCTTTTCGTATTGGGCCCATTTCGTTTTTGAAGCCCAGTTTCCTCTCGGTCTAAGTCCAGAAAAGTCCAGAATAATCCAGGTCAGTATATAAATCAGCCTCCACGTGTTGCGCAAAGGGGGGGCCACCACAATCTCAGAATCACCCACGTCTCGCCACCTCATACTCCACTTCTCCCTCTCTCTGCCACGCCCAGCACACGTGGCGTCCATGCAACGACTCACCCCACTAACCCCTGCCACTTGTCTCCGTCTCCTCTCACCGGGAATCCTCACCGGACTACATGCAAAGTCCGGTGACCGCCGCCCCCCAACCTCTCCGGCCACCGTAACTACTCAGCAACCAACTCCGGCCGCCATACCCGTCGCCGGAAACCATAAAACACCCAAAAAATTCCAGAATCCATCTTCCTCCTTCATCTTTCTCCGATCAACCTTCATCTCCCTCCGATCAACATTCATCTCCTTCGGTCAAACATAATCAACGAAATCCAGAAATATTCATCTCCTCTCATCATCAACAAGAAACACAATCATCAGCTTCATCATCTCTCAGGAAATCCATGAACAGAGCCTTGTCAAGTATAGTTTTCCGGACACGATGTTCATCATTGATCTTCAAGATCTGCGAAGATCCTTGAAGATCTTCATCTGTAGCGTCTTTTCCAGAAAGTCCTCCAAGAACACATAACGAAAGAACTTCGAAGCTCATCGACGAAGACGGCTTCAAGAACATCCAGAAACGATCATCATCATCATATGAACCTTCAAAGCGTTCAAGAACCATATCCAGAAATGTTCAACGATCTATATTTTTTTTCCAGATCTGCCTTCATCTCGTTCATCAGAGAACTTCATGCGAACCTCTGAACCACCTTCATTCATCAATTGCCAGAACTTTCAAGATCCAGAAAGTCGCAACAGTCTTCATAGAACTTCAAGAAATCGCCAGAACAATCGTCATCGGTCCAAATCGTCACACGCACCCATGGATTTACTTTGTTCAGGTGTCAATAAAGCTTCTTCTTCTTCTTTTGTGGGTTAATGACAAGAAAGTTTGGGAGAGTTGATGGAGCGAAAAGAATTTGTGAGAGAGATGGAGGAGATTGTTTGAATGGAGAATGGAACGAGAGAGAGTTCGTGGAGACGGCGCCACTCGCGTGTGGGTGAACAGTGGCAGCCAAAATTAGGGTTCACATGGATAATGGGCCTCTAAGCCCAACGAAGTTCCGTCCGTACACCCTCCAGTTTCCTATTTCGCCTCCCTCCGTGTGTTCTTTGGCATTGGGCCTGAGCCCAATGTTTTTCCTGGACTTCACCTGCGTTTTTTCTCCTCATACCCCCTCCTGCGTGTGTGCAGTGTGGGACTGGGCTGGGCCTTTGTTTTGTATTTTATTTTTTTGCAGCAAGCATACCCCCTGTAATCTGCTATACCCCCTCCCCTCTCTTGTATTTTTTCTTTTTCTTTATGAAAAAAGGAAATGGGAAAAGAAATAAAAAAAAATAATAACAATAAAAAATATGTTGAGAAAAAAGAAATATTCAAGAAAAGAAATATAAAAAAAATAAGGAGAAAAGAATCGTTGAAAAAGAAAAGTGAAAAAGAAATATTGAAAGGAGAAAAGAATTGTTGAAAAAGAAAAGTGAAAAAGAAAATATTTGAAAAAATATATTGAAAAAGGAAAAATAGTATGAAAAAATAGAGAAAAAATATATGAAAAAATATTTGAAAATATATGAAAAAAGAGAAAATATTTTGAAAAAGAATATTTGAAGAAAGAAATAAAAAAAAAAGAAAAGAAAATAGAAGTATGAAAAAAATAGTAAAAAAATATTAGTGTAGATTTAATATTTTTTAGAGTATATTTTCTTCATAGGAGTATATTTTACAATTTTAGGGATAGTTTAGAAGTCCACTTGTTAGGGGACTATTTTCCATTCGATTTTTTCCAGGATAGGATAGGATAGTATTTCCTAGGAGTTTATTTTTCAGTATTCAACCAATGTAACCATTTTTCAGAATATTAATAAAACGAGATTTGAGCTGTGGTCCCGAAGTAGCCGAACTACAGCTGCTCTGATTTCTCGTACCAGACGAGAATATGTAGGCATAGGATGCGATATCCTAGCGAGCACACTAACAACTAACCTTTTGTTCTCTCGCTGCTGTGCGATCGAGATTTTCCCGCTGACGACTAATTGTTACCCTTTTTCTCTCTTGCTCGAGTGCATTTGAGACCAGACCGTAGTTTTTCTCATAGGTTCCCGTACCTTTGAAACCATTTGATTTCTCACTGCTGTGTGAGAATACCCTGTTTAGCCGTAGTTAGCCTGAACTACGTAAAGCTCTGATCTTCCATGCAGTGTGGAAGTACGTAGGCACAAGACGCGAGGTCTTGGCGAGCCAATTTCCCCGTAGTCCCGAACTACGTTGACTCTGACTTTCTCTCTTGAGAATACGTAGGCATAGAGTGCGACGCTCTATCGAGTCAATTCCCTTCTGTTTAGATTTAGCAGCCGTAGATAGATTGTTTTTGCATCCTTTAGACAAACCAAGCAAGCGTGGATCCCATCGAGTACGACGGACGTGAGGGGTGCTAATACCTTCCCCTTGCGTAACCGACTCCCGAACCCAGGTTTTGGTTGCGATGACCATACCTTTCCCCGTTTTTTGCGAGGTTTACTTCGAGCGTTTCCTTTCCCTCCGTTGGGATAAATAACGCACGGTGGCGACTCTTCTGTCAGCCGGCGCCGATTTTCGCAGTAGCGACATGCCTGAAACGCCAGGGGCTATAATCCCGATAGAAATCAATTTGAATGATAAAAATGTAATGCATGCCCTATGCGAATGCGAATACGAAATGTATTGAAGCATAAACCAGATATGGGGACCGGTTGGTCAAATTTTAGGGTGCAACAGTATGCAAAACCGCCTTGCTTTTGTTTATATGCAACATTTTGTGAAATACTCTTAGTCCTTTTGATTTGTGGGTTATTGTGCAGTATTTAGGCATGAAAGAGTAGAATTTGAAGACACAAGAAAAATGGCAAAGGAATCAAGAAAGAAAGCAATCAAAAGCAAGCTCGCTAGCATGTTTGCTAAGCGAGTGAGGTAGCGAATGTTCGCTAGGCGAGATCATAGCGAGCTGCTAGCAAACACTCTCAGACTTAGACAGAATCAAATTGGCATCATTCGCTGGCAGCGAGGAAGGTGGCGAAGGACTCGCTAGGCGAGCACCTAGCGAGCAAGTAGCGAAGCATTCCAGAATCAAATCCTCAGTCCTCGCTAGCATGTTTGCTAGGCGAGGCCGTAGTGAGCGTTCGCTGTGAGCTCGCTAGGCGAGCAAGGTCGCGAGCGTGACAGCACAACAACTTTTTCTATAAGTAGCAATGTGTACTTTTTTAGAACATATCATATTTTTACTAGTTCTGCTCCAAAACAGATTTTTGTGCCCTAGAAACCCAATATCTCTCATTTCTTCATCTCTTAACATTATTCTACAAAAAGAAGGTGGATTCTCATCCAAGTTGGATCCTTCGACTCGGATGTTCATCAACCTTCTTCCGAAACTCCTTTTGCAAGCCACCATGAAAATGAGTGGTTAAATCTTTCCTTTTGTCAAGGTTATATGTAGATGATCATAAGCTTTGTATGTAAATGGGATGATCTTCATTTGTAAACTCTTTGATTATGAATATATGGTGAAAAGTTTGTTTTATTATTAACTCTTTGTGTTGGTTTATGATTGAAAGATATTTTCCAACTCTTGACCTAGGTTCTCATCCATCTATCTTCTTGAGCTAGAAATATTTTTGAATGTGGTTGTTCACTAAAATATCAAACCCTAAAAGTTGTCATTTTGATAGATTGTGTGAGAAATCAACAATGGATCAAAATGGGAAAAAAAATCACAATGTGTGTTAGAAATAAACACATTGGGAGGATATTGTGAATGTGATTATCATCTAACGGAGTTTACTAGTTTTGTTGATCGAACATATACATGCAAAGTGATCGTCGAACTTTAACTTTGACAATCTTTCTTTAATCGTAAAATGAATCTTTTACCGTATTATCTTAATTTTATGCAAGCTACAATGACTAAAAACCAAACCCCCTTTTGTTACTATAAATTTAAGAACTTGACAATTGTCGAATGGCGGCAATATCACAAATTCCCTGTGAATACTATAACAAAAACCCGATACTCAACCACTGTACCAACAAAATGGCGCCATTGCCGGGGAATTTGAATTGATATTGTGAGCATCGCAATAGTTGTTGAATTTTTAACTTCTGAATTATTTGACTTGTGCTTGTTAATTTGTTTGGTTTAGTGTGCAACTTTCGTTTTATGCGAGGGCAGATTTGTGAGGAGCAAATTCTTTTTGATCTCGAGATCGTAAGAACCGTAAGGAGACTGAATAGCAGAATAAGACGGAGGAGGCAACCGGATAGACAACGACAAGAACAAGGACAAGGTTCTTCTACAACACCACCACCACCTTTCATACCTATCATAGATCCACCACCACCACCGCTCGTTTCCATACCATGCATCAACAGTCCGAGAAACACTGCTCAGTTTGCCAGCCACACGAGAAGGCAAGCCGAGATAAAGAGGGGAACTCTTAATTTGCTATACAGAAGTCCATTCACCGGAATGGACCATGAAGACCCCTTTGCTTTTCTCACCAAATTTTACAAGATAGCATTGGCGGCCGGAGTTGATCAAGCTCAAGAGTTACCGTTGTTCAAAAGACTTTTTTCCCACGCTTTGCTCAGCAAAGCCAAAGATTGGTACTTGGATCAAACACCTGCAGTCATGACGGATTGGAACGTGTTGGAAGAGAAGTTCATTGAAAGATTTTTCTCCCACAACCGGTTCATGGAATCCAAAAAGGCTATTTCCGTGTTTTCTCAAGGAGCCAACGAATCATTGAACGAGGCATGGGAAAGATTTAAATCCATGCTTTGAAAGTGCGAAGGACATGGTTTTGATGAATTGATGTAAATCCACATTTTCAAAAACGTCCTTCAACCAAATTGCAAGACTTTATTGGATGCCACTGCGGGTGGTTCTTTGTTGTCTAAAAGCACCGATGAAGCTACAGATATCATTAACCGTATGGCTCTAAATGACCTCCAAAGTCAAAGTAGAGGTAACACTTTGAAGAAACCGGGAGTGCTTGAACTTGGGATAAATGATGCTATTCTTGCCCAAAATAAACTCATTTCACAACAAGTTGAACTCTTAACTCAACAAATCAAAGAGATAAAAGAGCCTTCAAAAGCTAAACAAATAGCTTGTTGTGAGCTTTGCAAGGGTGAACATGATACCGGATTTTGTTCACCTCCCGGGTTCGAAGAGGTAAATTACATGGTGAATCAACGAGAATACCAACCTAGGCAACAACAACAACAACCGTATCAACAAAATCCTAAAAACCAATAACAACAACACTATCAACCAAATCAAGGGTACCAACCAAGGGGTAACTATCACCATAACCAAGGTTATGGGGGTGGTAATTCTAGCCGTCAAAATCCTTATCAACCTCAACAACCGCCGATCGTAGCTTCAAAGTTAGAAGAGACATTGACACAATTCATGCAAATGTCAATGGCTAATCAAAAGAGCAACGATGCGGTAATAAAAAATCTTGAAACTCAAGTCGGTCAACTTGCTAAACACATAGCGGAACAATAACCCGGACCTTCCTTTTCGGCGAACACGCAAACAAATCCAAAGGAGCATTGTAAAGCGATTATGACGAGAAGTGGAAGGGAGTTGGTTAGTGAGAGTGAAAAAAGAGATGAGAGTGAAAAAAGAGAGAATATAAAAAAAGATGAGGAGAAAAAAATAGATGATAGAATTGTTGGTGAAGTTGGGGAGTGGAGTGAGGAAGAATTTGAAAAGAATAAAAAAATGGTTGAAGTTGAAAACGATGAAAAGAATGTTGAAGTTGAAAATAAAGGAATTGTGGAAGTTGAAAAAAATGAGAGTGATGAAGCTAAGGCGGAGGAAGTAAAAAATAAAAGAGGAAGGAATTCTAGAGTTTTAAGAGGAAAGGAGGTAGTGGGCGCTACTCCAATCCAAAACCTTCCGTATCCGCATGCTCCATCTAAAAGGGAGAATGAACGGAATTACGCCCGGTTCATGGATATTTTCAAACAACTTCAAATAAATATTCTGTTTGCCGAAGCCTTGGATCAAATGCCTAAGTATGCTAAGTTCATGAAAGACATACTTACTAAAAAGCGGAGATACACGGAACTGGAAACAATTGTTCTTGATGCTAGTTGTAGTGCCATCATCTAAAGAACTCTTCTGAGAAAAGAGGTTGACCCAGGACGAGTTATTTTACCGGTTACAATTGGTGATGTTTATGTCGGAAAAGGGATCATTGATTTGGGGTCAGCATTAATCTCATACCTTTTTCTATTGTGAAGAGGCTTGGCAACATTGAAATGAAGGCCATCCGAATGACTTTGCAATTGGTCGATAAGTCGACTACCCATCCTCATGGGTTAGCCCAAGACATATTGGTCAAAGTTGACAAATTCTTCTTTCCGGTTGATTTCATTGTGATTGATATGGAAAAGGATGATGATGCTCCACTTATTCTTGGCCGACCTTTCATGAAAACCGCGCGCATGATGATTGACGTTGACGACGGTTTAATGAAAGTGAGGGTCCAAAACGAAGAAGTTACTTTTGATATTTTCGAAGCTATGAAGCATTCAAAGGATAGTCGGGATAGCTTTCAAATTGATGTTATCGAAGAGGCAAATTTTGAAGTTTCCAAACATGTTCATGATATATCTCCCATGGAGTTAGCTCTTGATGACTCTTTTGAGTTTTCACAAATGAAGAAGAGCAAGCTCTTGATGAATATCTAAGAGAACTTGATAGTCTTAAAGAGTTACAACCATGGGAAGTCAAAGAGGAAGTGTTGAAAAAGGAGGTCCATGAAGAAAAATCACCAATTGAATTGAAAATGCTACCTTCTAACTTGAAGTATGCATTCCTTGATGAAACCGAAGAAAAGCCAGTTATCATAAGCAACATTTTGTCTAAAAATGAAGAATCTCATTTAATTGATGTGTTGAAAAAGAATAAAGAAGCCATGGGGTGGACTCTTTTCGATCTCAAAGGAATTAGTCATTCCTATTGCATGCATAAGATTTTAATGGAAGACGATTTTAAGCCGGTAGCTCAACCTCAACGCCGATTAAATCCTACTATGAAGGAAGTCGTTCGAAAAGAAGTTGTTAAGCTTTTGGATGCGGGAATGATTTACCCAATTTCGGATAGCCCATGGGTGAGTCCTGTGCATGTGGTTCCGAAAAAGGTGGCATGACCGTAATGCGAAACGAAAAAAATGAGTTGATACCGACAATGGTGGCAACGGGGTGGAGAATGTGAATTGATTATAGGCGGTTGAATACCGCAACTCGAAAAGATCATTTCCCACTCCCGTTCATGGACCAAATGTTAGAGAGACTTTCAGGACAACAATACTATTTTTTTCTAGATGGCTATTCTGGGTACAACCAAATTGCGGTTGACCCGACCGATCAAGAAAAGATGGCTTTTACATGTCTGTTTGGAATTTTCGCATACAGAAAAATGCCCTTTGGGTTGTGCAACGCACCGGCGACTTTCCAACGATGTGTGCAAGCTATATTTGTCGACCTGATCAAAAAAACGATGGAAGTGTTCATGGACGAATTCTCCGTGTTTGGAAGTTCTTTTGGTTTATGCTTGGATAATATGGAAACGGTGCTTGAAAGGTGTGTGAAGACAAATCTGGTTCTTAATTTGGAGAAGTGCCATTTCATGGTGACCGAGGGGATAGTGCTTGGACATAAAGTCTCTTCAAAATGGCTCGAAGTTGATCGAGCAAAAGTTGACGTGATTGCAAAGTTGCCTCCTCCGGTAAATGTGAAGGGAATCCGAAGCTTTCTTGGGCATGCCGGTTTTTATCAGAGATTTATCAAAGACTTCTCAAAGGTAGCTAGGCCTTTGAGTAACTTGCTCGCCAAGGATCAGGTATTTGTCTTAACTGAAGATTGTTTACATGCTTTTAAAATTTTGAAGGAAAAATTGGTTACCGCTCCAATTATAGTCGCTCTGAATTGGAATTTAAATTTTGAGCTCATGTGCGATGCTAGCGACTATGCAATTGGAGCGGTATTAGGCCAAAGAAAAGACAAAAAATTTTAATGCAATACACTACGCAAGTAAAGTTCTAAATGAGGCGCAAATTAATTATGCCACCACTGAAAAAGAATTACTTGCGATAGTGTATGCGCTTGAAAAGTTTAGGTCTTATCTTATTGGTTCTAAGGTGATTGTGTATACCGACCACTCGGCGATTAAATATTTGCTCACCAAACCGGATTCGAAGCAAAGGCTCATCCGTTGGATCCTCTTGTTGCAAGAGTTTGATGTTGAAATTAAGGACAAGAAAGGATCGGAAAATTTGGTGGCGGATCATCTATCTCGCATTGTTAATGTGGAAGTTACATCTTCTGAAAAGGAAATCCGAGAAGAATTTCCAGATGAAAAACTTTTTAAAGTTCAAGTTAGGTCGTGGTTTGCGTACTTTGTGAACCATAAGGCTAGTGGTTTTGTGCCGCCCGACCTAACTCCGAACCAAAAATTAAAATTCCTCTCGGATTGTAAATATTATGTGTGGGATGACCCATACTTGTTTAAGTTGGGTGGTGATAACATTTTGATAAGGTGTGTTACCGGCGATGAATCGCGAAGTATTCTTTGGCACTGTCACAACTCGCCTTACGGTGGATATTTTAATGGGGCAAGAACGGCCACTAAAGTCCTCCAGTCAGGATTTTATTGGCCTACTATTTTCAAAGACGCAAATGCCCATGCGCAAAGTTGTGATAGTTGCCAAAGAAGTGGCGAGATAAGTAAGAGAGATGAGATAACTCTCCAAAACATTCAAGAGGTTGAAATATTTGATTGTTGGGGTATCGATTTTGTCGAACCTTTCCCACCCTCTTACAGAAATGAATATTTTCATGTTGCAGTTGATAATGTTTCAAAGTGGGTTAAGGCAATTGCCTCACCTCGGGCGGATTCCCAAACGGTAATAAAGTTTTTAAAGAAAAACATATTTTCCTGTTTTGGAACCCCCCGTGTGTTGATAAGTGATGGAGGGTCACACTTTTGTAATGCACCGTTGGAAAGCGTTTTAAAACATTATGGTGTAAGACATAGGGTGGCAACTCTGTATCACCCACAAGCAAATAGGCAAGCCGAAGTCTCTAATCGCGAGATTAAGAGAATCCTTGAAAAAACTGTGTCTAATTCTAGAAAAGAATGGTCGCAAAAATTGGACCAAGCTTTGTGGTAATACTGCACCGCTTACAAAGCTCCAATTAGGCTAATTCCATTTCAATTGGTATTTGGTAAAACTTGTCATTTTCCGGTCGAATTGGAGCACAAGGCTTTGTGGGCCTTAAAATTTTTGAACTTTGATAAAGATGTGGTCGGTGAGAAAAGAAAGGTGCAACTGCTTGAGTTGGAAGAAATGCGTGATGTAGCATATCACTCAAGTTGGTTGTACAAAGAAAAAGTCAAAAAATATCATGACAAGAAGCTCAGGAAAAAGGAATTTGTGCCCGGGCAGTTGGTACTTTTGTTTAATTCCAGGTTGAGGTTGTCCCTAGAAAATTGAAGTCCAAATGGTCCGGACCATTTCGTGTGAAAGAGGTAAAAACTTATGGGGCTGTTGTCATTGAAGACATAGAAAAGAAGGACAGTTGGACGATGAATGGCCAACGTTTAAAGATCTATCTTGGCGGTCTAGTGGATCGAGAAAGTTGTGCCTTCCTTCTGGATGTTCCTGTGTGAACATCTAGGACCGTCGAGCTTATCCGATGTTAAACAAGCGCTTGTTGAGAGGCACCTCAACATTGTAAGTATTTGTTGTTTTTGTTGTGTGTTGTGGGGTCTCAAAGGTGGAAACATGCTAAAACTGGAGTGTGCCTGCTGTGCTGGAAAAATTGAAATTTTGTCATGCTCGCTAGGCGAGCATGTAGCGAGCGTTCGCTAGCTGTTCGCTAAGTGAGCGTTTGCGATCTGGCAGTTTAAGTTATTCAGTGGGCCACTCTTGTAGGCCCAAAATCTGTTTTTATTTTTGCAACCTTAGTCACTCACGTTCTCTCACTCACTCTCACACTTCCAACATAACACTCTAACTTTGCACAAGTTCTTGCCTCTCTATTCTCTTGCAAACCCTAACTGTTGTGTCTCAATCTCTCTACGCTAATGCAATCAGGTTTGGTCTATCTCCTTCTCTCTTTGTTCTTTATTGTTTAAATTATGGAAGAATAAGGAATTTAGGTTAAATTTTGCAAGTTAGGGATTTGATAATTTTTAGGTTTGCATGTGTATTTAAAACAACTCTTTTCATGTTAAATCTATTAGTCTTTGGAATTGTACTGGATAACTTTGGATTATTGATTTCTGGGTGCGAAACAGTGGCAGATTTTGAATTTTTGCAGCGCTCGCTAGCTTGTTCGCTAGGCGAGTCTGTAGCGAGCATTCGCTTTGACTTCGCTAAACGAGCAAGCCAGCGAGTATGACAGTATTTGATTTTCTTTGATTGCTAATCCGTTGCTTCTATTTGTTGTTCTTTTTCTGTGGGTTTTGTAAAGATGGCCTCAGGTAGTACCGGCAAAAAGAGAAAGGTTGTAAACACATCTTGTCATGTGCCCATTCGGTTTGACACAGATAAGTTTCTCGGGCCAAAATAAGCCGCACGCTTTGTGGCGTTATAGAAAAGAAAGATCCTGCCTGAAAAGAGGATTATAATCAACGCACAAGGGGACTATAGGACGTTTGCGGGGCTGATTAATAGTAAGAGGTGGAGCAGGCTGATTTCTCCACTCAAGAGCTACAATATTGATATAGTGTGCGAGTTCTACGCGAACACACTACCTGACGACGACGAGCCTTTCACATGGACAACAAGAGCGTTAGGCCGTCAGGATGCTTTCGATAGAGAATCCATTAACAGGGTACTTGGTGAACCGCTCACTTTGGGAGCTGATGAGCTGGATAGATACACCAGAGACTTGAGGATCCTCCCTAACACTGATGATATTTTTTCTGCCCTTTTGCTAGAAGGAAAGAGTGTTGAGAAAAACACATCTGGAGTGGCAGTAAGGTACCATAGGGAGGATATGATTCCCATTGCTCAATTGATATTGATGTTGGTTCTGACCAACATTAAGCCCAGATCACATTCATAGACCGTGCCGATCTCAGTGGCACACTTAGTCCATAATATTCTTACTAATGTTCAGATTGATGTGGCTCAGATCATTGCTAATGAGATGAAGTCAGTGGTTGAGAGCGGACTGAAGTCGGGGGCGCGAGTTAATTGCCCCTTGCTTTTCCTTGCCTTATTATGGCTTTATGCTCGCAGTCGCGGATGAAGCTTCCTTCCCGCAGCCTTGTGAAGATCCCGTCTGCAATTTATGACAAATATGTGGACAAGTATTGTAGGCCTAAGAATATCAGAGAAGGTGCAGCTGCTGGTGCTAGTGATGTCGGGACTACTGATGGTCCTGGTGGTTTTTCTCAGGGGTTCGACCCTTTTTAGCAGGCAGTGTGTAACTACAACTGGGACTGGATGGCGGCAACTCAGCGTGCCATGGTGGATATTCATGACTCAATGCAGGTGCTTCAGCTTCAGATTCGTGACCCTTCGGTTAAGCGTCCGATGATGACGCGTGAGCAGTTTCTGCAGCATGCGGGCTGGCTTGAGGACAGGCCTGTTTTCAGAGAGGGGGCGGGTGTCTATAGTGGTCCTGATGATGATGATGATGTAGAGGGCGAGGAAGATTTTGATGATGATGGTTCCGATGATGAGGAGTATGAGTCCGAAGAGGACTAAGTTTTTATCTTTATCAATTTTTAGTGCTTTGTTTTGTTTTCAGGATTCTTTACTTTGTTTTCTGATGTTTTGGGGTGTTTTGTCCCCCAGGCACATTATTTTTATTTTAATGTTTAATGTTTTGTTTTAAATTATTGTGTTTTGTTTTAAGTTATTTTGTTTAATAATTTTTTTTTGTTTTGGTTGATTGATGATCAAACCTTCTAGATTGATTGCTCTCTGAAAGAAGTATTCAATGAAGATGCATCCGAGCTTGGATGACAATAATAAAAATAAGCAAGTGAATGAGGCTAAGGTACATGGTTACCTTTGATTAGAACTTTAGAATGCATGAAGAACTTTATTCTTGTTGTAATTGAATATTGTTCTTTTTACAACATAATTGAATGAATGATTCACTTAGGACTTAAGACCACAAATTGTGAGGAAACCTCCATTGTACAAATAAATGCTGGATTCTAATAAACTGTGTTGATTCTTTTAATTCATGCTTTATCTTTTATTATTTTGAATTTGTGGAAGCAATTAGAAATGATCAAGGCACTTGTTTCTTTCGAGCACAACCAATTCCAAATTCAAACTACCCGTAAGCAGAGAGTATTTGTTAACCCCTTTGAGCTGAAACAGTTGAATCTCAGCTTGAAATAAAGTGAGACTTCAAAAATCTTTTCTTGAAACCCTGAAATTTTTTTATTATTGTTCTGTTGCCGTAAAAAGTCAAGAGCATTCACTTTGGGTAAGTAAAAGATAAGTTGGGGAGAACGGAAATGAAAATTGGTAGGTTACCACAACTTTGGAATAAACCAAGCAAGCATTGAAAAAGAAAAAAAAATATAGAGAAAATACTTGTCTTGTGAATATTGTGTATAAAAAAAATGATCATGAAAATGAATGCTTGCTTGGAAGAAAAATAGTGGAAAATGAATTGATTTGTGAGTAAGGGTTGTGAAGTTTTCAAATGAGAAACAAGTTGAATGAAGTTGAGATGTGTGAATAGTTGTACAGTGAATGTCTCTTTTGCGTCAGCAACTTCGTTTTCAATGGCTTTAGATATGTCCCTTGTTTGTTAACCTAACCAAACTACAACCGGAAAAGACCTTAGTGATCTTCGTGCTTCTGCATTTTCATTTATAATTGTTAGACATTGTATGAATTGAATTGAGTTTGGCATTGTTTGTTGGAGAGTGAAATTACACCCGCGGTTGTAAACGCGTGATCTCTTCAATCCTTATTCGAAGAGGAACAATAGGATGATTCATTCAGGATATCATTGTTGTTTATTGATACATGTTTTGCATTGCTATAAGGTTTTAGTTCTTGTGTAGTGTGTTGTTCGAACCATTTCAGAGAAACCTTTTTCTTTAAGCAAATCCTCTTGATCTTCTAGAGGCATACTTTGCTTGAGGCCAAGAAAGACTCTAGTTTGGGAGAGTTGTTAGATGCCCAATTGTGCTTATTTGAGCTATCAAATGTGGGCATCTTTTGCTCCTTTTTGTCAAGTTTGTGCGCAAAACCGCCTTGCTTTTGTTTATATGCAACATTTTGTGAAATACTCTTGGTCCTTTTGATTTGTATGTTATTGTGCAGTATTTAGGCATGAAAGAGTAGAATTTGAAGACACAAGAAAAATGGCAAAGGAATCAAGAAAGAAAGCAATCAAAAGCAAGCTCGCTAGCATGTTCGCTAAGCGAGTGAGGTAGCGAATGTTCGTTAGGCGAGCTCATAGCGAGCTGCTAGCGAACACTCCCAGACTTAGACAGAATCAAATTGGCATCATTCGCTGGCAGTGAGGAAGGTGGCGAAGGAATCGCTAGGCGAGCACCTAGCGAGCAAGTAGCGAAGCATTCCAGAATCAAATCCTCAGTCCTTGCTAGCATGTTTACTAGGCGAGGCTGTAACGAGCGTTCGCTGTGAGCTTGCTAGGCGAGCAAGGTCGCGAGCGTGACAGCACAACAACTTTTTTTATAAGTAGCAATGTGTACTTTTTGAGAACATATCATATTTTTACTAGTTATGCTCCAAAACAGATTTTTGTGCCCTAGAAACCCAATATCTCTCATTTCTTCATCTCTTAACATTATTCTACAAAAATAAGGTGGATTCTCATCCAAGTTGGATCCTTCGACTCAGATGTTCATCAACCTTCTTCTGAAACTCCTTTTGCAAGCCACCATGAAAATGAGTGGCTAAATCTTTCCTTTTGTCAAGGTTAGATGTAGATGATCATAAGGTTTGTATGTAAATGGGATGATCTTCATTTGTAAACTCTTTGATGATGAATATATGGTGAAAACTTTGTTTAATTGTTAAATCTTTGTGTTGGTTTATGATTGAAAGATATTTTCCAACTCTTGACCTAGGTTCTCATCCATCTATCTTCTTGAGCTAGAAATAGTTTTGAATGTGGTTGTTCACTAAAATATCAAACCCTAAAAGTTGTCATTTTGATAGATTGTGTGAGAAATCAACAATGGATCAAAATGGGGGAAAATCACAATGTGTGTTAGAAATAAACACATTGAGAGGATATTGTGAATGTGATTATCATCTAATGGAGTTTACTAGTTTTGCTGATCGAACATATACATGCAAAGTGATCGTCGAACCCTAACTTTGACAATCTTTCTTTAATCGTAAGACGAATCTTTTACCGTATTATCTTACTTTTATGCAAGCTACCGTGACTAAAAACCAAACCCCTTTTTGTTACTATAAAGTTAAGAACTTGACAATTGTCGAGCGACAACAATATCACAAATTCCCTGTGGATACGATAACAAAAACCCGATACTCAACCACTGTACTAACACCAGCCATGACCAGTCGTTTTCCGGCCACCTCCATTATAATTCGAGAAGGTTGACAAGATTCCGAAGAGAAACAATTATGGTTCGGCGGGGGCCATTTTCCCATGATTACACCTGCCTACCAAAATATTATGTAAAAAACTTAAAATATATAGTATAATTTTTTGTTTTATCAATATCTTACGTTTTTTTTACAATCTTATATTTAACGATCTTGTTACTCCCTCTCGATCTTACAAAAATAATTGGGCAGGATCTTTTGGTCTTAGTTACAATTTTATAATTTAAGATTTTATTGTCCCCTCCCTATCTTACATTGTCCCCTCCCTATCTTACGCAAGATCTCAATCTTGACATGCTTGGTATTTTGATATTATGTATTTGTACATGATATTATGTATTATTTATTCAAGATAATTTGATATTATATATTTTGTTGAATACTTTTTTTATTATATTAATACTTTGTGTTGTCATGTTGTGGTTAATTGGTAATGATTGTGTAAAATATAGAATCAAATATATTCCATTACTAATAATAGTGGTAAGTGGATTAGCCAGTCGAGCAAACTTATAGAGGCATTCCTTGATTTCTACAAAGAGCTCATGGGAAGTAAAATAAAGAATTGTATCAAAGTCAACCATTTTGTTATGGATCTTGGTGAAAAGCTAAATCAAACCCAGCAAGATAGGATGATGAGCCCATACTTGGAGAATGAGATACAAGAAGCAGTTTTCAGCATACCAGGAAAGAAATCCCCAAGTTTGGATGGTTATAACATCTTTTTTTTAGGACAATTGGGATATCATTGGTGCTGAGGTGAGCACGACAATCATGTTCTTCCTGAATTCAAGACTTTTGCTAAAATAGATTAACACAATTGTATTGACCCTTGTTAGAATGGATGAAGAAGTGAATATTTCATTAAATATCAAGCTACTAACTACTTTCTATTGAAGGAAACTTTATACTTGTAATTCAGTTATGAGTTTGTTATTTTAGGAAATAGTTAGTTAGTTTTTTATGAGCCTATGTGTATAAGTTGTTGTAATCTTGCTCTTCATTCCTTGAGTTGAACCAATGCAATTTTAACTTCTTCTCTAATCCTCTTCCATGATTTTCGTTCTTTCCATTGAAGTTTTCTCTCTATCAATGGAGATTCACTTACTCTAACATGGTATCATTCTCCATTTCAATCCAACCTATATCTACATCTCTTTCATTCTGATTTTCTTCTTTTCTGAATTCTCCAATCTTCAATAATGGCACCACCATATAATACTCCTCCAGTTGATCCTCAATTTGATCCAACCAGTCCATCCCAGTGATGGACACAGTTCAGTCAAGGTTGCGCCACCTCTCAACGGTTCCAACTACCATTTTTAGACCCATTCCATGTGTCGTGCTCTTGGTTATAAAGTGAAACTTGAGTTAATCGACAGATCGATTCCAGTTCCTGATGATTATATTGGTCCATCCAAACGAGCTTGGAATTGATGTAATATGTTAATTCTTTCGTGGATCATTAATCTTGTTTCAGAATCTATAGCTCAATCGATCGTCTACATGGAAAATCCAATAGATGTCTGGAATGATTTGAAAGAGTGATTCTCTCAAGGTGATCTCATTCGTATCTCTGAATTACACCAATAAATATACACACTGAAACAAGACTCACAGTCTGTTATCGATTTTTTCTCTGAACTAAAGATTCTTTGGGAAGAATTGGAGATTTACATGCCTATTCCACAATGTGTTTGTAGAATTGGTGTTCTTGTGCTGCCATGCAAAATGAGATAAGCAATCACAATCTGTTGTATGTTATTCGATTCCTTACTGGCCTGAATGAAAATTTTGGTTGTTGTCAAATCTTAGCTTTTACTGATGGATCCTTTACTTGCTATGAACAAGATATTTTCTATGGTGGTCAATTTTACTTCCTTTGATGATTCTCAACCATTGATCAATGTTGTAGGTTTCAAGAAAGTAGGTTCCAAGTTTGGAAATTCTGGATTTCAATCCAATACATCAAAATCCAAAATATGCACTCATTGTGGAAAAACTGGTCATACACTTGAGGTTTGTTATAGAAAACATGGGTTTCCACCACATTTTGGTAACGGGTCAACAACCAACAATTCAATTACTAATGAATATCAGCACATAGGAATATCAGCATAAACAGTCTCAAAGTGCTTCAAGTGTGCGAGATACTCAGTTTCTCTATTAGCATACATGATGTTGTTCCATAGATCCATGACATGTTCATGTCTTTCTGATTTAACATACTCCTTATATTTCATACTAATATTTTTTTATAATATAGAACGAACATAACATATGTCTTGAATTTGGAAATACAACTTCAATTGCATTCACCAACGCAAGTTCTCGGTCCATCGCAACAACATTCGATAGCAATTTCTCGAAAAAAAAAAGAATAACTCTTTCAGCTTTTCCAGTACCCATGTGAAGTTCTCCTCTCTTTCATGTTCCAGATAGGAAAACCCTACCGAAAACATCAACTTTGTTGACGTAACACCAACAATCTTAAGCATTGGTAACCGGTACCTGTATGTTCATGATTCAAAAAATAAAAAAATTTGATAAATCAATGTATGTAGAAATGGTACCAAGGTATGATCAAGATGTGTCGCTACTGCGAAAATCGGCGTCGGCTGACAGAAGAGTCGCCACCGTGCGTTATTTATCCCAACAGAGGGAAAGGAAATGCTCGAAGTAAACCTCGCAAAAAACGGGGAAAGGTATGGTCATCGCAACCAAAACCCGGGTTCGGGAGTCGGTTACGCAAGGGGAAGGTATTAGCACCCCTCACGTCCATCGTACTCGATGGGATCCACGCTTGCTTGGTTTATACGGATTACACTTCTATCTAAACTAAAGGATGAGGTCTGAAAAGAAAAGAAAACATGACTCGGCAAAGCATCGCACTTTATGCCTACGTATTCCCGTCTGGAACGAGAAATCAGAGTCAACGTAGTTCGCCTAACTACGGGTGAAGGTGGGGAAAGTTGCTCGCTAGGACACTGCATCCTATGCCTACGTACTTCCACACTGCATGGAAGATCAGAGCAAACGTAGTTCGGGCTACGCACGACACAAGTTGTTCAAGTGTCTTTTATGAAAAATCTCACCTTAAACAAGGGTTTTCTTATTGCAAAAAGGTTGATGTTTGTTCAAATCTTTTGACGGAAGAAATGAATTGATTTCTGTTATAACCTTTATTAATGTTTTTCTGTTGTTTTGAAGAAAGAAGAGATGACACTCTAAAAATCCTGGGGTTAAAAAGGGAATAAAATCTACCCTAATGTTATCATACATGGGTTAACTCCTAATGTCTATCATGCTCCTCTCTTGTGCAGAGAGAAACAGAGATCCTAAGGGAATAGACGAAAACAGAAACAGCAGATATATACAATAAAGTAGTAAAATGCATGGATGCAACAATACAAGCGAGGCAAGGGAGTCCCACTCAACCTCGAACCTAAAAACAATAGGCAAAAGTGAACAGAATTCACTTTCAACCCAGCAAGTTAAACAACAAACAATACAGTCCGGGAAATTCAAACAATACATCAAAATTATAAACAGCAAAAGCTAAACAGCAAAGCAGTCTTCATCAGCATCCGGCTTCAAGTCATCTTCAGGCTTCATCTTCAATCTCCCAATGGATTTTCTTCAAGTATCACTCTCCAGGCTGAGGAATCAATCACAAGAATGAATTGGGTGTTAAGCAACTAGTTGACCACCAAAGGTGGCAAACAGACTGCTAACAACACATAGGATATTTTCTCTCAAGAGTTCTATCTCTTAGACATTAGCACCAAGCCTTCCAAAGAAAGGGGGTGAGTGTCTCAGAGAGACTCTGCATCACAGAGAAGGATGGAGGCAATCAAGACCTTCCATGTTTGAGAATCAAGTTGTCTACTCTAGAGCTCTGCCTAACTCCTAGATCCTACAGACTTCAACAGCTGCCAGCAAGAGATACTCCTCATCCACTCTGGAAGTTGGTCTTCAGTCTCTGATCTTCAAATGAGCTTCATCAACACAGTCTTCAGCTCAAACCCCAAGTCCCAAACAAACCCAATACCCCACACAGACAAATAATAACCCTAAAGAGGGCACACCACACAATCAATCAAATATAAGCAATATACTAATAGCAGTAGGGGAAACCTAATATTTTCTAAGGGATCTATTATCTACCCATAACCTCTATAGTCCCATACCCCAAAATCAAATCAAAATTCCTAAAGGAAATGATCTATTTCACCTATGCTCATTTAAAACCCTAATTTTCATCACTCTAATCTCACCTAATCAAATCACCTAAAAATTAATCCTAAAATTATGAATTAAATCCTATATACAAGTTAAAGTCCTAAGCTAATCACCCTAAAAAGAATGGACCCTAAATCTAAGGGGAACTATTAGAACTAAAATCAACAAATTTATGCACTAAACTAAACTCATTAAAAAGCTATTTACAAGAAAAATACACAAAAATACTAAAACCAAATAAAATGCCAATTTTATTATTTATTATTTTTCTTTACAAAATTATGAATCTACCACGAAAAGAACCAATTAAAAACAAGCTTTTTTCAATTTTTTATGAATTTTTAAAGATCAAAGAAAATATAAAAGAAAATAAAAATAAAAAAATGAATTAAATGGGGAGGGGGGTGTCAGAAGCAGACGCGCCTAGTTGTATATTCAGATGGGCCATGAAGTGGGGGGCGCAAATAACAAATGGCGCTAGGCCCAGCATGCATCAGAAATTGAATAAAAAATAAAAGAAAAAAATAAAACGCGAACGGTGCAGTTAGCAACGAATTTAAGTTCATTTTCCAATGGGCTTTGGTTTGGGGGTGGGGATAGCATTCTGAATCCAGGCCCAGATGCTCACATTAAGTGAAACGCATCGTTTCACCATCACTCTTTCCCTCCGTTTCTCAGCTTCGAATCTCAGCCACTGGATTGGGTTAACAAGTCAAAAATTCAGGGTGATCTGACGGTGCATGGTCATCGTCCCCAAATGAGAATTAGGGTTTCAGGATTCGAACCCTCCATGCAGCCATGTTCAACCAATGTGTACTCCTTCATCTCTCAATGAAATCAAAAACTTCAAAGACCAAAGTTGATCTATTCTTTCCCAGGAACACGATTACACGCATAATTTTCATTAAAACCTCCTATATCTCATCAACAGAAAGCACGAATGCATGGGTTCAACCAACTTGCACTGAGATCAATCATGGTAATCCTTGGTATTAATGGCCCTATCTTGCTCATGGTATTACACTGATTTTACTAAGCTATCCTATGATCATTATAACTCAATATCCAGCTCAAACTTGATCTTGAAAGAAATTGCACCCTGCCATGGAACCTCATAGAATTCTCTCTAACTTTCAGAAATCAATCACCTATGGTCTTTAATCATGTTTATCCTAACCATTTCATCTAATGCTGCATAAATAAAGAGATTCGAAAGCTTTTGCAAACCTGAAAATTGGTGATGGCAAGTGTAGTTACCCTTCAATCCAATACTTGAAACTTGTCACAAATGATCTTTAATGGATGGTAACCTTTCTGTTTGCAAGATTTTGGATGGACAGTGCTTGGATTGTGAGTTTGGGTCCAACTTGCTTCTCTTGCAATTTTGAAGCCACACCTTCAAACATTCATCAATGGCCACTCCAATCTGTATGTATGTGTTCAGTATGATCCAGAGAATTGATTTGTGGAGAAGAATTCAATGGAGATGAAGAAGAAAATGGAGTTTGATATTGATTTGCAAAAATGGAAGAAAAGGTATCTCACTCTCTCTTCACTCTCTTTTCACCAACCTTTTGCACTAATGATTCACACTCATTATATAGATGATGATGGACAGATCTAGAAGTTTCTGGATGCCTCTAGGATGATTCTAGAATGTGGTGGAAATTCATGGAAATTCTCATGTGATGACATATTGAACCATCTCATATCTCATGCATACACCCTTCTAAATGTATGTTAAAATCTCTCCTCATGAGATATTGAGAGTGTATGTGTGAAAAAAACAAGCTCCTTGCCTTGAAATTTACCTTATGCCAAGTTTTCCATACTTGCCTTATTATGCAAGTAACAAAAATACAAAGCAAGTCCAAAATTTAAACCCTAAATCAAAAAAGTGGCTGAACCAATGTCTTTAAAATGATGTTTTGATTCAATTTGGTATATTGGATGACCCATTTTGGATTTGTAGATCTCTCAAACCATTTTCCAACTTGAACTTTTTCAAGTTATATGCCTTTTTTAAGTCATTTTTCACCAACTTTTATCAAGTCTTGTTCTATGCATTTCCAAACTTCCATGACTTCTTTTCTAGACTTAAAATGACATTTTGAGCAACTTTGATGTTGTGAAGTTTTTCATTTGAAGCTTCCTTGTATGAGTTTTAGGCATAGGCTAAGAATGACCTGTAATTCTCAAATGACCAAAATACCCTTTGCTTGCCAAGACCATAAGTAGAGTTCCACAAATCATATGAAGGCATACCATACCTTTCTAGAAAGCTAAGACAATGAGGAACAACCCTCATGTTGGCAAGAAATCCATTTGAAATCTCCTTGAAGGTCAAAAGTTGCTTAGAAGACAGACAACTTTCACAGACAAATTTCAGTGCCCTCAGATGACCTGTAACTTGCAAGAGCTATAAATTGAGTTCTATAAATCATCTTGATGACTTCCACCACTAAAATTAAAGATATGAAGATACTCTACAAGTTTCATGTGGACCAGAAATTCATATGAAGCTTGCATATTGAGTTACACTGCTTTGAAGTTTGACCTAAATCAGGGGATTTTACACAGAAACCCTAATTTAGAAACTCCTCTTCTCCTTGATTTCTCTTGAATTCTTCTTGGCAAATCACCATATCCTTATACACATGCCAAATGATGAACCCCACATCTCTCCAATAGACCTTAATGCCTTTCAATCAGTCATTTGACTTAGGGTTGACCTAGTGCTGACCCAGATAAAACCCTAGTTGACTGACTTCAACCGAGGCTCTTGCAATCATTCCAATGACTTGGGTACTCCTCAAAAATGATCATCTAATCTCTTCATAACATCCATACACACCTCATGCTCTTGGCTCATAGCTCATACACCCTTTGATGATCCCCAAACATCCTCAAGATAGGAGAGAACTCACTGATCATCCTGTCAACTCTTCAAAGCTCAAATTCTTCCCTGATGACCTGAATAGTCTTGAATATGAATGAAACCCTCTGAATATGCCTCTTGAGATAAGAATAGCACTTGATCCCCTGGTTAAGATAGCTTGCCTATGTTATGCAATGCAGATGAATACACTATGTACATGATGCCAATGCAAATGACTATGCAATTGAAACATAAACCTAGGTTAGAAAAGGTTGGGCAAATTTTGGGGTGCAACAGCTGCCCCTATTCAAGCGACTTGGACCCGACTGGATGAAGAGCGCGCAGCCTTCAGACATTCGAGGTACGATACGGTTGAATACGAAAGAACCCGGAAATTTGCCAACCGCAAAAATAAATTGCGCAAACGACTACTGCTTGGGGAAAACCCTTCAGGGAAATGACTTCTGTTGTCACGGAAACAACTAGCCATCCATCTGTCAATCTGTTTTTGTAAGATAATCTGATATTATCCGCAGACCACTCCATTCCGAAGAAATGAGCATA
This sequence comes from Lathyrus sativus, assembly GCA_963859935.3. Lineage (NCBI taxonomy): Eukaryota > Viridiplantae > Streptophyta > Magnoliopsida > Fabales > Fabaceae > Lathyrus > Lathyrus sativus. The sequence goes on from OZ012739.1 coordinate 359,761,591, forward strand.
CACCATACAACGAGACATTATTGACATCACTTATCAACCTCTGTTGATCTCACTTATCAACCTCTGTTGATCTCACTTATCAACCTCTGTTGATCTCACTTATCAACCAAGCACACGCTAACCAGCGGGAGAATATTGACTTCACTTGTCCTGTTGATTTCACTGATCAACCTCCCGCATCCTGAACAAACGAGCAAACTCTTAACTAAACGAGACACTGTTCGAAAACATAAACAACCGACTCTGTGGGGAAATGAGAAACTTAACTCAGTAACTCTGAGGGGACAACTTTGACGACTGCCGTCAAACACCTGCTGGGGAAATTGGGAACTTAACCAAATACCCTGACGAGAATAACCTTGTTGAAAAATACGAGGAATTTAACCAAACAACTCCTGTAGCAAGCTCCCTGCTGGGGACTATGAGGGACTTAACCAAGCAACCCATTGAAGTAACACCCTGCTGGAGAACATAACTCTATTGGGGGAATTGCGGGTGACGACCCACAAACTGCATTACCGTCTTATAATGCTGAATCGACAGCATCCTGAGAAAAACTCAGCCGGGGAATACAAGCAACCAAGCGACTTGTCAACGAATACCCTGACGGGGACTACGAGGAACTTAACCAAGTATCTCGTCGAAGACCACCCTGCTGGGGATTACGTCTCTACTGAGGTAACTACGGGTAACCACCCAAAATCTGCAACATGCCATTTCCACAGCACTCTGAGAAAGGACTCGGCTGGGGGAGAAAGAGAATTGCTTGACCAAGCAACTCTGCTAGGGGAGTATGCCATGACGAACACGATCACTGCGTGTCTGGCACAACAACCCTCGGTAACAAGATGAACACGATCACTGCGTGTCTTGATGCCACAAACAAAATTGCATAATGGGACAAACACGATCACTGCGTGTTGCGTTACAACCAAAATCACATCGACCATGAACCCAACCGGATGAGGTAAACACGATCACTGCGTGCCAAACGAAACAAATCCACATAGAAGAGGTGAACATGTTCACTGCGTACTTCAACCACCAATATAACAAACACGATCACTGCGTGTGCTGCAATAGGACAAATACGGTCACTGTGCATCTTGACCAACAAACCCCAGAATGATGTCAACACGATCACTGCGTGTGTCACCAACCCATGTAACAGGACGAATACGATTGCTGCGTATGCCGACCAACAAAACCAAATGATACGATAGCCACGATCACAGCGTGCTCCGCGTCACAAGTTCCCATGGTATCATCAACACGATCACTACGATCCGTACGAATACGATCACTGCGTATCTTGAACATGATCACTGCGCGTTCGAACACGATCACTGCATGTTCTGAGCCACGATCCTTTGGACTGGAGAAAAACACGATCACTGCGTGTTGTGCGTCTCAACTAACCCACATAACTGGACGAATACGATCACTGCATATTCTAACCATACATAGGGTGAACGCGATCACTGCGCGCTTCATGTCACGGCCCTCTTGACTGGAGGAAACACGATCACTGCGTGCTATGACACAACTTTAAACATGGGACGAATATGATCACTGCATACTTCGGCCACTAACAGCCAGATGAACACGTTCACTGCGTGCCTCACCCATAACCAAACCGTATATCGGACGAATACGATCACTGCGTATACCGACCAACAAACTGGATGAACACGATCACTGCGTGTCGATCTATAATCGCTGTATAACGGACGAATACGATCACTGTGCATGTCGACCAACAAACATCACATGATACGGTAAACACGATCACTGCGTGTCCTGCCCAAATCATAGAGTGAACACGATCACTGCGTGTCCTGCCCAAATCATAGAGTGAACACGATCACTGCGCGTCCTGCTCAATAAAACCCCCGAGATAATACCAACACGATCACTGCGTGCCTTACAAAACAATCCTCTCAGCCGGGGACGAATACGATCACTGCGCCATTCGACCACAGATACACATACCAAGATCAACACGATCACTGCATGTCCTACGACATGAACCCCATATCTGGCACAAATACGATCACTGCGTACTTGGGCCACAAATCAACATCTTAAAATCAACACGATCACTGCGTGCCTTACAATATGAACCCCGTAGATGGTGCAACATACGATCACTGCATACCTTGACCACAAAATCCACATCTTCCTGAACCACGACTTCTCTTATCGACAAGGAACAAACACATCTGAAACTGAAGAGGTAACCACCTGGCTTATGTTTCAAAAATGCATGTTTGGTAATGACGTAATGCTTCCACACAGCATGGAAATGCTACGTACTCATGTGAAATGCAAATGCTCATGATGCATGTTTATGCAAAGAGTTATTTCAGCAAAATAAATGCTGAAGACGAACTGAATCCGCTGGGGATGACCGAAATACTACCGATACGCTTCCAACAAAATAAATGTTGGAAAGATGAACTAACTCCGCTGGGGATAACCATCCTGCTAAGAAAGTAGCTCACGAACTCAAAACTCCAAAATCTGCTGAGGACGATCCTCCTGACGAGGAAGAGTGACTTGCTGGGGAAAGAAAGGACAATCGTGCTCGGGAAAACTCCTTTCAGCAGCTCCAACCACCTGGTCACACTCTGTGGGGAACCCCCTCCTGCTATCACTGAGCTGGGGAAATCATCCCGCTATCACTGAGTTGGGGATTGAACTGCACATTCTGACTTGCGCTACACAAGAACTCTCTGGGAAGTTAATCACATTTGTCTTGACTTTCGCTGAGGAGGACTCGGCTCTGCTTGATAAGCTAATTCTGATCTACTGAAGATACATTGATCTTTTCCTTTGACGCAATCTCCGCTCTCCTGGGGAGACAACATTCAGTTTTGCCTTGGGCGACTTCACCGGGGGAAGACACAACATTCATCCTCTGGAGAGGGTACCAGCCTGCCATGGACTCTGGCGGGGAACTTTGCGAGCTTTCGAATACCTGCAAAAGTCAACAAGCAAACACAAGGCAATCTATGCAAAAAAAAGAAACATCTTGGTAGTCACCCACGACAACCATTCAGGTAATTTTTGGTTTTAACAATCATCGGCCGAGGCCCGCCTAGTTACACGCATGTAAGTTTATCAGAAAACATCGGCGCTTTTTACAAACAAAACTGTAAAAAATTAAAACCAAAGTCACACACTATACTGAATAACACTTTATTGATAACGGCCTGAGAATAGGCAAAATTTGTACATCAGATGCAACTCCTGAAAAGAGGTAGTCACACATAAACAAAATGCAGAAGTATACAAATATACAGAATAAAATTTGTACACATGTCGGCAACGTGTTACAGACGAACACCATGAACCGATCCTCCTATGACTCGTCGGACTCTGACGCTTTCCCGATCTCTGTCTTCGGAAGAAATTGCTTTGGATAATTGACCCCCAGATGCTCCCAAACCGCTAACAATCAAACTTGGACCGCAGTCATTTGCTTCTCAAATCCCTAACTTTTGCGTGAATCGCCCTTTGCGGGTTTTCGATTCACCGGGATACCCTTTTTTGCCGAAGCCGCCCAGTGTAGGTTTTCGACTTCGCGGGTGTACATTTTTCAATTATATCCCTAACTTTTGCCCGAACCTTTTCATTCTGTTTTTGGTTCGCCAGGATGCCCCATTTTTGCCTGGACTCTCTTTTTACTGTCCAGCGGGTCGCTTTTAAGCAAAGTATTTTTTAACTACGTCCGAGTTCACAGGGGATGAAAAGTCTTCACCATCCATGGTGGATAACAATAAGGCTCCTCCGGAGAAGACCTTTCTCACGACGTATGGACCTTCGTAATTGGGAGTCCATTTGCCCCTGTGATCCGATTGCGGTGGGAGAATCTTCTTCAGCACAAGATCACCCGTCTGAAAGCTTCGAGGTCGAATCTTCTTGTCGAACGCTTTCTTCATCCGGCTCTGATACAGCCTACCATGTGCAATGGATTCCAGTCTTTTCTCATCTATCAAGCTCAGCTGATCCAATCTGCTTCTCACCCATTCTGCCTCGTCCAGCTTAACATCAAGCAAAACCCTCAAAGATGGTATCTCGACCTCTAATGGCAGGACAGCCTCCATGCCATATACTAGTGAGAACGGTGTTGCCCCGGTTGATGTACGCATTGTAGTACGATAACCGTGCAAAGCGAATGGCAGCATCTCATGCCAATCCTTATACGTTACCACCATCTTCTGAACAATTTTCTTTATGTTCTTGTTGGCTGCTTCAACAGCGCCATTCATCTTGGGTCTGTAGGGAGATGAATTATGATGCTCGATCTTGAAATCCCGACACAAATCTTTCATCATCTTGTTGTTCAAATTCGAACCATTATCAGTAATGATTCACTCAGGAATACCGTATCTGCAAATTATATCCTTCTTGATAAATTTGGCCACCACCTGCTTCGTCACATTGGCGTAAGATGATGCTTCCACCCACTTAGTGAAGTAATCGATCGCAACCAGAATGAAGCGATGCCCATTAGAAGCAGTAGGCTCAATCTTACCGATCATATCAATTCCCCACATGGAGAAAGGCCACGGAGAAGCCATAACGTTCAGTGGACTGGGAGGCACATGGATCTTATCTGCATAGATCTGGCATTTGTGACACCGTTTGGCAAATTTGAAACAATCAGTTTTCATCGTTAACCAGTAATACCCTGCTCTCAACAACTTTCGGGTCATAGCATGCCCACCAGCATGTGTACCAAAAGTTCCTTCATGGACCTCTTCCATGAGCAAGTTGGCTTCCTTCTCGTCTACACACCAGAGGAGTACCAAATCGTGGTTCCTTCTATACAAAACGCCGTCGAGATTCAGATAGAAGTTGCCTGCTAATCTCCTTAGAGTCTTCTGATCACGACTAGATGCCCCAGCCGGATATTCCTTATTCTTCAGGAAATTCTGTATGTCGAAATACCACGGTTTACCGTCAGATGCTTCATCAATTGCAAACACAAAGGCCGGTCTATCAAGGCGAGAGATGACAATGCTGGGAGCCTCATTCCAGCGGTTGACTTTATACATCGAGGATAACGTTGCAAGGGAGTCCGCCATTTGATTCTTCGCCCGAGGTACATGATGGAACTCCACTCTATCAAAGAAAGGTAACAGCCTTCTCGCATAATTCATGTACGGTATCAGATTAGGTTGGCGCGTCTCCCATTCTCCCTTAATCTGGTTCACAACCAATGCTGAATCCCCATATACATCCAGATTCTTGATCCTCAGATCAATAGCCTCCTCTAACCCCATAATGCAGGCTTCGTACTCTGCTTCGTTATTTGTCACTGAAAAAGTCAATCTGGCAGTGAATGGGATGTGCGACCCGTGGGGAGTAGTAATGATTGCCCCGATCCCGCTACCATACGAATTGACAGCCCTATCAAAAATCAATTGCCACTGGGAACTCCGCTCAAGACCTTCACCAGGCAACGGCTCATCACAATCTTTAGCCTTCAAGTACATTATGTCCTCATCAGGAAACTCAAACTTCATAGGCTGATAATCCTCAATCGGCTGTTCGGCGAGATATTCGGATAGAGCACTTCCCTTAATGGCCTTCTGGGAAACATACTGGATATCGTATTCTGTCAATACCATCTGCCATCTAGCAATCCTTCCAGAGAGCGCTTGTTTCTCAAACACATATTTGATCGGATCCATCTTCGATATCAGCATGGTTGTATGATTCAGCATGTACTGTCTTAGACGTTTGGCAGCCCACGCCAATGCACAACACGTCTTTTTGAGCATAGAGTATCGAGATTCACAGTCCGTGAACTTTTTACTCAAGTAGTAAATTGCATGCTCTTTCCGCCCTGTCTCGTCATGTTGACCGAGAACACAACCCATACTGTTCTCCAGAACCGTCAGATACATAATCAGTGGTTGTCCCGCTACTGGGGGTATCAACACCGGAGGTTCCTGCAAGTATTCTTTTATCTTTTCAAATGCCCTTTGACAATTGTCATTCCAGACCACCACTTGATCTTTCTTTAACAGCTTGAATAATGGTTCACACGTGGTCGTTAGGTGAGAGATGAACCTAGCAATGTAGTTCAACCTCCCTAAGAACCCACTGTTGCACCCCAAAATTTGCCCTAACCATACAAGACTTTGTGTTCTAAGAAGGTTCATAAGATTCACAATGTTTACAAAGCTTTCCTAAGGGTCATGGGGCCTACAAAGCCACTTCATGATGTTCACAAGGTTCACAAGCTTCACAATATCTCCCATGAGTATCACAAGATATCTTATGAAGATTCACAAGGTTCACAAAGTTCACAATTGGTCAGAAGAGTTGACAATTCTCTCAGACAATGCACCTCCTAAGCAGTGCATCCAAAACTAGGGTTTTGACTTTAATCAGGCTAAATGGACTTCCAAGACTTCAGATTTGGTCCCAGGGGCATTTTGGTCATTTTCACGCTGACTCTGCCATTTCTCGAAGAGGGATCGTCGCTAGGTCTTGAGGCAATGTTAACATTATTTTTGAGGCATTTATTTGATATGTGGTTTGCTTATATCAAGGCGTCGGTGTAGTTTGATTGGTATCAGGAAACCTTGTCAGAAATACAACTGGATTTGGGTTGTTCATAGCTCGTGGTCTATTTTAAGTCACTCCTAAACAATTTTGTTTCTGTTAATTACGAGTGATTTAATTTGGAATATTTGGTTGTACTGAAGCGCCAAAATGTGATTCGAGCGTTTGCAGGATTCTTGTTCATGGATTTTGTTAAAAGTTATTTGATCAGTGGAAATTAATTGAATATTTAATGTTAAGTCGGGCTGCTCTAAACACAGGCAAATTGTTACTTAAGAATGGATTGTTGCGGTTTTGGCGCATGTCCGCGGTTGGCCCAGAAAAACAATGGGATAATATTAATAAGGGATGTTGCTAGTTGAGGTTCAATCCCATGTTTGGCTGTTGTTTTCATCGAAGTCATGTGAGATACCCATATTTATTAACAAGTCCAATTCGTGGTTTAAGTGCTCACTGGTTATTATAAAGAAAACATGCTATATGTTGAACGAGAGGTTAATACCTCTGTTGGATACTTATTATTCAAATAACCGGCAACATTCATGGGTTTGATTCTATTTCAATATAAGGGATGGTACATTCAAATATACAAAATTCAGTTTGAGACATAATTCCAAACAAGTGCCTTGTAAAAATAACTAACAGATTCAGATAATTTCCAAACTTTGTTTACGTGCTACAATGATGAAGGTTTTATCTTAAAATTTGGAGTAACAATTCCACCAATAACAACAGCCCACAGGAGGCATGATACCAAGGTACAAAACCATATTGTGATGACTATTACAAATCAGGTTCCTAACTTCATACAAGTTGCTACAAGATATCTGAACAAACTATTTCTCAGCAGCAAATTTTCAAACACATCAGCCTTGCAAGCTAGTTCCTCAGAATCTCCAGTAAGTCGACCTGCTATGCACATAAGACTTCCTCCGGGCTTCAATCCTTCCTTTCCAATTCGATTTGAATCTCCATCTGCAATGTGAATCAAAAGGGATATGAGAATACCGTGAGTTCTAATCCTGAATAATTGATGGCATAAAATCGAGTATTCAGAGGAAATCAGATTAAACAAGTCTCAAAAATAACAAAACAAAATGAATTGAAAGAAGTTCAGCCCTCAGCTTTTATTCATCATCGGGCATGAAAATTCGAGCGGCCGGGAGAGCCGCAGCCGAAGCCTTTACCAACTCCCTACCGAACATCGAATCGCATACTGTAATTTCGGACAAAGCTCTCGACAAATTGCGAGGCCACTAATCACATAGGGGCAGCCACATACACAATAGCAGTTCAGACCCAAAGGTCATCATCACCGCGTAACCTTCCCGGCGGCAGGGATCAGTTCAAAGCATCCATTCTGAAATAAGAAGAAGAAAAGTAAGTGTGTTCCAACTGGTAATCAAACCGAATAAAGGAAGTTCGTGACATTCCTGTGGCTGAAATGAATTATTCAGAAACTGCTCAAAATTTGAATATCCAACAGGAAATCTCAAAGGACCAAATTCATCAGAGCATAAAGTGACTGCTGCAAGAAAGACTACCAGATCAGCAACAGAGATGCGAGTTTATCAGTCCAGCCCTATCAAGCAAATGGCGTCGGACTGAGAGCCAAATTGGAATTCACCTGAAAGATAGTGACCCACAAGCAAAATCCATGGCAATATCAGAAATGAAAATTGGATATCAAAACAAAACAACATCAGAAGAAATCAGTTCATCAGCAATAATCCAAACTGGGTCAGAAATCGAGAGGAATCCGAACTGCACTGAAACCAGGTATCCGAATTCAAAACTGCATCAAGAAAAAAAAAACAGTTCATATCAGGTGAAATCAACAAAACCCCTGAGTTTGAAAGAGGAAAGTCCAAAATGAGTCCAATCAGTATCAGAACCAGATATCCATATTTGAAAAATCCAAATGAATCCATATCTAATGAAAATCCAGAAATCAAGCAAATCGAATCAACTGATATCAGAAAAATCCATATTCAAAATCAATATCGAATCATATCAGACAAAACCCAATCTCAAAAGGAAAAAGTAACGCAAAGTCGTGTCAATCCAGGCCCACGAAAATCAGAGAGAAACATATATAAAACAAAGGGGCCATTCGAAGTAAAGAACCCTAACGCTGTTCTCTACATAGAAGAAACCACAAAAGATAAAGTGACAGAACATTCTCACCAGAGGCGCGCTGTTATCAGAGAAAAGACGAACGAAGAACAACAACCGTCAACGAATAACCTCGTCACCATCAAAGTCGTCGTTATTCACGAGCGGCACGTCTGACGGCTCATTTGAACAAAATCATCGCCGTCTTCTCCAGACAACCATCAGAACCGAATCGAAACGTGAGGAACTCGAGTTACTGACGATTATTTGCATGTTTTGTTTCAGGAAACAAAGAGCAAACAATGGCCATGGCGAAAGGAGACACGAGACGGGAAAAAGCACAACGAACGGCGAATAACGAACCACGACGGCTCAGATAGCTTTGTTCAGCTCTCATCATCGCCTACAAACGCCGTCACGATCCAGAGATCCAAACGTTCAAGAGGACATTACCATCACCGATTGTCGGATCGCTGCGAACTCTCTAAAAGAGTGAGCAATCCAACTTCGAGAGTTGTCAATCCTCATTTGTTTTATTGTTTTTTAGGTGGAGTTGAGAAAGAGAGAAGCGAATCGGAAGCGATAACGGAGAAGAGGAGAAACGGCGCCGCACGATGACGAAAGGAGGAAACCCTAATGGGAAGCTCCCTTCATTCCAATGTTTATTTCACAGCGAGCTAACAACAACAAGAATACTGGCCCAACCCTTTTCTTTTCTTATTATTCTTTTGATTATAATTATTGTTATTATCTTTTTAAGATTTTGTTAAAACTTTTCTTTATTAACTTAAAACCTCTTTTATTAACCTAAACCTTTTTTTAAAAAAATATTAACTAACTTTTTAATAAACAAGCCATAGTAAACCTAAATTTTTTAATAAAACTCTTTTTTTTAGATAATGAATTCAAAACCGTTTCGAAAATTAAATTAAATTTTTTTTAATAATATTAAATCTCTTTTTAACCTAAATCAAGACCCCTTTCTTTACACAAAAAATCCTAAATGTTGCACCTTTTTCTTGACTGTCTCGTAATTCATTTTGATTGACGCCTGACTCTGCCTACTAACATGTGTGTTCGTTTTGCAGCCTTTTATGTTTACTGTTTTATTTTTCAATTCAAGTTTTATTATTATTGTATCTGTTCCTCATTTGTAACCTCGCGAACCAACAATCGCGCTTACTTTCCGCATTTTATTCCCGTTTGCATGATTTAAATTCCTCACACTTTCATCACTATTATTTCTGTCACATTGCACACATCTGAAGGTTAGGTCTAACTGTTTGGCCGCCGCGCCAATAGTCCGTAAAACTTCACACATTCAATTTCAAACCCTCAAAACTACAAACTACAAACCCTAATTTTCACAAATGCCTCGCCGCAGGCAAAATTACAATTTTACCCTTAGCATTAGGTCAAAGAGCCGCCGCGCTCATTTTAGGGTTTCCCGCCGTGGAATCCCTAATTTAACCCTAATTACAACTTAACATTTCAACGTAGAGATTTGGAGTTCCTACACTCCACGTAAGCGTGTCCTTAAGATGCGTTTATTCCCCTTGAGACCTTGACCACAGTCAAGAAGTTTCTAACCTCCCTATTGAGGGGAACTACGATTACTCTGATTCCACTCCCGTAAGGATACGTAGGCACAAGATGCGATGTCTTGCCGAGTAAACTTAGAATTAACCCCCTTTATTATTTATTATTGCTTATTTATATTTTATTTATCTTTGCTATTTAATTATTTTGCTTATTATTTTGTAATCGTTTCTTGGATGTAAAGTTGTTTAATTATTTAATTATTATTAGGGTTAGTAATTAGGGAGTGTAACAACATGTATGTAATATTAAAATAAATTTGGATCACTTTTAAATAAAGATAATTAAAATAAACACGTCACACACGTAAGTCGATTTTAATCGCCGTCTCACTTCCTAAGGATATCCCTCAAGTTGCCTACGAATATTGGTTAAGTGGGGTGTATAAAGCAAGTCCCTCAAATAAAAAAATCATCAAAGTCCCTTATGGTTGCCTTTACGAATCAAGTCCCTTTCGAAAAATGATGATGGTCCCTTATATGTGCTTATTACATCCCACAATGGCCTTCAAAGTCAAATTGTCCCTCACATGTCCCTTAACATCCAAAGTAAGGACTACCTACTCCATTATAGTAGGGATAGTCTTACTAAAGGAAAGAATAAAGAATAAGAAAGACCTTTAAACATTAGGGTAGGTTACTCCTAGGTGCTTGCTCACTTCAAAACTGTTTCACACTTAAACAAATTTTCAACAAGTTTTCAAACAAGTTCTTAACACATCCTTACATGGATTATTTATTAACTATTCTGAAAATTTTCTATTCACACACTACACTTTCAAAACAATTCAAAAGTGAGCTTAAGTACCTAAGAGCCCATGGATAACCATGGATGAAAAGGGTGCTAACACCTTCCCTTTTCATAACCTACCCCCCGGACCCAAAATATTCTCTAAGGTCTTTCCTGTTCTTTTATAACCTTTCCTTATGGATAAAATAAAAGTCGGTGGCGACTCTTGCTATCCGCAACATTGTTTAAAGTCAGTTCTCCCACCGTGTTACAGAACTGGCGACTCTGCTGGGGATTTATTTAAGAGGGGTACCCTTAGGAATTAAGATCACTTTAAATTGTTTGCCTTGTTTGCTTTATTATTATATTGTTGGGGTGCTCTTATGTGTGAAAGGTCCTAACCCAGATCTAGTGTACCTTAGGTAAATGGCAATAGACCAAGGAAACTGTACGACGTATATCGATACGGTTGATCTGGTGGCCATAGTTAGTGCGACTTCTTGGTTGGTGCTTATATTCCTTAAGTCAAGTTGAGGATAATATTGAGGCTGCCATATGTTGTCAATGCACAAACTGACTTTTAGAATCCTAGTTAACTCATCTTGGCCTTTAGAAAGTAGTGAGGTAACCGGCTTTGGTGCAGACTGAAGTTGGTTGACACTCGATACTACGCTCATTGAGATCTTAAACTTGGAGGGTTATGGTTGGCAAGTAAGTTGCCTTCTGAACAACCACCCTTGTGAAGGATCAATGATATTGAGATCCCTTAGAACCTGGTTACTTTTGTAGGACAGGATGAACCAGCTAACTTCAGGGGAGGGTACTTGCCTTTGAACCTCATGCAAGCCTTTAAACCTAGGGCTATGGTGTGACTTGTTTGTGTGTGCCACATGTTTGTGATTGAGCATGACATCATGACATCATCATGCATCATAAGCATATCATTTTCCCTAACCATTTCAAGTACCAAAGGATTTATCTTTGTTCTTTGTTGCAGGTCATGGCTTCTGCTCGTAGAAACACCATCAGGATCAACTTTGTAGGGATACCTGCTAAGCTCAAGGAGTTGGTTTCCTTAGTGCCTGATCATTCCCAGTTCAACAAGAGACATGGTCACTTATTGGATCTAGTTACTTCAGGGTTCAGTGAAGACATGATGAGTGTGCTGTTCCAGTTCTTTGACCCTAAGCACCATTGCTTTACATTTCCTGATTATCAGCTGGTTCCAACCATGGAGGAGTTCTCTAAACTTCTGGCTATACCTGTTCTTGATCAGAAGCCATTCACAGGCTTAGAGAAGGAGCTTAAACCAGAAGTTATTGCTGCAGCTCTACATCTGAAGAAGTCTGACATTGTTCTAGAGACGAGAAGTGGAGTTAAAGGTATTCTTGCCAAGGTATTAGTGGATAAAGCTCAAATGTTCTTGAAGGCTATGAGCTACGATGCTGTTGAGGAGATCTTAGCCTTATTGATTTATGGCTTAGTGTTGTTCCCCAATCCTGATCAGTTCATAGACGTTCATGCCATCAACATATTCCTGAGTCACAATCCGGTGCCTACCTTACTTGGAGACATCCTACATTCTCTTCACACCCGTACTACAAGGGCAAGAGGAACTTTGATGTGCTACATACCTTTACTTTCTAGGTGGTTTATTTCTCACCTTCCTCGCTCAGTAATGAAGAATGAGCTAGGGTTCAGATGGTCCAAGAGGATCATGTCACTTTCTCACTCAGACATCCATTGGTGCTCCAGATCTATGGAGAATGTCACCATTATTGACCGTTGTGGGGAGTTTCCTAATGTACCACTTCTAGGCATAAGAGGAGGCATCACCTACAATCCATCTCTAGCTTTACGACAGTTTGGTTACGCCCGGAGCGATGGTCCACATGACATGTTGATTCAGGGCATTGTGTTTGATTACGACAACGATCTTCAGGGTTACCGTCAGAGATTCATCCGAGCTTGGGGAAAGGTAAACAGGATTGACAGCAAGACACTGGAGCCTAAGTACACTATTCCTATGGAGGCTTATCTCAGATGGGTACGATCTCGTGCTCAGACACTCATGATGCCATATCCTGCCGTCCTACCAGTTACCATGGAACCTGTTGCTGAAGGAGACACAGCTTATACCATCCTTCACCCAGACATGCCTACTGATATGGAAGACTTGCAGAGATCATGGATCCAACTGAAAGAGCAAAGGGATACTTTCGAGGCTCATTACAAAGCAAGCCAAGCAAGGATCCTAGAGCTAACAAAGCTACTTCATGAGGAACGAAACCTCAACTCATACCTCAACACAAAGAGGAAACGTCCATGGGAGACTTAAAACCCCATCTTTTGTACTTATTTCGTTTTCATTTTTTGTAAGCCTAAAAGGCAAAACAAGTTATTACTAATAAAAAGTTACTTTCTTGTTTGTTTAAGCAAATTTAAATCCTGCGGTCCTTGAAAACATTGCATATGCATTCCCATATCATTGCATCACAGGTTTATAATTGTGCACAGGTTTCTCATCTTCTCGCTGTTTATTTCAGCAATGGCTCTTGAACAATCAGTTAAGGATCTCCAGGCACAGAATGCACAGTTCCAAGAGCTGATCCTGAACCTATCCAAGGGGCAGGATGAATTGAAGACACTGCTGGCCAAGAAGACTAAGAAGGCTAGAAGGTCTGCTGGGTTGCTCAACATGGGAAGAAGGTTCAAAGGTCCTGACAAGACCAAGGAACAGGTTGAAGACTATGAATCTGAAGAATCTGAGCAAGAGAGAGGCAGTCTCCACAACACTATGGGGGACTCTGACTCTGAGGCTAACTACTACCATGAGCCTAACGAAGACAAATTCAAGATGCTGGTGGATAGAATGGATGCTATGGAATTACAGAAATCATCCGGGCTGGATTTTGAGGATTTGAGCTTGATATCTGGGGTGGTCATACCCATTGGATTCAAAGTTCCTACATTTGTTGTCTATGATGGGGTCTCTTGTCCCAAATTGCATCTGAGGTCTTATGTCAGAAGAATGCAACCCCACACTGCTGATAAAAAGTTGTGGATCCATTTCTTTCAAGAGAGTTTATCTGGAGCTCAGCTAGAGTGGTATTATCAGTTGGAGAGTGTCAACATCAGAGATTGGAATGACCTTGCTGAAGCTTTCTACAAGCAGTATCAATACAATGTTGACTTAGCCCCCACTCGCATGCAGCTTCAAAGCATGTCTATGGGTGTCAAAGAAAGCTTTAAGGAGTATGCTCAGAAGTGGAGAGACTTAGCTGGAAGAGTTCAACCCCCTTTGACTGATAGGGAGTTGGTTGATATGTTCATGTGTACGCTGAATGGTCCGTTTTACAGTCATCTCATTGGAAGCTCATCATCTGGCTTCACTGAGTTGATCATGACAGGAGAGCGAGTAGAGAATGGTATCAAGAGTGGTAAGATCCAAGTGGGCACTTCTTCATCAGGTGCTGCAAAGAAGCCTCCCACTGGGAAGAAAGAATCTAATGCTGTGTATGGTCAGCCTGATCGTAACAGAAGGCATCAGTCTGTTAGTGCAGTTCATATTTCAAATCCAACTCCTGCAACAACAGAGCAGCCTCAAGGCAACCAACAGAGGGCTAGAAGACAGTTCACGAAGATCAACATGTCAATGGCTCAGGCATTGCAACACTTGTTGAAGGCTGAACTTATTACCCTGAGGGAGGCTCCTCAGAATCCCAATGTTACCTCTCCCAAGTACAATCCCAATGCACGATGTGCATATCATTCAAACTGTCCAGGACATGATACTAATAACTGCTGGGTCTTGAAGAACAAAATTCAGGATATGATTGATGCTGGAGAAATTGAGTTTGATCCACCAGGTACTCCAAATGTGATTACAGCTCCAATGCCAAATCACGAGAAGACTGTCAACGCCATTGATGAAGATATTGATGAAGATCTGCATGTCTATTCAGTTATGGAGTTGAGCACACCATTGTCTGTTATCAAAAAGAGGTTAGTACAAGCTGGGATCTTTCCAGGTTGTCATGAAGATTGTCTATATTGTACCTATAAGCCGGATAGTTGCTTCATTTTGAGAGATGGGATTCAACGTCTCATGGATAAATATACTATAGTGTTTGAAAGAAGACCAGCATCTGTAGAAAGTATGGTGGACCATCTGACTCAGGGTAAGAAGATTGAAGAGGTTGACATGGTTGACAAAGTACCACTAAGAATCACTTCAAAGGGTCCCATTAAAATCACTCATCAGGGCCCAATCAAGATTACTGCTGAAGGTCCTGTGAAAGTTGTTGCTGAAGCCAGAGTAGCTCCTCTGAACATTACCACTCCTGGTCCTATTCCTTATACATCTGACGAAGCTGTGCCTTGGCACTATAGGTCTGATGTTTACATCCATGGTGTCAAGAAGGAGCCTTTACCTGATATGCCTGTTGACATTGATAATATTGCTGGATCTAGCAAGATCACTCGTAGTGGAAGAGTCTTCTCTCCTCCAGTTGCTTCTAAAAGTGCGGTTACTCCTGCTGTTACTTCCACCACTGATGCTCGGGGCAAGGGTCCTGTTATTGAGCCTGTATCTACTGATGTGCCAGCTGCTGATGACCTCTCTAAGCAGATGGAAGAAGTATTGAAAATCATTCGCAAGAGTGATTATGATATTGTTGATTAGCTGGGGCATACTCCCTCAAAGATTTCTATGCTCTCCCTGTTATTATGTTCTGAGGCTCATGCCAAGTCATTGATCAAGTTTCTAAAGATGGCTCATGTACCCAGTGCAATTTCTGTGGACCAGTTTGAGAATTGTGTTGCTCACCTGACCTATGACAACGGGTTAGGATTTTCTGATGCTGACTTGACCCCTGCCAAGAGGGATCATAACAGGGCCTTGCATATTTCAATTGAATGCAGGGGCACTACCCTGTCTCATGTGCTGATAGACAATGGTTCCTCTCTGAATGTGTTGCCTAAGGAAGTCCTGAACAAGCTGAGTCCTGAGGATACGGTATTGAAGCCCAGTAATATTGTGGTAAAGGCTTTTGATGGTGCTAGAAGAGTAGTGCATGGGGAAATTGATCTTCCAATCAAGGTTGGCTCTCAGGTGTTTACTGCTACATTCTATGTGATGGATATTCGTCCCTCGTACTCATGTCTGCTTGGTCGTCCCTGAATCCATGGGGCAGGTGCTGTGACCTCCACATTACATCAAAAGTTGAAGTGGTTCCCTGGGCTGTTAAGGATTGTGTGACTCCTCCTGCTGTGAAGAAGGTTCCTGTGGTCATCAGAAACCCTCCAACAATGGCAATGGCCTCCCTCAATGATGCAAAAGCGGTGGTGGAAGAAGGTGGTTGTACTATTTGGGGTCAGCTTCCTGATATTCCATACAAGTCTGACAAGTTTGGTTTGGGTTTCACTGCAGAGTCCCAGAAGGCTGTTCGTCGTGCTCGTGCTGTTCGTATCGCCAATCAAGGGGTTATCAATGCTGTGGGAGATCAAGATGAAGACTACAACTTGGAGGCATGGATTTTTCCTACTGTGGGTGCTGGACTCAATAATTGGGAAGCTGAAGATGTTGTCCCTATCTCCTTTAGTCAGGAGTAAATACTATTACTGTGTTATGTTTTTAAATTTAAACTTTCAAGCCATGTGCCTTACCCGGGGCACAATGGTGCTTGTTACGGGTTGTCATTTCATTTGCATACCTCATTCCATAAAATCAATGGACGTTTCGTTTTCGTAAATATTGTGTTCCTTGTCTTTCTTTTTCTTTTATTTTTGCTTTATCAGCTATGTGTTCTTACACACACCCACGTCACTAAAATGCCGATCCTCATCCACTCTGGATCCAGTTGATAACAGTTCTACTATTGCCAATTACAATTTCGAGAATCCGATCTATCAAACTGAAGACGGAGACGAGGACGATCGTGAAATACCTGTAGAGCTTGCTAGGTTGTTACAACAAGAAGAGAAAGCTATACAACCACATGAAGAGCCAGTCGAAGTTGTGAATCTGGGAACTGAAGAAAACAGAAAAGAGGTCAAGATAGGGGCAACATATCAGCATGCTATGGTGGCTTTGTTTCATGATATGATTCATCATGAGATAGAGGTGTATGTGGATGATATGATAGCCAGATCTCAGAATGAAGAGCAACATCTTGATCATCTGCACAAGTTGTTTGAGAGGTTGAAGAAATACAAGTTGAGATTGAACCCGAACAAGTGTGCTTTTGGAGTTAGATCTAGAAAACTCCTGGGTTTCATTGTCAGTGGAAAAGGTATTGAAGTGGATCCTGCAAAAGTGAAAGCTATACGAGAGATGCCAGCTCCCCGTACTGAGAAGGAGGTTAGAGGTTTCTTGGGACGATTGAACTACATTGCAAGATTTATTTCCCAATTAACTACCATCTGTGAGCCAATCTTCAAGTTGTTGAAGAAAGATCAGGTGATGGAATGGAATGATGCGTGCCAGACTGCCTTTAATGAAATCAAGAGATATTTGCTAGAACCCCCAATTTTAATGCCACCAGTTGATGGAAGACCCTTGATTATGTATTTAACAGTATTAGACAACTCAATGGGGTGTGTATTGGGGCAACATGACGAGTCTGGTCGAAAAGAGCAGGCAATATACTACCTTAGCAAAAAGTTACCGACTGTGAAACAAGATACTCACTGCTCGAGAAAACTTGCTGCGCTTTGGCATGGGCTGCTCGCCGACTAAGACAGTATATGTTGACCCATACTACCTTGTTGATTTCGAAGATGCAGTTCAAGATTAAGCATCACAACTCTTCTCCGTATCGTCCAAAGATGAATGGGGCAGTTGAAGCTGCTAATAAGAATATTAAGAAGATTGTACAGAAGATGACTGTTACTTACAAGGATTGGCACGAGATGTTACCATTTGCTCTGCATGGTTATCGTACTACAATACGTACTTCAACAGGGGCAACCCCATTCTCCTTAGTCTATGGTATGGAAGCAGTTCTGCTTATTGAAGTTCAGATCCCCTCCTTGAGAATTATGAAGGATGCAGGCTTGGATGAAGATGAGTGGATTCAGACTCGACTTGACCAGATAAATTTGATTGATGAGAAAAGGTTAGCAGCAGTTTGTCATGGCCAGATGTACCAGAAACGGATGATCAAAGCTTTTAACAAGAAGGTTAAGCCAAAGGTATATCAGGCTGGTGACTTGGTAATCAAGCGTATCATATTACCACAGGGTGATCCTAGGGGCAAGTGGACTCCAACATATGAGGGACCATTTGTAGTCAAGACAGTGTTCTCAGGAGGTGCCATGATACTGACTACAATGGATGGTGAAGACTTCCCACAAACTGTAAACGCAGACATAGTTAAAAAATACTACGCATAAAAAGAGACCCGCTAGGTTGACAGGCCTAGGCAAAAATAAGGGCATCCCGGCAAACCAAAAGGGTTTGGGCAAAAATTAGGGATATATATATAAAAAGATGTACACCCGGCAAGTCGAAAACCTGAAAAGGCGGCTTGGGCAAAAAAGGGTATCCCGGTGGATTGAAAACCTGAAAGGGCAATCCAGGCAAAAGTTAGGGATTAAAGCGTATGACTATGTCTCTTTTGGATCACTCATGAAACTGCAACCAGTTGTACTACTTACTCAAGCTCAAACAGATAAAGCTCAATCCAATCGTTTCCGTCTCAACAGCAAGAAGATGAGATACTTGAGTGGCAATAGTAGAATTGAAACTCAATAGGATTATTTCCCACATAGCTGATTCTTTTTGTAAAACTTCATGACAAAATTCTCTTACTAGGGTTTATGTCTCCTTGTACAAACTTACCCGTGTATGGGTCACTTTTGATATAAATAAATTCCATCTTTTGAATCCAGATTCACTTTTACCCTATTTACATAAGCGAAACGTCCATTGGTTGTGTTTGAATGTATGTATGCCTTTGAATATGATTGATGTTTACCAGAAACGCATGTATGCTTTTAATATGATTGATGTTTACCAGAAATGCATGAAAATGCAGTAATAGTATTTACTAAGGACGAACGAGGGAAGGATTTCAACGAAGCTTCACCGGTTCATCTTTACAAGACAGTTACAAACCATCAGTAGGACTAATCCATTTTCACAAAGTCTAATCTCCCCTGGAATTTATATCCATCTCTTTTATCCTCATACGGATATACGGGAAATTACTTTCCCATAAGGGCACGATGAACGAAGACGGGATGTTATACTTATCCTACTATCAAACGAAAACGAAGGTTATCTATACCCTACTATCCCCAACAACGGGAGGTTATCTATACCTTGTTATCCCCAACAACGGGAGGTTATCTATACCTTGTTATCCCCAGCAGACGGAGGGTTATATATTCTTCAACAACGAATCGGGATTTATTTTCCTTGGCCAGCAGTTGTTATACAAGGATATCCAGACACTTCCAGCAGTGTCATAGCATACATACATCATTTACATCATACCATAACATATATGTCTATAGTACATTACCTAAGTGCATCATGTCATACATGCATACATAAAGCATAAACTAATGTTGTTATACATAATGCTACCTTGTTTTCAGGTTAATTATCCAACAAACAATCTTATGATCTTTGGGACTGCTTTATTGTAACCTCAGGGTTACTTTATCCTCCTGATGAGCTTCTTATTACTTTGGGACTGCTTTATTGTAACCTCAGGGTTATTTTATCCTCCTGATAGCCTCTCATGACTTCAAGACTGCTTTAGAGCTACTGATTGCTCTATCCTCCTGAAATCATCCTATTACTTCAAGACTGCTTTAGAGCTATTCATTGCTCTATCCTCATGAGGTCATATTACTACTTCAAGACTGCTTTAGAGCTATTCATTGCTCTATCCTCCTGAAGCCATCTAATTATTTCAAGACTGCTTTAGAGTTATCCATTGCTCTATCCTCCTGAAATTACATTATTATTTCAAGACTGCTTTAGAGCTATCCATTGCTCTATCCTCCTGAAATCATTACTTCAAGACTGCTTTAGAGCTATTGATTGCTCTATCCTCCTGAAGACATATCACATTATTATTTCAAGACTGCTTTAGAGCTATCCATTGCTCTATCCTCCTGAAATCATTACTTCAAGACTGCTTTAGAGCTATTGATTGCTCTATCCTCCTGAAGACATATCACATTATTATTTCAAGACTGCTTTAGAGCTGTTGATTGCTTTATCCTACTGAAGCCATTATTACTTCAAGACTGCTTTAGAGCTATTGATTGCTCTATCCTCCTGAAGCCATTATTACTTCAAGACTGCTTTAGAGCTATTGATTGCTCTATCCTCCTGAGGTCAGATTTATCACTTCAAGACTGCTTTAGGGTTATCATTATTGATTGCTCTATCCTCATGAAGACATGCTGTTACATCAGTATTACTCCAGACTCCTGACAGTTCTCATTATACTACTGAAGAACTTTCCCCTAGTGGCATCTTTAAGCCCACTCAATCATATTCGACTAGCCATCTGTACCACTCTAGTGCACTGGTGAGTGCAAATTTTTGGGCTTTTGTGTTCAATCCCCTTCAACCTTCCAGGTTACGACTGGCAAATATACCAATCTAACCCCTCAGGTTTCAGAAAATTGAACAGGGGCAGCTGTTGCACCCCAAAATTTGCCCTCACCATACAAGACTTTGTGTTCTAAGAAGGTTCATAAGATTCACAATGTTTACAAAGCTTTCCTAAGGGTCATGGGGCCTACAAAGCCACTTCATGATGTTCACAAGGTTCACAAGCTTCACAATATCTCCCATGAGTATCACAAGATATCTTATGAAGATTCACAAGGTTCACAAAGTTCACAATTGGTCAGAAGAGTTGACAATTCTCTCAGACAATGCACCTCCTAAGCAGTGCATCCAAAACTAGGGTTTTGACTTTAATCAGGCTAAATGGACTTCCAAGACTTCAGATTTGGTCCCAGGGGCATTTTGGTCATTTTCACGCTGACTCTGCCATTTCTCGAAGAGGGATCGTCGCTAGGTCTTGAGGCAATGTTAACATTATTTTTGAGGCATTTATTTGATATGTGGTTTGCTTATATCAAGGCGTCGGTGTAGTTTGATTGGTATCAGGAAACCTTGTCAGAAATACAACTGGATTTGGGTTGTTCATAGCTCGTGGTCTATTTTAAGTCACTCCTAAACAATTTTGTTTCTGTTAATTACGAGTGATTTAATTTGGAATATTTGGTTGTACTGAAGCGCCAAAATGTGATTCGAGCGTTTGCAGGATTCTTGTTCATGGATTTTGTTAAAAGTTATTTGATCAGTGGAAATTAATTGAATATTTAATGTTAAGTCGGGCTGCTCTAAACACAGGCAAATTGTTACTTAAGAATGGATTGTTGCGGTTTTGGCGCATGTCCGCGGTTGGCCCAGAAAAACAATGGGATAATATTAATAAGGGATGTTGCTAGTTGAGGTTCAATCCCATGTTTGGCTGTTGTTTTCATCGAAGTCATGTGAGATACCCATATTTATTAACAAGTCCAATTCGTGGTTTAAGTGCTCACTGGTTATTATAAAGAAAACATGCTATATGTTGAACGAGAGGTTAATACCTCTGTTGGATACTTATTATTCAAATAACCGGCAACATTCATGGGTTTGATTCTATTTCAATATAAGGGATGGTACATTCAAATATACAAAATTCAGTTTGAGACATAATTCCAAACAAGTGCCTTGTAAAAATAACTAACAGATTCAGATAATTTCCAAACTTTGTTTACGTGCTACAATGATGAAGGTTTTATCTTAAAATTTGGAGTAACAATTCCACCAATAACAACAGCCCACAGGAGGCATGATACCAAGGTACAAAACCATATTGTGATGACTATTACAAATCAGGTTCCTAACTTCATACAAGTTGCTACAAGATATCTGAACAAACTATTTCTCAGCAGCAAATTTTCAAACACATCAGCCTTGCAAGCTAGTTCCTCAGAATCTCCAGTAAGTCGACCTGCTATGCACATAAGACTTCCTCCGGGCTTCAATCCTTCCTTTCCAATTCGATTTGAATCTCCATCTGCAATGTGAATCAAAAGGGATATGAGAATACCGTGAGTTCTAATCCTGAATAATTGATGGCATAAAATCGAGTATTCAGAGGAAATCAAATTAAACAAGTCTCAAAAATAACAAAACAAAATGAATTGAAAGAAGTTCAGCCCTCAGCTTTTATTCATCATCGGGCATGAAAATTCGAGCGGCCGGGAGAGCCGCATCCGAAGCCTTTACCAACTCCCTACCGAACATCGAATCGCATACTGTAATTTCAGACAAAGCTCTCGACAAATTGCGAGGCCACTAATCACATAGGGGCAGCCACATACACAATAGCAGTTCAGACCCAAAGGTCATCATCACCGCGTAACCTTCCCGGCGGCAGGGATCAGTTCAAAGCATCCATTCTGAAATAAGAAGAAGAAAAGTAAGTGTGTTCCAACTGGTAATCAAACCGAATAAAGGAAGTTCGTGACATTCCTGTGGCTGAAATGAATTATTCAGAAACTGCTCAAAATTTGAATATCCAACAGGAAATCTCAAAGGACCAAATTCATCAGAGCATAAAGTGACTGCTGCAAGAAAGACTACCAGATCAGCAACAGAGATGCGAGTTTATCAGTCCAGCCCTATCAAGCAAATGGCGTCGGACTGAGAGCCAAATTGGAATTCACCTGAAAGATAGTGACCCACAAGCAAAATCCATGGCAATATCAGAAATGAAAATTGGATATCAAAACAAAACAACATCAGAAGAAATCAGTTCATCAGCAATAATCCAAACTGGGTCAGAAATCGAGAGGAATCCGAACTGCACTGAAACCAGGTATCCGAATTCAAAACTGCATCAAGAAAAAAAAAACAGTTCATATCAGGTGAAATCAACAAAACCCCTGAGTTTGAAAGAGGAAAGTCCAAAATGAGTCCAATCAGTATCAGAACCAGATATCCATATTTGAAAAATCCAAATGAATCCATATCTAATGAAAATCCAGAAATCAAGCAAATCGAATCAACTGATATCAGAAAAATCCATATTCAAAATCAATATCGAATCATATCAGACAAAACCCAATCTCAAAAGGAAAAAGTAACGCAAAGTCGTGTCAATCCAGGCCCACGAAAATCAGAGAGAAACATATATAAAACAAAGGGGCCATTCGAAGTAAAGAACCCTAACGCTGTTCTCTACATAGAAGAAACCACAAAAGATAAAGTGACAGAACATTCTCACCAGAGGCGCGCTGTTATCAGAGAAAAGACGAACGAAGAACAACAACCGTCAACGAATAACCTCGTCACCATCAAAGTCGTCGTTATTCACGAGCGGCACGTCTGACGGCTCATTTGAACAAAATCATCGCCGTCTTCTCCAGACAACCATCAGAACCGAATCGAAACGTGAGGAACTCGAGTTACTGACGATTATTTGCATGTTTTGTTTCAGGAAACAAAGAGCAAACAATGGCCATGGCGAAAGGAGACACGAGACGGGAAAAAGCACAACGAACGGCGAATAACGAACCACGACGGCTCAGATAGCTTTGTTCAGCTCTCATCATCGCCTACAAACGCCGTCACGATCCAGAGATCCAAACGTTCAAGAGGACATTACCATCACCGATTGTCGGATCGCTGCGAACTCTCTAAAAGAGTGAGCAATCCAACTTCGAGAGTTGTCAATCCTCATTTGTTTTATTGTTTTTTAGGTGGAGTTGAGAAAGAGAGAAGCGAATCGGAAGTGATAACGGAGAAGAGGAGAAACGGCGCCGCACGATGACGAAAGGAGGAAACCCTAATGGGAAGCTCCCTTCATTCCAATGTTTATTTCACAGCGAGCTAACAACAACAAGAATACTGGCCCAACCCTTTTCTTTTCTTATTATTATTTTGATTATAATTATTGTTATTATCTTTTTAAGATTTTGTTAAAACTTTTCTTTATTAACTTAAAACCTCTTTTATTAACCTAAACCTTTTTTTAAAAAAATATTAACTAACTTTTTAATAAACAAGCCATAGTAAACCTAAATTTTTTAATAAAACTCTTTTTTTTAGATAATGAATTCAAAACCGTTTCGAAAATTAAATTAATTTTTTTTTAATAATATTAAATCTCTTTTTAACCTAAATCAAGACCCCTTTCTTTACACAAAAAATCCTAAATGTTGCACCTTTTTCTTGACTGTCTCGTAATTCATTTTGATTGACGCCTGACTCTGCCTACTAACATGTGTGTCCGTTTTGCAGCCTTTTATGTTTACTGTTTTATTTTTCAATTCAAGTTTTATTATTATTGTATCTGTTCCTCATTTGTAACCTCGCGAACCAACAATCGCGCTTACTTTCCGCATTTTATTCCCGTTTGCATGATTTAAATTCCTCACACTTTCATCACTATTATTTCTGTCACATTGCACACATCTGAAGGTTAGGTCTAACTGTTTGGCCGCCGCGCCAATAGTCCGTAAAACTTCACACATTCAATTTCAAACCCTCAAAACTACAAACTACAAACCCTAATTTTCACAAATGCCTCGCCGCAGGCAAAATTACAATTTTACCCTTAGCATTAGGTCAAAGAGCCGCCGCGCTCATTTTAGGGTTTCCCGCCGTGGAATCCCTAATTTAACCCTAATTACAACTTAACATTTCAACGTAGAGATTTGGAGTTCCTACACTCCACGTAAGCGTGTCCTTAAGATGCGTTTATTCCCCTTGAGACCTTGACCACAGTCAAGAAGTTTCTAACCTCCCTATTGAGGGGAACTACGATTACTCTGATTCCACTCCCGTAAGGATACGTAGGCACAAGATGCGATGTCTTGCCGAGTAAACTTAGAATTAACCCCCTTTATTATTTATTATTGCTTATTTATATTTTATTTATCTTTGCTATTTAATTATTTTGCTTATTATTTTGTAATCGTTTCTTGGATGTAAAGTTGTTTAATTATTTAATTATTATTAGGGTTAGTAATTAGGGAGTGTAACAACATGTATGTAATATTAAAATAAATTTAGATCACTTTTAAATAAAGATAATTAAAATAAACACGTCACACACGTAAGTCGATTTTAATCGCCGTCTCACTTCCTAAGGATATCCCTCAAGTTGCCTACGAATATTGGTTAAGTGGGGTGTATAAAGCAAGTCCCTCAAATAAAAAAATCATCAAAGTCCCTTATGGTTGCCTTTACGAATCAAGTCCCTTTCGAAAAATGATGATGGTCCCTTATATGTGCTTATTACATCCCACAATGGCCTTCAAAGTCAAATTGTCCCTCACATGTCCCTTAACATCCAAAGTAAGGACTACCTACTCCATTATAGTAGGGATAGTCTTACTAAAGGAAAGAATAAAGAATAAGAAAGACCTTTAAACATTAGGGTAGGTTACTCCTAGGTGCTTGCTCACTTCAAAACTGTTTCACACTTAAACAAATTTTCAACAAGTTTTCAAACAAGTTCTTAACACATCCTTACATGGATTATTTATTAACTATTCTGAAAATTTTCTATTCACACACTACACTTTCAAAACAATTCAAAAGTGAGCTTAAGTACCTAAGAGCCCATGGATAACCATGGATGAAAAGGGTGCTAACACCTTCCCTTTTCATAACCTACCCCCCGGACCCAAAATATTCTCTAAGGTCTTTCCTGTTCTTTTATAACCTTTCCTTATGGATAAAATAAAAGTCGGTGGCGACTCTTGCTATCCGCAACATTGTTTAAAGTCAGTTCTCCCACCGTGTTACACCCACAGACTTCTTTTTCTGTTCTCGGTGCTGGCATCTCTTGTATTGCTTTTATTTTTGCAGGATCGACCTCGATTCCTTTCTTGCTTACAATGAACCCCAGTAGCTTCCCGGATCTCACTCCGAAGGTACATTTATTAGGATTCAGCCTCAGCCTGAACTTCCTCAGCCTCTTGAACAGCTTCAGCAGATTAACCAGATGTTCTTCCTCTGTTTGAGACTTGGCGATCATGTCATCGACATACACCTCAATCTCTCTGTGCATCATGTCGTGAAAAAGCGTTGTCATAGCCCGCTGGTACGTTGCCCCAACATTTTTCAAACCAAAGGGCATCACCTTATAACAGAAGGTTCCTCACGGGGTGATAAAGGTCGTCTTTTCCATATCCTCCGGAGCCATTTTGATCTGGTTGTACCCTGAAAAGCCATCCATGAAGGAGAATACCGAAAACTGAGCCGTGTTGTCAACTAACACGTCAATATGCGGCAGCGGGAAATCATCTTTCGGGCTCGCTTTGTTTAGATCCCTATAATCAACACACATTCGAACCTTGCCATCTTTCTTTGGCACAGGCACGATATTAGCGACCCAAGTGGGATAAGTGGTAACAGCCAGGAACCCAGCATCCCATTGCTTATGCACTTCTTCCTTTATCTTTACGGCCATGTCAGGATGAGTCCTTCGGAGTTTCTGCTTCACGGGCGGGCAATCTTCCTTCAACGGCAGACGATGAACAACCATATCGGTATCCAAACCTGGCATGTCCTCGTAGGACCAAGCAAATATATCACTGTATTCACGCAGCATCTCAATAAGTTCTCGCTTGATGTCCTCTTGCAACGCGGCCCCTATACGGATATTCCTGACGCATTCTTCAGACCCCAAGTTGACAATATCAATCTCTTCCTGGTGAGGCAGAATGACTCTTTCCTCTTGCTTCAATAACCGACTAAGCTCTTCTGGTAAGTCACTATCCTCCACGATCTCCTCCTCAGCTTGGAAGATCGGATGTTCGAAGTCTAAACGAGTCATAGGAAGTTTTTGGTCGGTGTCATCTGAAAATTCATGAATCCTGCGAGGGAAACAGTTAAGTGCTTCAAAAATGATGTACAAGCAAAATGCATAACCACGCTGCCATTTTATTGAAAAAATAAAACAGAAAGAAAAGGATCACAACATTTGACTGTAAAAAACGCCGTCATTTATTAATCATGCAAACATACAGGTAAACAGTTAGGCCCTAAGACAAGATCAACGATGCCTCGGGCAAGGCATGTGACCATACAATGATTGAAAAAACAATGCATTACTGTTTGGTGACTTGGATGACGTCCTGGATGGACCAGTTGCATAGGCTTTGCCCCGGCGTGCTGGGTCGAATCCATGCGTCCATGTCGCAATCGCTATCCATTTCCTCCGTATCAGACACGGCATTAATCCTTTCAAAGCTAACTCCTCCAGGCGTGAACACGACAGGTCCCTTGTACTTAGGCGCATTCTGCGAGGGAGATGGGCGGTACCCCAAGCCATACTTGTCTTGCTTCACTGGGATGTCTAGAACCTGCCCCCACTTCTAGGTCTCTCCTGCTTGTACCAACACCTTGGCTTCTTTATATGAGGAGACGGCCACCTCTTGCCCTTCACTCTTCACTGGAGCTTCTTCTTTAACTTTTACCCCCTCGAACGCCTGACACAGCATTTCATGAATTTCTCCGTCTACCTCCACATACTTGAAGGAAGACAAATGACTGACTAAGATGTCCTCTTCGCCACACACCGTCACAATGCTCCCCTCAATCATATACTTCAGCTTCTGATGGAGCGTAGAAGTTACTGCCCCAGCGGCATGAATCCAAGGTCTCCCGATCAAACAGCTGTATGCGGGCTGGATATCCATGATGTAAAACACTGTATCAAACACCTCCGGACCTACCTGAATGGGTAACGTTATTGACCCGAATACCGACCTCCTTGTTCCGTCAAAGGCCCTCACTACCAAATCACTAGGTGTGCACAATAACCCACGGGTGTCTAATTTCAACAGGGCTTTCTTTGGTAGCACATTCAATGAGGACCCAGTGTCTACCAGCACATGGGATAAAACGGTGCCCCTGCATTCGATAGAGATATGCAAGGCATTATTATGATCATGCCCCCGAGGTGTTAGGTCAAAATCCGTGAATCCCATTCCATGCCCAGCGTTAACATGTGCTATAACTCCCTCCAGCTGATTAACCGAAATCTCTTGCGGCACGAAAGATGTCTCAAGTACCTTCAACAGGGCATTTCTATGCGCCTCAGAGCACAACAGCAGCGATAAAATAGAGATCTTCGACGGGGTCTGCTGCAGGTGATCTACAATCTTGTAATCACTTTTGTGGATTAACCTCATGAATTCTTCCACATCTTTGGTTATCGACTCTTTCTCTTTACTCCCCGAAGATTCTCCCTCAACCACTTTGTTCTTACCCCTGGCAAGCCTCTCTGCTTCAACCTCAGGTGAAGTGAAAATTCTCCCGCTCCGGGTTATACCACCCGCTCCCACTATGTTATCCACGGATCCCGCTGGCGGATCATTCAAGTCAATCTTTTCCCCATTACAATACACCTCAGCACCATAGCACCACGAGACTGCCTTTGTGCTTTCATAAGGGACTGGCTTAGCCTTAGCAATGGTAATGGTCGGCCTCTTCGATGATGCCGAAATTGTTACTGATTTGAACGGAATGGTGATCGTAGCAATCTCCTTACGCTCTTCTACAGATTCTGTCTCAACAGACTTCTCTCGCCCTGCAGCCCTGTCGAACTGCAAAGTTCCTTCATCAATCAAACTTTGAACTCCCCTTTTCAACTTCTCACAGCCCCCAGGTTGAACCAAACAGTCAACACACTCTTCACTGCAACCGGGATAGACACCTCCTTTTAATAAACGATGCTTTACGTAACTCAAAGGGGTTTTCAGCTCGCTCACTTCCGAAACTAAGTTCAACTCATCATCTACCATGATTGCATTGGCCCCAGCCCCACCATGCTTGGGCATCGGCTGCTGCGTGATGTTGGGACCTTCCTTCCCGAAGTTAATAGCCGTACTATCAAGCAAATCCTGTACTTTATGCTTGAAAGCTAGGCAATTTTCAATATTGTGCCCTGGTGCACCCGAATGGAAGTCACAGTGCTCATTAACATCATATCCAACTGGCGGCTGGCCAGTTGGTGGTGCTAAGGTCCTCTTCTCGACTAGCTGCAATTTCAACAAAGTTTGAAGGAGTTCGGCATATGATACCGGCGGCACTTCGAATACTCTCCTCGGTCGTGGGTTCTGAAGCCTGCGCTGATTATTATTAGGCTGCTGCTGAGCCTGCTGCGGTGGTTGTTGTCTCTGCTGCTGAGAAGGCCCTGGAATGGTTACACTTGCAACTTGCGACTGATGACGCCAGTTTTGACCTTTATTCCTTCGTCGAGCACTATATACAACATTGGTATCACCCTGTCTTTTACCACCAAATGTCTTCTTATTACCTCCTGCAGAACTGGACTCACCCGCTTGAATTTTACCAATCTTCACCCCGTTCTCAATGCGCTCCCCCATCAAGATCAACTCAGAGAAAGTACTCATCGAAAAATTGAGCAAACGGTCATAGTACATTCCAGAGAAAGTTCCTATGAACATATCCATCATTTCGCGCTCCACCATAGGAGGGTGCACCCTAGCAGCCAGATCTCGCCATCTCTGGGCGTATTCTTTAAAGCTCTCGCTAGACTTTTGAGACATGCTCTGCAACTGGACTCGATTAGGGGCGAGATCACTATTATATTGATAATGTCGAACAAAAGCCTCTGCCAACTCTTTCCAACTCCTGATCTGAGTAGGCTCCAAGCTCATGTACCACTCCAGCGATGGCCCTGACAGGCTATCCTGGAAGAAGTGCATTAGCATCTTTTCATCCTCAGAATACGCAGACATACGCCTGTAAAATGCGCGCACATGCACCCTAGGGCATGTATCCCCTTTGTACTTATCAAATGACGGTGCTTTGAATTTCAGCGGGACCCTCAGCCCCGGGACCAACCCCATGTTTGACATATCCAGCCCAAGAGCATTCTGGCTGGCCAATCCGTTCACCTTCTCTTCTATCAATCTCATCCGATGGTTGTCATCCCTGGCCCTTTCATAACCCTCGTTCTGACCAGAGAGCACGTCCTCCTGGCGATCCTCCCAGCGAGGTACTGCATCATATCCAACGTAATCTGCATCACGGCCCGGACCTGTTTGGACGTACCTGGGGTCATACCTCAGATTACCCATCTCTTGAGCGTTGTATGCGCCAACTCCATATCCAAGATTACCATAGCCACCAAACCCAGCCTTGGCACCAGCCATGCTGCCATACCCCATATTCACACCATTGAAGCCCTGGTTACCATTAATACCATTCATTCTGACATTCTCAACGCCCCCATTGAAACCCTGGTTGACATTACCCACAAATACCCCAGCAGTATCTGCATTGGCATTCACATTACCGGCGTTCCCACCTCCAACTATAGGACCAGTTTCTCCAACATTCACACCAGTTACAGGAACAACATCAGCACTTTGACGATTCTCAACTCGGGGTGAAGCAGCAATATTTTCACCATGCGGTGTCCCGTTGTTTTCAGCCCGTGCGACTATCGGTTGAACCAGATTCTGCAGCTGCTCTTGTCCCTTGGCGATGGTCTCCATGGTTTGCATGAGCAGGGCCATCCTGTCACGCATCTCTTGCATTTCACTCTGCACGTTGTCCATAATCTTCTTCTGGTTGATCCTTGTAGAGTAACGGTGGACCCGCTTTTCTGCAATCCTGAAAATACCTGAATTAAAGATGCAGGAGATAAGATACACGAATCACAAACCTGCAATGCAAATATGAGCATGTATGCAAAATGCAATATGTGTCTGTGCATTAGGGATTATCATTCCCCGATTCTAGTGTGAATGTGCCAGTGCAGTGACAGTGCTAGCAAGACAATGATTGGAGCCGAATCATAGAAAACCTCGTATATTGCAGAGAAATCCAAGAATACAATATCACTGAGTGCAATAAGAAGGCATGACCTCAACCAACAATCCTGGTGATGGTCAGCATAAATGCAAATAAAGCATACAAGTTAATACATGAAATGATCAAGTACTCCCATAAGCTCGGTACTCTTCTATTAACTTCTTGGTCTCTGGATGGCTTGGTCGGGTAAGCAGACCCTCGACAAGCTGATTTCTTCATTTGAGCACACGTCGTACGTCACCAGCGGTTTCCTCCCATGCCCCTTCTCCGAAGCGATCCTCTAGCTTCCGCTTCTGAGACACAGCTTCGTTCCTGCCTTCGATGGCCTTGTTCAGTGCATTCTGGAGACTATACCTGGTCATTACCTCCTCTTCATGCTTCTTAATGCTAGCCTTCAACTGCTCTTCGAGGTCAGAAATTTGTTGTTTCAACTTATCTTCCCTCTTCTTGTTGTTGGTTAGCGTGGCATTCCATGTCTTATTACAAGAAGAAATTTCTCGGTGTGCGACGTCGAGTGCTTTCTTTTTGGATTCCAACATGTCATGAGAGCTTCTGAACTCTTGACCCATACGTTCGCGCTTCTTTTTCTCCTCAGTCAACTCAGCACCTAGCCTGTTTACTAGTTCAATCTGCTGTTGGAAAGAACGTACAGCCTTATTCTTCTCGCTCCGCATCTGAGCTAGCTCCTTTTCTAACTCTTCATTAATCTTCAACAAGGCTTCCTTTTCTTTCACAACTCGCTCGTAGACCTCTATAGTGACAGTGGTTGGCTCTTCCACCGGAATATGAACAGGGGCTGGTGCAGCTGGAAATGGCATCAATAACTGTCTTGCCCTCTCCTGGATCCAAACTTTGTAGGGTGCATATGCCTGACAATCATTCTTCCCCAACAGCGGTTTCCCTCTTCTGTTAATATGCATCCAGGCATGCCGAAGCTTGGCTAGCAACTCTCCATTCAAATCACCGGTGAAGTACAGAGATTCCTGTACTTCTTCCTCCTGAGGTGGGTTCTTCAACGCATATCCGAACTGGCGGACGAACAGAGATGGGTTGTAGTTGATGCACCCTTTTCTCCCTATCAACGGAACATTAGGATACCCAGAACGACTGAAAATAAGCTCAGACCCCAACAAGTCTCGGTCAAACCACTCAATGTCTTCAGAAGATAGCCTCATCATACGCTCTGGCCAGTCAGCTGTAGTTGCACTATCCACAAAAGGTCCCTTTAGGGGAAGATGGCTCTTAAACCACATGTACAGCAAAGGCACACAACAAGAGACATTCTTGCCTCTCCTGTTCTCATTTCTGTAGTGCATTGAATGGTAGAAGTCCCCGATCAGTGTGGGTACTGGGTTACCAGCAGCAAATAGATGAAATGCATCCATGTCCACGAAGTTTGGGAAATTGGGAAACAGCACTATCCCATAAATGCATAGAGCCAAAATAGCGTTAAAGACCACCCAACACCCATTCTTGGCGTACTCTTGAGCCTTACTAACCAGAAACTGGAGAGAGAAACCTGGAACCCCTCGCCAAGAAGTCATCAACAGCTCAGAAGCATTCATGTGCAAGGCCTTAGCTAAATCCTCCAGCTTGGGCTCAACGGCGGAGTGAATAAAAGGGACTGCATTCTGTACCGGCAACTCAGTAAACTCTACATACTCTTCCATGGTGGGCCCCAAAATGAAGTCAGCAAATATGAAACACCTCAAAGCCGGGTCATAGAATTGCATCAGCGTGTACAGCCCATTCAATTCATCATCAGTGGATTTGCGAACCAAACTCAACAACCGCCCGTAACTCTGCCTGAAGCTTCTACGGACATCCTCATCTGCCAGAGAAATCAGACCCGGGAGGGGAGTAATATCAGGAATAGGTAGCTTGTACGCAACTGTCATCCTCAAACCAGCCATGATCGATACTCAGAAGTCCAGACACTAGAACCAGGGAATATGCAAATGCACCTGCAGCACAGACACACGTTAATGGGATGCAATGATAATGGTTATGCAAACAATGCAATGCAAGCAACATGCAACAGGGACCAAGTGTTATAGCTGAGAAGCCTGAACCATATCAAGAGCCTCAGATAGACCCTCCAAAATTCCTCAAACCCTGGTCTCAGATAGACCCAACATAGAGCTCCAACACTGGTCTCTGATAGACCCCATAACATAACTCCAACTGGTCTCTGATAGACCTCAAACCATAACTCTGACTGGTCTCTGATAGACTTCAGACCATAACTCTGACTGGTCTCTGATAGACCTCACAGCTATCCATAAATACCCAGGATCTCTGATCAAGAAATAACCGGTATCTAAAGGTCTAGTTACCTGCATAACCCCAAACCCTCTCACAGGTGGATGTCCTAGTAACTGACAACGGTATGGCATCCTAGGCGGTCGTCGGCGTCACAGACTTTCAGGGTTGATGATACGATTCCCAGAAGGAGTGGCATCATCAAATCCTGAAGAGGCCTCACTTAGCCAACTTCCAAATGATCGGTTCCCAGAGTCGACAATCCAACTAACCAGCAACCCGAGCCACCCAAAGGGCAGGACAGGAGGCCAACCAGAAGAACCTCGTCTGAGTGTAGATTTCGCGGGACACTAGGACATGCAAAGCACGTGCGCGCCCACTAATCTCTACTCTAAGTCTAGGTGCACTCAAGCCCAGGTTCGGCTTATCTCTCAATCATAGAACACCCGTCACACCCCACAATACGGCAATAATAATAATAATAAAATGCTGAAGTGTAAATACAGAAATGTAAATCCATACAAAATCCTCGACGGGAAAACAAGCGCTAGGATTGACTCTCTTAAGGGACGTTGGATCCCAAATGCATAAGGAACTATCGCAATCCTTAACAGCCAGGGGACGTTGGATCCCCAGCAGAGTCGCCAGCTGTCGCTACTGCGAAAATCGGCGCCGGCTGATAGAAGAGTCGCCACCGTGCGTTATTTATCCCAAAGGAGGGAAAGGAAACGCTCGAAGTAAACCTCGCAAAAAACGGGGAAAGGTATGGTCATCGCAACCAAAACCTAGGTTCGGGAGTCGGTTACGCAAGGGGAAGGTATTAGCACCCCTCACGTCCGTCGTACTCGACGGGATCCACGCTTGCTTGGGTTGTCTACAGGATGCAAAAACAATCTATCTACGGCTGCTAAATCTAAACGGAAGGGAATTGACTCGATAGAGCGTCGCACTCTATGCCTACGTATTCTCAAGAGAGAAAGTCAGAGTCAACGTAGTTCGGGACTACGGGGGAATTGGCTCGCCAAGACCTCGCGTCTTGTGCCTACGTACTTCCACACTGCATGGAAGATCAGAGCTTTACGTAGTTCAGGCTAACTACGGCTAAACAGGGCGTTCTCACACAGCAGTGAGAAATCAAACTGGTTTCACAGGTACGGGAACCTATGGGAAAAACTACGGTCTGGTCTCAAATGCACTCGGGCAAGAGAAAAGGGATACATCAGTCGTCAGCGGGAAAGTCTCGATCGCACAGCAGCGAGAGAACAAAAAGGTTAGTTGTTAGTGTGCTCGCTAGGATATCGCATCCTATGCCTACATATTCTCGTCTGGTACGAGAAATCAGAGCAGCTGTAGTTCGGCTACTTCGGGACCACAGCTCAAATCTCATTTTATTAACATTCTGAAAAATGGTTACAATGATTGAATACAGAAAATAAACTCCTAGGAAATACTATCCTATCCTATCCTGAAAAATCAAATGGAAAATAGTCCCCTAACAAGTGAACTTCTAAAACCTATCTCTAAAAGGGTAAAATATACTCCTATGAAGAAAAATGTACTCTGAAAAATATTAAATCTACCTTAATATTTTTTCTCAATATTTCTTTTCCCTTTTCTTTTTTTTTCAAAACATTTTTCCTCTTTTTTCTATAATTTTTTACCATCTTTTTTCAAGTATTTTTCTATATTTCTTTTCTACAATATTTTCCCTTTTTTTTTTCAAAATACTTTTCTTTTCACATTTCCTTTTCTCATTTCCTTTTTTCAATATCATTTTTCCAAATATTTTCTTTTTCTTCATTTCCTTTTTTCAATATTTTCTTTTTCTTCATTATTTTCAAATATTTCTTTTCATGTATCTATTTTTCTTTTATTCTAAAAAACTAAGTACATAAAAATAAAGAAAAGAAAACAAAAGGGGGGGAGGTACACTGCAGTACAGGGGGCATACAGGCAGCAAAAAACATTGGGCCCAGCCCAGAAAAAATAACAAACAGAAGAAAAAAAACTGGGGAGGGGGTGCATCAAGCGAACCGGGGTTGTAGCAAGGGATTCGCTGGGATACCAGGCCCAGCCCAATCACTGAAGGAACACTAGGGGGGGTAAATCAGAAAAACCAATTGGGCCTAAGCCCACACGATCCAACGGGTCCCAGCCCTCTTCCCTTTCACATTCTCATTTCTGAAAAAAAACCTAATTCCTTAATT
Source organism: Lathyrus sativus (assembly GCA_963859935.3). Classification (NCBI taxonomy): domain Eukaryota; kingdom Viridiplantae; phylum Streptophyta; class Magnoliopsida; order Fabales; family Fabaceae; genus Lathyrus; species Lathyrus sativus. The sequence goes on from OZ012739.1 coordinate 359,796,973, forward strand.
CTCTCCGCCGCCGTTCTCCTCCTCTCCCCGTCTCCGTTCAAAATATTCGCCAGAACAAAGAACACAGCATCACCAATAACACACAAATTCGTGTGATCATCCAAATCCTGCTTCCTTCACATTTTCGATTCCATCCCCCTCAAACTTCTAAAAACAACTCATGTAGACCGGGAGATCTGAGGATTTGAAGTTCTCTGGATCTGAAAGTGAAGCCCCTGGTAAAATCTTTGAAGACGAGCTGAAGATCATTGACGCAGTTCTTGAGTCGTTGAAGAAGATTCGAAGTCTCCAGAAGAGGTTAAAGATTTGTATTCTTGACGAAGATCACACGGTGAAGATGTATCTTGATGATGAGCGCTTTGAAGATTCTGAGGTTGGACTTCTGGAAACGTTGGAGACGATGAAGATCTTGAATCTTCTGGAAAATGACGGATGGATGTTCTTGCTGAAGCTTGTTTCTAGAGATTGAAGAACGATGTGAGTGAACAGTTGAAGATCTGGAGGATTTGGATGATGAACCAGATGAAGTTCTTGCAGTTTCTTCTGGAAGATTGTTCTTGATCCATTTCTGGAGATGATGACGAACATGAAGATTCTGTGGAGATCGTTTGCGAAATCTGGATCTTGGTGATTTGATGAACTGGATGATTTCTGGAAATGAGGAAAAACTGATGAAATTTGTGAATCATTTTTGCTAAACGATGATGATTTTGGGAAAGATTGATGAATGTTCTATCTGGAAAATGCAAGAACGGACGATGAAGATTTTCTGGCGTTTTCTTGAAGTTTCCGACGATTTGGATGAAATTGATGAACGGTGGTTGAGTGTTGATCGGAGGGAGGATGAAGGTTTAGAGAAGAAAGATGAAGATCTGGAAAAATCTGGGTTTTTGGTGTTCTCCGGCGAGTTTTACGGCGGCCGGAGGTAGTTGGGTGACCGGCGGGGAGCTGTTAGGGTGGTCAGAAGGGGTCAGGTACGGGGGTTGCATGGCCGCCGGCCATGCAACCGGTGAGGCTTCAGAGCAGACGCGTGGCACTAGTAGTGGAGAGGTTTGGCGCATGCGTGCCACTTGGCGAGGGCGTGGCAGAGAGAGGGAAAGTGAGGGAAAACGCGTGGCGTGATGTGGAGCTTTCAAAGTGTGTGTGGTGGCCCTCTTCTGCTTGCAACACGTGGGACTTTGACTTATATACTGCTGGCATGATTGAAATGGACCTGATAATGGATAAAAGAGTGGCCATAAACTGGGCCTCCGCCCCACTCTGGGCCCAAACGGAAATGATGAAAAAAACTCAAAAATTTGCATTGAAATGGATTAAAAAAAAGAAATAAAGCTAATGACTAATTAACTAAATGAATTATGATTAAATGCAATTAAAAAGACTAAACCCTAATTAAATGCTAATGATTAAAACCTGAATGGAAATTAACATGAATTAAAGGGATTAATGAATGGATTAATACTAACTAATGGACCAATTAAATTCTAATCGAAAAATTAAACTAATAAACTAATTATTGATTAAGCTAGTCCTAATTAAAACTAACCTAAAAACTCTATTAACACTAATTAAACTCTAATTAAAAAACTCTAATAAACCCACTAATCTAAATTTTTTATTAAATTCTTATTAAATCCCTAATATAACCTATATTATTTATTTAAAAGAAAACCTCTCACTAATAAAAAAAATGATTAAAAAGCTATTAAAATCTAATATATTCTAAAAAGATTAAAACTATTAAAAATATTAAAAAACTATTAATATTCTATATTATCCTAAAATGATTAAAAAAACTATTAAAACCCTAATAATGGCCAATAAAATCCAGAAAATTCACAATAATTCCCGAAGGAACAAAAATAGCACAGAACGACAAATAACACCACAAGAGCGCACCGGAGTAACCGGTAAAAAACAATAGACACTGAAATATCCCTAAAAACAACAGCGCGAGCTGCAAACACCGAGAATAGCACGGCTGCTCAAAAATGCGATTCTACCTATCTGAACTGAATAAAAATCACCTGAAACGCGAGACGAGGGCTGTGATCCCGATCAAAACAAATGAAAAATGCACTGCATGCGATATGCAGATGCGAATGCGGTCATGCACCGAAACATAGGACCAGATACGGGACCCGGTTGGTCAAATTTTAGGGTGCAACAAGATGCACATTATCTATTGGTCTTATATGTACAATAAAAATAAACACCAAGTGAAATATATTCAACAACTTCACTGAATCAGTATGTGTCAAGAAGATATCAGCAATAACATTTTAGTCTTCCCTATTTCTTGTCCAGCACATATATTTTTCTCTATGAATAAGAGTCAACAACATTTACATTTCCATCAATGTACCTCTCTTGCTCGCATTGTATGTAGCTCTAGCTTTGTACCATTGGATAACACTGGTGAGGTTTTCTGGGTCTTTATTTTTCAAGGTAGAAACTATGTATAGTGGAGCCATGTTGTACTTCGTCGTGTCATTCACAAACTGTCTCTCATGATCTTTTAGACGAACTAATATGTCATGGCCATCTAAATCCTCAGATAGTTTATGATTGTGAAACCCACAACTAACCATCACCTTCCAACCAATACCACTCAGCGAAGATTTCAACCTAAAAGGACATTTCACTTTCATATTATAAATGTCATTTGAAGATTTACTGCTTTCAGGTGTATTTTTCCTTTTATAATTTCCTCCCCTCTCACAACCCATAAACAATTTATCCTTCCAATATGTTGTGTCCATGCTAATACTTCAACTCAGTCCTCAAACATCTATCGTTTACATTATATAAAAAGTATAGTATCAATATCATATAATGCCAAGAAAATATTAAATTCTAACTTGTTACATAGAAAAATACTTTGTTTATGGTGAAGAACTGTGTGCAATCGCTACACGAATCTGTAGATGACTCTGCCGACTCCATATTGCACAAAGAAAGCATTTTTTTTGACTTACTACTATGTTACCGAAAATTTTAGTTGCAAGGAAAATTTTCCATAAGTTTTTGCTGGGTATCGGAAATTTTTAAAAATTTCTGGTATTGTAATTAAACGTTTAAGTTAATCACCAGATATTTCAAATTTCCGGTATAAATTATCGGGTATTTTTAAATTTCCGGTAGTGTACATTCTGGATTTTCTGAAATTTCCAGTGTATACATGTACAATTTTAAAATTTGCGCAACAATTCTTATCGAAAATTTTAAACATATTATCGGAAATACTGAATTCCGAGGTAGAAAAAAAGTGAAATTTTTTTAAAATGTAGTAAATTTTTTGGATAGATATTAACAAGAGTGTTTTTGAAATATTAAAAATATGGAAGGTTTCAAATATAAAATAGGGAATGACAGGTTAAAATCTCATCAAATAAATATAAAAATTGGTATAGAACTTTGTGAGTTTGGGTTGTTATCAGGTCTTATAAGGCTTTGTTGACTGTGTTGATTTCTTTCGAGGCTCAGTTTTTTGTGTTGAATTGTTTTGAAGCGAAATAATGCATTTACTGATATATATATATATATATATATATATATATATATATATATATATATATATATATATATATATATATATATATATATATATATATATATATATATATATATATATATATATATATATATATTAAATTATAGAATCAAATGCGTATCTTACATCAATTTTGTTTGATTAATTTTCACCCACAGGAAAAAAAATCGTGAAACTTCAATTAAACGTGTTTAGTTCACCAACGTGAAACTTCAAAACAAATATGATATGAGAATCATATTTTCAATATTTGATTTGTATCATTTCAAATGATTGATCAAGTTAGAAGTTATATCTTGTGTGTATATTTTTTGCACACGCATGATCGTGTGCATGTGTGCGCGTTCACTTTTTATTTTAAAATATTTGATGAAATAGGAACATATGTAGTTGAACTACAAGAAAAAACCTAGTCTATCTCTTCATTATCCTACTATTATTTATGTTGAATGCTCTAAGTATTTTTGAAAAGTTCGGAAGAACAAAAATCACATCCCTATGACTGCCACTCATGGTTGCTAAGAATAATTCTGAGTCATAGTTGTTTGTTCAATTGAGGTGATGGAATTTTATCGAGGAAAGAGAGAAACAATGACATAGGGTAAAATGTAACTTGATAAAAACAAGGTTGAATTAATTGCTTTGTATAATAAGGAGCAACTTGAACCCAGCTGCCGAGTTAAGGACTTTGCCGGTGAATGATATATTTTTTTAAGAGAGTCAACATTAAGTTGGCTTGAATACAACCGTATTTATATTCCTTAAATAAATACTAATGTTTTAAATATACGACATGGTAAGAAAATGAAGAAAACAAATGCTCACAACTACCATCTTACACATACTCATCATGATGCTGCACAATTCTCTGACCAGGGCATCTACCCCCACCAGTACTGCATGGCCATATTTAGTACAATTAATTTTCCAATCCACCTTTATAACCAAAAGCTTACATCTCCCGCCCTTTTCATATAAACCCTTTATGCTCATCCATTCCATATTCTAAAAATGGCCTCACAACATGGACATATTTAGAAATTTTGATCATTGGGAACAAAATATATATACTATTATAAATATTTATATAAAAAATATATCAATATAAAACTATATCATTGTGTAAAAAAGTTAAAACCATCAAAATTTTATTATTTTATATAAAAAAAATCAAAAATACTTAAACATATAATTTTTTATTATAAATAATTCTATTTTGAAATTATTGAATAATATTTTTTTGTTTTACTTTTTAATATCTAACAAAACAACCGTTTAATTATTTAAAAATATTTAATTCTTAAAATACACAAATACTGATTTTTTTAGTGGAAGCATTACTTGTGTTTAATCATATGAAAAATAAATATTTTAAATTAATTTATAATAGCATAAATAATTTAGTGGGGCAGTTGCCTCCAATACCATGGACGTAGATCCGTACCTGCTCACAAGATTACCCTATCACTCATATTCACTGGCACTTCAACATCCAATATTTCTCAAACCTTCCACTCCACTAAACAAACCCTATTTCTCCTCTTATGTTTCTTTGCCACCGTCATCTTTCTTCCTACTTTCTTCCTTTGCATTCACTTTTCCCGCCGTCGGTTCTCGCCACAACCCTCTAACATGGTGATGAAATCTCCCATGGAGCTACAACATGTGCAAGTGCAATCATATTCAACCACTAAGTGCCTTAGAATGTTTGGTGCTGGTTTTGAAAATAAGAAAGAATGTTGCATATGTTTGAGTATTTTTCTAACATAATGAAATGTTGAAGGTGTTAATTGAATGTCAACATGTTTATCATTCTCAATGTCTGGATTTATGGCTTAGTTCCCATCCTAGTCGCCCTCTCTGTAGAGCTTCCCTTCATACATATTAGTTTTTTTTGGTATTTCTGTGAGATATTGGATCGAACTTTAGTATGGTCGAAGGGTAGCTTCTGGTTCGACAGGAATTAAGCATGAGGTCGAAGTCTGTTCGCATCCTACTGCCGGAGTAATGTGTGTTGTAGTCGAAATTTGTTCTAATATGCATTAGTCAATATTACTGGGGTTGTTAGCATGTTGAATTGGGTCTTGCTTGTAAGCCTAATTATTTAAGTTAGGTTAGTGTGCTATTTTTCTTATAAATAAGATGCTAGTTTCTCAATCTTGGTATAAGAAAAAATAGGAAGATAAAATTCTAATTTCAAGTGATAGAGGTTATTTTGTTATTCTTGTATACTTGTAATCTTATTTCTAAGATAAAAGAAAAAATAGCAATTTATAACCAATTCTTGTTGTTCTTTGTTGTTTTACCTTATTTTCTTTGTTAACCCTAACTCTTGTGTGTTTCTTGGTCATAAAAAAACCGTTTATATTTTGTTAAAAAATATCTGATTCACAATAACTTCCATACATGTTAGTTAATTCTCTAACATTTAACTAATTTATTGATATTTTTATTGTTGTGAATCATATACCTTCAAACTAAGTATAAACAGTTTCTTTGTGATCAAGAAACACACAAGGGTTAGGGTTAATAAAGAAGAAAGCAACAATGATTGGTTATTAAACTGCTATTCTTTCATTTCTCTTAGAACAAGATTACAAGTATACAAGAATAACAAAATAACCTCTCTCCCTTGAAATTAGGATTTTATCTTCCTATTTTTCCTTATGTCAAGATTGAGAAACTAGTATCCTATTTATAAGAAAAATAGCACACTAACCTAATGAGCTTTTTAACAATTACCCATTACAAGCTAACTTAGGGTACATGCTAACTTAAACAATTGAGCTTACAAGAAAGACCCAATTCAACATGCTAACAACCCTAATGCATGTTAGAACAAACTTTGACTACAACACGCATTACTCGTGAACAGACTTCGACCATACTAGAGTTCGATCCAACATCTCACAAATCTCCACCTTGGATCTAAATCTATAACATCAAGAAACTAGCTTTCTTCATGCAGCTTTATTAACTGCATATAGTGGAAAAACTTGCAACTTGGCAACGTCTTGATAATCATATCAGCAGCATTATGATCTGTCGAAACCATTAGCACTTGGACTTCTCCACGCTCCATTACCCCTCTGATGAAATGCAGCCTCACATCAATGTGCTTGGTTCGCTCATGATAGGCTGAATTCTTCGACAGGTGTATTGCACTTTGACTATCACATTTAACAGTGATAACTCGACCTTGAAGTTTTAACTCCTTTGCAAAACCTTCAAGCTTCAATGCTTCTTCCACAACTTCAGTTAGGGAAATATACTCCGCTTCAGTGGTTGATAAGACAACGACCTTCTGAAGTGTTGCTTTCCAACTGATTGTTGTCCCTAACATAGTGAACACATATCCAGAGATAGATTTTCTGGAATCCACACAACCTGCATAATCAGAGTCGACATATTCTTCGATTACTGCTTTACTATCTTCACCCAAGGCTCCACCATAAATTATGACTCTATTCAGAGACTCATTTATGTACCTTAAAATCCACTTCAATGCTTGCTAGTGAGCCTTTTCAGGATTCTCCATGTACCTGGCTCCAACAGGTTTCTTGATCAGTTCCCAGGTGTTGTTATCATGGAGAGATTTCATCTCATCATCCATGGCCTTCATCCATTCAATCTTCTTTCGACTCCTCATAACTTCCTTATAGTCTCTAGGTTCTTCATCTAGAACCTCACTAGCAGATATTAAGGCATAAGCTATAAGATCTGCATACCCAAGTCTCTGAGGTGGCTTGATGACTCTCCTCGACCTGTCTCTTGCTAGCAGGTAGTCATTATCAGTCTCCTCATCTTCGATAACATCTTTTGCGTCTTCTTCGATTTCGTCTGGGGTAAGTAATTCAGCATCAACATGCTCCACCTCAACATGAATCTCTCCCTGTTCCAGCTCTTCGTCAGAATCATCGGTTTTCTTGAAAGTCATCTCTGCTTCATTGAAAACTACATCTTGACTGGTGATACACCTCATGTGACATGGCTCTAGGCACCATAGCCTATAAGCTTTGACTCCTTCAGGGTATCCCATGAACATGCATTTCAGAGCTTTAGGTTCGACCTTGTCTTGCCTAATATGAGCATAGGCCACACATCCAAATACTCTCAGTCTGTCGAGACTAGGTGGATGTCCCGACCAAACTTCTTCAGGTGTCTTCATTCCCAAGACAGTCGATGGACGTCTATTTATTAGGTAAGCTGCTGTCGAAACAGCTTCCGCCCAAAACACCTTCTTCAATCTAGCACTAACCAACATGCATCTAACCCTTTCAAGGATTGTTCGATTGAATCTCTCAGCTAAGCCATTTTGTTGAGGAGTAACTGCTACAGTCTTATGCCTTGCAATCCCAGACTCAACACAATAACTATTGAACGCTTTGTTGTAGAATTCAAGGCCATTGTCGGTTCTCAACCTCTTAACCTTTCTGCCAGTTTGAGTTTCGACCAGAATCTTCCAACTTTTGAAATTCTCAAAAGTTCCATCCTTCGTCTTCTGAATGAATACCCATAGCTTTCTGGAATAGTCATCAACGATGGATAGAAAATACCTTGCACCTGAGTGTGAAGGATTCCTTGCAGGCCCCCAAATATCAGTATGAATGTAATCCAGGGATCCATGTGTTCTTTGTTTGCCTTTGTTAAACTTCTCCCTACAGGATTTACCAAATACACAAGATTCAAAGAATTCCAACTTTTCGACTTTGTCACCTCCTAGCAGGTTCTGCTTCCCCAATTCAACCAGACCTCTTTCGCTGACATGGCCCAATCTCATGTGCCATAATTCTGTCTTCGACATACGTTTTGTGGATGTAACATTTGTCGAACCACTTACAACCTCAGCCTCAAGGGTATACAAGCCTTGTTTCTTCACACCTCTCAAGATTTCCTTCGACCCCTTCATGACTCTTAGGATACTTTTCTCTTCTTGAAAAACGTATACTTTTCTGTCGAATTCACCAAGAGAAATCAAATTTCTCTTCAAGTCAGGTACATACATGACTTCAGTCAATAACCTTATTGACTCATCATGGAGCTTGAATCTCACAGATCCAATACCTGCAATTTTGCAAGATTTGTTGTTTCCTAGCAGCACAGATCCACCATCTTGATCACATAGCTCCTCAAACAATTCTCTGTTTGGAGTCATGTGCCAAGTGCAACCTGAATCCATAATTCACTCTTTCCTCGAGTCGCCACTTGAAACCACAAGAACATCAGATGAATCGAAATCATCTTGAACAATGGCTGCATTGTCATTACCTCCATGATCTTTCAGGCGTTCAAGGCACACCTTTCTTATGTGACCATCCTTCTTACAGTGATAACAACGAATACTAGATGTTTCCCCACTATAAGACTTCTGTTGACTTTTACCTTTCTTCTTGTCGAACTTACCATCCTTTCGCAAGAATTTTCCCTTAACGGCCAAACTTTCGCCCACCGTCGAAGGTTTATGCTCCTTTCGTTCGTTCAAGTCCTTAAAATACAAGACTGATTGAACTTCTTCAAAGGTCAGGGACTCCCTTCCATACAAGAGAGTTTCTTTGAAGTAAGCATGTGTTCTGGGCAAAGCACACAGCAACAACAATGCTTGATCTTCGTCATCGATCTTCATATCAATATTTTCAAGATCAAGAATCAGCTTGTTGAACATATCCAACTGCTCAGCCAACACTTTGTCTTCACTTATCTTGAATGAATATAAATCTTGCTTCAGGTAGAGTCGATTTACCAGAGATTTGGTCATGTACAAACTTTCAAGTTTCACCCATAATCCCGATGATGTAGTCTCCTTTGATACCTGTTGAATAACCTTATCACCAAGGCTCAACAATATTGCGTTGTGGGCTTTCTCGATCATGCCCGTCTTTTCTTTTGCCGTTAACGCAGCGTCCATGGCTGCCTTACCCTTCAACGCTTCCAAACAATCCTGCTGAACCAATAGGACTTTCATCTTTAAGCGCCACAAACCAAAGTCGTTCACTCCGGTGAACTTTTCAATCTCATACTTTGTTGAAGGCATCTTCTCCACGCTCACCGCACCAATTGTTGTGAATCAGACACCTTCAAACTAAGTATAAACAGTTTCTTTGTGATCAAGAAACACACAAGGGTTATGATTAATAAAGAAGAAAGCAACAAGGATTGGTTATTAAACTGCTATTATTTTATTTCTCTTAGAACAAGATTACAAGTATACAAGAATAACAAAATAACCTCTCTCCCTTGAAATTAGGATTTTATCTTCCTATTTTTTCTTATGTCAAGATTGAGAAACTAGTATCCTATTTATAAGGAAAATAGCACACTAACCTAATGAGCGTTTTAACAATTACCCATTACAAGCTAACTTAAACAATTGAGCTTACAAGTAAGGCCCAATTTAACATGCTAACAACCCTAGCAATATTGACTAATGCATGTTAGAACAAACTTCGACTACAACACGCATTACTCGCGAATAGACTTCGACCATATTAGACTTCGATCCAACATTTCACATTTATGTATTGTTATAGCGTTCAATTAGTTTTAGATTACATACTCAATTTTCAATATCAATTTCTCAAACTAGTGTATCCATAGCACAACTCTTTTCTAAATGTTAGGTGGATCTCAACATGGATGTGTATACACTTTGAAAGAAAAAAAGATAAAGAGAGACGTATAAATGATAGCATTAAAAAATAATATACTAGTATTACGTATATATGATAGCAACAAAAAAAATATATAATAAGTGTGTGCTTCAGAGAATATAGAACGTACAAATAATATCTTTTATTTCACTTTGATTTGTCAAGAATGTAAATAACGTTTGTTTGAGTATTTGCAGACGCTGAGCTCTAGAATGGTTTCATGGTGTCTGCTGCTTCTTTGAGTGAGTGTGTTTTTTTGGAGCCTTTAATTTTTGTGTTGCCTTAAATTTTTTCTCCTATTTATTTTGTCTGTTTGTGTTCGTTTCTCTTGGCAGCTCTTGAATCTTTTTTTTTTAAGAATATATTTTTACATTTTCAACTCAAATCTTTAAAGTTAGGGATACAACAACAATATAACAATAAAATGACGACATATATAGTTTAGTTTATACAAGAAGTTATATTTTTAAGTTTGGTTTAGAGGAGAAATAGAATTTCATTATTGAAAAATGAAATTTAGAGATGGAATTAGTTAGCTTTAAGGCAAAGTTGAAAATACATATAGCTTTTATAAATAACACTAACTTTTCTCCACAATTGGCAAATAGGTCTATGGTGAAATTTTATTCCATTTTATATTTATTTATTTTAAATTAAAATATATTATCTTTCACTACTATTAGTAAAAATAACAGAAATGAAAAGTTATTTATTTTTTATTAAACTAAATTACCTAAACTGTAGCTAATTTCCTTTCAGAACAGAACAATTCCCTATTAGAATTTCATCTCCATAAACAAATGAAGCACAATTTCTTCACTGACTTTCATTATATCATCTCTCTAAATCGTATGAATTAAGAAAAGAAAAACCGATACTATAAGAAAGAAACACAAAATTAATTTTTTTTACTTCTTTATCCTATTTTTAATATTGGAAACATTTCCTCAATTCATCACTACAACAAATAAGATATTTTAAGACAAATCTTTCACCTTGAACAATTAAAAACTGAGAGGATATATTATGCGAGCGCCATGTTCTATTTAAAAAAAAAAGATATACAATTTATTCCTTCGATTTTCTTAAAAATCGAGAAAATATAATTATAAGAAAACTTGTTTTGAATTTCAGTTATTGCATTTTACATTTTTTTTAATAGTTTAATATTTTTTCAATTGACGCCTTTTCAACTTTTTTTTTTCTTTGTTAATATTTTTTCTCCATTTTTTGTCTACTATCAATATAAAAAAAATGATTATCGACATAATTACATTTCTAACTAACTTAAATTAATTCTTAAATCATTTTCATGGACTTAATTGTCATTTGCATGCCCTAACAATCTTATTAAATCACCAATAATAATTATGGTCTATTGCAATAACTCCAATTCCTTGATATCAATAATTTTTACAGCTACTTCAATTCTCACGGTTAATAATCGTGTCATTATTTGCTAATTTAATATTAATAATTATTACACTGTATGTCTATTTTAAAGGAAAATATACTAATTGTTCTGAACCAAACTTTATTAGGCGTGCAGACACTATTTTATATTTGTTGTTACAAAAAAATTTTTAGTTACTTTATATCTTTTTGCATGAAATTGGTGTTGCTGTTATAAGAAGATTACATTTGCTTTATTTACTTCAAATGGATGTTACAGGAAATTGGAATTGTTTTAAATTTGAATTGCTTTGATTGTTATAAGAATAGTTTTCATTATGTTACAGGTAAATTAATGTGTTTTATGACTATATTATTTCATAAAAATTGTTCCGGTATGGGTCCAACCTCGGCAGGCCCAATACCGCGTACGGCCCAACAAGCGAATCGGGCACGCTGGGCACGTGCACCCCTTGAGACGAGCAGGGCAAGCCGCCGAACACAAGCAACGTCCCAACAACCTTTCATCGTCCACCACACCGGACGAGCATAACCGTCCCCGGCTCACCAAAGCGCGGCCCTTGGCTCCTCCCCTCCGCGAGGAGAACAACGCGCTCCGGGGAACCTCCCGGGCTCCCCTCCGCGGGGAGAATAACGTGCTCCCCTCCGCGGGGACACGTCACCGACCAACTGCCCACCTCCGAAAGAGCAGGTCAAACCCACTTTCCGGAGATCTAGGAGCGGTTGAACTAGGGCGAAGACCACGTCCTGGTCTTCACTACGCCACGTAAGCCCTAGCAGTCATTAGGGTTGGGCCTGGTCATCCAGCCCACCTCAAATGACCGTTGGCCCAGCGCTGGGGTCTCTCTATAAATACCCTCTTCCTCAAGAGGGTCAGGTAACTCTTCTTGCCCCTTTTTCTGTACTATTGCTTCCACTCTGCCCAACTTCTTACTTTGGCATCGGAGTGTCTTGCAGGTACACCCCCCTCCTCCTTCTCACCCCGGTGAACAGGTAGTCGTCCAGTAGCGCGTGGCCATATCGTGATCCCCTTCTGATCAGGTCAGATCAGTGGCGCCGTCTGTGGGAAGCTGAAACTTCCCCGTTACTCCGAGCAGAAAACCAAAAGTTTCACCAAACCTCCACGATCATGGCTAGTCCACACCGCGACGACACTCCGCACGACCTTGCGCTTAACGTCGCCACCAACGGGAAGCAAACAGGAACGGCACGTTCGACGGAAGCCGACGAAAGGGACGGGCAAACTGCTTCACCATCATCCGCGGAACGGCCCCTCCAGGCCGATCACCGACCCCCGAGCCCGCCAGCATTCCACCCCGTTCCCATCCCGGCGGGAGCAGACCCAACGGTGGCCGCTCTCTTTACGGCCATCAACCAGACGAACCAGCTGCTGTTCCAACAAAATGCGAGAATTGGAGCATTAGAGCGCATCGGCCCTCCGAGGTACCCCCAGCGGGAAGACCAGAACGGAGGATCGAGGAGTCCCTCACCTCGGCCCAGAAACCGCCGACCGCGGCTGGAGAGACACCGCCCGCAGGTGACACGAGAACGCACCAGATCCCCGGCAAGACACGTTCGCGTGAGGAACCAGAACACCGCGGCGATCCCAACCGAGGACGCCCGAGGCGAGAACTCAGGCAGGAGATCGAGAACCCGAAACCAGGGACATACCTTGAACGGCTCATCTCCTCACAGATCCCCGACGCACAGCGACGAGGATGATTACCGCACCCCGCTGTCCCGGGAGATCATGGCTGCCCCCATACCCCAGGGGATGGAGAAATCGCCGACGCTGTCGACATACGACGGCACCTCCGACCCGGACGATCACCTGGAAGACATCGAGGCTATGCTCGACTACCGAAACGTCCGGGGAGCTATCAAATGTAGACTTTTCCCGACGACTCTGAGGAAAGGCGCTATGACCTGGTACAAAAGTCTGGAGCCCGAATCGGTTACGTCGTGGAGGGTCTTGAAGGACCTATTCTCCAAGCACTTTACGGCGTCCCGACGTCATCCGAAGACGGAAGCAGTCCTCGGGGCAATCATCCAAGGCCCCGACGAACCTCTCCGAAAATACATCGAAAGGTTTACTCGGGAAGCCGTGCAGGTGACAACTTCCGACGAGATGAAACGCTACTTAATGGAACAGGGCCTGCGCCACGACTCCAAATTCTACGAGGCCGTAGGCATACACCGGCCCACGTCCCTCCAAGATTTCCTCGACAGGGTTGCGCATTACATCCGATTCGAGGAAACACAAGCGGCCAACTCCGCTCACGACACTCGAGACAGAGAGGCCCCCCGCGGGCACCGAGACGACGGAGCTTCGAGCCATCGACCAGGAGGAGACCGCCGTCGGGAAGACCGCCCCCGCGAGCCCCGCGAACAACGCGAGCCACGCGGCCCCGCAGGAAGATTCACAGAGTACACAGCCTTGGTCGCTTCGCGCGAACGCATACTGGCCGAATGCGCTAAAACCGAGTTCGTTCAGGGAGGTGTCCGATTTCCACGACCAACGCCGCCCAAACCCAACGTGGACAAGTCAAAATACTGCCGATTCCACAGGACGCACGGGCACGTGACGGAAGACTGCATCCATCTCAAGGATGCGATCGAAATTCTAATCAAAGACGGGCACCTGAAGCGATACACCCGAGGAGGTGAACCACCTAAGCCAGAGGCCCCGGAAGCCAAGAAAATCGAGGAACTTCCCTCTCCAGAGGACAGCAGCAGGCTCCAGGTCGCGTTGTGCGTCAGCCGCCCCGAGGATTGGTTCGCGAGCAGAGAATTCGGCATCCCCGAAGGACCCAACCTAGTCGACGAGCCAATCCGACCAACCAACCGATGGGAATACTTCCCCAGAGCCATGGTCATCTCTGATGGAGCCACGAGGAGTCTATCCATAGGATCTGTGAAAAGGAAATTCGACGAGCTCATCGCGAACAACTCAGGAAAAATGAGCATGCTCGACAAATTCCGAGGCCGCTCCAACCCGATCACATTTTACCTCGAGGAACTACCCGGGGGATCTCCCAATTCCAACATCCCCTTGCTCATACGTGCCCGGATGGCAAACTTCGACGTCAGGCGCCTCCTCGTCGACGGCGGGAGCTCGGTTGACATCATGTATTCACATCTGTTCACAACTCTCCAGCTCAACGAATCCAACCTCTCTCCCTACGTAGGCTCCGACCTTCAGGGGTTCAACGGGACGACGACGAGACCTTGGGGATACGTGGAATTGAAAGTCACCTTCGGAGAAGAGGAAACAGCCAGGGACATTAGCGTCCGTTTCTTAGTCATCGAATGCCCGTCCCTCTATAACTGCATTCTGGGCAGGACGACGATAGCAGAACTCGCCGCGGTACCCTCCACCGTCCACCTGAAGATGAAGTACTACACGAGAAGGGGAGCCGTGGTAACCCTCAACGGAGACATCGAAGCCGCTCGAAGATGTTTCGAAGCCGCCTTGAAAGGACTAGACTCCATCGCTCCATCGACCAAGAAGAAAGCGTCAAGCGCTACGCCAAAGGACAAACCAACGGAGCTGGTCGGATCCGTTGAGCTCGACAGTCGCTTCACCGACGAACTCGACGATAAAACAAAGACCGACAGAGTCAACGGGCATTCCTCACACCCAGCGCGCCCCATCCCGGATGGAGAATTCGAACTCATTCCCCTCAGAGAAGACACGGGCAGAACCGTGAGGATAGGCGCAGGACTCCCGGACCTCGCGAAACGCCAGCTCCAAGCCTGCCTCCGTGAGAATGCCGACCTCTTCGCCTGGAGCGCCGCGGAAATGCCGGGACTCGACCCCGAGGTCGCCTGCCACCAGTTGTCCATCAACCCAACCGCAAAGGCCGTTGTACAATGCCGACGTCGCCAGTCCCCCGAAAAATCGGCAGCGGCCGAACAAGCTGTAAAGGACCTCTTAGAGGCAAATTTTATTTCGGAAGCCCGGTATTCAACCTGGCTGTCCAACGTTGTACTCGTCAAAAAGAATAATGGAAAATGGTGCATGTGTGTTGACTATACTGACCTCAACCGGGCATGTCCTAAGGACGCCTACCCCCTCCCCAATATCGACAAGCTCGTCGACAACTCGGCGGGCTTCAAACTCTTGTCCTTAATGGGATAAGCAAGCCACGGCCTTCATGACGACGTCGGGCAATTACTATTACAACGTGATGCCCTTCGGCCTCAAAAACGCCGGGGCCACATACCAGCGGATGATGAACCATGTCTTCCGCGACGAAATCGGGGACATGCTCGAAGTATATATGGACGATATGATCGTCAAATCTGGCGCCGAGGACGACCACGCGACACACCTCCAGAAGGTCTTCAAGACCGCGAGGTCATGTCGCATGCGTTTTAACCCGGAAAAGTGCACCTTCGGCGTCTGCGCCGGTAAATTCCTCGGCTACTACTTGACCAAATGGGGGATCGAAGCCAATCCGGACAAATGCCACGCCTTCTCCAATACCACCACGCCGACCACGAAGAGGGCCATCCAGTCCCTCAACGGCGTACTCGCCTCCCTCTCGCGATTCATCGCGAGATCGGCCCAACACGCCCTCCCGTTCTTCAAACTGCTCAGGAAGGAGACCAAATTCGAATGGGCGGACGAATGTGAGAAAGCCCTTTGCCACCTCAAACGCGTCCTATCCGAACCACCAGTGCTGACGCGCCCCGAGGCGGGCGAAACCCTATATTTATATCTGGCCGTCTCCAACGAGGCCGTCAGCGCCGTCCTCGTGAGCGAAGCCGGAGAAGGACAAAAGCCCATTTACTTTACTAGCAAAGCTCTCCACGGCCCGGAAGTCCGATACCAGCTTATCGAGAAAGTCGCCCTGGCCCTCGTGACAGCGGCACGCCGACTCCGACATTATTTTCTATCACACACCATCGTGCTCCGCACCGATCAGCCCATCCGCCAGCTACTCGGCCGCCCTGACATGGATGGACGCATGCTGAAATGGTCACTATAACTCTCCGAGTTCGACATCACCTACGAGAGCCGGCACGCCATCAAGGCTCAAGCTTTGGCCGATTTCGTCGCCGAGATGACCACACCCCCCGACCCTACCGCCGGGAACCACCTCTGGACCATCTTTGTAGATGGCTCCTCCAACTCCACGGGAAGCGGCGCCGACATCGTCCTCGATAACGACGAGGGTACGGTCATTGAAGTCTCCCTCACACTAGCCTTCCCAACGACTAACAACCAGGCCGAATACAAAGCGTTTCTCGTCAGCCTTCGCCTAGCATCCGACCTGGGAGCCAGGGACATCCGAATCTACACGGATTCCCAGCTGGTCGCTTCGCAAGTCCGAGGCGAATACCAAGCAAAAAACGACACCCTCGCCGGATACCTCACGCTCATCACTGAAAAACTGAGAGGGTTCGACTCAGCAGAGATTCAGCACGTCCCTCGGGAGCAGAACACCCGCGCCGACATCCTCTCCAAACTGGCAAGCACCAAAAAGCGAGGCGGCCACAAATCGGTCATTCAAGAAATCTTGTCCCAACCAAGTACCAGCCCGACCACCACACCCCTCGACATCAACGCCATCGGAGACACTGACTGCTGGATGACCCCGCTCCACACCTATCTCAGCACCGGTCGTCTGCCGGCCAACTCTAGCGAGGCCAACGCGACGAAACGACGGGCCTGCTCGTACGTCCTCCTCGAGGGACGACTATACCGCCGAGGCTTCGCAATCCCACTCCTCAAATGCATAGATAAGTCCCAGAGTAGAACCGTTCTAGAAGAAATCCACGAAGGCATCAACGCGCAGCACCTCGGCGGAAGATCCCTAGCGCGTAAGGCCCTACGCGCAGGCTACTACTGGCCATCAATGCAGTCCGACGCGAAGGAACATGTCAAACGATGTGACAAGTGTCAACGACACGGGGACATGCACATCGCCCCCCCCCCCCCCCGACCGACCTCACGTCCCTCTCATCTCCGTGGCCGTTCGCTTGGTGGGGGCTGGACATCCTCGGGCCCTTCCCCCTAGGCTCATACCAGAACAAGTACCTCATGGTGGGAGTCGATTACTTCACCAAGTGGATCGAGGCCGAAGCTCTGGCCAAAATCACCGCCCACAACATACTCCGATTCTACAAACGCAACATCCTCGCCAGATTCGGGGTGCCGCTCGCCATCGTCACCGACAACGGCACACAATTCACAGACAAAAACTTCCGCGACTTCGTCACCAAACTCGGAACCAAACATCACTTTGCCTCGGTCGAACATCCTCAGACAAACGGCCAGGCGGAGTCGGCAAACAGAGTTATACTCAGAGGACTCAGACGACGACTCGGCGACGCCAAACGGGCATGGGTCGAAGAACTCCACAGCGTCCTCTGGGCATACCGCACTACCCCCCACTCAACCACGGGGGAAACCCCATTTCGCCTCACGTACGGAACCGAGGCCGTGATACCGGTCGAAATCCGCGAACCGTCCCGACGAACGGAAGCTCCCCTGGACACCGACGACAACGACGACTCCCTCCGAGAAGAGCTCGACCTTGTCGAAGAAATCCGCTCAGGAGCAGCCCTCCGGGAAGCCCGGCTGAAGCAATAAGTCACGCTTCGCCATAACAACAAGGTCATAAAACGCGATTTTCAAACAGGCGACTTAGTTCTACGCAGAAACCAGAAAGACTCCCACGAGGGCAAACTGGCTGCGAACTGGAAAGGCCCGTACCGAGTCCGGGACAAAACGGAGCACGGGGCCTATTACCTCGAAAACCTACACGGTGAACAACTAGCTCGACCATGGAACGCCGCGAAACTTAAGCGGTACTACAGTTAAAACATTGCCCGCGACGACCCATCGTCCCGGCCACTGGGGGGCGACATGGTACCACCGCACACCCTCGCGTCCACTAGCGACCACAGAAAAGCAAGCCCTGCCTCTCGTGTGCGCGGGCAGAAGGCCTTGCTCGGCAGGGAATACCTCGACCGAGGCTCCTCACCGTCGTACCAAAAGAGGCAGGACACCCAGCTCGCGATGGGCCGTCCACGCCCCAGGGAGAACTACCCCCGACACGGCCCGGCTACATCGCTGGCCAAACCGGCCAGTTCCCTGCACTACCGGTAACAAATCGTCGAGCTAAACACACCGAGCGCACACTTAGAAAATTTACAAGAAATGTCATACACATCAGAGGCATTCAAACAAATACGAAAAACGAGCATAAAACGACATGCAAATAACGAGCGCACACTTAGAAAATCCACGAAAAATATATTAAACAAAAGCGGGCACCAGCCCAGTAGTCAATGGTACAAATACAGAGCACGCAGGCCCAAAGAAAAGAGATAAACAAACATCGGCACGCAGGCCATACAAACAACGAGCACGCAGGCCCGGCAACCTATGCTTCCTCGTCCGCCCGGTCAACAGCCACGGGTTCCTCCTCGGGGATAACAAGATAAGGATCGATCACCTTCCCATCAAAAATCTCGTGGTACGGCCCTATCCCGTCCACGGCCAGCACGACACCAGGGTTGGCGACCTGAACCTGCTCGACAACACTCTTGAACCCGACCTCAACAGCCTCCAGACAGTCGCTCTCCAACACCCGGATACGAGCGATCAGGTCAGCACGAGTGATTAACCGCCGATCCCCGTCTGTCTCGTCCTCGGCCGGACGAACCGCGCTGTCCAAAACCTTCGTGCGGACCTTCAGCGCCTGCACCTCGGTCGTCGCTGTCCCCAGTTTTTCCTCCAGCGAAGTCACCTTCCCCTCAGCACCCTCTGCCCATTTCCGCTGCTCAGCAACATCCTTCTGGCTCTTCTCCAACTCCTCAGTGAGCTTGGCCAACCGCGACTGCGTGAAAGTGAGATCCCCTTGCAGTTTGGACAGCTCAACAGCAGAGCAACCCTCCTCGTTCAGCACAAGAGCCGTCGTGAACGTCCGCATCATTGCGGCCAAGTCCTCAGCCAAGACACGTCGACGGGTCTCTCGATCGGCCTGATGAACAGCCTTCACTTCCCCGGCGGAGACAGTAGGAGAACGGGCACCATGAAAATATCCCGGATGCTGGTGGCAGGAAGGGACGACATAACCTTCCTCGACGGTGCCGACCGTCAGATCCACCACTCGGGGCTCCTCGGACCTCTGCCTCTTCGACGCTCCTTGAGACGCAGCAGATTGGCTCTCTTGAGGCGAAGAGGACGAACTTTGCCCCCCCGGCGTCGCGACCTCCTGTCCGACCAGCTGGCTCACCCTCGTCCTCGGGGCCGCGGCATTCCTAGTAGCACGCAACTGCTTCACCCGCTCCTCGACGGAAGACATGTTCGCTGCAAAAATAAAGAAAAGAGTTAGCGACGGTCAAAAACCCCGACCACGGGGGAAAAACGGACATTCCTACCTAGGTAATCCAGAGCGGCCGCCCCGGTCGCACAGCCGAGCAAGGTCTTAGTATTTATCAAACGCTTCTTGGTGCGTACGTTCCCCTGAGCGTCAAGGATATACCGGCCGTCGGGCGTCACCAGCTTCGACGGAGGGAGAGACTGCACGAAGGCAATTATTTTCAAATAAGCGGCCATGTCCTTCTCCTCGAGGGTCCCCGCCCGGACGATATACCTATCCGTCCCTCGGCTGAAATGCTCCGCTGTCCACAGTAGATGTATCTTCGGAAGCCACGCGCGGAATTGCTGGCCATCTACCGTTCGCTCGCCCTCGTCAAAGAGAGTGTCCGAGCCGTGCTGCGTAATCGGTTTGACGAGGTAGAACCGGTTTTTGAAGTCTTTGACAGAATCACTATACGCTTTGAAAATTTTTGTCGATTGCTTAAAAGAAACCCATCTGTGGCGGCCATTCACCGTCTGCCGCTGCAGATGGAAGATGCGGAAAAATAACGGCACCGTCGGCTCCACCGAGAGGTAGAAACACACCACCTCGAAAGCCCGGATGAAAGCCAAGGCATTGGGGTGCAGCTGGGACGGGGCAAGGCGCAACCAGTCAAAAAGCCCCAGATGGAAGGCGGAGAACGGTAACCGGAGCCGAGCTTCTTTAAAGTAGAACTCATGCATCGGGAACATCCGCCGCCCATATCGCGAGCAGATACGGTGATGTCCTTTTGGTCGGTACACCTTCCAGTGTTGTGGCTCTCCTATAGGCGTGTCCTCGACCGTGGCGTACACGTCGGACACGTCGGCCACAAAGCAAGAAGGGGTAGAAAGCGGCTCCTTGGCCGCCCACTCCTCGGACGGGGCAATACGCTCGTTGTCATACTCCGGAATCTCAGGTTCATTGTCTTCGACCATTATCCCCGGCACCAGAGCCGACATCTACACCTGAAAGCAGAGGACAACGGTGAATTCGATAGCCAGGATCAAATCCACCCTTCCACCGCAAGTCAAGTGAAAGGGCGACAAAGGCCGGGAAGCGACGAGCAAACACTCGCTCCCTGTCTACCCTCCTCGGAGGATCGAAGGCCGACCCCTCATCCCCTCTCGGGACAGCCATCGGAGAAGGTACTTCTCCCCGGGGCATTCATCGGAGAAAGCCCCCGTCCTCGGGGCGTTCATCAGAAAAAGCTCCCGTCCTCGGGGCATTCATCGGAACCAGCCTACCCTCCCCGGGACACTCATCGGAAAATTCGCCAGACACGGTGGAACTCACGTCCCTCCTCGGGGCGTTCATCACGCCCCGACCACACGTTCCAATTAAACGACGGAAATAAAAAGGGAGGGAAAAGAGGAACTCACTTGTAACGGCGGCGGACGGAAGAAAAGATCAAACGGTACGGCGGCGATCGGTGGCAAGCGGCGGACGAGCAGAGACGACAAAGCTTAGCGGACACAACGACAGAGAGAAAAGTAGCAGAATGAGCGGGGACCTCCATATTTATAACCCGGCGCGGGACTCGAAGCGACCCTAGGCTCATTAATGACATAGGGTAGTCGCCCCTACGACCGCTTAACGCAAGACACGTGGCGGCAACCTGACAGTCGCGTCCCTTCACCTGCCTCCTCCCCGCTCTGCCGACGACCGGAGGTCTTCGCACGAGTGCCCGTTCCAGATGCAGCAACCTTAAGTCCTCGCTCTCTCCCCAGAGCTTCGACTTGGGGGGCTCCTGTTCCGGTATGGGCCCAACCTCGGCAGGCCCAATACCGCGTACGACCCAACAAGCGAATCGGGCACGCTGGGCACGTGCACCCCTTGAGACGAGCAGGGCAAGCCGCCGAACACAAGCAACGTCCCAACAACCTTTCATCGTCCACCACACCGGACGAGCATAACCGTCCCCGGCTCACCAAAGCGCGGCCCTTGGCTCCTCCCCTCCGCGAGGAGAACAACGCGCTCCGGGGAACCTCCCGGGCTCCCTTCCGCGGGGAGAATAACGTGCTTGGCGCACGTTCTCCACGTGCTCCCCTCCGCGGGGACACGTCACCGGCCAACTTCCCACCTCCGAAAGAGCAGGTCAAACCCACTTTCCGGAGATCTAGGAGCGGTTGAACTAGGGCGAAGACCACATCCTGGTCTTCACTATGCCACGTAAGCCCTAGCAGTCATTAGGGTTGGGCCTGGTCATCCAGCCCACCTCAAATGACCGTTGGCCCAGCGCTGGGGTCTCTCTATAAATACCCTCTTCCTCAAGAGGGTCAGGTAACTCTTCTTGCCCCTTTTTCTGTACTATTGCTTCCACTCTGCCCAACTTCTTACTTTGGCATCGGAGTGTCTTGCAGGTACACCCCCCTCCTCCTTCTCACCCCGGTGAACAGGTAGTCGTCCAGTAGCGCGTGGCCATATCGTGATCCCCTTCTGATCAGGTCAAATCAAAAATGATGGTTCTATGAGAATGATTTCATGGCTTTATGGCTTTATGAGAATGGTTTCATGACTTTGTGGCTTTATGTTTCACTTTGTTGCTGTCATGAGAATGGGTTTATGGTTGTTGATGTTGAAGTATTAGATTATATTATATTTAATTAGATTTGATTTAATTAGATTTAATATATAAATATAGTTTAAGTTGTGTTATCCCAAGTTCAATTAAGATTAGTTATTTAATTTGTTATTTTTAGTGTATATAAATAGTTATAGTATGTATCATTATTCATAACAATTAATTCAATAAATCCTTATTTCTTTACTTTCTCTCTTTCTCTCTTCACATAAAGTGTCTCACGCACTAACAAATTAGTATCAGAGCAGTTATCTGTGCTTCAGTTGCATCTTCACCAAACGCAGGAACGCCATTAGTAATGATGTCAAAGTGGAAGATATTGTCGTCCAACAAGACTTCAAGACTATGAAGTGGTTGGTGATGATGAAGTCACAATAGATGGGGAACTGGTCCATTTTGCTTTACTTGTAGGTGCTTAACCAATCAACTATAGTGAAACCTTCAAAGATAAAGAATGGAAGTCTGCTATGGACGAAGAATTATAAGCAGTTGAAAGGAACAACACATGGGAGTTGGTCGAATTGTCAGCTCATACAAAAGCTTTTGAAGTAAAGGGGGTGTCGAAGTTGAAGCACAATGCTGATGGGTTGATAACAAGGCATAAGGCAAGATTGGTAGCTCGAGGAGTTCTATAGAGAGCAGGACTTGACTACTCTGAAGGATTTTCACCTGTCGCAAGATTGGAAACTGTTCGACTAGTGGTGGCCTTGGCATGCAAGCAAGGCTGGTCAACATTTCACTTAGAGGTGAAATCAACATTTTTGAATGGACCTTTAGAAGAAGAGGTGTATGTCACACAACCTTCTGAATTTGTGATTCAAGAGGAAGCAAGTAAAGTATACAAGTTACACAAAGCGCTCCATGGTCTTAAGCAGACACCTGAAGTATGGAACAAGAAGATCGAATCATACTTCGTTGAATTGAGATTCGTAAAATGCAAATTTGAGTATGATGTCTTTGTTCAAGTTGTGGAACAAGATATAACAATAATTTGCTTATATGTAGATGACTTGCTAGTAACTGAAAATAGCTTGAAGAACTTGTCGAAGTTCAAAGAGCTGATGAAGAAGGAATTTGAAATGTGGATCTGGGAAAGTTGTCATACTTTCTAGGCATGGAATTTCAAATTTCGAAGCAAGGCATGGTGCTAAATCAAAGAAACTATGTAAAAGAGATACTCAATAGATTCAGAATGGATGATTCGACTCCTGCATCTTCACCTATCGAACCAAATTTAAAGTTGGAGAAACATGGAAAGGAAGACAAAGTCGATGCAACTTTGTTCAAACAGATTGTCAGATCTCTAAGATATGTGTGTAACAGTCGACCTGATATATGTTTCTCATTCGGATTAGTGAGCAGATATATGAGTGAACCAAGGGTGTCACACATGAAGGCTGCAAGAAGAATCTTGAGAGATAGCAGGATCCTATGCTGCTTGTCAAGCAATTTGGATCAGATCAGTACTTGAAGAAATGGAGGTCGAAGTGAATAAACATCTTGTGTTGCATATCGACAACAAGTTTGCCATAAATCTGGCAAAGAATTCAATTCTGCACGGAAGAATTAAACATATCGAAGTTAGATTTATGGCTTACTTGTATCGAAATGCCCATGAAAAGGTGTCCTGTTGAAATTAAAATGCCCAGGAAAAGGTGTCAACAGCGGTACAAATGTATGTGGACAAAAGAGTTTCCACTTGGGAGGAGTATTGTGGACTCACACTTGAGGGTGAGTGTTGAGAATAATATATCAAGTGTGAGTTGGAGTCCTAAATTGGTTATAACTGTGGAGAGTTGAATATTTATAAATGGAAGAACCCATACACCTATCACCTTAAGGTTTTGGGTGAATATGTGGTGTTTCTCTCACTTATATTACTCATGGCCCAATATTGATGCTCCTCATCACCCAACAGTTGATGCATCAAAGTTATATCAATAATTTATTGGCACATTTTGTTTTATTAGAGATGTTATATAATCAAGGTTAGATTGGGTAAAATGGGTTTGTTGGATAATGATAAATGTGCTTTTTGCCCTCAAGCTAAAACTATTGATCATTTATTATTTAGTTGTGCTGAAACTAAAACTATTTGGAGTAGCATCCTTAAATGGATTAATATGGATCATGTTCCTTTAGATTGGAATGAGGAGTTGAAGTCATGTGGTTCAGGCAAAGGGTGGAGAGCTAATATCCTAAAATTGGCAACAACTGAAACCATCTATGATGACATTTAGAGATATAAGAACGATAAATTTTTCGGAAACAATGCAGATAATAATAGTATTGTGAAAACCATTATAGATATAATTGTTTATAGAGGTTGGTTTTGTGAGAGACTTAGACCTCACATAGCTTTAATGATGATATAGGTTTTTTTTTTTGTTCTCAACTTCACTTAACATCAAATATATGAAATTTATAAGACCTTTTAGACTTTGTTTAAACGTTTGGATAAAGGGAGTATATAGTTTTAGAAAGTGAATTTTTTTTTTTTAAATTAAACATTATTAAAAAATGATAAGTGAATATATTATTAATATATTTATAAAAATTTATCTTTTTTAGACAAAATTTGAGTCTCATACATTAAAAAAGTTTTCTATTATAAATAAAAACAAAAACATCAAAATCTTGAGTATCAAATTAATCTAGTTTTGACTTTACTACAATAAATTAAAATTTTATTATAGTCAAATTTTCCACTCTGTAGTTAAGTCAGGGTAGTTATCGGTAACAATGGTCACAACATTACTAAAAAAAGCAATAGTAATCTTTAGTCTATTATCAGTCAACATTACTTAACATCAAATATATGAAATTTATAAGACTCTTTAAACTTTGTTTGAATGTTTGGATAAAACGAAAAGATAGTTTTAGAGGAGTGAATTTTTTATTATTTTTTTTAAATTATACATTATTTAAAAATGATAAATGAATATATTGTTGAGATATTTATAAAAATTTATCTCTATTAGACAAATTTTAAATTCCATATATTAAAAAAGTTTTCTATTAAAAAGAAAAAGAAAAAACTTCAAAATCTTGAGTATCAAGTTAACCTTGACTTGACTTTACTATAATAAATTAAATTTTTTATAGTAGTTAACTCTTCCCCTCTATAGTTAACTCAAGTTAGTTGTCGATAACACTGCTCATATCATTACTATAAAAATAATAATAATCATTACTCTATTATCATTCAATATCACTTAACATCAAATATATGAATTTTATAAGACTTTTTAGACTTTCTTTGAATATTTGGATAAATGGAAGAGATAATTTTAGAGGAGTGAATTTTTTATTATTTTTTAAATAATATATTATTTAAAACTTATAAATGAATTAATTATTAATAAATTAATAAAAAATTATCTTTATTAGACAAATTTTGAGTTTCACACATTATAAAGTTGTCTTATATAAATAAAAACAAAAACATCAAAATCTTTAATATCAAGTTAACAATGAATCTTTATTATATTTTGAATTCCAAACATTAAAAATGCTTTCTTCTATAAATAAAAACAAATAATTCAAAATTTTGAATATCAAGTTAGCCTTGACTTGACTTTATAGTACAATAAACTAAAAATTTTATAGTAGTTAACTCTTCCACTCTATAGTAATTAATCCAAAATAGTTATCGATAACAATGGTGACATTATTACTAAAAGGGTAATGTTAACTTGTGCCCTTGGGGCACATGTTAAGAACTAAATTAAGAAATAAAATCTTGGAAATTGTGTACAAACTTAAATTAAAGTATAAAATTAATGTTTAAATTGTTTTTTCCAATACAAATTTACTAAAAATGGTTTCCTTAACATGTGCCCCAAGGGCACAAGTTAACATTACCCTTACTAAAAAACACAATAATAATCATTACTACTCTATTATGAGTCAACATCACTTAATATCTAATATATGAATTTTATAAGACTTTTTAGACTTTCTTTAAATATTAGAGTAAATGGAAGAGATAATTTTTGAGGAGTGAAGTTTTTATATTTTTTTGAAATTATACATTATATAAAATGATAAATGAATATATTATTAATATATTTATAAAAATTTATTTTTATTAGACAAATTTTGAGTTCCATACATTAAAAAAGTTTTTTATTATAAATAAAAACTAAAACAACAAAATCTTGAGTATCAAATTAACTTAGACTTGACTTTTTAACAATAAATTAAATTTTTTATTGCAGTTAACTCTTCCACTTTATAGTTAACTCCATTTAGTTATTAGAAACAATGGTCGCAACATTACTAAAAAAAAACAATAGTAATCATTAGTTTATTATCAATCAACATCATTTAACATCAAATATATGAAATTTATAAGACTTTTTAAACTTTGTTTAAATGTCTGGATAAAATGAAAAGATAGTTTTAGAGGAGTGAATTTTTTATTATTTTTTAAATTATACATTATTTAAAAATGATAAATGAATATATTATTAAGATATTTATAAAATTTTATCTCAATTAGACAAATTTTGAATTCCATATATTAAAAAAGTTTTCTATTATAAATAAAAACTTTAAAATTTTGAGTACCAATTTAACCTTGACTTGACTATACTATAATAAATTAAAATTTATAGTTATTTAATTCTTCCACTCTATAGTTAACTCTAGTTAGTTATCGATTATAATGGTCACATCATTACTAAAAAGACAATAATAATTATTACTCTATTATCGGTCAAAATCACTTAACATCAAATATATGAAATTTATGACTTTTTGGATTTTTTTTTTGAATATTTGGATAAATAAGTTTTAGAGGAGTAAATTTTTTATTATTTTTTAAATCATACATTATTTAAAAACTAAAGCAACAAAATCTTAAGTATCAAATTAACCTAGACTTGATTTTATTACAATAAATTAAAATTTTAATTGAAGTTAACTCTTCCACACTATACTTAACTCAATTTAGTTATCATAAACAATAGTCACATCGTTACTAAAAAAGAATAGTTATCATTAGTCTATTCTCAGTCAACATCATTTAACATCAAATATATGAAATTTATAATATTTTTTAGATTTTATTTGAATGTTTGGATAAAACGAAGAGATAGTTTTAGAGAAGTGAATTTTTTATTATTTTTTAAATTATACATTTTTTAAAAATGATAAATGAATACACTATTAAGATATTTATAAAAATTTATCTCTATTAGACAAATTTTGAATTTCATTCTTTGAAAAAGGTTTCTACTATAAATAAAAACAAACACTTCAAAATTGTGAATATCAAGTTAACCTTGACTTGACTTTACTATAATAAATTAAAATTTTTTTAGTAGTTAACTATTCCACTCTATTGTTAACTCAAATTAGTTATGGATAACAATGGCACAATATTACTAAAATAATAATAGTAATCACTACTCTCTTATCGGTCAACAACACTTAACATTAAATATATAAAATTTATAAGATTTTTATGACTTTGTTTGAAATTTTAAATAAAGCGAAGAGATAGTTTTTGAGAAGTAATTTTTTTTTTTTTTAAATTATACATTATTTACAAATGATAAATGAGTATATCATTAAGATATTCATAAAAATTTATCTCTATTTGAAAAATTTTAAATTTCATATATTATAAAAGTTTTCTATTATAAATAAAAACAAAAACCTAAAAATCTTAAATACCAAGTTAACGTTAACTTGACTTTACTACAATAAATTAAATTTTTATTACAGACAAATTTTCCACCCTGTAGTTAAGTCAGGGTAGTTATCAGTAACAATGATCACAATATTACTAAAAAACCAATAATAATCATTAGTCTATTATCAGCCAACATTACTTAACATCAAATTTATGAAATTTATAAAAAATTATCTCTATTAGACAAATTTTGAATTCCATATATTAAAAAAAATTTATAATATAAATAAAAACAAAATTTTCAAAATCTTGAATACCAGATTAACCTTGACTTGACTTTACTATAATAAATTAAAACTTTTATAGTAGTTAACTCTTCCACTCTATATATAACTCAAGTTAGTTGTAAATAACACTAATCATATCATTACTAAAAAAACAATAATAATCACTACTCTATTATCATTCAACATCACTTAACATCAAATATATGAATTTTATAAGAATTTTTAGACTTTTTTTGAATATTTGGATAAATGGAAGAGATAATTTTAGAGGAGTGAATTTTTTATTTTTTTTATATTATACATTATCTAAAACTTATAAATGAATTAATTATTAATATATTTATAAAAAATATTTGTATTAAAGAAATTTTGAGTTTCATACATTAAAAAAAATTGTGTTATATAAATAAAAACAAAAACATCAAAATTTTGAATATCAAGTTAACCTCGACTTGACTTTAGTGTAATAAATTAAAGTTTTAATTTCAGTTCACTCTTCTACTCTATAGTTAACACAATTTAGTTATCAGAAACAACAGTCACATCATTATTAAAAAAAAACAATAGTAATCATTACTCTATTATCAGTCAACAACACTTAACATCAAATATATGAAATTTATAAGACTTTTTAGACTTTGTTTCAATGTTTGGATAAAGGGAATACATACTTTTAGAGAGTGAATTTATTATTATTTTTTTAAATTATACATTATTAAAAAATAATAAATGAATATATTTATAAAAAATTATCTTTATTAGACAAATTTTGAGTTTCATACATTAAAAAAGTTTTCTATTATAAATAAAAACTAAAACAACAAAATCTTGAGTATCAAATTAACTTAGACTTGACTTTTTAACAATAAATTAAATTTTTTATTGCAGTTAACTCTTCCACTTTATAGTTAACTCCATTTAGTTATTAGAAACAATGGTCGCAACATTACTAAAAAAAAACAATAGTAATCATTAGTCTATTATCAATCAACATCATTTAACATCAAATATATGAAATTTATAAGACTTTTTAAACTTTGTTTAAATGTCTGGATAAAATGAAAAGATAGTTTTAGAGGAGTGAATTTTTTATTATTTTTTAAATTATACATTATTTAAAAATGATAAATGAATATATTATTAAGATATTTATAAAATTTTATCTCAATTAGACAAATTTTTAATTCCATATATTAAAAAAGTTTTCTTTTATAAATAAAAACTTTAAAATTTTGAGTACCAATTTAACCTTGACTTGACTTTACTATAATAAATTAAAATTTATAGTTATTTAAAAAAAACAATAGTAATCATTACTCTATTATCAGTCAACAACACTTAACATCAAATATATGAAATTTATAAGACTTTTTAGACTTTGTTTCAATGTTTGGATAAAGGGAATAGATACTTTTAGTGAGTGAATTTATTATTATATTTTTTAAATTATACATTATTTTG
The DNA here is from genome assembly GCA_963859935.3 of Lathyrus sativus. NCBI lineage: Eukaryota > Viridiplantae > Streptophyta > Magnoliopsida > Fabales > Fabaceae > Lathyrus > Lathyrus sativus. Next base: position 359,826,916 of record OZ012739.1, read on the forward strand.
AATCAAAAATTTATAAAAAATTATCTTTTTTAGACAAAATTTGAGTTTCATACATTAAAAAAGTTTACTATTATAAATAAAAACAAAAACATCAAAATCTTGAGTATCAAATGAACTAGTTTTAAATTTACTACAATAAATTAAAATTTTATTACAGTTAAGTTTTCCATCCTGTAGTTAAGTCAGGATAATTATCAGTAACAATGGTCACAATATTACTAAAAAAACAATAGTAATAATTGGTCTATTATCAGCCAACATCACTTAACATCAAATATATAAAATTTATAAGAATTTTTAGACTTTGTTTGAATCTTTGTATAAAATGAAGAGATAGTTTTAGAGAAGTGAATTTTTAATTATTATTTTTAATTATACATTATTTAAAATTGATAAATGAATATACTATTAAGATATTTATAAACATTTATCTCTATTAGACAAATTTTGAATTCCATACATTAAAAAAGCATTCTACTATAAATAAAAACAAATAATTCAAATTTTTGAATATTAAGTTAGCCTTGACTTGACTTTACTACAATAAACAAAATGTTTTTATAGTAGTTAACTCTTACACTCTATAGTTAACCCAAATTAGTTATCGATAACAATGGCGACATTATTACTAAAAAACAATAATTATTACTCTATTATCAGTCAATATGACTTATTATCAAATATATGAATTTTATAAGACTTTTTTGACTTTTTTTTTTTGAATATCAGGTAAATGGAAGAGATAGTTTTAATGGAGTGAAGTTTTTATTATTTTTTGAAATTATACATTATTTAAAATGATAAATGAATATATTATTAAACAAACAATAGTAATCATTAGTCTATTAACACTCAACATTATTTAACATCAAATATATAAAATTTATAATATTTTTTAGACTTTGTTTGAATGTTTGGATAAAACGAAAAGATAGTTTAGATGAGTGAATTTTTTATTATTTTTCTAAATTATACATTATTTAAAAATGATAAATAAACATATTATTAAGATATTTATAACAATTTATCTCAATTAGACAAATTTTGAATTCCATATATAAAAAAGTTTTCTATTATAAATAAAAACTAAAATTTTGAGTACCAATTTAACCTTGACTTGAGTTTACTATAATAAATTAAAATTTTTATAATAGTTAATTCTTCCACTCTATAGTTAACTCTAGTTAGTTATCGATAACAATGGTCACAATATTACTTAAAAGAGAATAATATTTATTACTTTATTATAAGTCAAAATCACTTAATATCAAATTTTAATAAGACTTTTTTGATTTTCTTTGAATATTTGGATAAAGGAGTTTTAGAGGAGTAAATTTTCTATTATTTTTTAAATCATACATTATTTAAAAATGATAAATGAATATATTATTAGTATATTTGTAAACATTTGTCTTTTTTAGAAAAATTTTAAGTTCCATACATTAAAAAAAATTTTATTATAAATAAAAACAAAAACATCAAAATCTTAAGTATCAAATTAACCTAGACTTGATTTTACAACAACAAATTAAAATTTTAATTAATTTAACTCTTCCACACTATAGTTAACTCAATTTAGTTATCATAAACAATCGTCACATCATTACTGAAAAACAATAGTTATCATTAGTCTATTATCATAAACAATCCTCACATCATTACTGAAAAACAATAGTTATCATTAGTCTATTATCATTCAACAACACTTAACATCAAATATATGAAATATAAAATACTTTTTAGATTTTGTTTGAATGTTTGGATAAAACAAAGAGATAGTTATAGAGAAGTGAATTTTTTATTATTATTTTTTAAATTATACATTATTTAAAAATGATAAATGAATGCACTATTAAGATATTTATAGAAATTTATCTCTATTAGACAAGTTTTGAATTTCATACTTTAAAAAAGGTTTCTACTATAAATGAAAACAAAAACTTTAAAATTTTGAATATCAAGTTAACCTTGACTTGACTTTAAATTAAAATTTTTTTAGTAGGTAACTATTCCACTCTATTGTTAACTCAAGTTAGTTATCAATAATAATGGTCACATCATTACTAAAAAAACGATAACAATCATTACTTTATTATTAGTCAACATCACTTGTTTTCAAATACATGAATTTTATAAGACTTTTTAGTCTTTCTTAAAATATTTTGATAAATGGAAGAGGTAGTTTTAAGGAGTGAAGTTTTTATTATTTTTTGAGATTATAAATTATTTAAAAATGATAAATGAATGTATGATTAGTGTATTTATAAAATTTATCTTTATTAGGCAAATTTTGAGTTCCATACTTTAAAAATGTTTTCTATTTAAAAAAAAAACTAAAACATCAAAACATTGAGTATCAAATTAACTTAGACTTGATTTTACTACACTAAATTAAAAATTTTATTGCAGCGCTTCCACTCTATAATTAACTCACTTTAGTTATGAGAAACAATGGTCAGAATATTATTAAAATAATAATTGTAATCACTACTCCATTATATATCAACAACACTTATATTTAAATATATGAAATTTATAACACTTTTTAAACTTTGTTTGAATTTTTAAATAAAACAAAGAGATAGTTTTAGAGAAGTAATTTTTTAATTATTTTTTGAAATTATACATTATTTAAAAATGATAAATGAATATATTATTAAGATATTTATAAAAGTATATCTCTATTAGAAAATTTTTGAATTCCATATATTATAAAAGTTTTTTATTATAAATAAAAACAAAAACTTAAAAATCTTGAGTATCAAGTTAACGTTGACTTGACTTTACTACAAAAAATTAAAATTTTATTTCAGTCAAATTTTCCACCCTGTAGTTAAGTCAGGGTAGTTATCAGTAACAATGGTCACAACATTACTAAAAAAACAATAATAATCATTAGTCTATTATCAGTCAACTTTACTTAACAAATTTATAAGACTTTTTAGACTTTGTTTGAATGATTGGAAAAAACAAAAAGATAGCTTTAGAGTGAATTTTTTATTATTTTGTTAAATTATACATTATTTAAAAATGATAAATAAATATATTGTTAAGATATTTATAAAAATTTATCTCTAATCGACAAATTTTGAATTCTATATATTAAAAAAGTTTTCTAATATAAATAAAAACAAAAACATCAATATCTTGAGTACCAAGTTAACCTTGACTTTACTTTACTATAATAAATTAAAATCTTTATAGTAGTTAACTCTTCCACTCACTAAATAACTCAAGTTAGTTGTAGATAACACTGGACATATCATTACTAAAAAAAAAATTATTACTCTATTATCATTCAACATCACTTAATATCAAATATATGAATTTTATAAGACATTTTAGACTTTCTTTAAATATTTGTATAAATGGAAGAGATAGTTTTAAAGGAGTGAAGTTTTTAATATTTTTTGAAATTATACATTATTTAAAAATGATAAATCAATATATTATTAATATATTTATAAAAATTTACTTTTATTAGACAATTTTTGAGTTCCATACATTAAAAAAGTTTCCTATTATAAATAAAAATTAAAACATCAAAATCTTGAGAATCGAATTAACTAAACTTGACTTTACTACAATAAATTAATTTTTCTATTGCAGTTAACTTTTTTACTCTATAGTTAACTCAATTTTGTTATTAGAAACAATGGTCACATCGTTACTAAAACAACAATACTAATCATTAGTCTATTATAAGTCAACATCACTTAATATAACATTTATATAACTAATAAGATTTTTTAGAATTAGTTTGAATGATTGGATAAAGGTAATAGATAGTTTTTGAGGAGTGAATTTTTTATTATTTTTTAAAATTATACATTAAGAAAAATTATAAATGAATATATTATTAATATATTTATAAAAATTTATTTCAACTAGACAAAATTTGAATTCCACTCAAAAACTTCAAAATTTTGAGTACCAATTTAACCTTGACTTGACTTTAGTATAATAAATTAAATTTTTTATAATAGTTAATTCTTCTATTCTATATTTAACTATAGTTAGTTATCGATAACATTGATCACATCATTACTAAAAAGACAATAATAATCATTACTCTATTTTCAGGCAACATCACTTAACATTAAATATATGAAATGTATAAGACTTTCTAGACTTTCTTTGAATAAAGGAGTTTTAGAGGAGTAAAAAATTTATTATTATTTAAATCATACATTATTTAAAAATGATAAATGAATATATTATTAATATATTTGTAAAAAATTATCTTTGTCAGAGAAATTTTAAGTTCCATACATTAAAAAAGTTTTCTATTATAAATAAAAACAAAAACATCAAATCTTAGGTATAAAATAACTTAGATTTGACTTTACTACAATAAATTAAAATTTTTATCGAAATTAACTTTTCCACTCTATAGTTAACTCAATTTAATTATCATAAACAATGGTCACATCATTACTAAAAAACAATAGTTACCATTAGTATATTATCAGTCAACAACACTTAACATCAAATATATGTAATTTATAAGACTTTTTAGACTATGCTTACATGTTTAAATAAAACAAAGAGATAGTTTTAGTGGAGTGAATTATTTATTATTTTTTTAAACTTATATATTAATTTAAAAATGATAAATGAATATACTATTAAAATATTTATAAAATTTTTACCTCTATTAGACAAATTTTAAATTTCATATTTTAAAAAAGCTTTCTATTATAAATAAAAACAAAAACTTCAAAATTTTGAATATCAAATTTAATTTGACATGGCATTACTATAACAAATTCAAGTTTTTATTGCGGTTAACTCAAGCTACTTATCAGTAACAATAGCCACATTATTACTAATAAAATAATAGTAATCATTACTCTATTATAAGTCAATATCACTTAACAATAAATATATAAAATTTATAACACTTTTTAGACTTTGTTTGAATGTTTGGGCAAAGGGAAGAGATAGTTTTAGTGAAGTGAATTTTTTATTATTTTTTAAATTATACATTATTAAAAAATGATAAATGAATATATTACTAATGTATTTATAAAAATTTATTTTTGTTAGAAAAATAAAAACTTTAAAATCTTGAGTATCAAATTAACCTTGACTTGACTTTTCTACAATAAATTAAAATTTTTATTGTAGTTAACTCTTCCACTCTATACTTATCTCAAGTTAGTTATTAGTAACAAAGGTCACATCATTATTAAAAAACACTGGTAATCAATATTCTATTTTCAGTCAACATTACTTAACATCAAATATATGAATTGTATAAGATTTTTTAGACTTTGTTTGAATGCATGGATAAAACGAAGAGATAGTTCTGGAGGAGAGAATGTATGAATTTTTTTGAATTCTATACATTAAAAAAGTTTTCTATTTTAAATAAAAACAAACACTTCAAAGTCTTGAGAATCAAGCTAACCATGATTTGACTTTACTACAATAAATTAAAAGTTTTATTGTCGATAACTCTTCCACTTTATAGTTAACTTAAGTTACTTATCAACAATGGTCACATCATTTACTAAAAAAACAATAGTAATCATTACTCTATTATAAGTCAACATCACTTAACATAAATATATGAAATTTATAATATTTTTTAGACTTTGTTTGAATTTATGGATAAAGGGAAAAGATAGTTTTAAAGGACTGAATGTTTGATTATTTTTTAAAATTATACATTATTTAAAAATGATAAATGAATATATTATTAAGATATTTATAAAAAAAAGTTATCTTTATTAGACAAATTTTGAATTCTAAACATTAAAAAAGTTTTCTATTAGAAGTTGATCTGACCTGATCAGGAGGGATCACGGACTGGCCACACTCCGCTGGACGGTTATCTGTTCGCCGGGGTAGGAAAGAGGAGGGGGGTGTACCTGCAAAGCACTCCGACGCCCAAGTAAGAAGTTGGACAGAGAGGAAGCAATAGTACAGAAAAAGGGGCAAGAAGAGTTACCTGACCCTCTTGAAGAAGAGGGTATTTATAGAGAGACCCCAGCGCTGGGCCAACGGTCATTCGAGGTGGGCCAGACGACCAGGCCCAACCCTAATGACTGCTAGGGCTTACGTGGCGTAGTGAAGACCAGGACGTGGTCTTCGCCCTAGTTCAACCGCTCCTAGGTCTCCGGAAAGTGGGTTTGACCTGCTCTTTCGGAGGTGGGCGGTTGGCCGATGACGTGTCCCCGCGGAGGGGAGCACGTGGAGAACGTGCGCCGAGCACGTTATTCTCCCGCGGAGGGAGCCCGGGTAGTCTTGCTCGTCCGGCGTGACGGACGACAGAAGGGACGCGGAGTGGTAGCTTGTGCCCGGCGGCCACTCTTGCCCGTTCGAAGGGGCGCGTGCCCGGCGCGCCCAGTTCGCTTGTTGGGCCGCATTTGGTATTGGGCCTGCCGAGGTGAGGCCCATACCGGAACAGGAGCCCCCCAAGTCGAAGCTCTGGGGAAGAGCGAGGACTTAAGGTCGTCATGTCTGGAGCGGGGACTCGCACGAAGGGCTCCGGTCGTCGGTAGAACGGGGAGGAGGCAGATGAAGGGACGCGACTGTCAGGTTGCCTCCACGTGTCTTGTGTTAAGCGGTCGTAGGGGCGGCTAACCTATGTCATTAATGAGCCTAGAGTCGCTTCGAGTCCCGCGCCGGGTTATAAATATGGCGGTCCCCGCTCATTCTGTTACTTTTCTCCCTGCTAATCTTTTATCGTCTCTGCTCGTCCGCCGCTTGCCGCCGATCGCCGCCGTGCCGTTTGCTCTTTTCTTCCGTCCGCCGCCGTTACAAGTGAGTTCCTCTTTTCCCTCTCTTTTTATTTCCGTCGTCTAACTGGAACGTGTGGTCGGGGCGGGATGAACGCCCCGAGGAGGGATGCGAGTTCCGCCGCGTCTGGCGAGTTTTCCGATGAATGTCCCGGAGACGGTAGGCTAGTTCCGTTGAATGCCCCGAGGACAGGAGCTTTTTCTGATGAATGCCCCGAGGACGGGGGCTTTTCTCCGATGAATGCCCCGAGGACGGGGGCTTTTTCTGATGAATGCTCCGGGGAGAAGTACCTTCTCCGACGGCCGTCCCGAAGGGGGTGAGGGGTCGTTCTTCGATCCCCGAGGAGGGTAGACGGGGAGCGTATGTCTGCTCGTCGCTCCTCGGCCTTTGTCGCCCTTTCACTTGACTTGCGGTGGAAGGGTGGATTTGATCCTGGCTATCGAATTCACCGATGTCCTCTGCTTTCAGGTGTAGATGTCGGCTCTGGTGCCGGGGATAATGGTTGAAGATACTGAGCCCGAGGTCCCGGAGTATGACGACGAGCGTATCGCCCCGTCCGAGGAGTGGGCGGCCGAGGAGCCACTTTCCATCCCCTCTTGCTTTGTGGTCGACCCGTCCGACGTGTATGCCACGGTCGAGGACACGCCGATAGGAGAAACGCAACACTGGCAGGTGTACCGCCCGAAAGAGCACCACCGGATCTGTTCTCGATATGGGCGGAAGATGTTCCCGATGTACGAATTTTATTTTAAAGAAGCTCGGCTCCGGTTACCGTTTTCCGCCTTCCATCTGGGGCTTTTTGACTGGCTGCGTCTCGCCCCGTCTCAGCTGCACCCAAACGCTTTGGCTTTTATCCGGGCTTTCGAGGTGGTGTGTTTCTACCTCTCGGTGGAGCCGACGGTGCCGTTATTTTTCCGCATCTTTCATTTGCAGCGGCAGACAGTGCGAGGTCATCATGGATGGGTCTCTTTCAAACAATCGACCAAAATTTTCAAAGCGTATAGCGATTCTGTCAAAGACTTCAAAGGTCGGTTCTACCTCGTCAAACCGATCACGCAGCACGGCTCGGATACTCTCTTTGACGAGGGCGAGCGCACGGTAGATGGCCAGCGGTTCCGCGCGTGGCTTCCTAAGATACATCTACTGTGGACCTCGGAGCACTTCAGTCGAGGGACGGATAGGTATATCGTCCGGGCGGGGACCCTCGAGGAGAAGGACATGGCCGCTTATTTGAAAATAATTGCTTTTGTCCGGTCACTCCCCCCGTCGAAGCTGGTGACGCCCGACGGTCGGTACATCCTCGACGCCCAGGGGAACATACGCACCAAGAAGCGTTTGATAAATACCAAGGCTTTGCTCGGCTGCGCGACCGGGGCGGCCGCTCTGGATTATCTAGGTAGGGATGTTCGTTTTCCCTCGTGGTCGGGGTTTCTGATCGTCACTAACCTATTTCTTTGTTTTTGCAGCGAACATGTCTACTGTCGACGAGCGGGTGAAGCAGTTGCGCGCTGCCAGGAATGCCGTGGCCTCGAGGACGAGGGTGAGTCAGCTGGTCGGTCAGGAGGTCGCGACGCACGGGGGGCAAACTTCGTCCTCGTCGCCTCAAGAGAGCCAATCCCCTGTGTCTCAAGGAGTGTCGAAGAGGCAAAGGTCCGAGGAGCCTCGGGTGGTGGATCTGACGGTCGGCGCCGTCGAGGAAGGTTATGTCGTCCCTCCCTGCCACCAGCACCCAGGATATTTTCATGGTGCCCGTTCCCCCACTGTTTCCGCCGGGGAGGTGAAGGCTGTTCGCCAGGCTGATCGGGAGGCCCGTCGACGTGTCCTGGCTGAGGACTTGGCCGCGATGATGCGGACGTTTACGACGGCTCTCGTGCTGAACGAGGAGGGCTGCTCCGCTGCTGAGCTGTCCAAACTGCAAGGGGATCTCACTTTCACGCAGTCGCGGTTGGCCAAGCTCACTGAGGAGTTGGAGAAGAGCCAGAAGGATGCTGCCGAGCAGAGGAAACGGGCAGAGGGTGCTGAGGGGAAGGTGACTTCGCTGGAGGAGAAGCTGGGGACAGCGACGGCCGAGGTGCAGGCGCTGAAGGTTCGTACGGAGGTTTTGGACAGTGCTGTTCGTCCGGCCGAGGACGAGACTGATGGGGATCGGCGTTTAATCACCCGTGCTGACTTGATCGCCCGTATCCGGGTGTTGGAGAGCGATTGTCTGGAAGCCGTTGAGGTCGGGTTCAAGAATGCGGTCGAGCAGATTCAGGTCGCCAACCCTGGTGTCGAGCTGGTCGTGGACGGGATAGGGCCGTACCACGAGATTGTTGATGGGAGGGTGATCGATCCTTATCTTGTTATCCCCGAGGAGGAAACCGTGGCTGCTGACCGAGCGGACGAGGAAGCATAGGTTGCCGGGCCTGCGTGCTCGTTGTTTTTGTGGCCTGCGTGCCGGTGTTTATCTTTTGCTTTGGGCCTGCGTGCTCGTTCTTGTACTATTGACTACTGGGCTGGTGCCCGCTTTTGTTAAATATATTTATCATGGATTTTCTAAGTGTGCGCTCGTTATTTGCATGTTGTTTTATGCTCGTTTTTCGTATTTGTTCGAATGCCTTTGATGTGTATGACATTTCTTGTAGATTTTCTAAGTGTGCGCTCGGTGTGTTTAGCTCGACAATTTGTTACCGGTAGTGTAGGGAACTGGCCGGTTTGGCCGGGGATGTAGCCGGGCCGTTTCGGGGGTAGTTTTCCCCGGGGCGTGGACGGCGCATCGCGAGCTGGGTGTCCTGCCTGTTTTGGTACGGCGGCGAGGAGCCTCGGTCGAGGTATTCCCTGCCGAGCAAGGCCTTCTGCCCGCGCACACGAGAGGCAGGGCTTGCTTTTCTTTGGTCGCTGGTGGACGCGGGGGTGTGCGGTGGTACCATGTCGCCCCCCCCAGTGGTCGGGACGATGGGTCGTCGCGGGCAATGTGTTAACTGTAGTACCGCTTAAGCTTCGCGGCGTTCCATGGTCGAGCTAATTGTTCACCGTGCAGGTTTTCGAGGTAATAGGCTCCATGCTCCGTTTTGTCCCGGACTCGGTACGGGCCTTCCCAGTTCACCGCCAGTTTGCCCTCGTGGGAGTCTTTCTGGTTTCTGCGTAGAACTAAGTCGCCAGTATGAAAATCGCGTTTTATGACTTTGTTGTTATGGCGAAGTGTGACTTGTTGCTTCAGCCGGGCTTCCCGGAGAGCTGCTCCTGCGCGGATTTCTTCGACGAGGTCGAGCTCTTCTCGGAGGGAGCCATCGTTGTCGTCGGTGTCCAGGGGAGCTTCCGTTCGTCTGGACGGTTGGCGGATTTCGACTGGTATCACGGCCTCTGTTCCGTACGTGAGGCGAAATGGGGTCTCCCCTGTGGTTGAGTGAGGAGTAGTACGGTATGCCCAGAGGACGCTGTGGAGTTCTTCGACCCATGCTCGTTTGGCGTCTCCGAGACGTCGTCTGAGTCCTCTGAGTATAACTCTGTTCGCCGACTCCGCCTGGCCGTTTGTCTGAGGATGTTCGACCGAGGCGAAGTGATGTTTGGTCCCGAGGTTGGTGACGAATTCGCGGAAGTTTTTGTCTGTGAATTGTGTGCCGTTGTCGGTGACGATGGCGAGTGGTACCCCGAATCTGGCGAGGATGTTGCGTTTGTAGAATCGGAGTATGTTGTGGGCGGTGATTTTGGCCAGAGCTTCAGCCTCGATCCACTTGGTGAAGTAGTCGACTCCCACGATGAGGTACTTGTTCTGGTATGAACCGAGGGGGAAGGGTCCGAGGATGTCCAGCCCCCACCATGCGAACGGCCATGGAGATGAGAGGGAGGTGAGGTCGGTTGGGGGGGCAAGGTGCATGTCTCCGTGTCGTTGACACCTATCGCACCGTTTGACATGTTCTTTCGCGTCGGACTGCATTGACGGCCAGTAGTAGCCCGCGCGTAGGGCCTTGCGCGCTAGGGATCTGCCACCGAGGTGCTGCGCGTTGATACCTTCGTGGATTTCTTCTAGAATGGCTGTACTCTGTGGTTTATCTATGCATTTGAGGAGTGGGATTGCGAAGCCTCGGCGGTACAGTCGTCCCTCGAGGAGGACGTATGAGCAGGCCCGTCGTTTCGTTGCGTTGGCTTCGCTAGAGCTGGCCGGCAGACGGCCGGTGCTGAGATAGGTGTGGAGGGGGGTCATCCAGCAGTCCGCGTCTCCAATGGCGTTGATGTCGAGGGGTGTGGTGGTCGGGCTGGTACTTGGTTGGGACAAGATTTCTTGAATGAACGATTTGTGACCGCCTCGTTTCTTGGTGCTTGCTAGTTTGGAGAGGATGTCGGCGCGGGTGTTCTGCTCCCGAGGAACGTGCTGAATTTCTGCTGAGTCGAACCCTCTTAGTTTTTCATTGATGAGCGCGAGGTATCCGGCGAGGGTGTCATTTTTTGCTTGGTATTCGCCTCGGACTTGCGAAGCGACCAGCTGAGAATCCGTGTAGATTCGGATGTCCCTGGCTCCCAGGTCGGATGCTAGGCGAAGGCCGGCGAGAAATGCTTCGTATTCGGCCTGGTTGTTAGTCGTTGGAAAAGCTAGCGTGAGGGAGACTTCGATGACCGTACCCTCGTCGTTATCGAGGACGATGCCAGCGCCGCTCCCCGTGGAGTTGGAGGAGCCGTCCACAAAGATGGTCCAGAGGTGGTTCCCGGTGGTAGGGTCGGGGGGCGTGGCCATCTCGGCGACGAAGTCGGCCAAAGCTTGAGCCTTGATGGCGTGCCGGCTCTCGTATGTGATGTCGAACTCGGAGAGCTCTAGCGACCATTTCAGCATGCGCCCAGCCATGTCGGGGCGGCCGAGTAGCTGGCGGATGGGTTGGTCGGTACGGAGGACGATGGTGTGCGCTAAAAAATAATGTCGGAGTCGGCGTGCCGCTGTTACGAGGGCCAGGGCGACTTTCTCGATCAGCTGGTATCGGGCCTCCGGGCCGTGGAGGGCTTTGCTAGTGAAGTAAATGGGCTTTTGTCCTTCCCCGGCTTCGCTCACGAGGACGGCGCTGACGGCTTCGTTAGAGACGGCCAGATACAAATACAGGGTTTCGCCCGTCGCGGGGCGCGTCAGTACTGGTGGTTCGGAGAGGACGCGTTTGAGGTGGCGAAGGGCTTTCTCACACTCGTCCGTCCATTCGAACTTGGTCTCTTTCCTGAGCAATTTGAAGAACGGGAGGGCGTGTTGGGCCGATCTCGCGATGAATCGCGAGAGGGAGGCTAGCACGCCGTTGAGGGACTGGATGGCACGCTTCGTGGTCGGTGTGGTTATATTGGAGAAGGCGTGGCATTTGTCCGGATTGGCTTCGATCCCCCGTTCGGTCAAGTAGTAGCCGAGGAATTTGCCGGCGCAGACGCCGAAGGTGCATTTCTCCGGGTTAAAACGCATGCGACATGATCTCGCGGTCTCGAAGACCTTCTGGAGGTGTGCCGCGTGGTCGTCTTCCGCGCCGGATTTGACGATCATGTCGTCCATGTATACTTCGAGCATGTCCCCGATCTCGTCGCGGAAGACGTGGTTCATCATCCGTTGGTACGTGGCCCCGGCGTTTTTGAGGCCGAAGGGCATCACGTTGTAATAGTAATTGCCCGATGCTGTCATGAAGGCCGTGGCCTGTTTGTCGTGTTCGGCCATCGGGATCTGGTTGTATCCCGAGTATGCGTCCATGAAGGATAAGAGTTTGTAGCCCGCCGAGTTGTCGACGAGCTTGTCGATATTGGGGAGGGGGTAGGCGTCCTTAGGACATGCCCGGTTGAGGTCAGTGTAGTCAACACACATGCGCCATTTTCCATTATTCTTTTTAACAAGTACAACGTTGGACAGCCAGGTGGAATACCGGGCTTCCGAAATAAAATTTGCCTCTAAGAGGTCTTTTACAGCTTGTTCGGCTGCTGCCGATTTTTCGGGGGACTGGCGGCGTCGGCGTTGTACCACGGCCTTTGCGGTTGGGTTGATGGACAGCTGGTGGCAGGCGACCTCAGGGTCGAGTCCCGGCATTTCCGCGGCGCTCCAGGCGAAGAGGTCGGCATTCTCGCGGAGGCAGGCTTGGAGCTGTCGTTTCGCGAGGTCGGGGAGTCCTGCGCCTATCCTCACGGTTCTGGTTGTGTCTTCCCCGAGGGGAATGAGCTCGAATTCGCCATCCGGGATGGGGCGCGCTGGGTGCGGGGGCTGCTCGTTGGCTTCGTCAGTCTTTTTATTGTCGAGCTCGTCGGTGAAGCGACTGTCGAGCTCAACTGATCCGACCAGCTCTGTTGGTTTGTCCTTTGGCGTAGCGCTTGGCGCTTTCTTTTTGGTCGGTGGAGCGATGGAGTCGAGGCCTTTCAGCGCGGCTTCGAAACACCTTCGGGCAGCTTCGATGTCGCCGTTGAGGGTGACCACGGCTCCCCTTCTCGTGTAATATTTCATCTTCAGGTGGACGGTGGAGGGTACCGCGGTGAGTTCTGCTATCGTCGTCCTTCCCAGGATGCAGTTATATAGGGACGGGCATTCGATGACTAAGAAGCGGACGCTGATGTCTCTGGCCGTTTCCTCTTCCCCAAAGGTGACTTTCAGTTCCACGTATCCCCAGGGTCTCGTCGTCGTCCCGTTGAACCCCTGGAGGTCGGAGCCTACGTAGGGGGAGAGGTTGGATTCGTTGAGCTGGAGAGTTGTGAACAAATGTGAGTACATTATGTCAACCGAGCTCCCACCGTCGACGAGGAGGCGCCTGACGTCGAAGTTTGCCATTCGTGCACGTATGAGCAAGGGTATGTTGGAATTGGGAGATCCCCCGGGTAGTTCTTCGAGGTAGAATGTGATCGGGTTGGAGCGGCCTCGGAATCTGTCGAGCGTGCTCATCTTGCCGGAGTTGCCCGCGATGAGTTCGTCGAATTTCCTTTTCACAGATCCTACGGACAGACTCCTCGTAGCTCCATCAGAGATGACCATGGCTCTGGGGAAGTATTCCCATCGGCTGGTTGGTCGGATTGGCTCGTCGACTAGGCTGGGTCCTTCGGGGAGGCCGAATCCTCTGCTCGCGAACCAATCCTCGGGGCGGCTGACGCACAGCGCGACCTGGAGTCTCTCGCCGTCCTCTGGGGAGGGGAGTTCCTCGATTTTCTTAGCCTCCGGAGCCTCCGACCTGGGTGGTTCACCTCCTCGGGTGTATCGCTTTAGGTGCCCGTCTTTGATTAGGATTTCGATCGCATCTTTGAGATGAATGCAGTCTTCCGTTACATGCCCGTGGGTCCTGTGGAACCGGCAGTACTTTGACTTGTCCACGTTGGGTTTGGGCGGCGTTGGTCGTGGAAAACGGACACCTCCCTGCACAAACTCGGTTTTAGCGCATTCGGCCAGTATGCGTTCGCGTGAAGCGACCAAGGCGGTGTATTCGGTGAACCTTCCTGCCGGGCCGCGTGGCTCGCGCTGTTCGCGGGGTTCGCGTTGGCGGTCATCCCGACGGAGGTCCCCTCCTCGTCGGTGGCTCGAAGCTCCGTCGTCTCGGTGCCCGCGGGGGGCTTCTCTGTCTCGGGTGTCGCGAGCGGAGTTGGCCGCTTGTGTTTCCTCGAACCGGATGTAGTGTGCGGCCCTGTCGAGGAAGTCTTGGAGGGACGTGGGCCGGTGTATGCCTGCGGCCTCGTAGAATTTGGAGTCATGGCGCAGGCCTTGTTCCATTAAGTAGCGTTTCATTTCGTCGGAAGTCGTCACCTGTACGGCTTCCCGAGTAAACCTTTCGATGTATTTCCGGAGAGGTTCGTCGGGGCCTTGGATGATCGCCCCGAGGACTGCTTCCGTCTTCGGGTGACGCCGGGACGCCGTGAAGTGTTTGGAGAATAGGTCCTTCAAGACCCTCCACGACGTAACTGATTCGGGCTCCAGACTTTTGTACCAGGTCATAGCGCCTTTCCTCAGAGTCGTCGGGAAGAGTCTGCATTTAATAGCTCCCCGGACATTTCGGTAGTCGAGCATAGCCTCGATATCTTCCAGATGATCGTCCGGGTCGGAGGTGCCGTCGTACGTTGACAGCGTCGGTGGTTTCTCCATTCCTTGGGGTATGGGGGCTGCCATGATCTCCCGGGATAGTGGGGTGCGGTAGTCATCCTCGTCGCTGTGCGCCGGGGATCTCAGGGGAGATGAGCCGTTCGCGGTGTGTCCCGGGTTTCGGGTCCTTGATCTTCGGCCTGAGTTCCCGCCTCGGGGTTCCTCGGTTGGGATCGCCGCAGCGTTCTGGTTCCTCCCGCGACCGTGCCTCGCCGGGGATCTGGTGCGCTCCCGTGTCGCTTGCGGGCGGCGTCTCTCCAGCCGTGGTCGGCGGTTCCTGAGTCGAGGTGAGGGGCTCCTCGAACCTCCGTTCTGGTCTTCCCGCTGGGGGTACCTCGGGGAGCCGCTGCGTTCCAATGCTCCAATTCTAGCGTTCTGTTGGAACAGCAGCTGGTTCGTCTGGTTGATGGCTGCAAAGAGAGCGGCTACCGTTGGGTCTGCTCCCGCCGGGATGGGAACGGGGTGGAATGCTGGCGGGCTCGGGGGGCGATGGTCGGCCTGTAGGGGCCGTTCCTCGGATGATGGTGAAGCAGTTCGCCCGTCCCTTTCGTCGGCTTCCGTCAGGCGTGCCGTTCCTATCTGCTTCCCGTTGGTGGCGGTGTTGAGCGCAAGATCGTGCGGAGTGTCATCGCGGCGTGGGCAGGCCATGACCGTGGAGGTTTGGTGAAACTTTTGGTTTTTCTGCTCGGAGTAACGGGGAAGTTTCAGTTCCCACAGACGGCGCCACTGATCTGACCTGATCAGGAGGGATCACGGACTGGCCACACTCCGCTGGACGGTTATCTGTTCGCCGGGGTAGGAAAGAGGAGGGGGGTGTACCTGCAAAGCACTCCGACGCCCAAGTAAGAAGTTGGACAGAGAGGAAGCAATAGTACAGAAAAAGGGGCAAGAAGAGTTACCTGACCCTCTTGAAGAAGAGGGTATTTATAGAGAGACCCCAGCGCTGGGCCAACGGTCATTCGAGGTGGGCCAGACGACCAGGCCCAACCCTAATGACTGCTAGGGCTTACGTGGCGTAGTGAAGACCAGGACGTGGTCTTCGCCCTAGTTCAACCGCTCCTAGGTCTCCGGAAAGTGGGTTTGACCTGCTCTTTCGGAGGTGGGCGGTTGGCCGATGACGTGTCCCCGCGGAGGGGAGCACGTGGAGAACGTGCGCCGAGCACGTTATTCTCCCGCGGAGGGAGCCCGGGTAGTCTTGCTTGTCCGGCGTGACGGACGACAGAAGGGACGCGGAGTGGTAGCTTGTGCCCGGCGGCCAGTCTTGCCCGTTCGAAGGGGCGCGTGCCCGGCGCGCCCAGTTCGCTTGTTGGGTCGCATTTGGTATTGGGCCTGCCGAGGTGAGGCCCATACCGGAACAGAAGTATAAACCAAGAATATTGAAAATCAAGTTAACCTTAACTAGACTGTACTACAATAAATTAAAATTTTAATTGTTGTTAACTCTTACACTATATAGTTAATTCAAGTTAGTTATTAGTAATAATAATCACATTATTACTAAAAAAAACAATAGTAATCATTACTCTATTATCGGTCAACATCACTTAATATCAAATATATGAATTTTATAAATATTTTTAGACTTTGTTTGAATGTTTGGATAAAGGGAAGAGATAGTTTTAGAGGAGTGAATTTTTTATTATTTTTTAAAACTAAACATTATTTCAAAATGATAAATGAATATATTATTAAGATATTTATAAAAACTTATCTCTATTAGACAAATTTTGAGTTCCATTTATTAAAAAAGTTTTTTAATATAAATAAAAACAAAAGATTCAAAATCTTGAGTATCAAGTTAACATTGATTTGACTTTACAACAATAAATTAAAATTTTAATTGGAGTTGACTCATCCACTATATAGTTTACTTAGGTTAGTTATTAGTAATAATGATCACATCATTACTAAAAAATAATAGTAAGTATTAGTCAATTATCAATCAACATCAAATATATGAAATTTATAAGACTTTTTTGACTTTGTTTGAATGTTTGGACAAATGGAAGAGATAGTTTTAGAGGAGTAAAAATTTTATTATTCTTTTAAACTATACATTATTTAAAAATGATAAACGAGTATATTGTTAAGATACTTATAAAAATTTATCTCTATTAGACAAGTTTTGATCAGTTCTTTTCATTAAAAATGTTTTCTATTATAAATAAAAACAAAAACATCAAAATCTTAAGTAACAAATTTACCTAGACTTGACTTTACTATAATAAATTAAAATTTTATTGCAGTTAACTCTTTCACTCTATAGTTAACTTCAGACAGTTATCAGTAACAATGGTCACAATATTACTAAAAAATAATAATAATCAAATTAACTTTGAATTGATTTTACGATAAATTAAAATTTTCGCTGCAGATAATTATTCCACTCTATAGTTAACTCAAATTAGCTATCATTAACAATGGTCACATCCTTAAAAAAAACAATAGTAATCATTCCTCTATTATGAGTCAACATCACTTAACATCAAATATATGAAATTTAGAATACTTTTTAGACATTGTTTGAATGTTTGGATAAAACTAAGAGATAGTTTTTGAGAAGTGAATTTTTATTATTTTTTAAAGTTATACATTATTTAAAAATGATAATTGAATATACTATTAAGATATTTATAAACATATACCTTTATTAGACAAATTTTGACTTCCATACATTAAATAATTTTCTATTATAAATAAAAACAAAAATTTTAAAATCTTAAAAATCAAGTTAACCTTGACTTGACTTTACTACAATAAATTAAAATTTTTATTGTAATTAACTCTTTTGCTCTATAGTTAACTCAAATTAGTTATCAGAAACAATGATCGCAATATTACTAAAAAACAATAGTAATCATTACTCTATTATCAGTCAACTACACTTAACATCAAATATATGAAATTTATAAGACTTTTTAAACTTTGTTTGAATCTTGAAATAATATGAAGAGATAGTTTTGAGAAGTAAACTTTTTATTATTTTTTAAAATTATACATTATTTAAAAATGATAAATGAATATATTATTAAGATATTTATAAAAATTTATATCTATTAGACATATTTTGAACTCCATACATTAAAAAAGTTTTCTATTATAAATAAAAACAAAAACTTCAAAATCTTGAGTATCAAGCTAATCTTGACTTGACTTTACTTCAATAAATTAAATTGTTTATAGTAGTTAACTCTTCCACTCTATAGTTGATTCAAGTTAGTTTTCGATAACAATGGTCACATCATTACTAAAAAAACAATAATAATCATTATTCTATTATCAGACAACATCACTTAACATCAAATATTTGAAATTTATAAGTCTTTTTATACTTTCTTTGAATATTTGAATAAAGGGAAGAGTTAGTTTTAGAGAAGTGAATTTTTTATTATTTTTTAAATCATACATTTTTTAAAAATGAAAAATGAATATATTATTTAAATTTATTTAAAGATTTATTTTAATAAGACAAATTTTGAGTTCCATATATTAAAAAAGTTTTCTATTTTAAATATAAAAAAACTTCAAAATCTTGAGAATCAAGCTAACCTTGACTTCACTTTACTACATTAAATTAAAATTTTTATTGCAGTTAACTCTTCTACTCTATAAATTATCAATAATAATGGTCACATCATGACTAAAAAAAATAATAATCATTACTCTATTATCAATCAACATCACTTAACATCAAATATATAAATTTTATAAGACTTTTTAGACTTCTTTGAATATTTGATTAAAGGGAAGAGATAATTTTAGAGGAATAAATTTTTTATTATTTTTTTAAATTATACATTATTTAAAAATGATAAATGAATATATAATTAAGATATTTATAAAAGTTTATCTTTATAAGACAAATTTTGAGTTCCATACATTAAAAATGTTTTCTATTATAAATATAAACCAAAAATATTGAAAATCAAGTTAACTTTAACTTGACTTTACTACAATAAATTAAAGATTTTATAGCACTTAACTCTTCCACTCTATGGTTAACTCAAGTTAGTTATCAGTAACAATGCTCACATTATTACTAAAAAAAACAATAGTAATCATTAATCTATTATCAGTCAACATCACTTAACATCAAATATTAGAAATTTATAAAACTTTTTAGACTTTATATGAATGTTTGGATAAAGGGAAGTGATAGTTTTAGAGGAGTGAATTTTTTATTATTTTTTTAAACTATACATTATTTTATAAATGATAAATGAATATATTATTATTATAATTATAAACAAAATTTCTATTAGACAAATTTTGAGTTTCATTCATAAAAAGTATTTTTTAATATAAATAAAAACAAAAAATTAATCAAAATCACGAGTATAAAATTAAACATGACTTTACTTTACTACAATAACCTAACTTTTTTATTGCAAATTATCTAGGATTATGATGTATAAATATTGGTGTGTATCATCATGAAAAATTACCGCATATAAAGTGGAACCAAATTGAAGTAGAGAATTAATCTTCCATGCATTAAGGTCTGGCTCCAAGAATACTGTCACTACGGCTGATTGTAATGTTGAAATGAAACACATCCAAGCTGACAATGATAAATAATTAGGATGACTTTTGTAAACTAGAACCTGAAAAATATATAAGGGTGAAATGTTATATGTTTATAGAATAATAGTTATATCATAAGTATTAATTATTAAGATTTTAAAAAACAGTCTCTGATGGTACCGATATTGATTTTGTTATTGATTCTGTTATTGACGGTTTTTATGATAAGGAATTAATTATGGTTAATTCACATCCGCAACAACCACTAACACCTGTGCCGACTAAAATCGTGTAAGCATAGACCGTTATTTAAGACTTTGATTGTACTGAAATTAAGTACCTGCAAAATTAGCCAAAATGACCAGGCAACACTACTTGCCAAAAGAAAAACACATCCTAGCAACCAATTCTTATCAGTATCACTTCCAGCCATGATTGATTTTGAAGGTATGATCGTTGCATTTAATAGTTTTGGACCCTTCAACAATACTATAGACAAAGCTCCACAAATACATATCAAAGTCCCCACAATTTTGGCTATAGTTCTCAAACTTCTAATATTTACTTTTTCCATTCTGTAAAATATTCAAAGAAACATATTATTATTGGTTTGAATTTTGATTGACTAACAAATATAAGTTAAGTTAGTTATTAATTATCCTACAAAGGCTGCTACTAAAAATGTAACTCCGGGAATAAGATTGATCATGGCACTTGCAATTGAAGAAGACGAAAGATATAGTCCCTCAAAATATAGATTTTGATACAATGTAATGCTGCAACATCAAACATCATTATACATATACAAACATAAAGCTGTATGAATGATCTATACATTCTAAAATTATATCCACATTCATGAAGACACGTGAATTCATTAAATGTTGTGTAACTCGCCAAACAAACTTTATTTCAAAAAAGTTGTCGGATCTATATATTTATGTTTTAAAATTTAATAAATAAATAAGGATTATTTGTGAATTTAGACTATTTCATAGGAAAAATAAGGATTAAGAAAAATAAATAAATTTCAAGATTAACAGAAACTTAAAGCTTTCATCTAAATCACAAATAGTGTGAAGTTTCTAAAGCAACATAATCTAAAAAATCATTGAATATATGTGCAGTATTTCCCTTATAAAAATTATTAGTAAAAAGAACTCATATAAGGTGTGGCATTTCAGCAAACACCTTGTATACGGCTAGATATAATGAAAGTTAACATAAGTAAATTCATTGTGGCATTTCAACAAACACCTTGTATACAAAACTCAAGCCAATATCAAACGAGTAATTTTCATCAACGGTATCAACAAAAACAAGTCAAAAACTCAGAAAAGAAGTAACACTAACATCATATAATCCAAAAAAATGAAATACTAAGACATTAACCCAGAAAAATGCAAAATGAAAAACTTCAAATACCGTAACAATGGACGGACGACGGCAGAATGAGGTGACGACGGAATGACCGGAGGAAAGACGACGGACAGAGGCTGTCGGACGGAGGCGCGGACGGAATGCGTCGACGGTGACTGTTCTAATTCTGAATAGGGCAACGTTCGCGAGTGAAAATAAGAAAGAAGAAGACTGTTCTGATTCTGTGAAAATATTGGAATTTTTTTAATTTATGCTACTTAAACCTATAGCAGCGCTTTTTTTGGCATTTAGCAGCGCTTTTAAAAGTGCTGCTATAGGTCTGCCTTAGGACCCCCTTTAGCAGCGCTTTTTTTGGCATTTAGCAGCGCTTTTAGAAGCGCTGCTATAGGTCTGCCTTAGGACCCCCTTTAGCAGCGCTTTTTTTGGCATTTAGCAGCGCTTTTAAAAGCGCTGCTATAGGTCTGCCTTATGACCCCCTTTAGCAGCGCTTTTTTAAAAGCGCTTTCGTAGACCCCCCCTTTAGCAGCGCTTTTTTAAAGCGCTTTCTTTGACCCCCCCCCCCCCTCCCCCCCCTTTAGCAGCGCTTTTTTAACAAGCGCTGTCTTAGGTATGCTATTTTTTTTTTCATGACCCTTTAGCAGCGCTTTTTTAGAAAGCACTGTCTTTTGTTGCGCTGCTAAAAGTCATTTCTGGCGTAGTGACAGTTAACTCTTTCACTCTATAATTAAGTCAAGTTAGATATTAGTAACAATGATCACATTAATATAAAAAAAAAATAATAGTAATCATTAATCTATTATCAGTCAACATCACTTAACATCAAATATTTGAAATTCATAAGACTTTTTAGACTTTTTTTGAACGTTTGGATTAAACGAAAATGATAAATGAATCTATTATTAAGATACTTATAAAAAATTATCATTATTAGACAAATCTTCAAAATCATGTTAACCTTGAATTGACTTTACTATAATAAATTAAAATTTTAATTGCAGTTGACTCTTCCACTATATAGTTAACTCAAATCAGTTATTAGTGACAATGATCACATCATTACTAAAAAATAGAAGTAATCATTAGTCTATTATCAGTCAACATCAAATATATAAAATTTATATGACTTCTTAGACTTTCTTTGAATGTTTGAATAAAAGGAAGAAATTTTTTATTATTTTTTTAAACTACACATTATTTAAAAATGATAAATAAATATATTATTAACATATTTTAAAAATTTATCTCTATTAGACAAATTTTGAGTTCCATTAATTAAAAAAGTTTTCTATTATAAATAAAAATAAAAACATCAAAACCTTAACTATCAAACAAGCCTTGACTTGACTTTACTATAAATTAAAATGTTTATTGAAGTTAACTCTTCCACTCTATAATTAACTCAAGTTAGTTATCATTAACAATGATCACATCATTACAAAAAGAAACATAAGAAATCATTACTCTATTATCAGTCAACATTACTTAACATCAAATATATGAAATTTATATGCCTTTTTAGACTTTGTTTGAATAAAACAAAGAGATAGTTTCTCTTACTAGCTCGAGGATGGTGACGCCGAAATGGGGACGAGGGCGGCCGAAATCCACGGTACCACCGTCGCCGGAGACTCTTACTAGCTGGAAGACTCCTGAGGTTGAATCAAGAACCACTACCATAATAGACGAAGATGTTACAAACATTGCGAAGGAACTCGAGAATGAAAACACTGAAAATCTAATAGAAAAGATGCAAGTGAAGCCGAAAGAACGTAAACTATGGGTTGATATTATTAGTGACAACCGGAATCTTGCAGAGGGACTGACAATGGAATACATTGCACCAAAGGTAGTTAATGGAAAGGTTGAAATTGATATTGAACAAGAAGATATCGAAACGAAAATACGATTTTGGGATAATGCCCTAATCCTGTATGTTGTGGGGGAGTAATTGAGTATGAACACAGTGAAGAACTTTATGCAAAGAATGTAGAATTTCGTGAAGACGCCAAATCTTTACTACCACAATGAAGGTTATTTTCTGCTCAGATTTAACTCCCATGAAGACAAGGAAGCCGTGATGATGAAAGGCCCGTACACGATTAGAAATATGCCCATCATATTGAAGGAATGGCAAACTAATTTCAATTCGAAGAAGGATCTGCTAAGAAGATTACTAATATGGGTCAAACTTCCCCAACTCCCCCTGCACCTATGGGGGGCAAAAAGCCTTAGCAAGATTGGAATTGCCATTGGCAAACCCTTGGTGACTGATGAGTGCACGGCGAGTAAGTTCCGTGTATCATATGCAAGAATACTGATTGAAGTGGATATTACACAACAATTGATTGATGAAATAGCCATTAGGAATGTTGTAGAAGATTTGATAATGCAGCCTGTGGAATATGAATGGAGGCCAACATTTTGTGAAAAATGTCAAAAAAATGGGACATAAATGTGAAGACTGAGGGAAGATTCAAAAATGGAAACCTAAACCAAAGCCACCGGAAGCATCCAAGAACATAATGCTCATAAAGCAACCAGTAGGAGGGGAGACAATGGGTGAAGAAGGTGAGTCTTGGACAAGAGTGAGGAAATCTGTAAGAGATAAAGGTAAAAGCATATTGATTGATACAACTAGCAATATCAACTGTAAAATGGTTTTGAAGCACTTAAGGTTTTGAATAACCATCAAGTGGTCACAAACCTTGAACCATGTTAGTCTCATGGAACATAAGGGGACTTAATAAAGTAGGCAAAATTCGTGAGATTAGGTCCCATCTCCAAGAACTAAAGCCTGCTATTATCATCTTGATTGAAACTAGAGTTAAAGAATCTATAGCCAAGGCCATACGAGAGAAGTTGAAGATTCATGATAATCACATGGACAACTACAAAGTCCATACAAATGGTTGGATCTGGATTCACTGGGATATTAACAGGGTGGATGTGAGATTTATCCAAAGTAGCAGCCAACTTATACATTGTGGTATCTATGAAAACCTTGGAGTGTTAAAACACTGGTTAATTGTCATTTATGCTTATAACCAGTTAAACAAAAGGAGAATCCTTTGGAAAGAGATAGAATATCTATATGGAAACATCCAAGGCCCTTGGTGTATCATTGGAGACTACAACAATGTAACCAAAGCACAGGACAGGATTGGAGGGAAACTGGCGACTGAAAAGGAATATGAAGACCTGATAAAAATGATGGAGAATATAGGTTTAAGTGAGATGGATAGCATTGGAGATCATTTCACCTGGTCCAATAAGCAAGAAGCTGGACCCATCTACTCAAGGACTGATAGAGTATTTGGCAATACTGAGTGGTTCCTCACCAATATGGAGACTATTTTGAAAATTCTTCCACCAAATATTTCTGATCATGCCTTGCTATACTTGGATTATAAAGAAGAACAGAGGAAAACCTCCAAACATTTTAAGTTTAGCATCTGCCTTACTGGACTACCAGGTTATGATGCTTTGATCAAGAAGAATTGGGATGGTCATATTAGAGGTAGTCCAATATTGGTGTTTTGGAAAAAACTCGAGACTGGAACATGAGTTAAAATTTTTTAGAAAACCTCTTTCTGATGTTAAAAATAAACTGATATCAGCTAGAACCAACCTCAAAGAAGTGCAAGAAAAGCTGAGTGATGACAAAATGAATAACACCTTGATTGAAAAGGAAAAAGAGCTGACTGAGGAAGTGGTGTCCCTGAACGATCTTGAAGGGAAGATATTGCAACAAAGGGCAAAAGATTGATTGGATTAGAAAAGGAGATGGAAATAATCAATATTTCTATGCTTCTATCAAAGCCAAACACCATTCCAACTGCCTTACCAATTTGAGGAAGAGTGATGGCAGGCAGATAACATCCCAAAAGGACATTGAAGAGGAAGTGATGAATTTTTACAGAGACTTGATGGGCAAAGATGTTAACAGTATTAGCCATATTGATATCGAGGCCATGAGGATGGGTAAGCAACTTAACATGGATCAGAGGGAATACCTCACCAGAAACATTTCAGAGGATGACATCACCAAAGCTCTTAAAGGGATTGGAGATCTCAAAGCTCTAGGTCTAGAGCCAAATTTTTCAAGGCCATCTGGACAACTATTAAGACTGATGTGATAGCAGCTGTTAAGGAATACTTTGAGACATGTAAGATGTACAAAGCCTTCAATAATGTTTTAGTATCCCTAATTCCAAAAGGCAATAATACTTGTGAGATTAAAGATTACAGACTTGTAGTTGTATGCACCATGTTTTTTAAGATCATCTCCAAGATCCTGACTGACTGACTATGATCTATTCTACCTAGTGTGATAAGTCACAATCAGGCAGCTTTTGTGCCAGGCCAAAACATACATAACCACATCATGCTTGCTACTGAGCTTCTTAAAGGATACACCAAAAAAGGGGGAACACCTAGAATTATGATGCAAATAGATCTGCAAAAAAAATATGATATGGTTAATTTGAGAGCTTTGGAGTGCATTATGAAGGAAATAGGCATTCCTAACAAGTTCATCCAATGGACTATACTAGGAATCACCATTGTATCCTACATATTTAACATCATGGGAGAATACATTGATGTCTTGCAGGCCAAAAGGGGGATCCGGCAAGGTGATCCTTTATAGCTTATGCTCTTTGTCCTTATAATGGAGTATATGAATAGACTATTGGTTAAAATGCAAAGGGGTCCTAATTTCAACTACCATGCCAAATGTGAGAATCTGAAAATTACCAACCTCACTTTTGCAGATGATGTGCTGTTACTATGTAGAGAAGACGAAACATCAATGAAAATGATATTGAAGACTTTCAAAAAATTCTCCAAATCCACGGGCTTGATGATGAACCCTAACAAGTGCAAGATCTATTTTAGGGAATTGGATTTTGAGAATAAAAAGGCCTTGAAAGAGCTATTGGGTTTCCAAGAAGGGACACTACCATTCAAATACCTAGGAATCCCTCTTTCTAGCAAGAGATTAACCATCAACCATTTTATGCCCTTGCTAGATAAAATAGTGGCTAGAATTCATCACTGGTCCTCTAGGCTCCTAAGTTATGCATGAAGAATTCAACTGGTGAAAAGTATTGCTTATGCAATGGTACAATACTGGATGCATTGCCTCCCCATTCCTAAATATGTGATCAAAAAAGTAGATTCAATCTGTCGAAGCTTCATCTGGACAGATAAGGATGCTGTGAGCAGAAAATGCCTTGTGGCCTAGAAAAACACCTGCTGCCCTACTGCACAAGGTGGGATGAATTTACTGAACCTTCAGATCTTGAACAATGTGCTACTTTTGAAATGTCTTTGGAGCCTATGCAACAAAACTGACACACTATGGGTTCAATGGATCCATACTCATTACCTAAAAGGTAATAATGTAATGAATTATGTAACCAAAACACATAATTTTTGGATCATGCGAGGTATCTTGAAACAAAGAGATAACCTGGAATTAATACGGGATGAATGGAATCAAGTTACAAACACGCACAAGTTTAAAGATTCAGTGTTTTATAATCTGCTAATTGATGATGGCACAAGGGTGCATTGGAGAAAACTGATCAATTCCAACAAGGGACACCCGCGAGCACTGCAGTGCTTATGGCAAGCTTGTCATGGGAAGCTTACAACTAAAGAAAGGTTGAAGCGATTTGGGATGATTGAAGACAGCATATGCATTTTGTGTCAATTTGAGGAAGAAACAATGAACCATCTGTTCTTCTACTGTCAAAGGACAAGCCATATATGGTAGGAAGTGCTCAAGTGGTTTAACATTCATCATGAACCTGAACAATGGGATGCATAACTGATTTGGATTACTAGTATAACAAAAGGAAAATGATGGAAAATTGACATTTTGAAGATGTTAGTAGCTGAAACCATCTACAACATTTGGAGATATAGAAATAGTATAACATTTGGAAACATTGTAGATAATATAAACATGGTTACAAAAATCATAGATAATGCGATCTATAGAGGGTGGCAAAAATTTAGGATTAGAAAATATCTTGTTAGCTTTATGATGTAATTTGAGTCTTTTTGGTGGGTTGGATCCTCCTTGGATCACCTAACTTTGTAATGTGTGTTTTTTGAATTAATATATTCTTCCTTGATTCAAAAAAAAGAAGAAGATAGTTTTAGAGACGTTAATTTTTATTATTTTTTAAAATTATATATTATTTAAAAATGATAAATAAATATACTATTAATATATTTATAAAAATTTACCTCTATTAGACAAATTTTGAATTCCATACTTAAAAAAAAAATTATTATAAATAAAAACAAAAACTTCAAAATCTTAAGCATCAAGTTAACCTTGACTTCACTTTACTACAATAAATTAAAATTTTTATTGCATATAACTCTTCCACTCTATAATTAACTCAAGTTAGTTATTGATAACAATGGAAACATCATTAATAAAAAATCAATAATTATTATTATTCTATAATCAATCAACCTCAAATAACATCAAATACATGAAAGAATTTTTAAACTTTCTTTGAATATTTGGATAAAGGACATAAATAGTGTTATAGGAGTGAATTTTTTATTATTTTTTAAAATTATACATTATTAAAAAATGATAAATGAATATATTATTTATATATTTATAAAAATTTATCTTTATCAGACAAATTTTGAGTTTCATACGTTAAAAAAGTTTTCTATTATAAATAAAATAAGGGTCTTGCTAACCAGTGCCCTCAGGACACTATTTAAACATTCCATATTAAGAAATTATTCTTTAAAAAATTCAAACACTTCAATTTCCAATGCACATTATTACATATTATTGCACATAGTTTTATAAAAACTTACTATTCAAAGTTTTAAAAAGTACCCTGAGGGCACTGGTTAGCATTTCCCATAAAATAAAAAACATCAAAATCTTGTGTATCAAATTAACCTTGACTTGACTTTACTACAATACATTAAAAATTTTATTGCAATTAACTTTTTCACTCTATTTTAGTTATCAATAACTATCGTCACATCATTACTAAAAAAAATAATAGTAATCATTATTGTATTATCATTTTACAATAATTTAATGTCAAATATATGAAATTTATAAGACTTTTTACACTTTGTTTGAATGTTTGGATAAAACAAATAGATAGTTTTAGAGGATTGAATTTTTTTTATAATTTTTAAAGTTATACATTATTTAAATATGATAAATGAATATATTATTAAGATATTTATAAAAAAATTATATTTATTAGACAAATTTTTAATACCATACATTAAAAAAGTTTTCTATTATAAATAAAAACAAAAATTTCAAAATCTTGAGTATCATGTTAACCTTGACTTCACTTTACTACGATAAATTAAATTTTTATGGCAGTTAACTCTTCCACTTTATAGTTAACTCAAGTTAGTTATCAATTATAATGGTCACATCATTACTAAAAAAACAATAGTAATTGTTACTCTATTATAAGTCAACATCACTTAATATCAAATACATGAAATTTATAAGAATTTTTAGACTTTGTTTGAATATTTGAATAAAGGGAAGAGATAATTTTAGAAGAGTGAATTTTTTATTATTTTTTTAAATAATACATTATTTAAAAATGATAAATGAATATATTATTAATATATATATAAAAATTTATCTCTATTAGACAAATTTTGAGTTCTATTCATTAAAAATTTGTCTATTATAAATAAAAATAAAAACATTAAAATCTTGATTATCAAATTAACCTTGACTTGACTTTACTTCAATATATTAAAATTTTTATCGGAGTTAATTCTTCCACTCTATAATTCACACAAGTTAGTATAATAATCATTACTATATTATCAGTCAATCTCACTTAATATCAAATATGTGAAATGTATAATATTTTTTAGACTTGGTTTAAATGTTTGGATAAAACGAAGAGATAGTTTTAGGAGTGAATTTTATTTTACTTTTAAAAGTATACACTCTTCTAAAACTATCTCTTCCTTTTATCCAAATATTCAAAGAGTTTAAGAGACGTTAAAGTGAGACATAAAATAAGCAAGGCGGAAATTGTTGAGCGAGACATTAGAGATTGATATCTAAATGTTGGACATTAGGTGAAACTGCAGATTTTATAGTCAATTTGATTTGGTGAGGTTCCCTAATTGCATAGCGGTGAACATTGAGAGTGTTGAGTTGATAAGGTGAGTAATAGTTTCTAGAATGCCTCCTAAGAATATAACAAGGAAGAAGTGAAATGGGAAATTGCTTGCTTCCTTCTTTTCATAATAATATGGAAATATATAGAGCATTACAGTAACAGAATCGTACCGCGAATGGGTCACATAATCTAGTAAATATCTAATATGATTTAGCTTAACCAATGAGTAAATGCCACCTCAGCCCCTCTTAACAAAATTTGTTGTGATGTAATATTCAAGATATTTTGGCTTAGTGCTCAATGTCTTGACTCACTCTTCTTTCTGCTTATGCGCATCAACTTGTATGATGTTATCATTCCCCACCTGATCAATAGGCACATTGTCCTCAAGGTGGTAGATTTCTATGAGAGTTTCCCAATCCTCCCAAAATGTATCATTTGCGTGTAACCTATCCATTGCACCAAGACTTCTCTATGAGGAGTAACATCCTGACTCCAACGAGTGTAAAAAATTATCAAAGGAGAGATGGGAGGCTGGTTATTCACATTATCTTCTGTAAGAGATGTTATAGGCACTATTGTGGAAGAGTTATGATAGTATGGCTTTAGGACAGAACAGTGGAAAACTGGATGAATCTTGGATTCAGCTGACATTGAAAGTTTGTATGCCAAAGTCACTATTTTTTCCAGAATTTAAAATGGCTTGTAGAAATGCTTGTGTGTTACGGTGGAAATAGGATATCAAACTATTAATTAGTTTAAATCACAATTCTTAATTCACAACCGCTCTTTGATTTATCCGAAGGAAAAGGTCAAAAGAGGGAAAACTTATTTTTGCATCGTAAACACAACGCGGGGAGAGACCTAGGTAAGGGATTGGTTAAGCTTAGGGAAGGTACTAGCACCCTAAACTTCTTTAGTACTCTACAGGAACCTTTTGTTTATTGTATGCTTTTTTATTTTATTATCTGTTTGATGTATATATTGAGCTAAGGGATAGAGTGACCTAAAAGACCTAAGGGTTTGTCCTAAGTTTACTCGGCAAGACGTCGCATCTTGTGCCTACGTATCCTGGATAGGGAATGGAATCAGAGTAATCGTAGTTCCCCTCGAACAGGAGGTTAGAAACGTCTTGACTGTGGTCAAGGTTTCAACGGGGAATAAGCATTTCTTAAGGAAACGCTTACGTGGAGTTTCTAAACTCCTATTTCTATGTTGAAAAGTTGAATTGAAATTAGGGTTAAAATTAGGGATTCCACGGCGGGAAACCTTAAACAGAGCATGGCGGCTCTTTGACCTAAAAGCTAGGGTAAAGGGTATTTTCGTCCACGGGGGGACGCCTAGGCTATTAGGGTTTTGGAAACGGTCAAGAATTAGGGTTAATGACTCGTCGGTCAATGGTTAAACCTAATTCCTTCGGAGGGAATCCTAACGGTAAATCATGCAAACAAATAAAATATCGTACGGCAAAATTAAAGTGCGGAAAGTAAAGAAAGCGTCGCGACGATCACTCGCGTAAATTACAAATCCCAAAAAAATGCGAAATAAAAATAAACCGCGATCATGGCCTCGCGTAAATTACATCCATGGACCAACATAAATTGAATAAACTAATCAAAATTTAAGTATAGTCTGAGGAGAAAAACATAGAACATTTGTGAGAAGGATTAGACAGAAATATGGCAAAAAATGGAACAGTTAGTATTGAAAGAAAGACAAACTGTAATTTGGAATTTTTATTATTGTTTTATTAGTTTTGAAAAAGGATTTTAGTTTTAATTTTGAAGAAAAGAGTTTTAATCTTAGTTTAAAAAAGGTTTAGTTTAAGTTTTAAAAATTTGTTTTAGTGTTAAATTTTAACAAAACTCTAATTTTAATATTTTAGAAAAAACAAAATTTAATTATTATTTTGTGAGGAAGAAAGTTTTAACTTTAATTTTTTTTAAAATGTTTATCAATTTTTAAAAAAATAATTTTATACTTAAAAAAACAGTTTTAATTTGTATTTTAAAAAAAGGTTTTTATTTTATTATCTAAAAAAGTTTTTATTTTAGAAAAGCTTTTAAGAAAAAGTTTTTAATTTGTTTTATAAAAGTAGAACTTTCACTTATTTTTAAAAACAGAATTTTCAATTAAAAATAAATGTACTACTAAAACAACAAAAGGGAAAACAAAAATTGGGTAGGGTTATGGTTACTGTTGCATGCGGAAACCTGATCTCCGCATGGGGATAAGATGTCATGACTTCACGTGAGGGATTGCTATCATGAACCGTAATCAGCCAAAGAACCCTTAGGATCAGAGACTTCCGGGGATAAAATAAATATCCACTGTATGGGGAAGGTGTGGAGCTAGGCAACTTCACGGAGATAGTGTAGCAACTTTCTGGGAATAATACCTCGGCTTCTTGGGGAAAAGGTACATCCGACTGGGGATAAAGTATATCAAATTTCCCTGCAGAGAGCTCATCAGACTTGCTGGGGAGAAACCAACAGACATTCCTGGGGAGAATATGGAAACCTCCTGGGGAATATTCCCGAGGCATGCAATTTTACTGAGGAACAGATGCTTCCACTGAGAACGGGTCTTCAAGAACATATATCACTTGGAGGGTACCAGGTATATCTCTGCAGTCTTGAGATCACTAGGGCTTTATCGGAAGGATCCCAAAAGTGTTGTCAGCTTAAAGTCTCGCTGGGGACTATCATTGGGAAGATGCTGGTATGATCTTTGTAGTCTTGGAGATTACCGGATCTGTCCAAAGTGTTGTCAGCTTATAGTCTCGCTGGGGAATGCGTTGGCTTAAAGTCTCTCTAGGGACTATGTCAATGGTGTAGATGTACTTCTGCAACGATGAGATTTACTGGGGAATAAAGACCGCCGGGAGTAAAATCCATCGGGTGCCTGAAGAATGCTGTAAAGATAATTTTGATCTCAATGGACTTTGTAGTAGTCGCCATTTTGAAAAATAATATGCCCCAGAGTACCTGCTTCATGAGAAAGTCATCTCGAGAGGATTTTACAGAGAACATAGGGCTTGATTGCCCCACTGTTTTCAAACTCTTGGAGAGATTTGGTCGGATCTCGACGTAACTGGCTCAGATCGACGGTGTCATGACTGAGTCTTCAAGAAGTAGCTCTCAAGTATGTCTGGCTTGCACCATTAAGTGAATTGGAAACCACCTGCCCCTGTTTAGCAGGATCTTCAAGCTCCCTTGATTATGTCTTTATGTAAGTTTCTAAGATGTTAGGAAAAATCAACACGCGTGAAATGCTATCCTGAAATTATCAATGCAACAATATATTTGTCTGGAAATTTTGTTTTTATTTTGAAAAAGGATATCAATGTAACTCGTGACCGAAATCACATAGTCAGGATACGGATTTGATTTGTAATGCCAACGTTAAATTGAGCATAGCTCGTAGGAGTCAGGAAACATTATCTCGTCGAGTATGCTTCCAAAAGAATTCCTACTTCAATTAAGTCTTTTAAAGGTTGTATCGTGGTTTGGTTCACAGTTTAAGAAACAAAAGATAAAGGCTCAAGGTTATTTGTACCCACCCCTCTTCGCGATGTTCTCCAATTCTATTCAGTTAACGGGATACGAGCACTCATATCTCAATCGGATTTGATATGGCCGAGAACTTATCAAGGCTTTGGACAATGGCAGTCACTCACCTATTATCTTTTGTGTTTGATCACACAACTTTGTTCTTTATTGGGGATTCTTTATTGTAATCCCTTTCTTGTTTTTTGCATTTTTATTCTCTAACTTTTTCCTGGACGACATCTTTTGGATTTAACATTGGAGTCCAGCGGACTGCCCCAGTTTTTCCTAAGTCTCCTTCATAGGTTTTGACTTAGAGGGCTGTATATATATATTTTTTGTTTTTTTGTTGACTAAGTCGTGTGACTCTTTTGAAAGGCTTGTGACTGCCCCACTCTTTAGTAGTAGAGGGATAGAGTCATGGATTTCTATCTTCATAAGATGTTAAGGATAAATTCTCGAAGGTTCGCTTCTCCTTCTGAGAGCCTGAGCGCTCGATCGGTTTAACTGAAAAACTACCCTGCCCCAGGTTAAAGTAAAGGGTTTTTTATGTTTGGCAAGGAAAACTCCTACTTAAAGGCTCAAAGGGGGTAAAGAGGGATTATCTGCCTTATATCTCCCTTGTTTAGGATTTGAAACAATGCCTTACATCATCAGCAGGTTTCAATTAGAAGCATACGACAAGAGATTTGATGTTTTTGGTTCATCATCCTCCTCCCAATTCTCTATCAAAGTAAGAGATCGAGTAACGTTGGCATTATAATTTTATGAAAAAATATTTTGGTGAGTGAAACGAATAGATTTATTCAAGACAAACATTATGCATTAATTATTCCAAAATAAACGAGTTCGTACATGCTAATTATGCTTAATCAAAGAAACAGAATATAAAGAGACAAAATGAATTGTATGACAAGTCCTTCAACTGGTGTTTATGAAGTCTTTGTCTTCAACGCTGGCACGGTAGCAGTGGTTCCCTCTGGCGGAGCCTCACTGGAATGAGTCGTCTTGCTTGCCCAAGCTAGATCTATCAATGCTTCAGTATCAGTCTTTGAATATTCCTTCAGACTACCTTTCCCCGCTTCTTGGTCGGTCGGGGTTACATTATCTTGAGGAATGCTGAAATGGCACGACCTAGGCTTCTGAATAACTACCGGCTTCGGCAGATTCACAGGAGAAGTAGCTGGCTGAGTCATGTTAAAAACTAGGAGAGGAGTCTTGATCTCTGGTTGATGATCACCGAAACACAATATCTTCTGCTCCAACAAATTTTTGACAAGGTTACGGAGCGCATGACACCCTTCCAAATTGTGATCAGGCGCACCTTCATGAAATAAACAATGAGCGGCGGTGTTGTAGTTGGTTGGAAACAGATTTGGAAGCGGACCTAAAGCTCTGGTAGTAATCAAACCTCGTTGTACTAAGTAGGGATACAACTCGGTGAACATCATTGGAATCGGAGGACACGACTTATATTGTCTCCTCGGAGTCTTTTGGCGAGGTGTTTGATTCTTAGGCTGTGGATAAGCAGGAGCGTTGGGCACTCGTTGATAGTTGATAGGAACTTGTGCAGGCTGATGAACAGGAGGCTGTTGATAAACCGGATGCTGATAGACCGGAGTCGGTTGCACAGGCTGATATGTAGAAAATTGAGGACTGAAAGGAGGTGCAACAGTAGCTACATAGGGTTGTGGAGCATATTGAACCAGATAACCTTGAATATGACTCTGCTGATGTTGAAGAGCAACCATCAAGTGA
This sequence comes from Lathyrus sativus, assembly GCA_963859935.3. Classification (NCBI taxonomy): domain Eukaryota; kingdom Viridiplantae; phylum Streptophyta; class Magnoliopsida; order Fabales; family Fabaceae; genus Lathyrus; species Lathyrus sativus. Next base: position 359,861,070 of record OZ012739.1, read on the forward strand.
TTCCTCGGACGTGTAGCTATTTTATGGTGGTCAACGCTCGGAGTTTTGCACTTCAGAGGAGTAACTCGTCGAACTGGTTGAGCAATGGTAGGATACACCAAACTGGATTGACGATTCTGAGGAGGTATGTTCTCAACAGTAACAGCTGGTTGAGGATCCACAATGGTATGGGTAATCTCAAAAACTACAGTAGGCTGAGAATCCATTTTTGCATTAAGAGCTTGTAGCATCTCCATAATCTGCCCCACACTTCCTTGAAGATCTTCAAGTTCATGGCTGACACGGTCGATCTCTCGAGTTTGTTCTTCCATCCTTTTTCGAGCTTGGGCTCTAGTATTGTACTGATGCGGAAGACCCAAGATGATGAAACTGGAAGGTGAGAGAACTGAGGATAAGACACCGGGAGACACATGTAATGCAAAAATATGATGCTAAAATGCAAAATGCGAATGAAATGACTTCATGGAATTCAAAATATTTACGAATATTGCAGAATAACAAAGAAATTTTATTTATAAATTGAAAATGGATTACAAATAATATTCTTAGAAAAGTCTTGACGTAATAGCTAAATAAAAGCTAATAATGACCCTAAGGAAGCTTCATATTCTGCCCCTTGATCTGCTCTTCTAGCTGGGCCTTTTTGAGGATGAGCCTATCTTCAAAAGGATCGAGAGTTAGAGGAAAATAAATCCTTCATCAAAACCAAACAAGGGTACATTGGAAAAGTCTTCACAATTGCTAGTGATCATATTGTCCTTGGTGTCAGATACCTTCAAACACGTGGCTTTAGCAATATCCTGTTCTTTAGGGTCCTTCTCCAAGAAAGGGAAAGGAGTCTTATCCACCATAGACAGCCCTACAAGCTGAGAATATTCTTTCAAAGTAGGTAATAAATCAGGATCATAGAACTGTAGCAAAACCGAAAGACGTCCTTCGTTCACTTTAAATTCCAATAGCGATAACAACCTTCCATACCGGTTACAAAATCCTTCTCGATCTTGGAATAAAGATCCTAGCTTCCTTAGGTAATCTAGCTTAGAACTTTTAAAAGTGTATTTCAAAGTTTTTCTTCTATTGTAATCTATAGTATCCTGCAATATTCATAAATAAGATTTGAATTCCATGAAGTGTAATGCAATGTGATGCTTTTATTGATGCAATGCACATATATTCATAAGTCCTAGGTTAAAGTTATGTGCAAGGAGTTAGGGTCTACCCATCCCAATAAGGTATGTACTAAGGTTAGTTGTACCTGCAGAATAAGGTTCTAAGAAGTGCCCAAAGTCATCAGCCCTTCCTTCGGATATTATCGACTTGCCGACTGACTCGGGGGTCGATAATATTCTCAAGAGAACCTCTTTTGAGTGTAGCATCGCGTAGCAACCATTGTAGGACTACTCCCACATAGTTCCCGCACTACGTCCTATATAAGGCCAAGGTGGTGTTAAGGTAACTACGGTCCTCAATATCACAGACTCCAATCGAAAATAGTAAAAGTTTTCACGACTAACTCGATCAACCGAACCATTTTCGAAAGGGTCTCAACTGAGTGGTGATTCTCGGGTCAACTTGGTCGAGACTCACTCCCGGCAAGCCTCATAGAATATCTCACCTTCCTATAATACGGTCACTCAAGTCTGGGTTAGGACTTATCTCACAATAACAGGGTACCCCCCAAGCAAGGCACAATAATAATACAGATAATTAATAATATAAAAAACATGTTATAAACAAAATAGGGGAAACCCTTAATCATTATGGCATCCCCAATGAAGTTGCCATTTTCTGTTGCGGTGGAAATAGGATATCAAACTATTAATTAGTTTGAATCACAATTCTTAATTCACAACCGCTCTTTGATTTATCCGAAGGAAAAGGTCAAAAGAGGGAAAACTTATTTTTGCATCGTAAACACAACGCGGGGAGAGACCTAGGTAAGGGGTTGGTTAAGCTTAAGGAAGGTACTAGCACCCTAAACTTCTGTATTACTCTACAGGAACCTTTTGTTTATTGTATGCTTTTTTATTTTATTATCTGTTTGATGTATATATTGAGCTAAGGGATAGAGTGACCTAAAAGACTTAAGGGTTAGTCCTAAGTTTACTCGGCAAGACGTCGTATCTTGTGCCTACGTATCCTGGATAGGGAATGGAATCAGAGTAATCGTAGTTCCCCTTGAAAGGGAGGTTAGAAACGTCTTGACTGTGGTCAAGGTTTCAATGGGGAATAAGCATTTCTTAAGGAAACGCTTACGTGGAGTTTCTAAACTCCTATTTCTATGTTGAAAAGTTGAATTGAAATTAGGGTTAAAATTAGGGATTTCACGGCGGGAAACCTTAAACAGAGTACAACGGCTCTTTGACCTAAAAGCTAGGGTAAAGGGTATTTTCGTCCACGGGGGGACGCCTAGGCTATTAGGGTTTTGGAAACGGTCAAGAATTAGGGTTAATGACTCGACGGTCAACGGTTAAACCTAATTCCTTCGGAGGGAATCCTAACGGTAAATCATGCAAACAAACAAAATATCGTACGGCAAAATTAAAGTGCGGAAAGTAAAGAAAGCGTCGCGACAATCACTCGCGTAAATTACAAATCCCAAAAAAAAGCGAAATAAAAATAAACCGCGACCATGGCCTTGCGTAAATTACATCCATGGACCAACATAAATTGAATAAACTAATCAGAATTTAAGTATAGTATGAGGGGAAAAACATAGAACATTTGTGAGAAGGGTTAGACAGAAATATGGCAAAAAATGGAACAGTTAGTATTGAAAGAAAGACAAACTGTAATTTGGAATTTTTATTATTGTTTTATTAGTTTTGAAAAAGAATTTTAGTTTTAATTTTGAAGAAAAGAATTTTAATCTTAGTTTAAAAAAGGTTTAGTTTAAGTTTTAAAAATTTGTTTTAGTTTTGAATTTTAACAAAACTCTAATTTTAATATTTTAGAAAAAAACAAAATTTAATTATGATTTTGTGAGGAAGAAAGTTTTAACTTTAATTTTTTTAAAAATGTTTATCAATTTTAAAAAAAATAGTTTTATACTTAAAAAAAAACAAAGTTTTAATTTGTATTTTAAAAAAAGGTTTTTATTTTACTATCTAAAAAAGTTTTTATTTTAGAAAAGCTTTTAAGAAAAAGTTTTTAATTTGTTTTATAAAAGTAGAACTTTCACTTATTTTTAAAAACAGAATTTTCAATTAAAAATAAATGTACTACTAAAACAACAAAAGGGAAAACAAAAATTGGGTAGGGTTATGGTTACTGCTGCATGCGGCGCCGCTGCCATTGTTGCCTGTTGAAGTTTTTTCTTCTTCTTTGCATGGCCACGATCCCTTCTTCTTTTCCTGCAAAAAAAAACATCAAAAGAAAACATTCGTTAGAAACAAGAGTTACTCACTTTTCAGGGGTTTGAAGTGGCTTTTCCACGATGGAGTTCGTTGATGATGAACGATGATGGTTTTTTTCAAAAATCTCTCCTCTTCTGATAAGTTGTGAGAACGGCCGCCGTTTTTCTCTTTTGTCTCCTTCCCCTTTTATCAAATGCAACTCATGTTTATATAGGTAACAAATTAGGGTTAACTCTAACCTAATGCCCACTTTAAAGCCCAACTTAAATAATTAGTCAAAACTAAATACAATTTAAACAAATTAAAACAAACTTAAAACCCTATTTATTTACTAAACATTAAAAATATTATAAAAAGAATAAAATATTTTCTAATATTTTTAATTTTATGATTTTTGGATGTTTTTATGAATAATATGGAAAAAAGTGAAAAAATAATAGTTTTTAAAAAATAATTTAAATAAAATATGAAAATAATAATTAAATAATAAAAAAACTATTTTTGTTATTTTTTTTTATGAAAATAGAAAAATTAGAATAAAAATAAAAGAAACAAAACAAAAAGTGAAGAAGGTGGGATTCGAACTTTCGACCTCTCACACTCACAACTCCTTACACACGGCCTCTTGCCAATGGTGTTATTTTATTCATTCAAAATAAAGTGGCACTAGAAACCCTATAAACTAAAAGAGCGCGCCACATGATATTTTCTTGCAACAATCAACCAACTACACAACCCGTTAGTGGTTAGTTTAAACGCAATGCAAAATGAAATGGGATGCAAGATGAAACGACTAATCTTAGGGCAAAATTTGGGGTATTACATTGTGCAATTTGGAATATGGTGTGTTAGTGATTGAAATTTGAATATGTGACCGAAGCTTAAGAAGCACTCAATCGCCCACGTTGTAGTGTATTTCTCATCTATGTTGATCTGCATTATGTTTCATCTACTACTTCGATGTTCGAATTGCAGCGAAGTATTAAGGAATAGTAAAAGGTGGCTTTCCAATTGTGACTTTAAAGGGAGGTTTTCCCAAGCCCTTATATTGTTAAGTATTATAAGAACACTCAACCCATATTAATTATTTGCATGGATTGGAATGCACAAAGGTCCGTAAATATTACTCGATGACACGATTGATGACTTTCGTTTAGCCGTCTATTTAGGGTTGATATGTGGAGTTCCTGCTAGAAATGAATAATAAATAGAGGATCACGATTAGACACTAAGGTGCGACGAATGTCATAAATCTTGCTAACAATGTCTATGAATAATAGAGTGACTTTGTAAGCTGTGTAGTGAGATTGTAGAATGCCCCAAGTGAATCCTCTTAGAAAAATTATCGACTACAACCAATATGGTGGTTTTTTCATGGTATGGTAGCCAACCAACAATAAAATCAAGAGACAAGTCCACCCATGGAGCATGAGGAACAGGTAAGGGATACAATAGGTATGCAGATTACTTTATTTCATACTTGGCATATTGGAAATCAGCACAAGTACATGTAAGCGAAAATATTCAATGATTGATTATATGAAATTAAAATATCAATACTTACTTGTTGAAGTCATGATTCAGAATTCCGAAAGGATGAATAACTGGATCTTCTTCTGTATCTCACACTCTAGTTCACAACTCTCAACGAGGCAAGTTGTGGAGTCGTCAGTTATATTTTTTATTCTTTGGTGATTATAGAGGGGACCTAGCCATATAATATATATAACCCTAGTCCCTACCCATTAGGGGCCCAAGGTTAAAGCTCACACTTTTGTCCACACCAATCAGGTTTCAGATGCTCAGCCTTTAGTTAAAAGAGATTACTTAACTAATAAAATGGCTTATATATGCACCCTATCAGAATCACGATTAAACCATTTTTCATAAACTAAATAACAATTGATTGTAGCCCATAAAAAGTTAGATAAATCTAATATTCTCCCACTTGGGCAAAATCAGTTGTATGATTTTTATCTTAAAATACATTTTGAAAATGACTCTTGGGTTAATGACTAGTCGTTTAACAAAAGTCACGCAATATTGAATCACAATGATTATTATATCCTTCATTGACATAAAATCTTCTGTGGTTACAAATACTGCGGACTCCGTCAACTAGTCGTCAATGTGGTGTGTGACAAAAAAATAGCATGCTGATGTGATCCAACAACCAACTACTATTTTCTTTGTCAGTCCTTAACAATTTCTCTCAAATGTATTAAAGCCAAATAAATTGCATGAGTTTACAAACCATAATGCCTCAGCTCCAATATGGCATCGACCACCAACACAGTGGTCCTGACAACGCCGATCTTAAAATCATACCTCAGCTCCAATGTGGTATCGACCATCGGTATAGTGGTCCCAAAGATACCGAGCTCAAAATTATAACCATACCTCGAACTCCAAACTAGTGTCGACCATAGGCATGGTGGTTCCGATGACACTAAGTCCCAGTTTTAACAATTGACATTTAAATAAACAATGATAAATAATAATAATAATAATAATAATAATAATAATAATAATAATAATAATAATAATAATAATAATAATAATATTCATTGTAATATCAATTGCTTAAAATATAAAGTACTTGACAATCCAACACTTAAAGTGTCCAAGATAAAATTTAACATGATAAAAAATGACATAAAGAACAAACTCCCACTAACCAAGTACATCATAAGAACTCACAGTGTCTATGCTCTCAACATGGTTTTTGAACAAAATGGGCCTAAGTTCCTTAGTTAGGGGGTCGGCTAGCATGAAATCAGTACCTGTATACTCAACAACGATCGTTTTCTTTACAAGATCTCTGACTGTCAAATACTTCAATTTCAAATGCTTAGAACCGCTAGAAGTTTTATTATTCTTGGAGTAGAACACAACTGCACTATTATCATAGTAAAGCTTTAGTGGCTTTGCAATGAAATCAACAATACGGAGTTCAATCACTAAATTTCTTAACCAAACAGCATGAGTGGCAGCAGCATAACAAGCAACAAACTCTGCCTGCATAGTATAAGAGGTGACACGAGTTTGCTTTTAACTCTTCCATGATATCGCACCTCCATCCAACATAAAAATGTAACCAGAAGTAGATTTCCTATCATCAACACACTAGCAAGATCAGAGTTAGTGTACCTAACTATTTCCAAGTTGTTAACTCTCCTAAAAATAAGCATATACTCTTTAGCTCTTTACAAATATCTCATCACTTTTTTAGCAGCAATCCAATGATCATTCTCAGGATTAGACTGGTATCATCCCAAGACGTCAACTATGAAAGCAATGTCAGGCCTAGTGCATACTTAAGCATACATCAGACTGCCCAATGCACTATCAAAGGGTTTTCCCTTCATCTCTACCCGCTCAATCTCATTTTCAAGACATTGATCTTTACTGAATTTGTCTCCTTTAGTACTTAGAACATCTCCTGACTTACAGTTCTGCATACTGAACCTCTCCAAAACTCTATCAGTATAAGCCCTCTGTGGCAAACCAAGCACACCACGTGATCTATCTCTGTGTATTTCAATTCCCAATACAAAGGATACTTCACCAAGATCTTTCATATCAAACAACTTGGTTAGCATAAGTTTGGTCTCTTGAAGTTGACCAAGATCACTACTAGCAAGCAAAATATCATCAAAATATAACACAAGAAAGATGAATTTTCTCCCACTAACCTTAAGATAGATGCACTGATCAATTTTAGTTTCTTCAAAACTCAATGAAGTTACCACCTCATCAAATTTCAAGTAACATTGTATAGAAGCCTGTTTCAAACCATAAATAGATGTTCTTAATTTACAAACCAAATGCTCATTACCACTTGTCACAAAACCCTCAGGTTGCTGCATGTACACCTCCTCATTGAGATCACCATTCAGAAAAGCAGTCTTAATATCCATCTGATGCAATTCCAAGTCAAAATATGCTACAAGGGTCATAACGATTCTAAAAGAGTCTTTAGTGGAAACAGAAGAAAAAGTTTCATTAAAACCAATCCCCTCCTTTTATGTGAAACCTTTAGCTACAAGTCTTGCCTTAAACCTCTCAATTTTACCTTTCGAGTCCTTCTTTGTTTTGAATATCCACTGGCATTCAATCTCCCTGCAGTTTCTTGGTAACTCCACTAGTTCCTTAACATCATTATTTACCATGGAATTCATTTCATCATGCATTGCATTCGTCCACATGCTAGATTGAGAAAAGTAATAGGTTTTAGATAATTTTAAGGATCAATAACAATACGAACATCATAAGCATCCTCATTAAGATAAACTACAAAATCATTAGGGATAGCAGGTCGCTTTTGTCTTACTGACCTTCTACATTTTCAATAGAAGGATTGACTACATTTTCAACAAGTGGTTCAACCATATTTTCAACTGGATGTTCAACCATATTCTCATTTAAAGCAAAACCTCCATGAACAGTGGATGATCTAGCATTATCAAGATTAGGCAGTGGCAATGTAACAACATCAGGTATAACATAATCAATATTGTTAGATGTTTTAGTTTGTATTAATTTTATGAATTATATTAGTTTAAAAATCTTTCTAATCTCTTTTATTAATGTTAAATTTTTTATTAATCTCATTTAATTTTTTATTAAGTATTGTAGGATATTTTCAAGGATTTATTGTTTTATCACCTTTCAATTTCCTAAGGGTCGACGACGAGACCTCCATAAATTGTTATTGGTCAAATTATTGATAAATAGCGATTTACCCGAGACCACCTTATTTTTCCCTTCTTATTTTCTTCTTCATTTCGATTTTATTTCATTTTCTTGATCTATGAAGTCTTTCGATTCGTGAACGTTGGTTTTCAAGGTTGTCGACCTTCATTATTTCAAATCTGTAGAAAATGATCATTTGGATCATTTTTCTATACTTGGGGATAGTGAGAGGTTACCCTCGATTAATTAACACGAGTTTGTGATTAAGACGAGATTCCATCTTTCTTTTATCTGTGCGACACGATTTAATCAGAGAATGATCCTCAATATCATTTCTCTATCTTGTTTTTTAGCACAGATATCAATTTACGCGGCCTCCTATAGTTCGACTTTCATCATAAGTCGAGCTACGACGGTTTAGCATTACCTTTCGCCCCGATTCAATTCATAAATCGACAAACCACTAAATTTACTTTCCGCCAATATACACTTGCTTTATTTTTAGTCAAATATACATTGTTTTACTTTCAATCAATATTACCCTGATTATATTATCTTGTTCATATACTTGTTGATATTTATCTTAATATACCATTGTGAATATTATCTTGTTTATATTGTTATATATCTTGTATATTATTCATATGTTGTTCATATTCATTTTATTCACCCATATTCTAAAACACTTAATAACTATCAAAACCATAAAATTCTAAATTGGTGGACTATTGATCATTATCTTTGGTATTGAAGTTTAAACCTTGTACATAAACCTTAGTTTGGATGTTTTTGTCCAAATTCTTGTTCTTTGTTTAGTTTAGGACACCTCGCACACACACGGATTTATCTTGGGCTACTTGACAATGAGACCATTTATTTTTCGCTATCCCATGTACTTTATGTGTATCCCCCTCCCGCTACAGTGTACTAGTTTAGTTCTTTTCATGCTTGCTTGCTACTCGTTAAGAAAGATAAAAATGAATTAGGCTAGAACACGTTTCCAAAATAAAGAACAAATGAGGCTTGATCCAACGTCAAGTCATTTTCAAACTCATTTCAAATTGGATCACCTTAGGGTTTCTCCTTCTCATTTCACCCCTCTTCCATCAAATCATGCTAACCTTGTATGTATTCAACCCTTGTAAGTCAATTTATTTGCGCATCACCATCAACCTACCATGATCTATTCACTACCCTTTCTTTTCTCTATTTCTTTTCGTCTCCTTGAGTCTAAAATTCTTGGTCTCGCACCAAGTGCATTTTCAAAACTCTTTTCCTGATAAACTTGAATGGTTGTGGAGTGGTTAGGCGAAGGCTTTCTCCTATCCCGAGTGCTTGACATTACCTTTAGGGTTCACTGTTGTAAAGCACTTATCGTTTAAGATCAAAACATCTTTAATTAGAGAATGATGTTCTCTTTGTATTAAACTAAAGAGAGAGGACTGAGTGCAGACTTCTTCTTCTCCGAGTATCAGGATACTCATTGTAGAGTGCATGGTCCCGATACTCGTCTTTTAATACGAAGACGTGAATATATTCGCCACACCATTTTCACAATAAATCTTTGAGATAAAGAATTGGGTACTACTCGCAAGGGGTTACTATCCGAGGACCTATTTCACCCTTAAAAATAACTTTCACAAATCAAATGTAACATCTTGCCTCGATGGCCAAAACTATCTCTTTTCAAAAGGATATGTTACGACCGTTCTACTGCAAACAGGTAACGCCTAAGACTCCACGAGCGAGCTGCAATACACCTAACTGCTAGAATGCGTACGTTAGTATCATCTACAAAAATACCAGTAAACCGTAGGCCGAACTACGACTGCTCTGATTCTTCACTTCTTTTAAATGAAGACACATAGGCACAAGGGCCCTAATCTTTGCCGAGAACACTTCCATCTTTTTCCCTGTAGTCCTCCAAACTACGTCGACTCTGACTTTCTCATGCCTGTTGAGAATACGTAGGCATAAGATCGCAAGGTCCTACCGAGTCTCTTTTCCCCCTTTTATCTCTCTTTTCCCTCATTTCCAACCTTTCTCTCTCCCCTTGGAACACTCTTTATAGAAATACCCTCTAGCAAATACCTTCACGCATAGATATACAAATGGTTCCCATCGAGTACGATGGATGCGAGGGGTGCTAATACCTTCCCTTCGCATAACTGGCTTCCGAACCCTTTCTCTTGGTTGCGATACCATCTTATCTGTTTCTTTCTTGGGGTTTTCTCGATGTTTCCCCTTCCCCTTATGGGATAAATAAATTTTGATGGAGACTTTTCTGTCCTTCCGCTTTCATCTCTCTGTCGTTGCATTTTTTAAGTAACGACAATAGTAACACCTCTGTGCGAATCGAAAATCGTCCCTCTCAAAGTCCCTGGCCAAGTTCGAACCTCGTTCAACCTCCATTCATACACCACAACACCAAATCACAAACCTCACAACTAAAACAAAATCAATACACCAACATCATAATAACAAAAAAATAGAGTTGAAATAGAAAAAGAGAAGAAGGAAAGTTGGTTCAGAAATTATAGCGAACACTTTGCGAGAGAGGTGTAAAGATTCACATCTTAAAAATGAATCATTGACTGTAATCACCCACTCTTAAATAACCAGCATTATATGGTCGGAGCAGAGGAAAAAGTGGAGAAGGTTCATACGTGATTGCGATGAGAAGCAAACAAGTTTTGTAGAGATCTATGAAGTTTTCTTTGGTTCAGATCGAGAAACTTACTGCTTCATGTTAGTATGATATCCACCATTATCGTTCCGTTCACCATCACTATTGCGGAATCCTCCTCCGGTAACCGTGCCCTTTCACGTCTTTGATTTGGATGTGATATTATTATTGAGCTTCTTTTCTGAATAAACCATGATTTTGACTTGTTTGATTTCATTTTGACTAGTTTTGTTTAGAATAAATAAGACAACGAGGATATGTTATCATTATGGTTTATTCCCTTTTAATGATCATCTTTTTTCAATACCTAGAAGTTAAAGCTTGTTTTTGAATAAGAGAAGAAAATTGTTTTCATTTTCCAATCCATCACCATGTCTCACGATGTGACAGGCTTATTTTCAAATTCAAATAAATTTACCAGTATAACTTGTTTCTCTTTATTTAGTTTAATTTTTTCTTATTAATAATTAATTAGGTTTTGTGATATATTTGTTTGTTTGGGTCATTGCAATACTTTTTCTTTAGGTTCATCAATTCATACACCTTGCTCTCAATCTATACCTCCTTGGTGGTTTAGTTTCTTATTTTTATTTGATTGTTTTAAATTATTTGATTATTTGGTTTTTGTTAAATAGTTTCTTTGGTTACGTGTTCCATCGATTTGATTGGGTTTCGATTTTGTAAGTTTAATTTAATATTAGTTTTTGAAATCTGTGTAGACGCATAAATTTTGTCGACCGGCCTTGTATAAGAGTGATTCTCACTTGAATCCACTTTAAATGAGCTTATCATGGTCCTAAATTTGGTTGCCTCCGATTTCGCTTATTTTCAAGTCCCGTGGCCACTCATTCAATTGGGTTCTTTTTAATTTCCTTATTATCTCCACATTCGAAAAAATGTACCCCCACTCCCGTGACACGTAATAACTTTATCGCTTTCCTTCCTTTTGTTTATGTCTTGTCATCACCTAAATCATTTTCAAAATAATTCTCGATTCATATCGAGCCATCTTTTACACCCTTGTAAGTCAATCGTTTTATAAGCATCGACATCAACCTCATGGTCACCATACACAAAATTCATAGCTTACTCATGGGCTTTCTTACAATGAGACCTATTTGATCAATTACTTCTAATTGGTCATTTAGAAGACTAGCCCACTTTGCTAGTGCACACAATTAAAGTTAATTTCGATTTCTTTCCTTTACTTATTTGTTTATATTTTTTCTTTGCGTGGTGATTGAATTCCAAACCCTATAGCTCTTGTTCCATATATCAAACCCTACCCAACTCTTGTAAGCCGATTGCCTTGTGCATCGACATCGACCTTACCCCTTACCCATTAGGACATCCTTCCCATTTAGTTCAAAGCTATACACCGTTTCGAAGGCAAATTTAAACCTCGATCAACATCAAGAATTTTTATCAAAGTCCAACTTAATTAACTTAAATATACTTAGACCATATTTCAATAAAAGATGAAAAGGGAGTTGGAATGGAGCCTTCGATTTCTCTCCTCAATTGTTTGAGTCCGAGGAGCCTTTCTTACGCTTGAACAATTGTATTCTCTAAAAGATTCTTAATCCGTTCTACATCAAACTATTTTCATAATAAACCAAATCAAATCTATTTTCTCAACCACTTAGATGAAAAAGAGAGAGAATCGAGTCTTTGATTCAATCTCCCGATTACTTGGGCTCGATGAGCCTTTCTTAAGCATTCAAGTAATTGTCATCCGTTTAAAATACTTTAACTATATCAAAACCCTTTCACAATTAAGGTTGAAAAAGATAGAGATTCGAGTCTTCAATTCACTCTCCCGATTATTTGGGCCCGATGAGCCTTTCTTAAGCATTCAAGTAATCGTCATCCAAACAAAACACCAACATATTAATTCAAATTCTCGCCGCCGTGCAATTTAAAACTTTTTATCAACGAACGATGTTTAGTCCCTTCTAACGTGCATGCAACTAAATGCTTAAGCCCCTGTCAAGAGTAGAAAAGCTAACATTTCGCCTTTAGAATACGACCTAAACATTTGTTCGATAAAACACACTAACCAACCGTAATTATAACTACGAACGCTTTGATGTCTCATTTGCCAATGAGAATATGTAGGCATATGATTGCGACATCCTAACGAGCAACCTTCTCCTTTTTTTGTCGTAGTCCCACAAACTACTGACGCTCTGATTCTTCATTTTTCAGAATGAAGATACACAGCCACAAGGGTCTCAATCCTTGGTGATCCCCTTAATAAGAAACCACTCATTTCTCCTTAGTAATCTAAATCCATTTTTATTTACCTTTTCACTTTATTCCCTTAGAATAAAACAAACAATCTAAGCTAACATTTCTCATGAAAAAAAATTGGAGTGAAAAAGATGAAGGGAGCTATTTTTTTATAATTTTTTAAAAATAAAATGAGAAAATAAAACATTTAAAATGAAATGAAAATGCTGCAAAAAAACCACACCCTTTAGATTTGATCAAAGGCTAGGAACCAAAAACGTGCGCAACCATCAGATTTCATTTAAAATAGATCCAAAGGCCCAGATCAACAGAGACATTATAGAGTTTAAATAAAATAACGTGCAGGATCTATTTTAAATCAAAACAACTTCGGGCCACTGTGGAACACTTCTGATCGTCTTCTCCGGTGATTTGCTCACCGGAGTTTGGCATTTTGCAAGATTAGGTCACAAAACCATCACCATTACATCTGTTTCATCAGTGTGAATCCAACCATGTGCTTCACTTTCATTGATTGAAAGTAAGTAGAGAGAATTTCAAAGAAACTCAGTGAAACAAGAAAACACGAAAAAAAATTAAATAACTAATCTGAACAATCAACACAAGGTAAGTGAGGGGAAACAATCAGGAAGTAATATGCTACATCGTTGTAACTTGTTTGAGTCCAAAATATGCTCAGAACTACCTTGTCCAAATGATGATCAGAGGTGTTGAAAGCTGGATATGGTTAGATCAATTCAGTGAGTCTTAAAGCTTAATTCTTGTTGCATAAGCTTCAGAGAAGAGTGATGAAGCTAATGTAATCAAGAAATAAGGTTGAAAGAGCTTAGAATTTGAAAACGAAATCACAAATTTTCAGTGCAAGGTGGGAGCTCGATCAGAGGTTCTGAGGGATTTCTAAGCTTGGTTTTTAGTGCAAATGCTTCCTCTATTTATACCTGAGATGAATGAATAAGATACGTGTGAAAATTAGTTGCAACTTGTGTGAAATTATGTACACTAAAAATGTGACCAAGCTTGTATGGAAACTCATCAAAACGCAGCGTATTTTTTTTTTCTGATTTTGGGTCGTTTTGCATCACAACCCATCATTTAACATAATCATAGACAAAACACATGCATACATTGACTTAATTTAGAGATTTGAGTGAATTGCAAATTCTGGTCATAACCAAAACTCAGTTCCATGGGGTCATGTTCATATATAGGTCAAATGCAATCTACTCGTGCATTTCTTGATTTTCCTTAAGCCAAATGACCATCCCATGGGGGGAGAACACAATGCAAAAAGAATCAATACAAAATGATACTTGAGATGAAAATGGCATGAGTTGAAATTTGAGGTCGTGGCACTGAAAAACTAGTCAGGCATTAGGTCAAACAGGTCATGACCTAGTTTTGTGCACAAATGACCTTTAAGATTTAAGGTCTTTGGAGCATGATTTGATGTTTAACCTCTAAAGAAAAATTTTAGATGACATCAAAAAGGATATTTGGAAGAAAAAACACGCCCATAAAAGTTGAAAATTGAAGAAGATATGATCTTTGGAACATAGACATGTCATACTTGAACTTTAGGTCAAAATTTTCTAAGTCCACAAAATGACCTCTAATGTCTTCAAACTTTTGATAGCTTTCCAAACATAATTGGCTTTTGACTTGTGAAAAGAAGTTGGAGGGGGTGTCAAGAAGAGTCATTTTCCCAAAGAAGCATTCAAAAATGTTAAAGTATGAAGAAGTTATGAAGTTTTGAACTTGGACTTAAAATGTTGACTTTTTGGTCAAACCTCCTTGTACAAACTTGCAACCTTGGACTTTTTCTTGCATTTCAAGGCACATTGATAATCATATGAATTCAAAATGATGTACTCTTGAATATCCTTTGATGAAACTTGCAATGGCTTGAGGAAACTTGTTGATGAAGGCATGGAAATAAACACATAAACCTTTGGAATTTCTTGAGAAACAAGCCATCAAACCTTGAAACATTCTTGATCAAATGAAGTTGAATAATACTTGAGACTCTATACTTTGATATTAGAGTCCATGCTTTGATGAAAGCCTTTCGAAATCAATGGTTGACCATATTTTGACTTGAGAAACTCAAACCTTAGCTGAGGAGACAATTACTTGATATTCTTGATTTCAAACCCTACCTTGCAAAAGACATAAAAGGGAAAAGACATATTCTTTTTGTACTTTGATTAATGGTTAGTGAATTGTAAAGCATATGAGTATAAAAATATGAAAGATACACAAAGATGTGCTTGGTGATCTCTACAAAGGAAAAACCCAAAGATGAGAGGGTTAGAAGTCAACCAAATTTGTGATCTTGATGCATTGCAAAGATGTAAATGAAGTGGGATCTTAGGGGTAAAAATTAGGGTATGACACTTGGCAGTAGTCAAAAGGATCCTGCGCTATGTTAGAGGTTCTATTGGCTACAGAATTCTCTTTCCCGCAATGAATACATGCAGAAAATGCGGTTAGTTCGTTTTCACCGATTCCAATTGGTGTGGAGATAAGGATGATCGAAAGTCTATAGCTGGGTACGTCTTTATGTTCCGTGCGACACCAATCTCATGGTATTCGAAGAAGAAAATAGTGGTTGCAATATCATCTTGAGAGGAAAAGTATATGGCTGATTCGTTATGTGTGTGCCAAACCGTATGACTTATGAATCAGCTAGAAGAGATGAGAAACAATGATAGTGAGGCTGTCACACTCAGTTGACAATGTTTCCGTGATTAATATTTCAAAAAACCTAACTTCACATGGGAGGAGCAAGTACATAGAGATGAGGTTCCACTATTTGAGGGAACTAGTTGTTGAAGGGAGGTTACGTTTAGGATATTGCAGAAGTGAGGATCAAGTAGCAAAGTTGTTGAGGAAAGGGGTCATGAATGATGTCTTCAAGAGGTTGAAGATGAGCATGAGAATGGTAAACTTGCAACATTTGAATTAAGGTGGTGTGTTAAAGTTTGAGGAATGTGATTGCAAGTGCTGGGATGCTGTTTTGAAGTAAAAAAGTGCAGTTTTCGAAGGCGTAACCGGTTACCACAATTGGTGTAATCGGTTACATGAAGTGTCAAAATAACATAGCTTTTGTCAAGGCAGTTGTAATCGGTTACCTGTTTTGGCGTAATCGGTTACGGGCCCGAGTTTTTGTATTTTTTGCTTATGTAATTGATCATTTTGTATCCTTATTGTTTTGTAACTCCTATATAAGTGTATTGGGTGCACTCTCACCCAAGCTAATGATTATTGTGCTCTCTACTTCTAAAAATATAATTTCACACCAATCTTATGGTTGCTTGTTCCAACATCATGAAATTTTAAAACATACTATAAAAAATTAAATGGTTCTTCCATCTAACTATTTACTCCCTGCATTAATAGGCTGTTGAATGTGTTTTTAATGGCCTCTAAAGTATAATATTTTGTTTTACTTCCAAAGAAATTGGCATAATATCTTAGCCGAAAATAAATAGTTATCGGAAACCAATCCTTAGTTGATTCAGTGATGATTGATGTTGGACTTGATAGGGAGGACCACGGTTCTTCAACCACAATGATACGTATTTGTGACACACTTCAACTAATTGAAAGTAAGTACTATTAATTTCTATACAATTTTCAATTTTTAAAACTCTGATATATTTCATCACATTCTTTGTTAAAACAGTTGTTTAATAGTCCCATCAAAGACATCCGATAAAATTAAAACGATGCAGAGAAGATTAGCACGATCTCTACACAAATATGACACGCACATATCAAGAAATGTCTGTTTGGGTTAGAACTAGGCCAAACCAACCTGCCACAATGGTTTGAACTACACAATCAAGCAGGGTCAGGCCAAACCAAACCTGCCACAATGGTCATGGAAAAACACCACTTGCAGTATGGAAAAATTATGTATATTGATCGCAACATCAATTAATAATAGTCGATTAAAATAACAC
This sequence comes from Lathyrus sativus, assembly GCA_963859935.3. Classification (NCBI taxonomy): domain Eukaryota; kingdom Viridiplantae; phylum Streptophyta; class Magnoliopsida; order Fabales; family Fabaceae; genus Lathyrus; species Lathyrus sativus. The sequence continues at coordinate 359,878,025 of OZ012739.1, forward strand.
ATCAATATGTAATTAGCATAACGAGAAAAACACGGTTGTACTTGACAGTTTCATAGACAATTTGTTTTGCACTAGTGACAGCAAGGTAAAGGAGATCATGAATGTTAATATATGCAAATCCATTAGGAACTTTCAACAACATTTTCATAAATTTAGTCACAGCATCAACATCTGCTTTATTTGTGATCAAGGGCACACCAGGCTGTAAAACATGAAACAAATATTAAAATTAAATTAGCACTTTTCAAATAACATGACTTATGTTCTCATATATAACTATAATATAAAGTCTCCAACTACATTCATCAATTAGAATACTAAAGTCATCCAATTCTTAGTACCATTTCAGATCCAACCAAAGCTTAAATCTCTTATTGTCATAGGCATAATACCACTGTTAGGTGGTTCATGTCAAATAACATACTAGCTTCATATTTCTTAATTAATCTTTACCTATAAAAGCATGATGTTAGTAATCTCGATGGCGGATGGCAGTCCATGGCTGAGAGCCAAAATCCTGCAATACCATCTGGTTTATAGGTTTTGCATTCCCTTAACATTTGCAAATTAGTTAGCTATCACTTTCTTCATGTCAATCTTTAACGACAGCACATAAGATTTTTTTCAAACAATCAATAACTACATTTTCACATATTGTCAATTCAACTATACACAAAGGTTATAGTTTTTTTTTTCCAACCACCAACAACTTTCTTACATTCAATTCAAGCAATCTAATCTTTTCAATAGAGTATCCACTAAGGTTGTCACCGAATAGACCATGTTATGTTAGTATACATGCACTGTTTGTTACTACTATAAATAAGAGTTTTGTAATTTATCAATCGACACTATAGGAAACAGAAAGTGGACAAAGAATGCAAAATTAAAATAATAAGCCAAAAAAATCTCTTTAAAACGTTGAATGCACATCTGACCTTAATCAATCAACAATGTCAACCTTTGCCGAGGGTGAGTTTTGAAGCAAAAAGTCCACTAATCCATCAGGTACGGATGAAGAATATTTCCTTTTTACTTTCAGTGACTTCATGTTACACAAGAAAGAGAACTCAAACTTCACTAAATCGGGAACAAGGGAAAGAACCTAAGATATCGGGATGAATCAGTATAGTAATATTTTTCACAGCTGAAAATGAAACAATTTTGTTTCTTATACCAAACATGCTCTAAAGTACCTTAAGAGTAGTGGAAGTAACTGTCAATGATTTGATATTAGCAAGCTCAACCAGCCAATTGAGTAGAACCAAAGGAGTGTCTGCCGTATGTAACCAATAATCGACATCAATATTTGCATGTTTGACAGTGGAGAGATTGCTATTGCTTCCACAGAGTTTCTGAACAGGAAAGCCACTAAAATTAAAGGTACAAAGACTTGGTGTAGATAGCTCAAATCCGAAATAGGCCTTATGTGCCCTATAACTCATGATTATAGTTAAATTTACAAGTGTGGCACTTGATATGCAAAGGTTTTGGGCATCAAGAACTTCACATTTGTCAATGAGCAAACTATTCAACTTGTTTAACGAAGAAAAAGGCTCAATGCGTCCATCATCGCCGACAAGAAAGGTGAATGACTGTAGAGACAAACTGGTTAATGCTGGCAAATTTGGAGAAATAGGGAAAAAGGCTTTCATAGTATACAATCTAGAGCGGAAAACAGAAAGTTTAAGAGACGTTAAAGTGCGACATGAAAACAAGCAAGGGGGGAGCTGTTGAAAACGACATTTGAGATAGATATCTAAATGTTGGACATTGTGTGAAACTGCGTATTTTATAATCCATTTGAGTTGGCGAGGTTCCCTAATTGCATAGCGGTGAACATCGAGAGTGTGGAGTGAGGCTGAGTAATCCCGAAGAGATAAGATTTTAGACATGAATTTGTTGAAATTCTGGACCGCCTGGAAGTTTGAAGAACCCCGGGCAGTTTTGAAGTTTGAAGAAGTTAATCTAAGGACGGAAAGAGACTTCCAAAGGTTCTTCCATCTCTTGGAGAGAATGGAAGTTTGAACAACTATTTTGGCATTCAAAAAGGAGAGTATATGGAGTAAAAGGCAGTTGGGCAGGTCACTGAGTCTGTCTTTGTTCTTCTCTTTGTTTTCACAGTAACTATGTTTATGCTTTCTTCTCTTCATTGTCTCAGAGAAGAAGAAGAAGCAAAGTTGAAGAAAAGTGGAGTGGTTCTTCTATGAAGATTAGGGGAGAAGAGAGAAAAAGTACCTGGCTCGCTTTTGAGTTTTTACTCATCCAGTAAAAATGACCCTTCCTCTTCCTATATCTAAACCAGTGCTCTTCAGTTTCTTTTTAAGTGTTATTTTTTGATTTTTTATCGAAGAATTGGAATTGTTTTAATAAATACTGAAGAGGAAACGCTGGATGAAAATGATGAATTGATGCAAGTAGAGAGCAGTTACTATGAAAATTAATTATTAGGGAGATGAAAATGACCGATATTGAAGTGGTTTCACCACAAAGCAAATTTTTTAGTGAGGTATTTTAAAATAAATAGTAAATGTTTAAAAGGACTTTTGATTCTCCTTGTTTTAATTTAAAATTTAGCTTTTTTCTCCATCCATTTTATAATTTTTGGAATTTTTTTCTCTATTTTTACCGAAGTGGCATGTTTATAGTATGGCAATGATGTGGCAATTAAACTTTGACTTCAACAATTTAATGTTAAATTAAATTTTATTATAATTTAATTAAAATATTCTAAAAAAATAAATCTTCAAAAGTAAAATATTTGGGTTAAAAATCTGGGAAAAAAATCAATTTTAAATTTTAATTACATTAATACAAAATAAATAAAAATATCATATTTTAACAACTTTTCAATTTAATTAATAATTAAAAACACTAAAATAACACAATTTATTTATTTTTAATTATTCAAATTTTTTATCATCACGGTCAACAAAACGTTAACACTTAGAAACATCACCAATTATAATTATATATATGAGTCAAGTAATTATTGTTTCTTGCTTGATAATCACAAAAAGGACTTTCCTTTATTGTATCTTCGGCCAACCTAAAACAGTCATTCGTCTCCAAGGTTTGTCGTGATGTGTTGAACGGAAAGTATTTCTCGGTAGGTGTCGGCCACATAATGTCGGGTTAACTACAAAGGGGAAAAGTATAAGAACCGATTGCAAGAAAAGTGGGTAACAAGTGTATTAAATGTGTTTTCCATCATTAGGACGTTTCATAGGATTTTCAGCATGTGGCCTTAGGTTCGTAGATTAGGGCGTGACGTTTCTCTTTAAAATTCTTAAGTGCATTCATTTGCCATTATGTTTCCAATGTAAGATCTGGATGTTTCGTTTTTCATCCCCATTTTCTTTAATTTGGATCGTTGATCACTTGGTTAACTATCTTTTATATAAGGGTCACTTGATTTTTTGGATCAACTTTTTCCCTCATTATGAAATGGAATACACTTCGTCTTTGAGAAATCAACATTTCTTTTTTAAACTTCTGGTGACTTCTTATTGCAGTGCCATTTTCCTCTATTAGAGTAGTGTGTCTTATGATTTATTGTCAACCTTTCACTCCATTTGCATGACATGATGTCTTTCCTTTAACTCCCTTCCAGGTACCATCCCTACTTTTTACTTTCCTTTCTTAATTTTAATTCTTTCACTTTTTTCATGGCTAATATAGATGAACGGCCCGCGACTTTGGGGAGTAGATATGGTGGTGTCTAATATTTCTCATATGTGGGGGAAGAAATTCCATATAACTCGAATACTACTTCTTTAGCACATAATCTCCCTGACATGAACTTCATAGTTATTTTTATGGGTGTTAGCAATGGAGTTTGGATGCTAAAAGTCATCTAAAAAACATGTGGTTTGGTTTGATTCTTTTTAAAAATAAAACTAAAATAAACAAAACCAACCCAATGTGGTTTGGGTTGGTTTAGGTTTTTAGAATATTTTTATTGATTCATACATATGCGTATACAGTGGACAACATAACTTCGTGTTTAGACACCCATACATAACCAAATAAAAAAAACTTATCATATTAGGACAACAACTTCCTATTTAATATACAAAAGTTAGATTAGACAAAAGTTGAATAAGAAACATATAACAATAGCATATAAAAAAATCAAAAATATTATAATGAAACAGAAAAAAATAGAGGAGATAAATAATTAGAGAAGATGAAAAAGAAATAACAAAAGAGATAAGAGATTAAAAAAAAAGACATGATAAAAACGAAATTCGAAGAGAGAACAATATCATAAAAATGAGAAAATCAAAAAGAGAGAATATAAGAGAGGTGAGATTAGAGAAGAAAAAGAAAAGTGTACATAGAGAAGAAGATGAGAAGAATGTACAATATTTCCTGGAGAGATTTGAAAAGGCTTAAAATAAAGCCTTAAGTGTGAGGAAGAGAAAAATTATGGTAATCGTAAGGATAAGGCATAATACGTTGAGTTTGGGTTAGATGTGAGTTGAGTGAAGTTTGGATTATAATATAATGTAGTTTGGTTTGGATTGGTTTGGTTTGATTTGTAAAATACAAACCATAAACCAAACCTCCATTATGTTAAAAAATGACCCAAACACGTCCGAACCAAATGTGGTTCTTTGCGATTTTTGGTTTGGTTCGGGTTCGTTAATGGTTTTTTGTTGATCCGGTTCAGTTTTGTACAATCCTAGTTACTTCTAAGAGTTCTTAGTCCAATAGTGCTTCTAGTGAATCCTATTTTGATAAAACCTCTTTAGAAGAGTATTCTCTTAATTTCTCCAATGAGTGTGTTGGAAAAGCCATTAACACAAACTCTTCCATCACGGGGGTAACCAATAGCTTTCCTCCACCTGCCCAACCTTTATTGGATAAAGAGGTTATTCCCCGAGATAAGTTGAGGACTATAGAATCGCACATGGACAATATCCTAGTGAGTTCGAGATTAAGGATCATGTTAAACTTTGAAATCAAACCTCCTTGATTGGATGGCTCTTCTCGCCGTCCGAGGTTCATACAAATACTTTATTTCAAAAGTTGACTGATGTGTATCAGTATTGCTAGGTAAATCCTAGATTATTGAGGATTATCTCTCTTTTTAAAGATACAACCAAAGTAGAAGGTGTTGTAAAAGAAGTAAGTCTGCCTTTTGATTGAACGGTTCTCCCTATTGATTCTGATAAAAGGTTCTACAATTGTTTTGACGGGTGATATGTCTCTTTTGATGAATGCATGCTCACTTAACAAAATTTCAGATTACCTTTCAACGGATTTAAGGAAGGGGGCTAAACCATTTGAGAATTTTGTCTTATTAATTTCATCTAAGCGCTTAGGATTTCGTGAAGATGTTCCAGTTTTTGTGTGAATAACAAAACTAGAAGCTTTGTCTAAATTTGTATTTCCATGTCTTTGTCGTGATCAATACCTTCCAAGATATTCTAAAGGCCAGATGTTATTCTCGACATACCAAGTTGCTAAGAAATTTGTCGTTTATGCTTAAAATTGGGAGGACATTAAAGTTCGCTTCTTTTTTGTGAGCCCTCAAAGTCCAGAAGCTCACTCTGTCTTTTGTAAGATCCTTGGGAGAATTATCTTTGGTACTTGATTCTTCTAGTGATACAGCTAGCAGATAAGAATGTGAATATTGAAGTCAAATCATGCGGGACCAACAACTTGTCATACAAGAGCCTAAAAGAAAAACATAATCAACATTAGAATATTCAGTTAAATGAGAAAATTTTAAAATGTTCAATTATTTAATTAAAATGGATCGGAGTACCTAATGTAGGAATGCATAACACCGACGCCCAATTCAGAATGTTGGAAAACCTGGTCCAAATCCTCCTTAGCAATTGTTTCGGTATATTCAAAACAGAAAATACCTTCCTCCTTAGGTATTTGACGGATGCCACCCTCAGCCACATTTGTTGTTCCTACATATGTTTCAAGGCACAACCTAAATCGAGGAACAAATGCTTTTTTTGGCTCGACCTTTTTTTTTTGTTGGGCACTTTGGAAGATTCAGGCATCTTACCTTTGCTGACTTGTTGCAACTATTGATCATGAACCTAAAAGTCATATAAGTTCAGTAATTAATGTATAATAAGATAATCACGTAACTGTAGTAGTACAGGTTTCTTTGATGCAGCTAAATCGGTTTCCCGCACAATGATTCCCTTATCTTTTGATTTAGATTTTGTAGGAGTCTAAGATCATCATGTAAATAAAAAAATGTAAATGTAAGAATAACTTTCATCTATGGGTCATAAAACATTTGAATATTACAAGGTTCATAATGGTCTTCAACATACCTCATCATCTAAGAAAATGAGATTTGTCGGCCATGCAACATACGCTCCTATTGCGTCTCCCACCACTGTTGCGTCTGAAACATCATCGGGTATAGGCAACAACGCATCCCCCTCTAACGCAATATCAACTGATACTTTCAAAAATCCAGTAGGGAGTGGTTTATGGTGAGTTAAGTCTCCCACAGTGTTATGCATCTTTCCCTTGCCAACCATGCGATAAGTCGGTGACGATAAATATAACCGACAAGGTGAAATGCTCTAAACAAATAATGATGCCGATTAATGTGTCAATTAAGAAAATTATGCTAAATTAATTTCAATGTAATATATACAATTACCTCTGGAAGCTTCTGCAGACAATTGATAATATCTTTGTCACTAGTATCTTTATCCTCTGGACCGCGCCTTTCCGACATGTATCTTTCTTTGTCCTTCTGTAATTCGCGAATCTGAGCTTTCAATTCCTCCAATGTATCCATCACTTCTTTATTGCTAGGATTTTTTTTCTTTGGCTTCTTATAAAGTTTTGATGGAGTGACACCAAATCCCTTACCGCTCACACGCCCAGAATACTCAGGGATATTTAACACCTGAATCAGTATGCTCATGCAATCATCGTCCTCAGCTAGAGTTATACTCTGGGATAGAGTCTCCTGAAATATAGATAAAAGCATATATAAATATATTATACACTTTTGATCAGTTACTGACAAAACTAATGTTGTACTTACACATTGTTCAAATACTTGTTGAACTTCTTCCTGAACGACTCCATCTCTTCCCACACGGGCAGCCTTCCACACAACATGGTCCAGAAGAGATGTTGCATCACTTTTCTCCTCTTCTAACTACGGATTAAGACGTATAATAAAGCATTCATATCCTATTATATATACTTACTATTTTTGGTAACTATATCATATTAAAGCATTTATATATACTTACTATTTTTTGTTCTAAGCGTGCATATGCCAAACGCCCTTTTTTGTATGGATACGCAGGTTTTGATGCCCGTTTCCGATTTACGCCACTCACAACCTAAAAAAACAAGTTTAAGTCATATCAGAACTCTTGTGGAAGAAGTATATATATTATACATTGTTCATAATAAGTTGTACTTAGTAAAAATTCTTTGGTTCTTCGCTTGACAACAAATGTCTCCCATTCTTCTTCTGAAATCAGATCAGCGTACTTCTTTAGACGCTTCGAGTCGACAAAGTTTCCATCAGAATCTTTAAGAGACTTGTTCGTTAAAAACACTCTAAATCCCCTCATTCATTTTCCGGCCAATTGAAGACAATATTTTTTCCTGCAATCATCAATATTAAAAGATCTCTGCAAACAAATACGCATACATATAACATGTTAGTAGAATTAATTTAAAGATGTAACCATCAACATAAATAAATATAATCAAATATCATACCTGTATCTCGCTCCAAATTTTGTTTTTAGCCGGTTGTAGCGAAGGAATTCTCCAATTATCGCAAGTAATCGGAATTTGCGAACGTACAAGTGCTCCAATGTAACTTGTCAGCATCGCACTGTTAGGCTCAACTAATTGATCTCTTTCATTCCAATGCACATCATACTTAACACCCTTATCTCTCACACAGATGATTTTTTTCATAATCGTTATTCCTCTTTTGAAATCGCCTTCCATGTCTTTTGTTGTTTCGTTTCCATCATTTGATGTTTCCTCATTGGTGGCCATAATACCTGTAATTCAGAAAACCAAAGTATCAAATGAATGACATGAAAATATGTAAATAAGAAATATATATAAGAAATGTATAAATAAGAAAAACACACACATAATTTTATTGAATGACATAATACGTAATTGTATTGCATGATATAAATATGTAATTTTATTCAATGAGACAATGTGTAATTTTACAAGTACCTTTGTCACTAAGATCTCTTTCTTTTCTTAGTTGGAATGTGGTTTACTTGTCTCTTAACAACACGGACGAATGGATTGATCCAAATTCCCTCGTTATGATCATTTCTAATATATGATTTGTCTGCTCTAATATTCTCATATGGAACATCTATAACATAAGATTCCTTCTCAACATCAACATCCCCCTTGTCTCCAATATTATAATCGATTACTTTGTTGGAAAAAAGAACTATAGACCATTTCGTACTTGTCGGATCAATGACATAGAACACTTGTTTAGCTTGCGTGGTTAGAATAAAAGACTCATCTTTGTACCCCACCTTATTAAGATTCACTTGCAAATATCCTGACTTATCCATTCGTATGCCACTATTATTTTCAACCCACTTGCATCCAAAGATAGGAATCTGAAACTTTTTATAATCAAACACCCAAATGCACTCGATAACCCCAAAATACGACAGATTCGCATATTTAGGGTTTAAGTCCTTCACACTTGAAATATGCATTGCTTCGGCAAGCACGATGACACCACTATTTTGCATTTTACTCTTACCATCTTGTTCTTTGGTATAAAATGTGTATCCATAAATTGCGTATGCGCTATAAGAAAACACATGCAAACTTGGACCATATGCTAAACATCTCAACCTTTCTGTTATTGAAGCGGGATTAGAATAAAACTTTGAAAAAATGTGCTCCTTGAACCATGTTATAAAACTTCGATTGTGCTTATGTACTATCCAATTTTCATTTCGATTCAGATTTAAACCTCAGAGAATGTCCTTGTGCATTTCAACATACGGCTCAACCTCAATGTCATTGTGCAGAACATACAAATGCACTTGCTCCCGTTCATCCCTTGAAGTTGTCACAACTTTATTTCCAATTAATTGTTTACCTACTATTTTTTTTAACAACATTAGATTTTGGGAGGCCAATGGATTGAACGTTGGACAAATATTCAGTACAAAACTCAATAACTTCTTCAACAATGTATCGTTCAACAATACATCCCTCTGGTCGACTTCGGTTTTTCACATACCCTTTCAATATTTTCATATAACGTTCAACAGGGTACATCCATCTCATATAAGCTAGTCCACACAATTGTGTCTTTTTCACAAGATGGACAACTAGATGTACCATTATGTCAAAAAATGATGGAGGAAAATACATTTCAAGCTCACACAAAGTAATAACTATTTCTTTTTGCAATGTTGGTAAGATCGCAGGATCAATCACCTTACTACAAATTGACCTGAAGAAAAAAATACAATTTAGTTATTGCGCCTCTCACTTTTTCTGGAAAAATAGAACGTATACCTATTGGTAGAAAGTGTTCCATTATAACATGGCAATCATGTGTCTTTAAACTCTTTAACTTGAGGTCTTTCATAGAAACAAGTCTTCTAATATCTGAAGAGTATCCTTCTGGAACTTTAACTTCACTCAGAAACTTACACAATATCTTTTTCTCCTTTCTAGATAAAGTATAAGCAGCAGGTGGTAGATATGTGAAATTTCCTTTCTTCAAGGGTCCTAATTCATTTCTTATTCCCATTGCTACCAAGTCCTTTCTTGCTTTAAGGTCATCCTTAGACGTTCCTTGTATATTGAGTAACGTACCAATAACACTTTCAAATACATTTTTTTTCAATATGCATAACATCAAGAAAATGTCTTACATACAACGACTTCCAATACGGCAACTCAAACAAAATTGACCTCTTCTTCCACCCACGCGTGACAAGCGTATGAGCAAAAGGCTTGCCAAACTGAGTACTCACATCTTTCACCTTTTCAAAATTTTGTTTGCCGGTCAATGTAGGTGGAACTCTACATTGTTCTAAATTTCCATTAAATGCTTTTCTCCATCCACGGTAGTGATGATTAGAATTTAAGAATCTATGATGACCAAGAAAGATATTCTTCTAACCAAATTCCAACCGCGTCCAATCTGTGTTTTCTTCACAGATAAGACACGCACATTGACCTTTAATGCTATACCCCGATAGATTTCCGTATGCTGGAAAATCATTAATTGTGCCAAACAACATCGCCCTCAAATTGAAACTTTCTTTCCTATATCCATCATAAACCTCCACACCGTTCTCCCACAAACTCTTCAAGTCTTCGATTAAAGGTGTCAAGTATACGTCTATGTCATTCCCTGGTTGTTAAGGGCCAAAAATTAACATAGATAACATCATGTACTTACGCTTCATACATAGCCATGGAGGTAGGTTATAAATCATAATAATTACAGGCCAGGTGGAATGTGAGATACTTTTTAGACCATGCAGATTCATTCCATCAGTCGATAATGCCAAGCGAAGGTTTCTAGCTTCTTCTCCAAAATCAGGATACTCATTATCAATTTTCATCCACTTTGGTGAATCTGCCGGATGTCGATACTTCCCATATATAATTCTATCATCTTCATGCCAAGTCAGGTGTTTTGCATCTGTTTCACTACGAAACATGCGTCTAAATCTTGGAATTATAGGAAAATACCATAAGACTTTTGCTGGTGACAACTTTTCTTATACTGAGATACACCGCATTTAGGACACTCGTTTAATGATACATATTCATTTTGAAACAAAATGCAATCATTTGGACAAGCATGTATCTTATCATAGCTCATGCCAATAGAGCATAACATTTTTTTAGCTTCATAGGTTCGATTGGGAAGAACATTATCCTCCGGAAGCATCTCTTGAAGTAGGGCTAACAACATTGTGAAACGTTTATCCGACCATCCATTACCCGCCTTTAAGTTGTACAACTTTAATACCGCAGACAATCTTGTGAAATTACTGCAACCTTTATACAACGGTTTCTCTGCATCGCTTGCCAACCTCTCAAACATCTTGGGACAATCTTGAAGATCTTCTTCAAGTGCTTTTGCAATCTCTTCAACTCGATCACAATCATATGTATCTCTGCCATTGTCCTTTGAAGCATAGGTCGTATTATCCCCGGGTTCGACATTCTCGTTACTTATCTCACCATGTAATGTCCAAAATGTATAACTTCGATCAATTCCATGTCTCATTAAATGAGATTCCAACTGAACGACGTCAATTTGACGCCCATAACAGCAACCTAAGCAAGGACATGTGATCCTACTGGGGTCTTTGGCGTGTTCAATAGCAAACTTAACGAATTTCGATACCTCATTCTTGTACTCTTTAGACAATCGATTAGAAGACATCCATTTTTTATCCATACTAATTGAGTAGTCTAAACTAAACTAGGAAAGTTAAACAAAAACATAGAATATCTGTAAAGAAATTAATAACTTATAAGAAAGCTACACAGTAGGATGCTTGAAAATTATCACAACCTTGCTCTTCACAGGTAACCCCTATAACAGACAAAATTAATAGCATCATCAACATTAAATAATTCTTGAAACATCAATTGTTGATAAAACTTGCAATAATGTAACAACTTCTTATATAGTTGATAATTTCTTTTAATAAAGCCTTATAATATTAAAAGAAAAAGGTGGAACAACTAAGAAACTATAAAATGAGGAACAAAATAAAATACCATAAAACAGACTACTCATATTTCATATGAACTACTTGACATAAATATTAGTACAATTTAAGAATTTTTAATTATATGGGTCAAACGGACTACTCATATTTTAAACATTAACAAGGTTAACACAAGTTACTCAACTAAGCAATGTATTTCTCCGATTGTTTATCCCAGTTATACACAATATAATTGGCAAACAAGAAAATATAAATAAATTGGATTATGAAAAATTATCTAAAGTACACTTCATTCAACTAGAGAATAATCTACTTCATATTTTAGATGTCTATCTTGTAAACTTTTCTAGACATCGAGATTTAATCGAACCCGTAAAAGTTATTGATCACATTTGACCAAGTTAAGGTATGATGAGGAGGTAACTGAATTGGGAGTATTCTCCAGATTTAGAAATTCAATATTTGTAGAAATGTAGTTTAAGAGAACTGTGACAACGAAATTCTTGCAATTGTATTTAAGTAACAAACCAGACATTTGCAACAAACAATATCTATTTGAAAACGTGTTACGATCATTATGAACTGAGTTATACTCAAAGTTAACATAAGTAAACTCATGGTGGCATTTCAACAAACACCCTGTTTACAAAACTCAAGCCAATATCAAAAGAGTAATTCTCATCAACAGTATCAACAGAAACAAGTCAATAACTTAGAAAAGAAGTAACACTAACATCATATCAAACAATAATCCAGAAAAATGAAATACTAAGACAATAATCCAGAAAAATGCAAAATGAAAAACTTCAAATACCGTAGCAATGGCGGAAATGTGCTACAGAATGAACGGGCGGAGGCTGTCGAAAACAGACGAACAAATGGCGGAGAAATGCAATACAGACTGAATGAACGGAGGAGGGCGACGGTCGGCAGCTATCATACAGGGGGAATCGACGGAATCGGTCGTGATGAATAGGGCAACGTTCGCCAGAGGAGAAAGAAGGAAAGAAGATACACGTACGACTGTTCTGTTTCTTTTAAAAATTCTGGTGGGTATTTTAAATTTATTCTAATTATACCTATAACAGCGCTTCTTAATGACATATAGCAGCGCTTTATAAAAACGCTTTCTTTCCTACAACATATAGCAGCGCTTATAAAGAAAGCGCTCTCGTAGGTTACACCTACAGCAACGCTTTCTTAGGGCATACATTTAGCAGCGCTTTCTTAGGGTCCCCCTTTAGCAGCGCTTTTCAAAAAGCGCTGTCTAAGGTATGCTATTTTTTTTCTTTTTTTTTAATGACTCTTTAGCAGCGCTTTTTCCAAAAGCGCTGTCTTTGTATGCGCTGCTAAAAGTCAATTCTGGCGTAGTGATTGCTTGAGTGACAACAGCTGCAACAACAACTTCGTGGACTGTAGCGAAATGAGTAGCTCGAGATCCAGCTATTACTAATAAGTATGGAAGTCAGGAATTTGGAAATTCAATGAATCAAAGTTGATACGTTATGTGATCAGATCGAACATGTTGTATCTTCGCGTTCGATTTTGAGGACTCTCGATTTGATAAAATGAAAAAGTTTTGAATCGATGAACCGAGGAGCGAACACGGGATTGTGGAAGACGCAGGATTTAGAAGTCGTTTCTCAAAGGCGATATTACTTTTTCGTTGTAGAACTAAAAATGAGTGAAAGTTAGTGATTATAGAGGATTACATTGGATCTGAGCTTCTGATACAGTGTTGAGGGGGCTAGCCTGCAAGGTTAGTACTGAAACACTCAAGTCAATATGTGAAAGAAATGAGTGATATGAAATTAGATTTAAACTTTTTATTTGAAACTAACACAATTTCTATTTATAATAAAGAGATTCTAACAAAGTGTTATATGTTTGGCATGCAAACGCGGAAAGTTGTTGAATGTATCTAAAACTTGGATCACCTCCAAGCGTCAGCATGACAACTCTTATATGTAGTTAACATTCTAGACAAACTTTATCTCTTTTTAAATGGTCGGCCAAAACTTTTATGGTTAGTCCGAATATATATATATATATATATATATATATATATATATATATATATATATATATATATATATATATATATATATATATATATATATATATATATATATATATATATATATATATATATATATATATATATATATATATATATATATATATATATATATATATATATATATATATATATATATATATATATATTAATTGATCATGTTTGAGAATCGTTAAAAGACCAAGGCCGCCCCAAAATATTTATATTATAATATACTATTACTATACTATATTAGTTTATTATAATGTTTAATATATTTTATAATTAATTAATTTTTAAATTCTTTTATTATTTAATTTCTTTCATATATAGTAAAATTGTTGTCATTTCATAATATTTATTTTTAATATTTATTATATATTAAATTAGAACTATTATTTTACTGTATAAAATTAAACTATATAAAATTAAATTAGTTTTTTTACTAATCATCCAAAATTAAACATAACTGCTAATAATTCTTTTTTTAGATTATACGAGTTTTTGTCTTAAAATCAATTTAAGCCGCATGCTAAACACTTTTAATTTTGTTATGTTAAAAAATGTATAATAAAAATTTAAATAACTCTTTCAATTTATAATAAATAAATAAAAAATAGTCTTTTCCTAAGAATTAGTGGAGTATTTCGAATTTTTTTTTATAATAACCAACTATTGTTTAAAATTTACCATAATATTGAAAGTTTTAAAACATTAACCAAAGTGGCACACATTCAACCTTCTGTCGCCAGATGAAATGGCGACATAGTGCAAGCGTGTTTTTGGAGTTAAGTGAAGTCGCCATTCAGATTGGCGACATTGTAGGCATGCAGGGTTACATGTGAAACGCAGAGTCTTGCCCTGTCCTGTCTTATCAAGCATGTTGCATGCAGGGTAAAATCTCGTAGGCCTACAGGGTCATTGTAGGCATGCAGGGTGACATGTGAAACGCAGAGTCTTGCCCTGTCCTGTCTTATCAAGCATGCTGCATACAGGGTAAGAATCTCGTAGGCCTGCAGGGTCATTGTAGGCATGCAGGGTCACATGTGAAACGCAGAGTCTTGCATTGTCCCGTCTTATCAAGCATGCTGCATGTCATTGATTTCATATTAAGGCTTTGACAAAAGGACAAAAGATGAGATTATGTTTTTGTCATTGATTTTTTAGGTTAATTTGTTTATTAACCATTGTGTGAGTCTTGCGATTGTGACATGTTTACTGTGATTTTTGGTAAACAACCGTTGGTCTATCAATTTGCAGTAAATTGACTAACATGCAGGATCGACCATACTAAATCCTAGAACACGTGCTAAGATTGTTTCAACTTAAAGTAAAAACGTAAATGTTGGACATAAAAGACTAAGATTATTGCCAAACTCCGTGTTCGACGCAAACCTTTTTGAAATCTTAAAGGACTTTAAAGTAAAGATGCAAGTAAATAAATTACTTGAAGGATAACTCAAATCAGTACTCCGCGTTCGACTAGGGGATCTTTGCAACGCAAATGGGCAGAAAAATGTAAAGGGCAGTTTGAAATGTAAAAACTGAAAGTTAAGCAGGGCAAATGAATTGTAAAGGCAAATTGCATTGATGATAAAAAGTTTAGTGTTATATCACGTACATTCTCGTTAAACTCGTTTCTCTACACGCGGGTACTCAGAGTTGTATGAACTAGTACGGTAATGAATGAACACACTTATTACATAATTTTTACATCTATTTATAGTGCTGTAAAATAACTTCTACATAGCGGTTGAGGCTTCTTTTGGCACTAACTTCGCCTTCCTAACTGTTCTCACGTTTTACCACTTAGTTTGAATTTTGAACATTTGGAAATTCCCTCCACTTTTTAGTAAATCTTCTCCGCGCTTCCCTTGCTGTAGTCTTTGTCGAACCCTTCTCAACACTTAGCATTTTTTATCTAATTTGTTTCCCTTTACTTCGACTAAAACCCCTTGATGTTGGTCGAAACTCTCTTTTGTGCCAAGCATTCATTTTCTTGTCTTCAAATAATACAATCTTCGACTGGCATCGAAAATTAGGAGTCAAAAAATTGCCCCCAAAAATTGTCCTTTCGTCAATCTTGGGTTTGGAAGGTCAGTTTTTCTTTCTTTTATTTTCGACGTGTTACTTTGCATGTCTTCATCTCAACTTCCATTCTTTGTATAGTGACGCAACTGTTCAGTTTTCCTCAAGACTTCCACTACGCCACTACGTCCAATCTTAAACGTCTTTTCAGCCGTATTCATCATCACTTGTCTTGGAAACATGCGCCTATAGTCTGACCATCGTTTTCTACACGCCTCTTAAAACTAACACGTGTCCCACTGCTTGATCATTTTCAACGGTGGATCTCTTTCCTCTGGGATTTACAAATACTTATAAATACCATTCTCTACCGTTTCGTGAAATCTTTACACTCTCTTGAATTTCAAACGTTTTCTTCCTTCTCTATTCTCCTTCCTTTTTCCAGAGAACAATTCGTTTCCCTTTTCTGTTGATATCAATGGCTTCTTCTCAAACCGCTGCTCAAGAAAGGAAAATCCAGAAAGGACGCACCACCCAAACAAAACAACCTCTTCCTTCCTTCACTAACCTGGCCGGTCCTCATGTTGTGGAGAATCATCCATGCGTTCCGGAACCTACCTCTGAGACTTCCAAGAGCATTTATCATTCTCAGTTAATGATCCCCTTAATTATTTTAGGTAAACCCCATGCTATGTCTGGTCCTCTGTCCCAGGTTGACCTTTTTGATACGCAGCTGAGCGAATTTCTACCGTCTTACCGGAAAACCAGGCCCCTAGGGCAAAAAAAACTTTTCAGCTCCTTCCACTGTCAGATGAAGAACATGTGGCGTTTCTTGCTTTGTAGCTGTCGAGATATGTTTTCTGCACCAAGTCTCTCCAAGTGGCCAAAAAATATTTCCCTCTGGCCAATCAATTACACCAGAACACAGGTGTTTGCCTAAGTGAACTAATTATGCCATCTCTTTATGAGTCTCTCAGTGAAACAGTCTCTCGACTGAGGCGTTTCAAAGCCCGTGACACCGTATCTTTGACTGGTCCTTTATGGCTACTTCAACTGTGGTTGAATGCTACATTTAGGACCAACTTTCCCAGACCAAGACCCGATGTCAAAGCATCTGCTGGAATTAAGGACAGGCATGTCGAATGGCCTCATTTGGTTCACTTAACTCCCATCGATGAGGGCGTAACCGTTAAGGACACCTTTACTAGCTATGTTATGATGTTTGCCAGTATCTCCGATTTTACTCCTAGCATGGCACCCTTCGTTACTAGGCATTTTGGCCCTTTATGGTTCAAAAGACCATTTCCTGTTCCCCAGGGATACGGTGATGAGGATTCTACTGCAATCTGGGAAGCCTTTTTGATTCCTAGATTCATTGTTAACAGGCTTGATGCTGGCAAAGGCTTAGCATCTCTAATTTCCTATCTGCCTAACCTTGTATCCCGCCAATTTGGGTTAATTCAAAGCTTCCCCAAATGTTTGTATGACAAGAAAGGCCAAGTGATCCTTTTTACTGCTAGCTTTTATGAATATAATTTTAATGACATCTTCGCTGAGTCTAGCAATAACTCGGGCATACTTTTGTCCGTGTTTTTTGAACCATATGTTTTATGTACTTCTTCTTTCCACCATTGGTGGTCAAAACATTATGCTGAACATTTCCTTGACATTGCTTCTTTTTCTTATCTGCTTGATCAAGATTTTCTTGCCGTGCAGGACAAGTCGAAGAAAAGTAAGCTTACTCATCTTCAAGAAATTCAAGCTTTCCAAACTACTTTGAAACTGTTTATCGACCATATGATCTTAGTCGAACCATCCATGAGGCTGCTGTTATTTTAAAATACAAATTCTCTCAAACGTTGGATACCTTGAAACTCCCTCCTAATGTTCCTCTTGAGAAACATTATGAGGTAGCTTTTAAGCTTTTTCCTCCCAAATTCCCTCGCTTGCCTACTGCTGATTTTGGAGTGGCACTTGTCCCTCCATTTCCAGACTGGTTTATATGTGTTGAGGACTTAAAGGTCCTTCGACAGCAATCCCAACCAAATACTTGATGGGTGGTTCCGACTAAGAACACTTTACACAGTTTCAAAGGCCACCTTCATATAGGGATTCAAAACGTTCGGATCGAATCTGACGTGTATGAAGGTTTGACATTTTTTTCCTACGATCGTACGATTATCTCTTTGTTACCTAATCTGGCAATCATACATTATTTTCAGCTGTGCCTAGGAAGGCACTGTCTACAAGGGCCACCAGTGCTCGAGGTGGTGATGAAATTGAAAGCAAAACGGTACGTATCGTTCCTTTTCCTTCTCCTGGGATATGCTTTCCATTTTCATACTCATATTGTCTCTTCTTCTTTTTAGATAAGGCGTAAACCTCCTACTCCTTCGAAGAAAGGCAAGAAGGATGCGCCTATCATTGTCACTTCTGACGCAGACGAATCTCCTAAAGATACTTTGTTACATAAGAGGAAAAAACCAATGAAAGTGTCTGGCTCTACTGGCCCACCTCCGTCGAAGGTGGCCAAAATTCTTGGTTCGACATCCTCTCCTAGTGATGCCGAAGGGCGTGCCCCTGTGACTCTTGTGAATCTGACTACCAGTGCTCCCGGTGACACTCTTCCTACCCTTGGGGTTACATCAACTCAGGCATGCATGAGTTTTTCTTTTTAGGTTGGCAACCTTCATTATGCAGTACCTTCGTCTTACTTTTCTTAACTGTGTTTCCAGGTTAACACCAACGTTGTGGCTCCAACACCCACTTCTGGTACTTCTGCTCCTTATTCCATCAATAGCCAAGGTGAGTGGACTTATCACCCCTCTTCTGATCTTGGTTCTGGTTTAAGTGAAGTAAACCAACATGCTGTTCCTTCTGTAGGAAACAAAACTCCTTTGGTGCCCACCAATACTCAACAAGCTCACGCTGATGACTGCAATTATGTAGACGATGATGCTTCTAGCACTCCAAACCCTGTCCGCTCTGATCCCATAGTTCACGACGAAGCGGTGATGGAGGAAACTCCAGTACTTTCGACCCTACTAGATACTGATACCTTTCTTCCGGAGCCTCAAAAAGAACATAACGATACCCCTTCTAATGCTCCTGATACCCCCAGTGATGCTCAACTTGATAATGACAAAGAGGAAGTGCCACAGCCTATGGAAGAAGATGCTGAAGAAAACCATTCGATGGATAACAAAAGTTCTGAGGAACTTGAAGACCAAGAAAAGGAGGAGGAAGAGGAAGGAGAAATTATGAATGAAGGTGATCATGCTGCTCATGAGCCTCATCCTTCTTTGCTAGCAAGCACTGAGGACCCTTTCATATCCCTTAAATGGTCAAACCCCCGAGAGTATGCCAAGAGAATCCTTGAACAGAAATGTGGCCATGCTTCTGGCTCTTCGACACCTCCTACTTCTCCTGCTTCAGAGGCTCTAGTCAAGGCCATCCTTCAGTCTATCAAGAAGAAGTTCTTCAAAGGTGATATCAAAACTGTCCTGACTGCAGATCCTACATCTTGATTATACCTGAAAGACCAACTCAAAAAGGTAAACTTGACTCATCTCAGCCCAGAGATTCATGGTTTCTTGTTGGACTTGTCGGTCGTAATAGATGCTCTATCTTTGGAGCTTCGACAACTTCCTCCTATCTTGAAAAACATTGAAAAGAAAGTTGGTCAAGAAAGTGCAGCCTGGACCGGTGAACAAGAATCTGAAGCTAGGGTTGCTACACTGGAAGCTGCTCACCAGAAACGCCAAGAGGAGATCGAAACCAATCACAAAGATATTATCTTGTGGCAGCAACAAATAAAGTAACTCCAGGACAAGATCGCCAATGCTGAAAGACGAAATGTGGAGCTAAAATCTTCTGTCGACTTTGATGTAGCCCATTAATTAAAGAGCAATATCGATTATATTGACGTGGCTCAAAGACTTGAAACAGAACTGGCGACGACATGGCTCGACCAATCTCTCTGTGAAGCTCGCATCAATCACCATATGGACACTTTCTCTAAGCTAAAGTTGAAACTGCCTCTCTAGCATTCTCGACCTTTTATGATCATCATCTTATCATGTGGCTGATGCCACTTTTTGTAATGACAATTTATTATTTTATACTTGAATTTATTTATGCAGCTTTTTATGCCACATTTTGTTTACGTATGGTCTAGGAGATTTTAGTACATTTTTTTTGAGGCCTTCTATTTTCCCATAACGAAATGCCTCATCTTTTTTCAAATTTTTTTTTATTGGTTGGTTCAACGGCGTGACCTAATTTTGGTCCTTTTTTGCCGTTTTCTTAACCAATCCCGGCTCAAACTCTTTCTTCTATAAATCCCTCTTTCCTTGACTCATTGTTCCATACTTACTACTGGCAAACATGAGTTCTACTCCAAAGAAATATGATGTACATACCCAACCAAGAGGGAGGGATAATCTTGTGGTGGCGACACGTCCCAGTTCATCTTCAGGATCTGGAACCTCCCAAGGAGCACCTCCTCCCTCAAAGAGAACGGAAACTCATATGAAGTTGCTTCAAACAAGGCGTCCTCGTTCTCCCCCTTCAGATGATGAAGCTGACGAAGATTATATGGAGTATCTTAAATCCATTGATTTGATAGATTCTGAATAATTTCTTGGGTTTTGAACCTTTGTAATGTTCTCTTTTGTTTATTTTGGCCCCTGACGTTAATCTTAATAGAATCTAATCTTTGATATGGACCTCTTGCAAGATAGGCATGTATCTTTTTAAATATTTGCCATTTACTTTCAAGATTCTTTTATCTCTGTCCAGTTCTTCAATTTCATAAGCTCCATTTGAAAATACGTGGGTAATGCAAAATGGACCTTCCCATTTAGGAGACCATTTTCCTAAGGTTCTATCTCTTTGATCCATAGGCAGGATTACTTTCTATACAACACCTCATTCTAAAAAAGACTGAAACCTAACCCTTTTGTTGTAAGAGTCTTCGACTCTTTGTTTTTTCTGTCTTAATACTTCCAAGGCTTTCATCCTTTCTTCGTCTAAATCCACTAATTCATCCATCATCATCGTCCAATAAGCTTGCGAAGAGATCTCGTGATGTCTCTGGAATCTTACTAATTGTAAGCATATTTCGACAGGCAACATTGCATCGTGCCCAAAGGTTAGCCTAAATGGTGTAGTGTTAGTAGCATCTTTTGGTGACGTTCGACATGCCCAAAGGATTTGGTCTACCGTCTGATGCCAATTTCGAGGCTTTTCCCCTATATGCCTCTTAATCAATCCAATTATCACCTTATTAGCAACTTCAACTTGCCCATTTGCCTGGGGGTAATAGGGTGTCGACGTTAACAACTCGAAACCTATTTTGTTAGCGAATTCCTGCATTTTTCGACCGACAAATACTGATCCTTGATCCGTTGTGATCGTTTCTGGGATGCCAAATTTGTATATATGATAACACGAAATCATATAGATATTTTCATGCATATTTCAACTTAAGTCTAACCGTTTTCGATCCGATTTCGGGTTATTTCCATGTATTTGTCTGATGTTTTTGCAGGTATTCAACGATCACGTCTAAACAAGGTAACATGAAGAAAAGAAGCAATCCCAGACGAAATATGGACGAAAAAGGGGTGAAAACACAATGAAAAGCGCAACAGACAGTTTTTGCTGATGTGACGACCGTCACAGATGCATGACGACCGTCACACGGGTGACGACCGTCACACCTTGTGACGACCGTCATGCAGGCAAAAACGCCCCACTCAGAATACACGTCAAAAGAGCAGTTCCAATTCCCATTAAATGGTCCACTACTCCCTAAATTATCTGCCTCAAGGTCCATCATCCTCAGAGGTAACCGTTGGAATTCCACCTCTATAAAAAGGGAAGCAGGGGACTTCAAAAAGGGAGCTGCATTCATACCACGAAGTGCTGCCAAATTTACTTTCCAGCAAATTTATTTTCAGTTATTATTTGTATCCATTTCTCCAGTTTCATTTGTATCCTTTTCCTTTATTTCCCTTTCCTTTTTACTCATTCCCATTTCCGCTCTTCTGTAACCGTTACTGCACTGTACGATCGAATTGGAACTAAAGACAGAATCCTGCCAACATCTGTGGAGGATCTGCCCAAAGGCCAATTGGCATTATTTACAGGTTTTCATTTTGATCGACTTCTATTTTTTCATAATGCAATTTATTATTTATTATTATTATTTATGTTTTGCTTTTCTAAATTCCATGTCTAGCTAAACTTAGTTAGTCGATATGTAGTAATAATTCGAATGGGACATGATAGCTCTTGTTTGAAAACTTTCTTTTCACAAAAATAACTTATGGTCTAAGTGTTTAAAATTGATTTACGAAATAAACTTCGTCGCGAAAGCGAGAACTTATTTTAAAGTAGTTTTGCCACGAAAGTGGGAAATTAATTAAGATACGAACCAACAAGCGAAAGCTGCGGTAAGGTCAGATAGTAAACACTAGGCATTTGTTTTAATAACAGCGAAAGCACTTTAAAACGAATTAGAACTTAGAGATTTCCAAAAAGTAATTTTAACCCCGAACGGAACACGAAAGTGTACGTTAGGCCCTTAGGATTATGATTAGCGTCAATAACCATTGTGAGACGAGAGTCTTCAAATCTCCATTTTCTGCTTAAATAAACTGTGAAAACTATTTCATACACCAGTCACTTATCAAGTCCCTGAAGAACATAATTACTACGTATCGATTTAATTAATTAAAATCCAAACAGTAATCTTAGTTCCCCTTTTAGTGACAACCTTATTCCCTTAAAACATATTCTACCTAGCTAAACATAGTAACTCCCGAGAACACTAGTTTGATTACGAGTCCCTGTGGGATCGATATCTTTTATTACTACGCGATAGACTTTGCACTTGCAGTTAGTTGTATTAGACATAGAAAGTCGTGATCAAGTTTTTGGCGCCGTTGCCGGGGACCCGTTTAGTCAATAGTGTAACCTTCTGTTACGCCGTATAGACTAGGTAAACAATTTTCATTTTTTCCTTTACTAGTGCTGTCGATTGTATGCCAAGTGATCGCCCACAAAGCGACATCTTGAAACCTTCAGTCGCAGAACTAAAGCGCTTCTTACATCTAAGAAGCCGAATCATTGAGTACCAACTCAAACATAACATTCCTGATCCTCTCACTCCCATTTCCAAATCCGAAGAAGAACCAACGATGGCTGAAGGACCTCCGAACAAACTGCTGAAGACATACGCTACACCATCTCAGATGGAGCCTAGAAGTAGCATTGCTGCCCCAGCTATTACCCGAAATGATTTTGAGCTGAAACCATCATTGCTGTCGGCTGTACAACAAAACCAGTTCTCAGGAAACGCAACTGAGGATCCGAACGAACATCTAACGAAGTTTGTACAATACGCAGACACAGTTAAAGCAAATGGAGTAACTCCAGACGCGATAAGACTTCGTCTTTTCCCATTCTCTCTTAGAGACAGAGCGTGGACATGGTTACAATCGTTACCATCCAACTCCGTTACGACGTGGGAGCAATTGAAGAACGTCTTCTTAGCGAGATATTTTCCACCAAGCAAAACTGCTATGCTTAGAGCTCAAATCAACGGATTTTGACAGAAAGATATTGAATCTCTCTACGAAGCATGGGAACGATTCAAATATATGATGAGAACATGTCCTCACCACGGTCTAGAAGACTGGGTGACAATTCATACTTTCTATAATGGGCTTCTATACAATACTAGATTAACCATAGACGCTGCCGCGGGTGGTGCACTTATGGATAAGCCATACGATGAAGCCTATCAATTGATAGAAAACATGTCACAAAACCATTGCCAATGGGGAGGTGAACGCACTCCAAATGAGAAAACCTCAGCGAAAGGTGGGATGTACGAAATCAGCAGCCTTGAAAAGTTCAATGCTAAAGTAGATGCTCTAGCACAAAAGATCGATAGTCTGACCGTTAACCCCACTGCAACTGTCGCTGCAGTAACTCCAAATTGCGAGTTATGCGGAAGTACCACTCATAATGCACCCGAATGCCCATTGCTAGCCGGAATCCCGCCAGACCAGGTAAATTATGCTCAAGGAAATCCCTACGCAAATACATACAACCCAGGTTGGCGAAATCATCCAAACTTTTCTTACAAAAGTGAAAATGCATTGCAAATGCCTACTGCTCCGCAAGGATATCAAAAACCAGCTGCTCAGAATGCACCTAGGAAATCAAACCTCGAAATGATGATGGAAAAGTTCATAGCTACTCAAGCTCAAACGAACAAAGAATTCCTGAATCAAAACATACACACTAGCGAGCAAATTAAACAGTTGACAGGAAAAGTAGACGCTCTAGCCACCCACAACAAAATGTTAGAAACTCAAATATCACAAGTGGCTCAACAGCAAGCATCTGCTGCCGCACCTGCTGGCACATTTCCTGGACAACCCGAACAGAATCCCAAAGGTCAAGCAAATGCTGTGATACTAAGAAGTGGAAAAGAATTGGACGAACCGATCGATCCGAGGACCGAAAACTCAGCCATGCAACAGAAACCAACTGAACAAGCAGAAAAAGAATCTGAGTTAGAGAAGAAGGAAGACAACGAGAAGGAGGATACCGCAAGTGAAAAAACTCAAGCACCTCCAGCGCCATATAAACCACCTATTCCTTATCCGCAAAGACTAATCAACTCTAAAACTTCAGGACAGTTTAAGAAATTTGTAGAGCTCCTTAAACAGTTGAATATTACTATTCCTTTTACAGAAGCAATAACTCAAATGCCGTCATACGCCAAATTTCTCAAAGAGATCCGGTCGAATAAGAGAAAAATCGAGGATAATGAAACAGTTACACTTACTGCAGAGTGTAGCGCTATTATTCAAAACCGCATGCCTCCTAAATTAAAAGACCCAGGTAGTTTCTCCATACCCTGCGTCATAGGAAAGTTCGTAATAGATAAAGCTCTATGCGATTTAGGAGCCAGTATCAGTGTTATGCCCTTATCTATATGCAAAAAGCTGAATATGGGAGACCTCAGGCCGACCAAAATGTCCGTACAATTAGCTGACAGATCAGTAAAATACCCAGTCGGAATACTGGAAAACGTTCCAGTACGCATAGGACAATTCTACATCCCAACTGACTTCATAATCATGGACATCAAGGAAGATACTGTAACCCCAATTATCCTAGGAAGGCCATTCCTAGCTACAGCTGGAGCGATTATAGATGTGAAGAAAGGAAGGCTAACATTCGAAGTAGGAGAAGAAAAGATAGAGTTCATTCTCACCAAGTTCCTACAAGCACCAGCAATAGACGATACCTGCTACTTAGTAGACGAAATTGACGAATGCATAAGAGAACTTGAAAATGAAGAGACCACGTATTCAGAAATAATAAAGATTCAAATACCCGACATTTCTGAAGACGACAATTGGCGTAAACCGTATAAAGACGACAGCCTAAGCGAAAGCTTAGCACTGACACCAAACCATATGCCAGGTCCGAAGAACCCATCTTTAGAACTTAAAACACTACCCAAAAACCTCAGATATGAATTTCTAGACGATGAACTAAAAAGACCAGTGATAGTCAACGCCGACTTAGGACAACCAGAAACCGAAAAGCTATTAGAAGTCCTAAAGAAGTACCCCACCGCGTTAGGCTATAACATAAGCGATCTAAAAGGTATAAGCCCTTCGATCTGTATGCATCGAATTACAATAGAGGAAGACTCTAAAACCTCTCGAGAGCATCAGAGAAGACTAAACCCCATCCTGAGCACTGTAGTCAGAGATGAAGTAAAGAAATTACTTGATGCAGGAATCATCTATCCGATCTCCGATAGTGAATGGGTTAGCCCAGTTCATGTCGTACCAAAGAAAGGAGGAGTCACAGTAGTTAAAAACGAAAAAGGCGAATCAATAACAAAAAGAGTCGTGACTGGAAGTAGGATGTGTATTGATTATAGGAAGCTTAACTAGGCTACGCGCAAAGATCACTTCCCGCTACCCTTCATAGACCAAATGTTGGAAAGATTAGCCAAACATTCATATTTCTACTATCTAGATGGTTACTCAGGATTCTTCCAAATTCCCATCCATCCTGATGACCAAGAAAAGACTACATTCACCTGTCCTTACGGTACTTTTGCTTACCGCTGAATGCCGTTCGGACTCTGTAACGCTCCAGCAACCTTCCAAAGATGCATGATGGCAATCTTCGCAGATTTCATAGACGACATTATGGAAGTGTTTATGGACGATTTCTCGGTATGTGGACAGAGTTTCAAAGGATGCTTACAAAACTTAGAAATGGTACTAGAACATTGCGTAAAAGTAAACCTCGTCCTAAATTGGGAGAAATGCCATTTTATGGTCCGACAAGGAATAGTTCTAGGACACGTCATATCAGATAGAGGGATTGAGGTAGACAAAGCCAAAATAGAGATTATAAAAGATCTCCAACCTCCAAAATCCGTACGAGAGATACGGAGTTTTCTAGGACATGCCGGTTTCTACAGAAGATTTATAAAAGATTTCTCGAAAATCACAAAACCTTTGACCGGCCTGTTAATGAAAGATGCTGAGTTCGTCTTCGACGACGACTGTTTAAAAGCATTCGAAACATTGAAATCATCCCTTATCACCGCACCAATCATGCAACCACCAGATTGGAGACTACCGTTTGAAATCATGTGCGACGCGAGTGATTACGCTGTAGGCGCAGTTCTAGGACAAAGGAAGGACAAGAAACTCCATGCCATCTACTACGCCAGTAGAACCTTAGATCCTGCCCAAATGAACTACGCTACCACAGAAAAGGAACTTCTAGCAGTTATATTTGCGCTTGACAAATTTCGTTCTTACTTAGTAGGAGCAAAAATTATAATACACAGACCACGCTGCCATAAGGTACCTAATAAGCAAAAAGGATGCCAAACCAAGACTATTGAGATGGATCCTGTTACTACAAGAGTTTGACTTAGAAATCAAAGATAAGAAAGGAACCGAGAACGTTGTTGCAGATCACTTATCCCGAATAGAAGGCATCAGACATGAACCAGTACCGATAAATGACGATTTCCCGTACGAACGTCTGATAGACAAATTAGAAAGTGACACACCTAATGCAATCTCGGAAGATCCAGAATTCGAAAAAGCCGTAGAAGCCGTCTATGCCCAAGTCACATTACCTTGGTATGCTGACATCGTTAATTACCTCGCTGCGGGCGTGCTTCCACCAGATCTTACTTATCAGCAAAAGAAGAAATTCTTCCACGATCTGAAACACTATTATTGGGACGAACCCCTACTCTTCAAGAGAGGGGCCGACAACATATATCGTCGCTGTGTCCCAGAGGAAGAAATAGAAAATATTATTTCCCAATGCCACTCAGCACCATATGGTGGTCATGCTAGTACATCCAAGACGTGTGCTAAGATTCTCCAAGCTGGCCTATTCTGGCCTAATCTCTGGAAAGACGTTTACATCGCTGTGCAAAAATGCGATAGATGCCAACGAACTGGCAACATCTCACGACGCGATGAAATGCCTCAGAAGGGAATCTTAGAGGTAGAAGTCTTCGACGTCTAGGGAATAGATTTCATGGGACCTTTCCCTCCTTCTTTTGGTAATAATTACATACTCGTCGCTGTCGATTACGTGTCTAAATAGATAGAAGCCATAGCTGCTCCAACAAATGACGCACGAGTAGTAATCAAACTCTTCAAGAACACTATCTTTCCTAGATCCGGTGTACCCAGACTCGTCATTAGTGACGGAGGATCTCACTTCATATCATGAATATTCGATAAACTTCTCTCTAGATATGGAGTCAAGCACCGAGTAGCTACACCTTATCATCCGCAAACTAGCGGACAAGTAGAGGTCTCGAACAGAGAAATAAAACAGATCTTGGAAAAGACTGTCGCTACCTCAAGGAGAGACTGGTCATCGAAGCTACAAGAAGCTTTATGGGCTTATAGGACCGCATTTAAGACACCCATAGGTACTACCCCCTATAAATTAGTTTACGGTAAATCCTGCCATCTCCCTGTAGAGTTAGAGCACAAGGCCTTCTGGGCCATTAAGACACTCAACTTCAACTACACCGAGGCAGGAGAAAAGCGAATCCTGAACTTACACGAGTTGGAAGAACTTCGATTAGACGCTTACGAAAATGCCCGTATCTACAAAGAACGGACTAAAAAGTGGCATGATAAACGTTCAATCAGGAAACAATTCAGTGTGGGAGACATCGTATTGCTTTTTAATTCATGATTAAAACTCTTCCCAGGAAAACTAAAATCTAGGTGGTCTGGACCCTATGAAGTGACTAAAGTACTTCAGAGTGGAGCTGTTGAAATTACCGACAAGACAAATGCACCGTTTATCGTAAACGGGCAACGTCTAAAACATTACAATAAGAACAACAACAGTCCTCAAGTTAGCAATATAACATTGTTTGAGCTTCCGGCTCAAACACCAGAATAGCTTCTCACCAAGCTATCGTCAGGCTTTAGACGTTAAAAACAGCGCTTATTGGGAGGCAACCCAAATTTCCCTCGTTATTGCATTTCATTTTTCTTTAAAATTCTACTTTGAAAAATCCAACAAAAATCCTAAAATTACTACTACTTTCTACTTTCGTTCATTTTCGTACTTTTATTCTTATTTTATTTTTCTTCTTTTGCCTTTTGTTTCTACCACTTTTCGTTTCTAAAAATCCTGACTTCAATTTCTTGTTTCAAACTTTTCAGGATTTTTAAAGCCTTCAAAACATTTCTTCTATTTTCTCCGAATTACCTGCGAATATGGCCGAGTACGATTTCACAAAGGTTCACTTCAAAGGACTCGCTCAAAAGGCAAGATTTGCAGCACTGACCGAAAGAGAATTCGCCTTAACGCTGTATTATGACAAGGCTACTATGGATAAACTAGGGATCACAGATAGCATTCAATACATGTTCAATCAACTGGGTTGGGAGAACACTGCTCTGAAAACACGTTTCGCTACCTACAAGGATCTTACCTATGAATTCCTTAGCTCTTTCAGATACACACCCAACTATGGCTTTGGAACCCGCTCAGAGTTGATTACCTTCAGATTGTTTGGAATGGACCAAACTCATAGCCGAATGTCACTAGCTAACCTCCTAGGATTCCCTAGCGGACCGCATGTGTTCATCAGTGCAGAAGATGACGATATTGATTTGCAACTCGAGCACTTCTGGGGTAGAATCACAGGCGACTATCACTCTGAACCAGACAGAATGTACAATGATGACATTCATAACTCAGCCTTTAGATACTTCCATAAGATACTAGCTCACACCTTGTTTGGAAAAGAAGAAAATATTACTACAGTGTCTAAGGAAGAGTTATTCATCATGCTCTGTGCTTCTCAGGGACGGACAGTAAATGCAGTGCCTTTCATGATGAGAGCCTTCAAACGCCTCACGCTGGAACCTCAGACACCTATTCTTATAGGAGGACTAGTAACAATGATAGCCCACGAGCTTGGCCTTAGATTCCATCTAAACGCCAGCACTCGTTTTGGTAACATCAGACCCATGAACATACAATTCTGCTTTAACAGGCGCATCTTAGGAACTATGGGACCTGGACCGTATGAGTACCTTATTAACGAAAAACCAGTACAGCTATTCACACTGCCTGATCATCTGATGACAAGCATCCACAACAAGGATAACTGGCTCTATGAATTGGATGAGCCTATGGGACCTCCTTCACCACAGTCAACACCCCAGAACTATATGTATGACAGTGACCACATTTCTGAGGCACACGATTACATGTACTTTGAGGACGCCGCCTCTGAAAATGAAGTAGACCCTATGACTCCTCCACACTACAATACTTATCCCGAGCCGATCCCTGAGGAAACAACCGACAAAATGGATACCGTATTACTCAGATTGGACGACGTTGATAAAGCTCTGACGAATGTAAAAGCTGATATCGCAAGCGTGGGCGATTGCACTTGGGCTGAACCTTGGCGACCGCCTCCAGCACCTCCAGTCCATCCCCTCGGTGTTCCTTGACACCGACCACTGCATGGCCTCCCATCTCATCCGCTCCCGAGCTGACGGGAACTATCATCCAGTTGTGCGTGGCAAGTCCGTCAGAAGCATCATCCTTCTGTCCCGCAC
The DNA here is from genome assembly GCA_963859935.3 of Lathyrus sativus. Lineage (NCBI taxonomy): Eukaryota > Viridiplantae > Streptophyta > Magnoliopsida > Fabales > Fabaceae > Lathyrus > Lathyrus sativus. The sequence goes on from OZ012739.1 coordinate 359,908,018, forward strand.
CCGCATCCATCCTGAGGACCGTACCAACTGGTTGTTCGACCTCACTGCCCCTCCTGCTGCCGCTGTTCCTACTCAGGACCCCACACATGATTCCGAAGATGAAATCCAAACTGAGTTGGACAGGTCCGAGCAGCCAGAGGCATCGCAGCCTCCTCCACCAGTAGGTACATCATCCCGCCGCCGCCGTCACCATCCCGTGCCCGATTACACCGAAGAGGACCTCCGTCGCTCCCTAGACCAGCAGGCACAGATACTCACGATGCTGCAGCAGCAGAACCAGCGAGCTGACCAGTTTGAAGCTTGGCACCGGACTCAAATGCAACAACTTCACACCGGCCAAGCTACGATCACTGAGAGTCTAGCGAATCTGACCCTGCAGGTCGAAGGCCTCCGAGACACGGTCTACCACACTGGAGCCATGAGCTATGAGGACAGAGTAGCCCTTGCTAGAGCCAAAGGACGCCAGCATGGACGTGACAGGCCCCGGGACTAGATTTTTATTTTTTTTCCTTTATTGTTTACTATATTTCAGTATTTTCTATTTTCATTTTCAGTTGTATCTCCCTCTCGCATGCTTCAAGAATCAGTGAGGACACTGATCGAGATAGTGTGGGAGCGGAGCCTTATTTCCACTGTATTTTGAACTTCCCTTATTTCCTGTATTTCCATTTCACTGCACTTTGAATTCTAGTAATATCTATTCTTACACTTTCTATTTCTAGCAAATAAAGCTCGTCTATATAATTTTCACGTTACGCAAACTATCCCCACAATATTCAACATAAACAAAAATTTTCGTTTGTTCCTCAAAAGCAAAAGCATCACGAGAATGCACATGAGTTCAAACCGAGCTTTGAAACTCCGAGGAAACGACAGTTCTAACAAAACCAGTATCGTCCAGACACCTTAGATCTCTAGTTTATGCGAGTCGGTTTCACCACCTACATGTACCAAAGTCTCAAGTGTCTACGCAAACCCAACCCCAAGTAGTTTATACTAGCAGTCAGCACCATCCTAAAAACACCTCTAAGCGAGCGACCGATGCAAATAAGTGTATGATCTCCAAAAAGATGAAAAATCATGAAAAGAGAGCTAAAAAAGCCCAAGAATATAAGATACGTTTCCTTCTAAGTTAGGTGCTCCTCACCCGAGCATTTAGCCCAACGGCACGAAAAACTCATTGAAAAATCAATGACACCAAATTATGATCAATGAAGAAGATCAAAAACAAAAAACGAGATCATATTCACTAACAGGTCGACTTGCCATGAGAGTGTGCGGACAACGGGCTTAATGTGATTGCGCTAGAACAAACAGGGTGAACTTGCCACGAGAACCTTGACACCAAGATACGGTAGCATGACTGAGACCGATTTGCATAAAAGGGAGACCTCCGGAGACTTGTAGTCCAGTGTCGTCGTGATACTCGTCTTGTTCCTACCAAGAATCCCGGTTTTTCCAAACTCTGCGAACGAAGAAGCAGCCTCGTACTTGCCGACTTTTCCACGTTTTTACTTGAGGACAAGTAAAGATTCAAGCTTAGGGGAGTTTGATAACATGAAATCATATAGATATTTTCATGCATATTTCAACTTAAGTCTAACCGTTTTCGATCCGATTTCGGGTTATTTCCATGTATTTGTCTAATGTTTTTGCAGGTATTCAACGATCACGTCTAAACAAGGCAACATGAAGAAAAGAAGCAATCCCAGACGAAATATGGACGAAAAAGGGGTGAAAACACAATGAAAAGCGCAGCAGACAGTTTTTGCTGATGTGACGACCGTCACAGATGCATGACGACCGTCACACGGGTGACGACCGTCACACCTTGTGACGACCGTCATGCAGGCAAAAACGCCCCACTCAGAATACACGTCAAAAGAGCAGTTCCAATTCCCATTAAATGGTCCACTACTCCCTAAATTATCTGCCTCAAGGTCCATCATCCTCAGAGGTAACCGTTGGAATTCCACCTCTATAAAAAGGGAAGCAGGGGACTTCAAAAAGGGAGCTGCATTCATACCACGAAGTGCTGCCAAATTTACTTTCCAGCAAATTTATTTTCAGTTATTATTTGTATCCATTTCTCCAGTTTCATTTGTATCCCTTTCCTTTATTTCCCTTTCCTTTTTACTCATTCCCATTTCCGCTCTTCTGTAACCGTTACTGCACTATACGATCGAATTGGAACTAAAGACAGAATCCTGCCAACATCTGTGGAGGATCTGCCCAAAGGCCAATTGGCATTATTTACAGGTTTTCATTTTGATCGACTTCTATTTTTTCATAATGCAATTTATTATTTATTATTATTATTTATGTTTTGCTTTTCTAAATTCCATGTCTAGCTAAACTTAGGTAATCGATAAGTAGTAATAATTCGAATGGGACTTGATAGCTCTTGTTTGAAAACTTTCTTTTCACAAAAATAACTTATGGTCTAAGTGTTTAAAATTGATTTACGAAATAAACTTCGTCGCGAAAGCGAGAACTTATATTAAAGTAGTTTTGCCACGAAAGTGGGAAATTAATTAAGATACGAACCAACAAGCGAAAGCTGCGGTAAGGTCAGATAGTAAACACTAGGCATTTGTTTTAATAACAGCGAAAGCACTTTAAAACGAATTAGAACTTAGAGATTTCCAAAAAGTAATTTTAACCCCGAACGGAACACGAAAGTGTACGTTAGGCCCTTAGGATTATGATTAGCGTCAATAACCATTGTGAGACGAGAGTCTTCAAATCTCCATTTTCTGCTTAAATAAACTGTGAAAACTATTTCATACACCAGTCACTTATCAAGTCCCTGAAGAACATAATTACTACGTATCGATTTAATTAATTAAAATCCAAACAGTAATCTTAGTTCCCCTTTTAGTGACAACCTTATTCCCTTAAAACATATTCTACCTAGCTAAACATAGTAACTCCCGAGAACACTAGTTTGATTACGAGTCCCTGTGGGATCAATATCTTTTATTACTACGCGATAGACTGTGCACTTGCAGTTAGTTGTATTAGACATAGAAAGTCGCGATCAATATAATATGGCTTTGGATAAACTCGATTACGTCTTCTTGACCCACATTTACTAATGGTATTGCTTCAATCCATTTGGTAAAGTAATCAATTTCAACCAAAATATACTTTTGGTTTTTTGACGATGCTGGTCGAATTTCACCTATTATATCCAACGCCCATCCTATAAAAGGCCAAGGTTTCACAATTGAATGTAATTCATTCGCCGAGATATGTTGTATACCAGCGTGTATCTGGAAATCTTGACATCCTTTAGCAAATTCTATGCAATTTTTTTAACATAGTCGGCCAATACTAGCCTTGTCGAAATAATAGCCATTTCATTTTATGACCAACTTGGTGTGTTCCACTGTGCACTGTCGAAAGAGCGATGTATGCCTCTTCTTCACTGAGGCATTTCAGCAAAACCCCCTCAGGGGTCTTTTTGAACAATTCGTTACCTAGGAGTGTGTAACTCAATGCTTGGTACTTGATTTTTCGATCTGTCGAACTTCCTGGATTTTGCAGATATTCGACTATGCCCTTTCTCCAGTATTTCTCTGTTACATTATCTATGGTAAAAATTTGAAAATTTTCACCATTTAAATATCCAAGTTTCGTGGATTCCAGATCTGATGGGCATAACCCTACAGCCTTTATCTTTCCTCTTGTTTCGTGGATTCCAGATCTGTTGGAATTTTCTCAGGCGAAATAATCACCATACCCACTCTTGTGCCATTTTTATGGCTAGATTCGTCGAAGTATAGCTTCCAGGAGGGTATCTCAACGTAATATAAATCAGTCTCGTTTATAGAATGGTCGACTAAGAAATCAGCCACAATCTGGCCTTTCATAACTTTTAAAGGCTGGTAAGTCAACGAGTATTCTGTTAGAGCTAAAGCCCATTTACCAATTCGACTATGCAAAATAGGCTTGGAGAGCATGTGTTTTATGATGTCAAAATGAGACGAAGCATACACATCAACAAGCCTTATATATTGCTTTAATTTAGTACAAGAGAAATACAAACAGAGACACAATTTTTCAATCATACTGTATCTAGTTTCTGCATCATTTAAAACTCTACTTAGATAATAAATGGCTCTTTCGACTCCATTTTCATCTTCTTGAGCTAACATGCTCCCTAAGGTTTTATCTGATGCAGCTATGTATAACTTCATACTTTTGCGGCTACAAGGTGAAGATAAAATTGATGGGTGACTTAAATACTCCTTGATCTTGTCAAAAGCATCCTGCTGAAGTTTCCCCCACTCAAAATGATCTTTGTTGCAACATAGCAATGGCGAAAACACTTGCGTCTTACCACTTAGGTTGGATATGAATCTTCGTAAGAAGTTGATTTTGCCCAGCAACGACTGCAACTCCTTTTTGTTGATGGCACTTTCGCTTCCATTATTGCTTTGGTTTTATTTTGATTGATTTCAATTCCTTTCTTGTGGACCACAAACCCCAAGAAATCTCCTGCCTGTACACAAAAAGCACATTTAAGAGGATTCATCTTAAGACCAAATTTTCTCATTCTAAGAAAAGATCGTTTCAAATGGTCAAGATGTATTTGTCCTGAAACGGATTTTATGACAATATCATCAATATAGATTTGCATGAAAGTTTCTATAAAATCATGAAAAATAGAATTCATGGCTCTTTGGTAAGTAGCTCCAGCGTTTTTTAGACCAAACGACATCACTACCCATTCGTAAGTGCCTAAAGCCCTAGGACATCGAAAAGCAGTTTTTGAAATATCTTCTTCAACGATGAATATTTGGTTGTACCCAGAATATTCATCTAACATACTTAAATATTTGTCTTTAGGAGTAGTAGTGTTTAGATCTCTAAAATCTATGCATACTCTTAAAGATCCATTCTTTTTAATGACAGGCACAATATTAGCCAACCATTCGACATACCTTGTTATACGAATGAATTTGCATCGAAGTAGTCTTTCGACCTCTTCTTTAATCTTTGACAATATTTCTGGGGAAAACCGTCTCGGACCTTGCTTGACAGGCTTCTTCCCAGGTATCAAAGGTAATTTATGTTCAACTAGCTCTCTGCCTAAACCAGGCATCTCATCGTAGTCCCACGTGAAACAATCTCTGAATTCTTTCAGCAACTGGACCACCTTGGTTTTGAGTTGAGGATCTAATTTTGCGCTGACGTATGTTGGCCTTTTGAGTTCCCCTTCGCATAAATCAACTTCTTCTAAAGGGTCTTGTGCCAGCATCTTGATAGGATTTGCTAAAGGATCATTTTCAAACCTCAAAGGTTTGTTTTCATAAATGGCGTCCAATCATTGATCTTGACCGCCATCTGACATCTCTACGTCGAAGTCTTCTTGCAGACTTTTATGATGGGGAATGGCTTTGTCAGCCATGTCATTATTTACAGCCTCTAGGGCTGTTTGTAAATGTTTCTCAGCCACGTAGGCCGAAATTCTTCTCAAGGTTTCGTATTCAGTCATTGTTACCGAATTCTTCCCCCTACCCAGTGGGGTCCACTAAAGGCCCCGGTAGCATTGGTAGCCTTTCTCATGGGACATCAGTATCCCATCTAAAACCTTCAACAGGGTGCAAGTACAACGAGTGAAACGTTGCTTCATTTTGGGCAAACTCAAATCCTGCTGGGGGACATGGAGCTATATTCGCCAAATGTTTGTCGAACTGATTCCCATCCACATGATTCACAGGAACTTTGAAGTATCCTTGATCAGCTTTGATATTCTCCACAATTCCATCTGGGCGTCAGATAACAATCCTCTGATGCATTAAAGAGGGTACAACACCAACACCATGGATCCATTCTCGGCCTAACAGCAAATTGTAATTGGCTTTGGTTTCGACCACCATAAATACGGTAGGTCTTGTAATGGTTCCTATTGTAAGGCTAACTTGAATGACTCCCAATGTTGAGCCCACTTTTCCCTCATAATTTGACAACACCATGTTGTGAGGTTTTATGTCATCCTCATCTTTCCCGATTTTGTTCAACAATGATCGAGGCATTAAATTGACCATCACACCACAATCGACCAATATCTTGTTGATAGGCACATTTTCCACCTTTCCAGTAATGAAAAGAGGTTTTAGGTGATTTTTCGTCTCCTCTGTGGGACGTTCAAAGAATGCATTCTGTTCCTCAACACATCCATTATTCATAATATAATAGCATACAGGTTTGTGCGCCATCATCTCCAACTCAACACTTTGGTCTATATCTTCGACTTCAGTAATCCGGTTAAACTCCCTAGGCATGATAGATACCACGTTGACTTGGACGTCGAAGGATACAGCAAATTCACTGTCGAAATTATCGGTCATGTTGTCGTCATCTTCAATTACCCCCACTGGCTCATTATTATGATCTCCAAACAACCTCTTTTTTATGGGTAACTTCTCTATGACATTCTTCCTATCCTCATGGTTGGTACTAGACTCTAACCCTGGAGTCTCCTCCGCCTGTGCTTCCCTGGTAGATTTTCGTCTCCTCTGTTCTCTTCGCCATTGGGATCTAGTCATGGGATTTTTTCCTTTGTAATTTGCTGATACGTACGATGACTTGTTGGTGATGTGGTTATCTTTATGATATTCGAACGAAAAGCCTCTCTCTATATCAATTTTTTTCCACTCTTGCGTCACCACTTGTTGATTTGTTTGCGTGGTGCTTTGAATTAATGGTTGAAAAATCTCCCCCATAGTTTGGGATAAGGTGTGTACCATCTGCATGTTACTCTCATCCATTTGTTGTCTTAGGCAATTGATCGATGTAGTTGTAAGACTAGGCATTTGTGGAGAGGATCCTATGCCCAAACCTTGACCGTTTCGACCGTCTGATCCAGATCCTGGTGCTGGCGAAGACTCTATATTATCTGAGAATACGGCTGGTGCACTTTGCAAATTCTGCATGGTCGCTGTATGCATACCATATGATTGACTCCTTGACAATGGTTATGAAAACCCTGGAGGCGCAATTTGTTTATATATAGAACTTCCTGGAGGCGTTGGAGGATTGGGACTTTGGGGCCCTATATACTCCAACACGGGTTAAGTATATGTTCGTACAACCGTCGATCCTAAGGTAGGAACAAATTGCATTTGTTCAGAACCAACCGTCATGAATGGTTGTCCTCTTGTCGAAGACACAAAATATGGTATATTTTGAGATCCCATACTCGACTAAACATTCGAGACGCTCCCTTTAATATCAACTTGTTGATTGACACTCGAGGCCACCTTTTTCGGAACTTCGTCTTGTGTCGTGGTTAACTTTCCACTTCTTAATAACATGCAACGAAGTTTCAAAGAACACTACTTAGCACTAGGTCCCACCAGGTGTGCCAATTTGTTTACTGTAATTTTTGGTAAACAACCGCTGGTCTATCAATTTGCAATAAATTGACTAAGATGCAGGATCGACCATACTAAATCCTAGAACACATGCTAAGATTGTTTCAACTTAAAGTAAAAACGTAAATGTTGGCCATAATAGATTAAGATTATTGCCAAATTCCGCGTTCGACGCAAACCTTTTTGAAATCTTAAAGGACTTTAAAGTAAAGATGCAAGTAAATAAATGACTTGAAGGATAACTCTAATCAGAACTCCGCGTTCGACTAGTGAGGATCTTTGCAACGCAAATGGGCAGAAAAATGTAAAGGGCAGTTTGAAATGTAAAAACTGAAAGTTAAGCAGGGCAAATGAATTGTAAAGGCAAATTGCATTGATGATAAAACGTTTGGTGTTGTATCACGTACATTTTTGTTTAACTCGTTTCTCTACACGCGAGTACTCAGAGTTGTATGAACTAGTACGGTAATGAATGAACACACTTATTACATGATTTTTACATCTATTTATAGTGCTGTAAAATAACTTCTACATAGAGGTTGAGGCTTCTTTTGGCGCTAACTTCGCCTTCCTAACCGTTCCCACATTTTACCACTTGGTTTAAATTTTGAACATTTGGAAATTCCCTCCACTTTTTGGTAAATCTTCTCCGTGCTTCCCTTGTTGTAGTCTTTGTCAAACCCTTCTCAACACTTAGCATTTTTTATCTAATTTGTTTCCCTTTACTTCGACTAAAACCGCTTGATGTTGGTCGAAACTCTCTTTTGTGCCAATCATTGATTTTCTTGTCTTCAAATAATACAATCTTCGACTGACGTCGAAAATTAGGAGTCAACAGACGACGAGGAGATAAAATATAGAGTATTGCCATTGTGAGTTTTTAGTGAGTTTTTCTTATATTTATTATTATGTTTTTTTTTTAAAATTAAAAACATATAGTTTGTTTAATGGATGATAACTTATATAGTATGTAGCTTTATTATTATTGTTTAGTGTAATACGTATCCAAATAACCAACTATCAAATTGGGCTGCATAAACCATACATGTAATTTTGGAAGAATATTTATGGCACCTCTTAAAATTGTTAATTGAAATACATATAAAAAGGTTTTATACTATCAGAGTCTTTTTTATGCAGGGTCACATGTGAAACGCAGAGTCTTGCCCTGTCCTGTCTTATCAAGCATGCTGCATGCAGGGTAAGAATCTCGTAGGCCTGTAGGGTCATTGTAGGCATGCAGGGTCACATATGAAACGCAGAGTCTTGCATTGTCCTGCCTTATCAAGCATGTTGCATGCAGGGAATCAATTCACGGGGACAGATTTCCAAACACTCAAACTCTTTAAACTCAAACAACTCTTTAAACTCTAAAACTCAAACACTCAAACACTCAAACTCTTTAAACTCTAAAATTGTCAAACTGTCAAACACTCAAACACTAAACTCTTTAGTACAGTCTTTCCAAACACAATTTTTGCCATGTCTCAAACACCACAATATATGATTTCCGCACATCTTAACGGTGAAGTTTTCGAATGTGAAATATCGGGTTACAATTTCAGAAACACTGATGTTACAAGATTTTTAATTGACAGAAGGTCTAATTTTTTACACCTAAAGTCAAGAATAGTAAAAAAACTGCAATGTGGTCAAGTTGGGCAAATAATATACAAAAATCTAGTGTTTTTTGGCGGCCATGTTGAATGCAAGTTTTTCCCGTTAAAAGTGCGAGACGATGACGATGTGCGTAACATGTTCCGCACTCACGAGTATTCTTGTTTCTCAGATATTGTGTTACATGTTATGTTACAACAACAACAACTGTCTCAACAACTTGATTCTTCTAAAGTTTTTTGCGATTCTGACGAGGAACACACTGAAGTCAATGTCGTTGACGAAGAAGAATAAGCAACTAAAGTCACTGTTGACGAGATGGTGAACAACCAGGAGGATGGGGTTCCACCTGGCCATGTTTATTACCCACATCAGCACATGACAACTCTTGACTTAGGTGGCGATGAACCCTCGACAGATATTTTCTACAACCCCAACTACGCAACAGAAGGGCAACTAAAAGAGGGTGACGAGTTTCGTACCAAAGAAGATTGTGTCCAGACAATCAAACAATTTCACATGGAGTTGTCAGCCGGTTATAGAGTCGATCGGACAAATCCGACGCGGTATACAATCTATTATCGTAACGAGGAGTGCCTTTTTTGATTAACAGCGTCTTTCAGGAAGAGAAGCGATTCCTGGAAGACAGGTTCAATGGGCCCGACCCACACTTGTATAATCTCGAATCCGATGCAAGACCATCGCAAACTCAACTCTCGCTTGATTTGCGATGAGATTCTGTCAGTCATTAGTGACAACCCGTCTTTGAAGGTGAGTACCATAATTGCACATATGGTTCAAAGGTACAATTACACTTCTTCATACCGAAAATCCTGGATTGCTAGGACTAAAGCGGTTGAAAGGGTGTTTGGAAATTGGGAGGATTCGTACAAGGAACTTCCAAAATTCCTGGTGGCTCTTAAACACTACTCTCCAGGAACTGTTGTGATATTGGAGATAATGCTTGCGTGTACACCAGACGGGACTTGCGGTGGTGGAAATGGAATTTTTCACAGACTCTTTTGGGCGTTTGAACCATGCATCAAAGGGTTTGCATATTGTAAACCTATAATTCAAATTGACGGAACTTGGTTATACGGGAAATATAAGGGCACACTGCTCATGGCTGTGGCACAGGACGGGAACAACAACATTTTTCCAATAGCCTTCGCTATAGTAGAAGGGGAGACTGCTGGGGGTTGGAGTTTTTTCTTAAAAATCTCCGCTCTTACGTGTCTCCCCAACCTAACTTATATTTGATCTCTGATCGACACCCATCAATCGAGAGTGCATATAACAACCTTGATAACGGTTGGCAGGATCCTCCCTCAACCCACGTCTATTGCATAAGGCATATCGCCCAAAATTTCATGCAGGAAATCAAAGATAAGAGGCCATGGAAGAAGGTTGTGAACGCAGGATATGCACTAACAGAACCCACATTCAAATACTACCGTGACGAGATCAGACTAACGAACGCGGATGCATTAAGATGGATTGATAACATGGATAGGGAGAAATGGATGCGGGCATACGATAATGGAGTGCGATGGGGCCACATGACAACTAACCTCGTCGAATCAATGAATTCTGTTTTCAAGGGAATCCGAAACCTCCCGATAACTGCCTTGTTAAAGGCAACATATTTTAGAATAAGATCATTCTTTGATAGCAGACATACGAAGTGGGGTTCAGTATTACAATCGGGTCAGCTGTATAGTGATACTTCAATGAAATTCATGAAAGACGAAGCTGCTAAAGCCAACACACACGTTGTCACAATCTTTGACTATACAGCTGGTTGGTTCAGTGTTTCCGAGTCGATTTATCACAACGAAGGAAGGCCTAGGGGATGTTACCGTGTTGAACTGGATAAGAGCTGGTGTGATTGTAGGAAGTTTCAGGCATTCCGTATGCCTTGCTCTCATGTTATAGCAGCATGTTCGAAGGCGCGCCAGGATCCAACCAACCTTCTTTCTGCAGTCCACCAAGTTATAAGTCTATGCAATGTCTACACATGTAGCTTTCAGGTGGTGGCAAAGGAGGACTATTGGCCTCAATACGAAGGCGAAATTGTCTGGCATAATGACTTGATGCGCAGAAAGAAAAAGGGCCGGCCTAATAGCACGCGCGTTCGAACGGAGATGGATACCGCATACAAGCTGGTAAGATTATGTAGTTCGTGTCGGCAACCAGGACACAATCGTACAAAATGTCCTAATGTAGGATCAAGCAGCAGGTCATAGTTTCATATGTAACCGTGTCCCTTTAAATGAATAACAAATTTCATTTGATAAAAAACATACTTAACTAATTACAATTAGCAAGCAACATCAATTAAATAAACATAACTTAATATCACAACAACACTCCGAAAATAACAACAACATAAACACATAAAACAAAACGCTGCACAAAGGCGTCTACGATATCACAATCATCAACGTTATCTTCTTTGGTGTTAACATCATCACAAGGACACCAACATCATTTTCCACTTTCCTCCACTCACGAGTAACTCCGTTTCTCCCAGTCTCCTCGACCAACCTCTCAATTTTCCTAATCTTTTCTCCTGGACCAATATCTCCTTCTAGCCAGCAGTTCAGTTCCCTATGCAAGTGCTTCAACGTCTGCGTATTCCACAGGAGCACCTTCATCGGAAGCTTTGTTGCTGAAAAGACAACTAGGTCATTTCTTTTCATTAGATCGAATGTTGGAAAGGGTTCCTCCGATTCTGATGACGACGATGAAGAACGTTGATTTAGAAATGCGGACATTCTAGACTCCACTCCACTCAAAATGCACTAACGCTTCATTCTTTTGGTATACAATGTTGTGAAAACATATATGTGTTTGCAGTCGTATTTATAGGAAAAATAAAATAGTACGTGCCCCATATGATATGTCTTAAATGGTTAATCAATTTTTATGTTTTAAAATTTACAATTTAAATCAATTTATATGCTTTAAAATTAAATGGTTAACCAATTTTTATTTTATATTTAAATTAATTATAATTAAAATTTTAATAATGTTTATAATTTAAAAATAATAAATATTACTTATTCTATAATTATTACTTAAAGACAATAAATTATAATCACAATTATATATTTATTAAACCTAAATTTATAAAATCAATTTAAGTTTATTTTTAATTAAACCTAAATTTATAAAATTAATTTAAGATTATTTTTATTTCAACCTAATTATTTTAAGTTTAGTAATTAAAAACTTTATTTTAACATTACATGAAAAAATTAAAAATATTAATAATAATTGTGTTTATTATTTAAAAACTTTATTTTAAATATTAATCATCCATTAGTTAAAAATAGAAAAACGCAAACCCTAGCAAGCATGACCTGTGTCGCCATTCCCATTGGCGAGTCTCTTGGCATAACAACAATGTCGCCAATCTGAATGACGACTTCACTTAACTCCTGACGACATAAGGTTGAATGTGTGCCACTTTGGCTAGTGTTTTGAAACTTTCAATATTATGGTAAATTTTAAACAATAGTTGGTTATTATAAAAAAAAATCGGAGTATTTCAATTGATTTTTGTTAGTTAAGTTAATAATATAAATAATTGGTTTATGGTTCATTTGTGATGATAATATTTATTTTTATTTATGTATGAACATAAAAAAACACTTTTTTCAATAAAAATAATCTTTATTAATTTTAAAAAATATCATAAAGACTATTTTTAATTTTTTTCTATCTATAATCAACACCCCTAGTGAAAAAGTTTATCACCTAGTTCAATAATCTAGGAAATCTTTGTGGCTGGAATGTAGTCTTTTTTCTCAAAATTTTAGGGAAAAGATATTATCAAAAGTTAGGTAAAAGATATCAACACCGAATTAGCAGAGCGGTTAACAATCCTCAAAGAGTGTATTTATAAAACGAAAAAAAACTCCAAATGAAACCAAAATCAGAGGGTTATAGAGGATTGGGTTTGATCAAGAAGACACTAGAAGATGAAATTAAAAAATTGTGGCAAATCTGTTCCAGCCAAAAATTCTTTGAATTTTGAAAACAGTTGTTTGTTATAGTTAATTAGTTAATTAATGGTGGTTTTATATATGATTGATCAATTCCAGAAAAATTCATGGTTCACCCTTTGCATCCAATGTGTAGCATGAAAAACTAATGATCAATTCCAAAACAAATCAATTTAAAACCACCAGAAACAACTGTTAATTAGCCACAAGAAACAACTGTTAATTTATCAAATTCAAAGAAGTTATGGCTGAATTAGGCTCGTTCTGCACTTTCTAATTTCATCTTCTAGTGCTTTCTTTTTCAACCAGAATTAGAACCTTCTTTCGGTACATCCACTAAATCTATTCCACTAGATGTTGATCCATGATGACATCTAAAATGTATTATACAATACTTTCATTAAGGATAATTTGTATATATGATTTGAAATCTATACGTTTGTTCGTCGTGTTGTGTACAGTAAACTAAAATGTGTTTGTTTGAGGGTTATCAATCTTACAACTAACAATTTGGAGGTTTTGAAATTTTCAGGTTGAGGGAACCTTGGAATGCAAGAAACATTGCACCATCGTGTAACGAAATAGATGTCTAGTCAAATTCATTGTAAATCCAAACATGTCATTACTTTTGAACAAAAATCATTTCCTTTTTGCAATAGAATCAATTCTAGTGCTTTCTTTCATCATATCATATGCTTTTGTCTTTATTGTTGTGTTTCTTTTATGGTTTTTTTATCGGTGTAATTCTAGTTTTCTAGTTCATAATAACCAAGAATCTTAAAATAACTAAAATAATTTAGCCTATACTTGAGTTATCTCAATATTGATGAAAACTCGAATGTAGGAAAGATGAAATCTGAAATTGTGTGAAGAGGATAGATTTTTGTACTATATTTTTCTGAATCCGGAATGCTCAATTTATAGGGCAAAGTAGTGTTGTTTCACAAGGTTGCGACCCTTGATGAAACACATTTTCAGCAACACTTTTATCAAATGTTACACATTTCGCCTACAACAACACTTTTACCAAATGCAACATTGTTTCACCTATAACAACACTTTTACAAAATGTTGCACTGTTTTGCCTATAACAACACATTTACCAAATGTTGTATTGTTTCGCTCACATCCGCACTTTTACCAAATATTGCATTGTTTCGCCTACAACAACAATTTTCAAAGGTTGTATTGTTTCACATTCTACAACGCTTCATGAAGTGTTGCATATTTTCAAATTCAAAATACAAACTGTCTACTGCAACACTTCACAAGTATTTCCTATTTCTGAATTTAAAAAAATGACTTTCACTTGCATAATTTCTTGTCGTTTGGAACACGCTCATGATTATTAATTGTTAATAGTTTACAACAATTCCCCAATTGTTCTAATAATGACAAGACCAATTCCATAAAAAGAGAAACACAAATGTTAAACAGTTAAGTATCTTTTGATTTGAACTTAACCTTAGTAAGGATAACGCAAAGTTTAATTAGAATGTTAGGCAGTTATACTTTGAATCATTATCTCTAGTGATAATATCGACGTTACCTTGCACGCATTCTTTAATTGTTCTTCTCCTACATCTCTCGTCTAGCACTATTTACGACCATGTGCTTTTCCTGTTTTCGTGAACATTTCACGAGAGAAACTCCAACTCTCACTTTGAGACGACGCCATCTCGAAATTCATATAGATGAAGTTCATTTTGTATCTATTTATTGAGATACATTGTTAGAACAAGATTTATTCATGACATATATCCTTTGGTTTTTGATGATAACAAAGTATTGAAAGAACAATGGTGTTATGTAATGTATGTTCTAAGTGTAAAGGTTATAAAGCTTAAAGAAGAATACAGTCGGAATCTGATAGAATGATGCACTTGATAGAAGCTAGGTTGTTGGCTTCCGGTGGCTCATAATTTGAAGAATTTTATCTAAGTAAAAAGTGATAATATAGGTTTGCGTAGACATTGAAGCTGGAAGCTTCAGTATCATAAGAGGAATATATTGTCTCTAAGTTTATTGAATGTATCAGCTTCTGGTGATCATTCAGAACCAACGATAAAGCTAAAGTTATATGTACTGCAGAAAGCAAGCTACATTGTCAAATCTGCTGTCAGATAGAGTCTGTGTTCACATGTCAACAGATCTATAGTACAAGATTACAAGAAAGACACAATGGTTAAACAAGTTACATATGGATCATAATCTTTTGGTGTATATATCTTCAATGTCTCTTGTACTACGGAGTAACAAAGACACTTATACAAGTTATCTCTCCAACGGCTATTCCTCTGAAACCTCTATAAGTAGCTAAAGATTCAACATGAATTTTACAAGGAATAAGGAGAAAAAGAAGAAGAGCCAATAAGGATAGAAGTGTTTCTCTCTTCTACCAAAATGGAAGAATAACAAGATCAACAATAGTAACACAATCGACTATGTAGTATTTCTGTTATATGTTGTAAATTGTACAAAGCCTTAAGATTTATTAAACAATGAATATCTTAGAAATCTCAAGTGTTGTGATCTTTGTTATGGTTATTACCATCTACTTCTGCTTATTTATCAAGTACACATTGCTCTCTATTATGCTAAACAAGTCGTTTAGTAGTTTAGATAAAGTCTTTTGCTATGTGCTTGAGAATCCAAGTCTCTTGCTCTGAAGCTTGAGCCAAGTAAGTCTCCTTCTATGTTCTAGAGAATTAATGTCTTAATCTGGAATTCTGGTATGCAGATCTCAAATGTCTTAAGAGATGTCGAAACACTTGATCTCTGCTAAAACACAATGACAAGAAGAAGTACAATAAAAATTGTAGAAAGTAAACGAACACACAGTAAATGTTAACCCAGTTCGGTGTAAAACAACACCTACGTCTGGGGGTTACCAAGCCAGGAATGAAATCTACAAGATAATATTAATTCTAAGTTAAACAACATTCGATTTACAACTTATCACTTAATCACTACCCGTGCTTAATTTCTACCTAAGACTCTCCTAGGTATGAGACCATTCTCAATTCCTTTTCAATCACAACAGTGACAGAAATTATAACTAAATGAAAACAGTCCAGCTCTAATATAACACGATACAAGAGAGGATCATAAATACATAAATCCTAAAACTCATTAAGCAACAATGTATTTTTCTCACTTTGATTAGGTTAAATTCATCTTATTTATTGAAATTCTGGTATCAGATATGAGACGTCGAAAGAGATGTCACGACACTAAGATTTGAATAATTACCAATATATGAACAAGATAAAATGCAATTAACAATTGTAAAGAGACACAAACAATTGTTAACCTAGTTCGGTGCAAACACACCTACGTCTAGGGGCTACCAAGTCAGGAAAAAAATCCATTAAACATAATTAGTTTGAAGACTCTCAGCAAACTCTCTCTAGTTTACGATTTTCTCACCTAATCTCTACCCGTGTAACTTCTATCTAAGACACTCTCAGATATGAGACTCTTCTCACTCCCCCTCAATCACATGCAGTGATAAAAATAGATAAACAAAAAGTAGAAGACACACTTCAAGGACAACACTTGATCTTGCTTAAAAGTTTCAATCAAGAACAATACACTCGTGCTTAAAAGCTTAGAGTGGACAACTTACAACTCAAAGAACTTAGTCCAATTCACACATCAAAGTGATGAATGAATAACTCACAAATAACAAAACCACAAGAAGGTAAAACCCTATTCCTTAAGCAATGCACACTCTCAACCCTAGCTTCCCTAATTTTCAAATAGGATTGTAAAGTCTTTATATATAAACACTTTGTATGGGCTTGGGCATTAGCAAAAACAAACTCTGGTTTGATAAAATCAAATTAGACAATTCTTCAAATCTTTTTATAATTAAAGGCAAGTAATCAATGGAGATATTTTCATGTCTCCAATCTCACGATCTAAAATTGGATCATCTTCACCATGATTTGAGACACCATTTTCAGCAGCAGACATGGCATTGGTCATATTAGGCGAAGAGATATTACTCACATTTTCATGTTCAAATTCACTTTCCAACACAAATTGTTGCAACCTTTGATTATCCCTTAAGTTAGAGCTTGATAATCCTTTCATAATTCCTTTAAAGCACCTACAAAAACAATAAGATGAAAAAAAAATTAAATATCAATTTTAAAATTAAAAAAAACATTATTGTCTTTGGTTTGCTCGATTTTGATGATCTATATGTACTTACAATGATATCAAGATAGCAAAGATTGACGACAATGATGAGTACTCAAATGAGAATTCTTTCAAACTTATATAGAGGAAACATACTCCTTGCAAATGGAATATTTTACATTTACAACTAATTCTTTTAATTATGTTTTTCTTTTCATTAAATTTACATTCAAAAAGTCAATTAGAAATGAAAACGTATATTAAATATTGTTTTTTTTTTTTACAATAGCGATTGGGAAACATACTCTTTACTAAAGCAATATTTTACATAGAGGAAACATACTCTTTGTTAAAGCAATATTTTACATTCACAACTAATTGTTTTAATTATGTTTTTTTTTCCATTAAATTTAATATTGAGGAAACATACTCTTTGTTAAAGCAATATTTTACGTTCACAACTAATTATTTTAATTATGTTTTCTTTTCATTAAATTTAATATAGAGGGAACATACTCTTTGCTAAAGCAATATTTTACCTTTACAACTAACTGTTTTAATTATGTTTTTCTTTTCATTAAATTTAATAAAGAGGAAACATACTCTTTGCTAAAGCAATATTTTACATTTGCAACAAATTGTTTTAATTATGTTTTTGTTTTCATTAAATTTAATATAGAAGAAACATACTATTTCCTAAAGCAATATTTTACATTTACAACTAATTGTTTTAATTATATTTTTCTTTTCACTAAATTTACATCCAAAAAAGCAATTAAAAATGAGAATGTATATTAAATAAGGATTTTTTTTTTATTTCTAGGGAAAAAAACCTAATAATACAAGTTAAAATATTTAATAAATAACGATTTTTTGATAGCATTTATATGAAATAAATAAAGAATATGATCAATAGTTCTTTCAATTAAAATTAAAATTCATTTATTCAGCATCACATTAATATTATCTTAAGTGATTCAATATTTGCAATCTTTTGTCTTATAAGATGTACACAAGTAGGTTGATATTGAGTATCTTATCCGAAGAAAAGAAGAACCCTATAAACAAAAAGATATTAGTCAATAACTATAAATTAAATATTTTTATTTTTAATATTTATTAAACGACTAATATAGATTTTGTTCAATGTACCTTTAATATTTTTAATAAAATTATTAAATATATTTATTATAGTAAAATATCTATTTTATATAATATGTACTACTACAAATAATATTTTTTATGACAAAACTTTCACATCAACTAATAAAAATCCGAGGTCAAATGACTTGAAACACGTCAGTTTTTTTAAAGTTTAATCTAATCCCTCAGTTTTGTAGAAATTCCACAAGTTATTTAATTCAGGATTTGAGCTTCAATTCTAAGCTGTAATACCCTAATTTTTACCCTTAAGATCTCACATATCATTTGCATCCTGTATCATAAGCAAGATCACCAAGTACTTGTGTTTTTTCTTTGTTTTCTTTTATTTGATTGTTTATGTTTACTAACCCTAATCAAAATACCAAAAATAAGTTTGTTTTTTTTCTTTACTAACTCATTTTTCAGGAGGAGGTTTGGAATCAAGAATATCAAATACCAGTTCATCAGCTCGGATAAAATTCATTTGAAAAAGTCAAAGTTGATCTGCAAACAATTCAAAATCATTCAATCAAGAGTTTTCCAATATTTGATTATTTATTGCTCAAGAAACTCTAAGGTTCAAGTGTTTATTTTCATTCCTTTTTTGACAAGTCAAAAGAATCGAGGCAGATCCAAGACAACACAACAAAAAGCCATTTTTCCCACTTTTTCACTCTGTTAATCGATTAACCAAATTTGAACATAAAATGGTTAATCGATTAACTAGTGCGTTTTTGAAAAAAAATAGCCAAATTCAAATTCTGTAGCATTTTGGCGCTGAAATTCACTTGTTTCATCATGAGAATATTCTAGATCACCTCATTTTAATTCCCTTACCTCATCATAGTTAATTTCCATCACACTCCGTCATTAATCACCACTTGATCTTGATTTTGCCTCCACATTTAAATTCCAAGCCTAGATCAAATGTCAAACCAAATTTCAAACCACAGAAATTTCCAAGCCTAAATTCTATAAATAAAGGCCTCATTTCATTCATTCTTCAAGCTTTTGAGAGCCAAATTCACCTTGTTGAAATTTCTTCTCATTCTCTCAATTTCCTTCAACCACCAAATTCACTAAAGCTCTTTCTTCCATTAAATGTTAGTAAGCTTTTCATTGAAGCTTACTAACCTTTGAGCTAAAAACCTCCATTAAAACACTTTTTCATCATCAAATTATGTAGATCAAGGCTTTGGAGTGTGGTTCTTGAAGTTGATTTTAAGCACTTTCAGATTTTGAAGTGTAAATCCTTGTTCCACCATTATTATGCTTGACCCATCTTCCATAATGTGATGTTGATTCTTTTTGCTTAATCTTTGGATATTGAAAATTATGTTTTATTGGTGTTGTTTGTTGTTATTTTACTTGAATTTCCGTGCTCAATTGCATTCATGATCATGAGATGTTTGAAGAAATGATTGAATCATGAATGTTGATTATTTTTCAAAAAATTTGTTTTCCTGCCAGTGTTAATCGATTAACAAAATGCATGTGCAAAATGGTTAATCGATTAACCAATGCCAGAATTGTGTTTTTTGGTTGTTTTGGGACTGTTTTTGTTTTTTTCTTCCTTCTTCCATTTCCTTTTTTTGCCTTGAAATTTGATGTTTGTTGATCAAATTTCTCTTTAAATTTAATGGACTATGGATGTTGATGAAGTTGTATAAACCTTGTTGCACCCCAAATTTTGACCCCTTAGATCTTCATCACCATTTTAGGATCATATTCATTTGTTTATCTAACCATAACATATTTCAAGTTTGTCTTTGTTAAGTTACAGGGGAATCAGGGTTCTGTACAGTTGGGAATCGAGGGTTCGACAGTTTAATCAGTCAATGCATTGTATTGTTTCTCCAAGAAACAAGTCTCTACACGATCAAGAATACTACATTGGGATAATCATGAATCCAATTTGGGGTTTTCACACAAAGATCAGGAACAATGCAGTTCGGGATCCCCGATTAGGGTTTCTGATCAGGAAAAGTCAACTGTGGTTTGACTTTTGATTTAAAAGGTGCTCCAATGATGTAATTATGGTCCATGAAGTTCATATGACTTATTGAAGTCCCCACAAGAAATTTCAAAGCCTCAGGGAACCCAGGACACCAATAGTTGATTCAGAGGATTTCAATCGTTCGGTTCGTCTAACTGAAAAGTCAACCCATTGACCAACAGGGTTTTAACCCAAAATTGAAGCCAAATATGTTCCTAACATCATTTAATATCTAATAATGAAGTTTTGTGACTAATTGATCAAGAATTGAGAAGTAATCAAAAAGTTGGGAAATTAAAGTTTTGAAAAGGGCAAAGCCATAACTCCTTAAACACACAAGGGTTTTTGACCTAGTTTCAAGAGGAATGAGTTCCTAAAATAACCATAAATATTTTAGTACCTAATTGGGGCTTTCTAAAAAGTACAAGTGGGTTCCATAACTCTTCCTGGTTAGAGATAACCAAGGTCCACAAGTTGGCAAAAACTCACATTGGCAAAACCAGGTCAGCATGAGTTCTTTTGATTCCAAAACCTCTCCAAATCGATGCTAACCAAAGACTAAGCCTCACTTATGATGTTTATATTGACAATAAACCTTTTTACATCAATTCCCACGAAAATGGCACAAAGATCAAAGGAAATCATTATTTAATGCAAGTTGCAAAAGTGAATAGTGAAGAAAGAGAAAAAGGTGGCTACCATTGTCAAATCATCAACTTTAATTTCAACAAGTCACCTCCTATCCTATCAAGCATGATGAAAAAGATATATAGGGTATGGAGAAATATCTTAGTAGAGTGGCTTAAAGATAAAGATGAAGATTGCATTGAAAAACTCAAAGATTTTCATGATGGAAGGTTAAAATTGGCAATTTGCTTCACTTTTGCCCAATACCTTGATCCAAGGCCTTTGTCTATAAATAGAACTCACTTTCTAAATCATAAACACACAAGTTCCGTGCTAAGAAACAAGCTAGAACTCCCTTCCTTACACAATCACAAGTTCTTGCAAAATCTCATTAAGTTTCCAAAATCCCTCAAAATTTGCTTTTGAAAAACACCTTTCGAAACCATTTCCAAACTTCTTCCAATTCAAGAAACACTTCAAACACATAAAGTATGATGTATTGAAGCTATCCAAGTCACTTCCACACTTATGTAACAAAATCTTGGAAGAGCTCTCAAGATCTCTAGTTTTCTTATTGCTTAAGCTTGCTTCAAGAGGTAAACCTAAAACTCATAAATGTGAACTTTCCACTTAGATTCCACATGCTACCATGACTATTTTTAGGTTTTTTTTCAACCATGATGTTCTTGAACTTTTTCAACTTGTAACTTGATTTTTTTCTTATGATATTGATCTTGTATTATTCATAAGTATTTGTTAACATGTTTAAATAATCAAATTTGTTTGATTCATTGTCTTACCATGTGCATTTTATTCCTTTTATCATTTAGATTTTCATGTTTTGTTTACAAACTTAAAAACCACACAATTTCTCCATTTTAAATCATTTTTAAATGGTTCTTTTTGCTAAATTATTGTGTTAATTAGTATTTTCACATGACATATGATTCATATTTTTATCCCTTTATCCTAGCCTTAGGATCGGAGTCGCCGTACTCCAGGTAGTTGTTCCGTCGTGGACATCCTCTATCATAATAATCTCAACTTAGGCTTGGAGTCGCCGTGCTATATTTAGTCGTCCCGCTGTGGATATTACCCTTGTTTACATTTACAACTTAGGTTTGGAGTCGCCGTGCTCTATTTAGTCGTCCCGCCGTGGACATTCCCCTCTTTGCTAACATAACTTTAGTTTAGAGCCTCCGCACTCTATATAGATGTCTCGCCGCAGACATTTACTTTCCCTTTGGAACCTTGACCACAGTCAAGAGTTCTTTACCCCTTAGTTAGGGGAACTACGGTTGCTCTGATTCCATTCCCGTCAGGATACGTAGGCACGAGATGCAATGTCTTAGCGAGCATACTTTTTATATACTTTAGATTCTTACCCTAGCACTTTTCCCTTAGCAAGCAAACTTTAGCAAACACAAATATTAACAAGAGGTTCCTGTAGAGTACTACAGATGTTTAAGATGTGAAATACCTACCCTATGCATAACCAACCCCCGAACCTTTAGATCTCTCTTTGCTTAGCCTTAGGCCTTGCATTTTGCTTTGCATTTTATAGGTTTTTCTTTCTTTAAACCTTTTCTTTTGCATAAATTAAAGTCCGGTTGTGAATTTAAGAATTAAGATTCAAGTTACTCAATAGCTTGGTATCACGATTCTCACTGCAACAGAAATGGCGACTTCACTGGGGATTCCCCTAAGAGGGTTAAGCCCACCTTGTTTATATTTATTTTTGCTTTTTTACTTGCTTGTATATTTGTATATATTTGTACATCTATCTGTTTGTGCTTGGGTTCTTCTATATGCAGGGTTGTTACTTTGAGTGGTGAGGATAAGTCCTATACCCGGACTCGAGTGCACTTATGATAGGATGGTGGTATATTCAAGAAGGCTTATAGGGAGTTGATTCCCGACCAAGCTAACTTGAGAAACCACCGCTCAGTGGAGGCCCTCTTGTGAGTTATTTTTATTGAACGAGTATTCGTTAAAACATTACTACTTTCAATTTAGGAGCCTTTGACACTGAGGACCTTTAGTTACCTTTTATCCCCACTTGGCCTTTTAGGATGTAGTGCAATAACTATGAGAGAGTATTCCCGAAGTAGTTGATACGCGATACTACACTCAAACGAGACTCTCTTGAGAATATTATTGATTTCCAAGTAGTTGGTGTGTCAATAATATCCGAAAGATGGGTTAATGACTTTGGGAACTTTGTTAGAACCCGTTGTGCAGGTGCTTTACCCCTAGTACATACCCTGTGGTTGGTTCTTTACCCAGACCTCACGTTGTGATCTCGAACCTTTGATCCTGTTATGTGTGTTTTGCTTACTTTCTTGCATCGCATTGCATTGCATTTGCATCTTGCATGGTTTGTAGCATACCTCTGTTTGTCCAGTCACTCATCTTCAGTTGTCTTCATCGTCCAGTGTGCCTTTGAGTCGCCAAACTGATTCCTCGACACCGATATCGGACTAGAGCTAACTATAGACGCAAGATGTCAGAACAGGAAGCACACAACGCAGAAGTCTGAATGGAGATTGATGAGTTGAAGTCAGGCATGACTAAACTTACTGAGATGCTTCAAGTATTGATTGCCAGAGGAGAGCCATCTCAAAGGACTGTCATTCAAAAAGTTTCAAATGTTGACCCTCCTCCTGTTCAAATGCCACAATCTACTTGGCCAGAGTTTGGTTTACCTCCTAACTACTCTCCACCTCTTGCATCTACTGCTATGATTGGTCCGACTATCAGACCAGTTTTTCAAGCTCCCATCTTTACAGAGCCCAGACCTGTGGTCCACGCTGTTGCCCAGAATGGTCGAGCTCCCTTTGAGACTCCTTTCTTTGACTACAATGCTGCTAGTGCTCAAGGAGAAGACCATGAAGATTTTGTTGATCCTGAGATTGTCCGCGAATAGTTTCAGAACATAGACAAGAGACTCAAGGCCGTTGAGGGTACTGATTTCTTCAACGTCGATGCTGATAATATGTGCTTAGTCTCTGGCCTCGTCATGCCTCCTAAATTCAAGATTCCAGATTTCGTTAAATATAAAGGTCACTCATGCCCAAGAGCCCATTTGGTCATGTACTTCCGAAGGATGGCAGCTTACACTAACAATCAGAAGTTGCTCATCCATTGCTTTCAAGACAGCTTGAGTGGAGCTTCTCTTAAATGGTATATGAACTTGGAGCATAACAGCATTCACTGCTTCCAAGATCTCGCCAACGCTTTTATGAAGCAATACAAATATAATCTGGACATGGCCCCTGATCGCCGTCAACTTCAAAACATGTCTCAAAATGAGAAAGAATCATTCAAAGAATACGCTCAACGTTGGAGAGAGTTAGCTTCCCAAGTTGAACCCCCTCTAGCAGAGAAAGAGCTAACGGGAATGTTCATGGATACTTTATCTCCTTTCTATTGGGAAAAGATGATTGGGAGTGTATCTTCAAACTTAACAGACCTGGTAACCATTGGCCAAAGGTTAGAAGAAGGACTGAAAAAGGGTAAGGTATCCAAAGTTGTTGAACCTTCTAATGGTGCGAAGAAATCCTTTGGGACTTTCTATAAGAAGAAGGAAGAGTAAACTAACGCTGTCATGGTTGAAGTGAGAAATCCTCGTCCTCAGCTGAGGTATAATCACCCTGTTATTGCTGCCGTTACTGTTGCTGCTGCTCCACGACCAGCTCAGATTCCTCAACGTCTAACTGTTGGACAAAACCAGTATCAAAATAGGAATCAATTCGATCCTATTCCCATGACATATACAGAACTTTATCCTGATCTGGTTCAACAAGGGTTGATTACTACAAAGGCTTTACAAACTCCTAATCCTCCTCCAGCTGGATTTAGAGCTGACCTCCATTGTGCTTTTCATGAGGGTGCCCCAGGCCATGACTTGGAACATTGTTATGCACTGAAAGCCAGAGTGCGTGAGCTGATTAGAATCGGAATCCTTGGTTTTAAGGATAATCATCTGAATGTCCAGAATAATCCATTGCCATAACATCAAAAGTGAATCTTTGGTTGACTCCAGCGGACTATCCTTTTTTGAGCGCCAGTGTTTCAGACAGGACAACTCATCTTTGTTCTGATTTAGTCATTAGGCCTTTTGTTTCTCATTGTTTGCATTTTCCTTCATTTTGTTTAAGTTGTTTGCTTTTATTTAGTGTTTGTACTTTCATCTTAATGAATGAGCATCTCAACTTTTGATTTCAAATCATTTTGCCTATTGTTTTCACTTTTATGCTTTATCTTTCAAATATTTACTCCTTGTCCAAATTTCTGATTATGCAAACATTTGAGGGAGGATGATGAAAACGCTATACCCATAACTCATGTTAGTATGCTTTCAATCAAACTTTGTTGACGATGTAAGGCATTGTTTCAACTCCCAAACATTGGAGAAATAAGGAAGTTAATCCCTTGTCAACCCCTTTCGAGCCTAGAAGTTAGAGTTTCTTCCTTTACAAAAACCCGCAGTTTTAACCTTGGGGTGGGTAGTTCTCAGTTAACTTGGCTGTGTGTTCACGCAAGACACCTTTTATATAAAGGTTGCAACCACAATTTATATTCCTTCGCACACAACAAACAAGTGTCGAAGATGTTTTTCAAGTCAAAATGTCGATGATGGTTCACCGTGATCATTAAGCTAGGCAGTCACTTTCTTTCAAAAAATATATATCAAAAGAAAAAGCCCGCTAAGTTAAAACCTATGAAGGAGACTTAGGCAAAACTGGGGCATCCCGCTGACTGTAAGTTTCAAAAGAAACAGTTCAAGAAAAAGTTAGGGATAATAAATAGAGGAGATCTTTAAATCCTTTAATTTCAAAACAACCAAATGTTGTAAAGAAGCAGTGACTGCCTTTTCAAAAAGTCTGTTGACTTCCGAACCATCATCATTACTATAATCAGTGCAATTCCTATGGGAACCTGAGCGCATAGTCTGAGTTAACTGAGCATAGGACTAGAGATCATCACTTAGATTGGGTGGGTACAAATAAACTTTGAGCCTTTATCCTTTGTTTCTTAAACCGTGAATCAGGCCACATTACAACCCTCAAAAGACCTAATTGAAACAAGGTTATTTTGAAAGCATACTACAACAAGGTTGTGTAAACTGACTCCAAAAGATCTTTGCAAATCAATTATTTTGGCAGTACACCTTTGCTTTAAACTTTGAGTGTCTTGAACCACCGTTTTTCGACCAATGACTCTTTTACTTTGCATCTTTCAAAAATGATTTTTGATTTCAAAAGTTGCATGAACTTTGCATTACCATGTTTGTATGAACACTTTTGTTTACAAATTGGCTTTCCTCTCAAGGAATTTTCAAACATTGAGAAACTTGGTCAAGTGAACCTATTAGGGGCAAGTTCCTTCAAGATCCTGTCGAAGAATCAGTTCAATATTTGTTCAAGGCAAAGTCTTCTCAGATTTAATTTATCCAGAAGATATTTCAAGACTTAGACTGGGGCAAGCTCTCCAAGCACTCAGTAAATCAGTCATCTTCAACATCAGACAAGTTGAGGCAATTATCAGTTCATCTACAACAGACAGCTAAACTGGGGTAGTTTACTTGAAGAATCCCCAATCAATTATTCACCCTTCCTGCAAGGATCATCAATTTGATGCAATTTACAATTGTAGTGGAGGTATGCTCAACAATAGCATCTTTAGTCCCCAAGTAGATTGACATTGATCTCCGTGTTGAGGAATCAGTCTTCCAGTCTTGTCATCTCACCAAAGGAGTCGAGCCTTGTCATCAACATCTGCATTTACGTTAAATCATATATCATATCACATCCGTATACATATGCATATTGCATATCATGGGTGTTTTATTACCCATTTGATTTTTCTCCCGAGGTCGTGTTTTACCCGCGTATTACCTTGTGGACAAATTTCAATTTATCTAGCATCATGGGTGTTTTATCCCCATTTGTTTTTTCTCCCGAGGTCGTGTTTTACCCGCGTCTTACCTTGTGGACAAATTTCAATTTATCTAGCATCATGGATGTTTTATCCCCATTTGTTTTTTCTCCCGAGGTCGTGTTTTACCTGTGTCTTACCTTGTGGACAAAATTTCAATTTACCTAGCATCATGAGTGTTTTATCCCCATTTGCTTTTTCTCCCGAGGTCCTGTTTTACTCGCGTCTTACCTCTTGGACAAATTTCAATTTACCTAGCATCATGGGTGTTTTATCCCCATTTGCTTTTTCTCCCGAGGTCGTGTTTTACTCGCGTCTTACCTTGTGGACAAAATTTCAATTTACCTAGCATCATGGGTGTTTTATCCCCATTTGCTTTTTCTCCCGAGGTCGTGTTTTACTCGCGTCTTACCTCTTGGACGAATTTCAATTTACCTAGCATCATGGGTGTTTTATCCCCATTTGCTTTTTCTCCCGAGGTCGTGTTTTACTCGCGTCTTACCTTATGGGCGAATTTTAATTTACCTAGCATCATGGATGTTTTATTCCCCATTTGATTTTTCTCCCGAGGTCGTGTTTTACTCGCGTCTTACCTCGTGGACGAATTTCAATTTACCTGGTATGATGGTTGTTTTATCCCCATTTACTTTTCCCCCGAGGTCGTGTTTTATTCACATCTTACCTTGTGGTCAAAGTCCAACTCACTTGGCACCTACCAAACAAGTTTGTGTCGTGACTATCTGATGGTTTTCCAGATATTTATTTCTCTCTCTGATGGTTTTCCAGATTGAGTCTTTGTTGCTTATCTGATTTTCTCCCAGATATATCTTCAAACCTTTGCCCGTACATTTAAATACCCTTCTAAAATGTTTCAGATGTACCTTCAAAATATATGTCTTTAATATGCTTCTTTGGATATGTTCTGGAGTTAACTCGGTATTTTTCCGAGTATCTCTGGTGTGTTTCAGAGTTCATTTGATGTTCTTCTGAATGTATCTGATGTTTTTTTTCTATATCCCTGTTATATTTCTCAGGTTTCTCCTCACCTCATTCATTAATATTCTGAATGTTGTGTTTGTTTTCCATCTAGTTCCATTCATGGATGATGATTGTTGCTTCCCCGGTGTTGTTGTCTTTCCCCAGTGAGTAGTTACTCGTTGTTATGCTGTTCTTTTTTCTTTTGCTCGTGTGTTTGCATTTGTCTTGCATCATAAAGCATCATTTAGATTCATTGCATCTTAGCATTTGTCCTTTTGCATACCATCGGATCTAAGGGACAAAATTTTTGGTTTTCTATATTTAAATACCTTTCACTACGATTCTATGAGGATTATCATCTCTCATTATCATCTAGGGAAAATATTTAAATAGGGGCATCTATTGCACCCCAAATTTTGACCCCTTAGATCTTCATCACCATTTTAGGATCATATTCATTTGTTTATCTAACCATAACATATTTCAAGTTTGTCTTTGTTAAGTTACAGGCGAATCAGGGTTCTGTACAGTTGGGAATTGAGGGTTCGACAGTTTAATCAGTCAATGCATTATATTGTTTCTCCATGAAACAAGTCACTACACGATCAAGAATACTACATTGGGATAATCATGAATCCAATTTGGGGTTTTCACACAAAGATCAGGAACAATGCAGTACAGGATCCCCGATTAGGGTTTCTGATCAAGAAAAGTCAACTGTGGTTTGACTTTTGATTTAAAAGGTGCTCCAATGATGTAATTATGGTCCATGAAGTTCATATGACTTATTGAAGTCCCCACAAGAAGTTTCAAAGCCTCAGGGAACCCAAGACACCAATAGTCGATTCAGAGGTTCTCAATCGTTCGGTTCGTCTGACTGAAAAGTCAACCCATTGACCAACAGGGTTTTAACCCAAAATTTAAGCCAAATATGTTTCCAACATCATTTAATATCTAATAATGAAGTTTTGTGACCAATTGATCAAGAATTGAGAAGTAATCAAAAACTTGGGAAATTAAAGTTTTGAAAAGGGCAAAGCCATAACTCCTTAAACACACAAGGGTTTTTGACCTAATTTCAAGAGGAATGAGTTCCTAAAATAACCATAAATATTTTAGTACCTAATTGGGGCTTTCTAAAAAGTACAAGTGGGTTCCATAACTCTTCCTGGTTAGAGATAACCAAGGTCCACAAGTTGGCAAAAACTCACATTGGCAAAACCAGGCCAGCATGAGTTCTTTTGATTCCAAAACCTCTCCAAATCGATGCTAATCAAAGACTAAGCCTCACTTATGATGTTTATATTGATAATAAACCTTTTTACATCAATTCCTACGAAAATGGCACAAATATCAAAGGAAATCATTATTTAATGCAAGTTGCAAAAGTGAATAGTGAAGAAAGAGAAAAAGGTGGCTATCATTGTCAAATCATCAACTTTAATTCAATAAGTCACCTCCTATCCTATCAAGCATGATGAAAAAGATATATAGGGTATGGAGAATATCTTAGTATAGTGGCTTAAAGATAAAGATGAAGATTGCATTGGAAAACTCAATGATTTTCATGATGGAAGGTTAAAATTGGCAATTTGCTTCACTTTTGCCCATACCTTGATCCAAGGCCTTTGTCTATAAATAGAACTCACTTCCTAAATCATAAACACACAAGTTCCATGCTAAGAAAAAAGCTATAACTCCCTTCCTTACACAATCACAAGTTCTTGCAAAATCTCATTAAGTTTCCAAAATCCCTCAAAATTTGCTTTTGAAAAACACCTTTCGAAACCATTTCAAAACTTCTTCCAATTCAAGAAACACTTCAAACACATAAAGTATGATGTATTGAAGCTATCCAAGTCACTTCCACACTTATGTAACAAAATCTTGGAAGATATCTCAAGATCTCTAGTTTTCTTATTGCTTAAGCTTGCTTCAAGAGGTAAACCTAAAACTCATAAATGTGAACTTTCCACTTACATTCCACATGCTACCATGACTATTTTTAGGTTTTTTTTCTACCATGATGTTCTTGAACTTTTTCAACTTGTAACTTGATTTTTTTCTTGTGATATTGATCTTGTATTATTCATAAATTTTTGTTAACATGTTTAAATAATCAAATTTGTTTGATTCATTGTCTTACCATGTGCATTTTATTCCTTTTATCATTTAGATTTTCATGTTTTGTTTACAAACTTAAAAACCACACAATTTCTCCATTTTAAATCATTTTTAAATGGTTCTTTTTGCTAAATTCTTGTGTTAATGAGTATTTTCATATGACATATGATTCATATTTTTATCCCTTTATCCTAGCCTTAGGATCAGAGTCACCGTACTCCAGGTAGTTGTCCCGCCGTGGACATCCTCTATCATAATAATCTCAACTTAGGCTTGGAGTCGCCGTGCTCTATTTAGTCGTTCCGCCGTGGACATTACCCTTGTTTACATTTACAACTTAGGCTTGGAGTCGCCGTGCTCTATTTAGTCGTCCCGCCGTGGACATTCCCCTCTTTGCTAACATAACTTTAGTTTAGAGTCTCCGCACTCTATATAGATGTCTCGCCGCAGACATTTACTTTCCCTTTGGAACCTTGACCATAGTCAAGAGTTCTTTACCCCTTAGTTAGGGGAACTACGGTTGCTCTGATTCTATTTCCGTCAGGATACGTAGGCACGAGATGCGATGTCTTGGCGAGCATACTTTTTATATACTTTATATCTTTACCCTAGCACTTTTCCCTTAGCAAGCAAACTTTAGCAAACACAAATATTAACAAGAGGTTTCTGTAGAGTACTACAAATGTTTAGGATGTGAAATACCTACCCTATGCATAACCAACCCCCGAACCTTTAGATCTCCCTTTGCTTAGCTTTAGGCCTTTCCTTTTGCTTTGCATTTTATAGGTTTTTCTTTCTTTAAACCTTTCCTTTTGGATAAATTAAAGTCCGGTTGTGAATTTAAGAATTAAGATTCAAGTTACTCAATAGCTTGGTATCACGATTCTCACCGCAACAAACCTTCATTAGTTCCAATATATCTTTAAGTAGATCATTTAATTCATTTTAGGGTCTTTGAATTAGTGATAGGTTTAGTGTCTTAATCTACCAAGAAGAGTGGTGGAACTTAAATATGGAATGAACCAAATGTTGTAATTCAATTTGGTTTCCCTTCTCTCCTCTTCCTTTTTTTTCTTTTGATCAATGAAAAATTTTAATATCATTGGAACTTGTTTCAAGTTCTTGATGAAGATGAGATCGTTACCTATTTTCTTTTTGTACGGTATTGCTTTCGGAGGATGATCTACATATCGTCTCTCTAGCATACATTATCACAAATATGATTATTGACTGGCCTTAGATATTCGTGGCTTTTACATAATTCCGATTACGATTGCTTAACATAGCGCTAAATTGTCCCTAAATCGGAACTAATTCAATTTTGTAAGCGAGGTGTTATTCTCATATTCTCCATAACTTAGTTTGAAATAATTGGATCTTTTTCTTGATAAGCAAATTCTATAAAAAGAGATTAAGGAAATCTCAAACCAACGAACTACAACTGCCAATAAACACTAAAGCAATTACAAGAAGTCGAATGGAAATTTAAACCAAACATACAACATACACTTCTTACTCTTTTCTCTACCTAAAATCAAACAATTCCACGAAGTAAGTTTAATTTCGTAGACAATCTCATCAACATCAATCGCTGCATTATTGAATATTAAGTTATTTCTAGCCCTCTAGATAATCCAACAAGTAATGAACCAAATTGAATTAATCTTTCTCGCTTGACAACGACCTTTAAGACTCGAGGACCAAACCTTCACATGGAGATTACAACAAGCTTCCGAAATTCTATCTATATCCATCCAATCACATATCTTATTATAAACCAACGAAGATTTGATGCACAAGAAAAAAAAAGGTGGGAAGCGTCCTCTAAATACCATAAACATAACACACAAACCAAGTCGTGGTCATTATCAATCACCCTTCTACCCATTAAATTAGATTTTGTAGGCAATTTATCAAGCGCCATCCTCCAACTAAAAATTTGAACTTTTGCCGGGATTACCGTCTTCCATAGAATCTCCAAGTGGGTTGCACGATCAGTTTCAAGGTCGTTTACAGAGGAGGAGGAAGTTAAGGCAGAATAAAATGAATTTACCTTATACGACATTGAGTCGTGGAGTAACCACTGCCACTCATCGGACACGTTGTTGTTAACTAAGACATTTTCCAGCATTTTACAGCATTCATTCCATTCAGATTCTAGAAGAGAACCTGCATCAAACATCGTTTCGCGTAGTTTTCAGATGCACTACTCATCCTCCCAAACTCCCATCTCGCTAATGGTCAACGCATCGCGACTACAATCCTGAAACAGCCGTTGGAATCTGATTTTAAGTGGCAAATCTCCGATCCAGATTGACTGCCAAAAAGCCACACCAGAACCGTCTCCAACAGAACATAACATAAAGTTACAGAAGTTATCATGAGGATTAGAAACAGAGCTCGACAAAATATCCTTCAGCCAAAGAGAATTAGTCTTCAAGCTACCAACATCAGAATAAATTTGCACCTTAATACTCAGATTATCGTACCTGTTTGAAAGGGTCTTCCTCCAAATTTCGTTTCCACCGGTTTGAAATCTCCAAAGCCATTTTTCCAGAAGAGCACAATTAAAACGACCTACATGTTTAATTCCAAGGCCTCAGAGATCCTTCGGTTTGCAAACTGAATTCCAAGATATCCAAGAAATGTTGCTTTTACTTGAATTCCGAAACCATAAGAACCGACGTTGGATTGCGATGATATCCTTCACTACTTTTTTAGGAGCCTTGAAGAAGGCCAAATGATGAATAGGTAGATTAGCAAGAACCGAATTGATGAGAGAAACTCTACCTCCCATTGACAGATTCCTCCCAGTCCAATTAGATAGCTTATTCCTCAGGCATGACAACACCGGGTTCTAAAATGAGCAGTGGCGATGGTTACCACCGACAGTTAGACCAAGGAAGCTAAACGACAGACTTCCGGAATTATAGTGCAGGAATGATTCAGCAGCTTCGAGGAAATCAGGCTCTACACCTATCCCATATATTCAACTTTTAGAGAAGTTTATTTTTAAACTAGAGATCAATTCAAATGCATGCAGAATAGCCTTGAACGCCCAAATATTTGAAGTCGAACTATCTCCTATTAGCAATGTATCTGTAGATATTCTTGATTGGCTGCATTTTATGGTAAAACATTGTTGTGTGTGTAGATGTCTTGACTAATTTCATGACATACTTGTGTAGTGTACTGCAGGGTAAGTTTGGTTAGCTAGTACAAAGTTTAATGGATGTCAAGCTGAATATTGTGACATCAGGGAGCTGCCAGTTAAGTCGCTGTTTGTTTTTCTGTTATGGTTCCTGAATTATCTCAGGCTATATTCTAGGAAACCTGTTATGGTTCCTTAGTTATCTCAGGCCATATTTTAGGAGACTTTCAAAGGAAACTCCTATGACCTATTTGTTAGAAGATTGAATAGTGAAGATTGGTTTTAACTTACTTAAACCTAATTTGTTCAATACAGGTCCAAGGCCCATGCGTTGTATATAAATAAGAGTAGCATCTCTTTTTGAAGTGCAGAGATTTTATGGTAAAGAATTTTGTTAGTGTGTTTACATCTTCACGTGTGTTTTAGTTTTAGGTTTTCTTGTGAGCCAATTAATCATCTCTTAGATGATTGTATTGGACTAGTGTGTTTTTGGGTTGTATGTGGGTTGTGTCACTCTAAGCTTTTAAGCACGAGTGATGTGTCTCTTGATTGAAGCTGTTAAGAAAGATCAAGATTTGTTTGAAGTGTGTCTTCTTTTTAAATCTGTAACTTAATTGGTTGATATCACTGCTGTGATTGAGGTGAGTGAGTAGGAATTCAGGTCTAGAGTTAGATTGAAATTGCATTGTGTAGGTCTTAAGTGAGGAGTGCAAACTGGTAGTTTGGATCTGAATTAACACTGCTTATAGTGGATTTCCTCCCTGGCTTGGTAGCCCCCAGAGTAGGTGTGATTTTCACCGAACTGGGTAAACAATTCCCTGTGTTATTTACTGCTTTCTTTAAGTGTTTACTGCTTAGCTTAATAATCTGTTCAGTAGCCGATGTCATAACATCCGACATAACATCGATTGTCTGTTACTAGAATTTCAATTGGCATCATAACAGGCACCCTGCCTATTATTTTCTGGGTGAGATCTAGGGAAGATAAATTCTGGTACTATGGACCAGGATATAGGATTTACAAATAGACCACCAATTCTGGATGGATCTAACTATGACTACTGGAAACGTCGTATGATAGCCTTCTTGAAATCTCTGGATAGCAAGGCCTGGAGAGCAGCTAACTCAGAATGGGAACATCCAGTGAAGACAGAGAAAGATGGATCAACTGTGCTAATACCTGAAGAAGAGTGGAGCAAAGAGCAAGAAGCTTTGGCTCTTGGGAATTCTAAGGCCCTGAATGCTCTATTCAATGGGATAGATAAGAATATCTTGAGACTTGTGCATCACTGTGAACTGGCCAAAGAGGTTTGGGATGCTCTCAAAACAACTCATGAAGGTACCTCTAAGGTAAAGATGTCTAGACTACAAATGCTGACTACTAAGTTTGAGAATCTAACGATGAAAGAGGAGGATACCATTCATGAATTCTACATGAATATTCTTGAGATTGCCAATACCTCAGGAGCTTTAGGATAAAAAATGTTTGAAGAAAAACTTGTAAGGAAAATTCTCAGATCATTGCCCAAAAGATTTGCCATGAAGGTTACTGCTATAGAAGAGGCCCAAGATATCAGCAACATGAAGGTTGATAAACTCATTGGTTCTCTCCAAACCTTTGAGATGGAAATGTGTGAAAATACTGAAAATAAGAACAAAAGCATAGCTTTTGTATCAAATACTGAAGAGGACTCAGATGAATGCAATGGTGGAAGTGAGGAAAATCTATTAGAAGCTATAGCTATGCTTGGAAGACAATTCAACAAACTTATAAAAAGAATAGATCAGAAGACCAGACCTAATGTCAAGAACATTTCCTCTGACATCATTAGAAGAGGTAAATATAAAGAAAAGTCCAACCAAGGCAAAGGAATTCAGTGCCATGAATGTGAAGGCTATGGTCACATTAGAGCTGAATGTCCCACTTACCTCAAGAAGCAAAAGAAAGGTCTAACTGTCACCTGGTCTGATGGAGATTCTGAGAGTGAATCAGAAGAAGAATTTGTAAAACATGTCGCTGCACTAACTAGTGTATGTGTATCTGATAATGATTCTAGTGAAGATAAGCTGACTTTTGATGAACTTCCAGCTTCATATAAACAACTATGTATCAGAAGTGCAGAAGTGTGCCAACAAGGGGAAAAGCAAAAGAAACTCATAAAGGAGTTGAAGGCTGAGAAGAAAGAGCATCTTGAAACCATAGACTCACTCAATAGTGATGTCAAGTTGTTGAATTCCAAACTTTATCAGATGTCAAAATCTATCAGGATGTTAAACAATGGGACTGACACTTTAGAATAAATTCTACAAGTTGGTCAAAAAGCGAGAGACAAGTCTGGAATAGGCTTTATTAAAGGGACCCATCTTGGAGATCAAGAGTTATAAACCTGAGAATCATAGGGTAAACCGGATGTCAAGACCAATGTCACAACATCATGGTAAGAGAAACATGAACCAGACAAAGAGAAAGTTCCAAAGGTGGAAGTGTCACTACTGTGGAAGATTTGGACACATAAAGCCTTTTTGCTTCAGGCTGCATGGATTTCCCAGCCACACTCATCAAGTCAAACCCAAACATGCTGCTCCTATCAAGAAATAAAAATGGGTTGCTAAGGATGTGGCTCTAATAGCTCATACCTCTCTAAGGGTATCAGCCAAAGAAGACTGGTATTTTGATAGTGGTTGCTCTAAACATATGACTAGAATAGAGAACCTATTGGTGGACATCAAACCTCACTCCACTAGTTATGTGACCTTTGGTGATGGAGCTAAAAGGGAAATCAAAGGTGTTGGAAAACTAGATTGTTCTAGAGTTCCAGATCTAGATGATGTTTTGTTGGTGAAAGGACTGACTGCCAACCTTATCAGTATCAGTCAACTATGTGATCAAGGACTCAATGTCAAATTCACTAAGGGGGAATGTGTTGTCACCAATGGAGAAAATGAGGAAGTTATGATGGGATCTATATCTAAAGGCAATCGCTACTTGTGGGAGCCTAAAAACTCAAGTAACTCCACTGTGTGTTCTATGTCCAAGGAAGAAAAGGAGGTTAAACTGTGGCATAAAAAACTTGGACATCTTCATCTAAGATGGATGAAAAATATCATATCCAAGGAAGCAGTGAGAGGAATTCCAAAACTAACTATTGATAAAAGAAAAGTCTATGGTGAATGTCAGGTTGGCAAGAAAACCAAGATGTCACATATTAAAACTTCCAAAAGTCTTGAACTGTTGCACATGGACTTGATGGAATCCATTATTGATGACCAACATGAAGAATACAATATCACTCAGAATGTCATGACATTATACTGTGACACTCTTAGTACCATCAATAACTCAATTCAGCATAGCAAAATTATTGATATTAGACGAGATCTTGTGAAAGTCAATGTGATTATCCTGGAGCATGTAGCCACTGAGCTACAACTTGCTGACAGTTGGACAAAAGATCTAGATGGTATTCAATCTGAGAAGTTAAGTGGCAATTTGGGAATTTGTTTCCATAAAGAATTATAGCAATTAATGTTATTTGGGAATTACATTTTGAACAAGCAAAATATTAATCACCGTCTGATTGGACAAAATTTCAAGTTCCCTCTTATTTTGCAATCATATCACTCTAGCCCCTACACACGATATGTTTGCTTCATTTGGTATCCATACCACTCCTTCATCTTCCATACCTCCCTCAATAGCCATAGAAAGCCTTCCTTCACATTGTCAAAGTCTCCTGAAATGTCTCAACAACAAACTCTATCTCTCCCAAGAAGATGACCTCCATCGCTGATCCGGATTCTGGTACTAGAACTGACCCCATCAACCCTAACCAGGTTCTTGAGGTGGCACCTCTGTAAATGTTGACTCCAAAAGGTCTGAGTGTGAAGAAGCCATGAACTCCACATGCAAGAAGACCCAAAGAATTAGTCTCAGGTTAGGCTCCTCACACTTCATCCTCCATCCCTCAGGAGGATACCAATAGGGAAGGCTCTAGGTATGTCCATAATACTATTGCAAATTTGGTATCTAGGATATTTAATGAACCACCTGATGTGCCTGGGATATCCATCCCTCTTAACACTGAGGTTCCTGCCCCATCTGAATCAACGAACTGATGTTAATCAAGATGCTGAAACCATGGGTACGACCTCAAGAAAGAATGATGATAAGGGTCAAACTGCTGAGAGTAATGATAATGTGCAAGGTGGTAACGATGATGATGATGATGGCCAAAATGATGATGTTGATGTAGTGAACCTTGATGATTATTCCGATAATGATCTGATAGCCACTATCAACCCTAGCATAGCCAAAAGGCTCATGACTAGGAATGGAAAGAAGGAAGGTGCTCAGAGTCCTCCCAAGAAGAAAGTTGTGTCAAAAAGTACTCATGTTGGCCCTACAAAAGCTTGGAGCAAGGTGGTTCCAAAGAAAAGAAAGGCTCAAATAAGTACTGAATCTGACTCAGACTCGGATGTTGCTTGTGATGTCATTGACATCCCACCCAAGAAGAAGCCAAAAACTAGCAAACTTGCTGCTAATGTACCTGAGGTTCCTATTGATAATATCTAGTGTCAGCAGGTGGAAATATGTGTACCAGAAGAGGTTGGCCTTGGAAAGAGAGTTGGCTCAGAATGCTCTGGAGAGTAAGGAGATCATGAATCTGATTCATGTAGCTGGGTTAATGAAGACTGTCACCCAGTTTTCCAAGTGTTATGAAATACTTGTGAAGGCGTTCATTGTGAATCTATCAGAAGACTGTGCTAATAGAAAGTCAAATGATTTTGGAAAAGTGTATGTGAGAGGAAAGTGTGTCATCTTCTCCTTAACTGTTATCAATAACTATCTAGGAAGATCGGATGAAGCTCAACCTGACCTAGCTGCTTCTGACAACAAAGTGTGTCAAGTTATAACTGTCAACCAGGTCAAAAGCTGGCCTTTAAAAGGGAAACTGGTTGCCAGAACTAAGTGTGAAGTATGCTATGTTGCATAAGATTGGAGATGCCAACTGGGTGCCCACAAACCACAAATCCGTTGTTGCTACTGTCCTTGGGTAGTTCATCTATGCTGTTGGAAATAAGACAAAGTTTGATTATGGGACCTAAATCTTTGATCAAACAATGAAGCATGCAGGAAGTTACAGTGTGAAAGGCCCCATTGCTTTTCCATCTCTTATCTGTGGGATTATATTGAATCAGTATCCTAATATCCTAAAAGACAATGAATTTGTGTGCAAGATAGAAAGTCCCTTGTCTTTTCATCACAAGCTGTTTCAAGGAACTCATGTTCCTGACATTGTCATGACTTCTGCTGAGACATCCAAGGGGAGCTCAAAAACAGGGAAAGCTGAAGTCATTTCTATGCTCAAGGAGACATGCAAAGAGCTGGAGACACGTAAGCTGAATCTAGAAAAGTTGATCAGCTCTCTTGAGCAGGATGAAAATGCTGAGATTGCTGATAATGATGAGGATACGCATGATGATGGTTATGGGGAAGGTGATGACCATGAAGCTGAGTCAGAGGAAGCAACTGCCAGTTCTGAGGATGGCACTGATGAAGAAAGGGATAGTGATGATGATGGCTCTAAGTTTGATGATTAGAGTTATTAGTTTTGTTTGCCACACAGGGGGAGCAGTATGAACAAATATTTTATGAACAACTATTATGTGTTGATGTGTTGTAATATTACTTTAACATATGTGTTTCTGACCTTATTTTGATCAATGCTAATTCATTAGTTATGATCTAAATTTGTGGCTAAAAAGGGGGAGAAGTAGTTGTTCAACAGTTTAGTTGTATGTACAGCAACTTAGTTGTATGTCCCTCACAGGTGGAAGATGTGATGATGCTGCTCTGAGTTGATTTGCAGGTATGCTGATGTGCTGGAGTTGGTCTGTTAGTTGGTCGGTTGTTGTGAGCAAGGGTTGCTCCTGTGTGCTTTGTTATTGCTGTTAATGTTGAGTGTGTGTGTGTGTGTGTTCCTTGTTGGAACTTAGAAGTATCCTAGTTGTTGGTGGTAGTGTGTGTTTCTACAGGTTGCTGGTAGGTAGTGTTTGGCTGATGTGCCATGGTGTGTTATGCATCAATTAAGGGGGAATATCACAGGATGTTCCACTAAAAGTTGTGACATCTGCAGTCAAAATTAGCAGGTGGTGTTTTGTGTTGTGGAACAGATGCGTTTCAGGATGTCATCCTAGATATCTTGATATTCATAATCTAGAACATTATGTATGAGTGTATGTGATGGAAGTACAACAGGTCTAGTTGATTGGTAGGATATTAGCTACTCTGCATGATTGGCTGTGTGTTAGTCTTTCTGCTGCATGTGTACTTTGATATGGTGACAGATTGTTTTAGCCAAAAATTTCCCAAAGGGGGAGTTTGTAGATGTTCTTGATTGACTGCATTTTATGGTAAAACATTGTTGTGTGTGTAGATGTCTTGACTAATGTCATGACATACTTGTGTAGTGTACTGTAGGGTAAGTTTGGTTAGCTAGTACAGAGTTTAACGGATGTCAAGCTGAATGTTGTGACATCATGGAGCTGCTAGTTAGGTCGCTCTTTGTTTTTCTGTTATGGTTCCTGAATTATCTCAGGCTATATTCTAGGAAACCTGTTATGGTTCCTTAGTTATCTCAGGCCATATTTTAGGAGACTTTCTAAAGAAACGCCTATGACCTATTTGTTAGCAGATTGAATAGCGAAGATTGGTTTTAACTTGGTTAAACCTAATTTGTGCAACTCAGATCCAAGGTCCATGCGCTGCATATAAATAAGAGTGGCATCTCTTATTGAAGCGCATATATTTTGTGGTGAAGAATTTTGTTAGTGTATTTACATCTTCACGTGTGTTTTGGTTTTAGGTTTTATTGTGAGCCAAGCAATCATCTCTTAGATGATTGTATTGGACTAGTATGTTTTTGGGTTGTAGTTTGGTTGTGTCACTCTAAGCTTTTAAGCACGAGTGATGTGTCTCCTTATTGAAGCTGTTAAGCAAGATCAAGATTTGTTTGAAGTGTGTCTTCTTTTTAAATCTGTAACTTAATTGGTTGATATCACTGCTGTGATTGAGGGGGGAGTGAGTAGGAACTCAGGTCTAAAGTTAGATTGAAACTGCATTGGGTATGTCTTATGTGAGGAGTGCAAACTGGTATTTTGGCTCTGAATTAACATTGCTTATAGTGGATTTCCTCCCTAGCTTGGTAGCCCCCAGAGTAGGTGTGATTTGCACCGAACTGGGTAAACAATTCCCTGTGTTATTTACTGCTTTCTTTAAGTGTTTACTGCTTAGCTTAATGATCTGTTCAGTAGCGGATATCATAACATCTGACATAACATCGACTGTCTGTTACTAGAATTTCAGTATCGTCGGCAAACTGAAGCATGCTCATAGTAGGTTGATCTCAGATTTTGAATTCAGACAGCAAATTACCAAAAGCTGCAAATCTCACCGAAATTTCCAAGCCCTTTGCAACGATGGAAAACAAAAACGGAGCTAGAGGGTCGCCTTGCTTCAACCCCCTTCCAGCCTTAAAGTCCTTCGTAGGACTTCTGTTAATTAAAATCGACACATAGCTTTTGAACACAGAACCACGAATCCATTTTAACCAATTTTTACCAAATCCCATCTTAACAAGCAAACCATCAAGATAAGACCAGTCAACAGAATCGTATGCTTTAGCGAAATCGAATTTAAAAAACAGACACTCCTTTTTAAACCTTTTAGCATAGTCTGCTATTTCATTAGCCTGAAGAACCCCATTGTAGATCTGCCCCCCGGAATGAAAGCGGTTTGAGAGGGGGAGATAAGTTTGTGAATAGTCTTACCCAATCTGCAGGCAAGCATCTTGGAAATAATCTTGAGAACACAACTGACTAGACTTATAGGCCTGAATTCTTCAAAGTGTTAAGGATTGTTAATCTTCAGGACCAACAAAATGAATGAGGACACAAAAATCTTTGGAAGGAATCCAGTTTTGAAAATTTCCAAAATACAATTCGAAAAATCCTTACCAACTATATCCGAGCAATATTTGATGAACTTAAAGTTAAAACCATCAACACCTGGGCACTTGTTACCATAAAAGTTGAACACTGCCTCTTTCACATCTGCTGCAATAAATTCAGCTTCCAGAAATAATCTATAGTTCTCTTCAAGGCAAGCGACCAAGTCAAACTCACTACTAAACTTGAACGAATCTTGATTCTGATATCTCTCCTTAAAGAACTTCAAAGCTTCAAATTTAATAACCTTAGGGTCATCCTCAAGTTTACCTCCCACTCTAACAGCAGAATTGCAATTCGATCGATACCTCAATTTTAAGGAATTATGAAAGAATTTTGTATTGAGATCCCCATCTTGGAGCCATCTTATCCGGGATTTCTGAGCCAACATACTTTCTTTTAACCTAAGGTTCTTCCACATCTCCTCCTGAATTCTCAGTCTATCCCTATCCAACTCTGCAACTTGGAAGTCTAAGTCCAAATCAGAATCCAACTCAAGCTTGTTAAACTTTTGAATGTTATCCTGTATCTTTAGCTCAAGCCAGCCAAATACTTTATAATTCCAGTTCCGTAGATCATCTTTAAGGACTTGAAACTTCTTAATCAGAATATTCCACGACTTCTTGACAAATGGGATAATTTCCTTGTGGGAGAACCAACAATTAAAGGTCCTAAAAGGTTTAGGCCCCCAATTGACAAAATTAGACTTCAACCACACAGGCCGATGATCTGACACGTCTCTATCTCCCACCACTTGATTCTTCAAGGATAAGAATTAAATTGCAAGATCATCAGCCAAAATTCTATCCAGCCTGCTTCTACTCTTGCCATTAGAATTGAACCACGTGAACCGATTTCCAATAACCGGAAGATCAATCACATTCAGAGCTTCGATGAACGAGCTGAAATCCTTCATATCACTACTACTGTTAGCATTTATACCTTTCCTTTCCTCCCCATTCTTCACCGCATTGAAATCCCCACCCACAATCCAACCACCTCTAGGAAAATTTCTTTTAACATTAACCAGTTCCCTCCACAGATTCTTTTTATCAACAAAGCCACAAGGAGCATACACATTGACCATTATCAGACTTTGATTTTTCCAGTTAAAATGCATACCCAGGAAACCTTTACCACAAAAGCTGGAGCATGCTATAATATTATTACTATTCCACATGGTAAGGATACAACCAGATCTACTAGATGAATTCAAAGCTGACCATTCCACTTCATTATTCCTCCATAGGCTATGAACAATAGCGGCACCCATCTCAGTTATTTTTGTTTCCTGAATAAGGCAAATATCTGCGCTACCTCTCTGCAGAACTTGAGCAATTCTCCTCCTCTTCAGGGAACTACAACATCCTCGAACATTGTAGGATACTATATTCATGGACCACAGATAGCTACAACCTTTTTACCTGATCTAACTTCCTTATCATCTCTATCTAATTTCCTCAAGATATGCACTAAACCTTCTTCATCGTCTTGCTGAACACCTAACTTCTTCAAATAATTTCTCATCTTGGATGGAACTTCTTCAAAGGCCCTATGACATCTCAAGCTGCCTCTTTCCACATCAGTATCAGTTATAGATTCACAGCACAATAGAGAGGAGCTTGGCTCGTAAGGGTCTCTAATCATCGATTTCTTCTTACTTTCCTCCCTATCAATATCCTTGGAATGGGAACCTATATTCCCCTTCGAAGCCGTGAGTAACAGGGTGGAAAAATAGGAGGGGGTGTATGGGATCTTGATACAATTGTAAACCTCATGAAGGGGTTTTTTCTTTTTGGCTTTTCCTCTATTTGTTGGCCCAATTACACCTCTTGATGGCCCAGTAATAGGCATAGGAAGCCCCAAATCCATAACTAGATCACCATTTAGAACATTAATATCGTTAGCCTCATTGTTCTGGTTAGGTTCTATACCAACCAAGTGTTTAACTGTATTGGGGCCATCTGACTTTTCAACTTTATCGCTTAGATTTATGGTCAGAAAATTATCACCGCTATATCCTTCTATAGGCTCCTTACGGGGAACAACAGGATTCTTATCACTGCTCCCTCTTAACCCACCACCTACTATACTTAACCCTAAACTTTCACCAACAAAAGACACGTTATCAGAAAACGTACAACCACCGCTTGACCCTTGCACTTTTTGAGATGGGGCTCCCTCTTCCGGCTCGAAAAATGAAAAATTGGGTTCCTCACTCTCTTCCTCTTCAGACACTTCCCACGTGCCATCAACATCTGATGGTAATGATGATTTGAAATCATCAGAGTCAATCACCTCATCTTCATCAGCAAACAAAGAGGTTTCATGCCCACACGAGAAATCTTCTATAAAAGATATTGAGTAAGTATCGCTATTCACTTCAATGCCAATCTTGTTGTTCAAAATAACCCCTAGATTAGTTTTGATCAGCAATCTCGCTACGTCCAGACAAGCTTTACTCCAAGTCTTCTCATCACACTTAAAAAACGTTCCCAGACTTGAAGAAATCAAATGATAGTTACTATCACTCCAAGCAACACAAGGTAAACCATAACACTTTACCCACATGAACCTAACTCTATCAATCACCTCCGGATCCCATAGATGAATTTCTCTAAACCAGATTTCCAACCATTCACT
The DNA here is from genome assembly GCA_963859935.3 of Lathyrus sativus. NCBI lineage: Eukaryota > Viridiplantae > Streptophyta > Magnoliopsida > Fabales > Fabaceae > Lathyrus > Lathyrus sativus. Next base: position 359,951,785 of record OZ012739.1, read on the forward strand.
GGATTCCTTAACAAACTCATCAATGTCACCACTTGAAATATCTTCCAGTAAGCACATGCAAGCTCCGATGGGAATGACCTTAATGTTAAAGAAACCTTCTTCATTAATGACCTTCTGTATGTTAAAAGCGTTTCCATCCTCCATAACCACTCCCACTCTCATTCATTTTAACCTCTTATTCCATTCACCATCCATCTTTTGTTATCCGTGGGGGTTAGTTGGCATACACGTTGATTTCATCTGAGTTGGAGCCCTCCCCATGGTAATGTATGAGACCATGTTTCATTCTTATGGACGATTAGTTGAGTATTCTCCATAATTTGATAATTTGTGCTTCATGAAGATTGATAATACTATTATGTATATTATACTAACCATATTATTGTACTAATTTTGTTTATGTTTCCTATCTCTTTACTTTTACGCTTTTATTTTTATCATATCATGTTATTGTTTATGCTTCCGCTCTTTTTCTTTTGTCCATTTGGACCATATTTTGTTCAAAAAAATTAATAAAGGACTAAACCTCTAAAAGTTTGCTTCTCTTAAATCTTATGGTTATGCTTGAGGATGGATCTAGACCTTGGACTTCTTGGATTATTCTTGTACCCTTGGACTTCTTGGATTATTCTTGGACTTAGACTTAGAATTAAGACTCATTCCCTATGCTTGGATTATTGTGGATTTGAGATCTTGGCCTTTATTTGGCGTTGCTTATTGTCTTACGCTCAAGGTGGAAGGAATTCTTATTTGGATTTCTATGGAGTTTGCTATCTTTTGGTTATATCCTTCTTATCACTAAATTTTATTTTTCTTTCTAGGGTAGTCAATTCTTCTCCACTTCTGCTTCAATTTTCAAAATCTTCTTCCTTTTTTCAAAATTTTCTTGTTTTCAAAGTTAAACCCATTTCATAATAAACCTTGACTTTTGGTCAAGTGATTTTTCAAACTTTATTTTCTTTAATAAATATCAAGCAATGTTAATCATACTTTGACTAATTTCAAAAGACTTAAAAGGTACACAAACTCATCCAAAAAATTTGTGCCTTTGTGCACTTTTTCTTTTAAAACTTTTCAAAAAGTTTAGACATGAGTCATTTTCATAGTTGAGATGTAATTCTCCTATTCCCAGTAGTATTTTAGATGTTGATATTTTCAACTTAGATGTTGATTGATAGACTTATTGATTTTAATCTAAGCAAAATCCTTTATCTTTAGCTGATGCAAATTTTGTCTTATACTTGTGGGCGACTAGTCGTAGTTTTCCCCTTAAAATGATGACTTGTCTTTACATTTAACAATCAATCAAATCAAACCATTTTTTGTCATTTGTACCATGAAATAAGAGGTTCTGATCTTATATTTCACTTTATGGGTACGTAGGCATGAGGCGATAAGTCTCTCCAAACACAATTTTTTTAAAAAATACTTCTCTCCTCATGTCCCCAATCTCCTTTCAAACAAACCTTTTCAAACAAAAAAGCGTAGATATTTCAAAGGTTTCCTATAGAGTAATATAGACGTTTTGGGTGCTAATACATTCCCTTATCATAACCAACCCCCTTACCCTTTCTCTGTTTGTTCTTGTTTAGAACTTGTTTAGGTTTTTTTTTCCGCTCTTTTTCCTTTCCTTTTGGATAAAATAAAAGTGCGATGGAGACTCTTGCATTTTGAGTTAAGTTAATAAATAGCTTACACTCACAAATTTATCTACTACACCAGGTCTTACTTTCGACGGCTGAATCATGTCGAAGATACTCATATCTTTCCAGATTTATAATTTTTTTTCTTTTCTATCTTCTCTAGCCAGGATAAGTAGTCTGAAGGATCCTTAAATAAGGGGCATGATCGAAACACCCTAAAACTATTATTCATATAATATAGATTAATGGATTTTTAGGGGCCACGGTCGAAGCCGAGCCTTGGTTATCAATTTTTAGTTTTTTATCAGCCTCAACATCTTCACTAGCCCTAGATTTTTTCCCATTAACTATGGGTTTACAGCGGTGGTAGGTGGGGAAATATTCCTCGAGTCTATTAGAGTTAACAGAAGGGTTTGATGGGGGACCTAACATAGCGTGTTTTTTTCCATTAACATAAATGAGGATTAATATTTGAGATTGGTAGATTCTTCTATTTGCTTCTTCAAGTGGAGGCTCGGTTATGTATTGTTGGTTACCCACAACTCTTGGGCCCAAGATCTTTATAACTAGAGCAAGTTCAGTTGATTTCTTAGATTCTTTTGTTGTCTTGGTTGATTCTTTGGAAGCTTTGGTAGAAGACTCCATTGATGCAGCAAAGATTGAAGAAAAAATGATTTGTGTTTATGAAAGATGAAAAGTTCAGGAAGAAGCTTGTTCTTGTTAAGAAAGATTCAGAAGATGGAAAAAGTTTAAAAATGTTAGTGCTCACTATTTATAGGCTGATGAATTGAAGCGGTTCACTTCAAGCATTAATGACTGGAAAGATAGTGGGACACGCGTCAGTCAGAGAGCAAACGATAAGACGGTGGTAGTTGAGCTAGCCCACGATCTCCTAGGAACTAGGAGCATGATGATTGCAATAAAGATTCTCATATGGATTTAAGAAGAGGTTTGAGAAAAGGTGTCATGATGACTATGATGTCATAGTAGTTGAAAAGTTTAAGGCGTCGAAAGAAACTTTCAAAAAATGCCTTTTTCTTCAATTTAGTCGAGAACGACATTTTTCGGGGGCAATTTGTAACACCCCCTTCTATACCCCAAATAAATGCATATAAAACAATTAAGCACACACAAATTATCAGAGTAAAAAGGTTTTATAATAAGGTATAAAAGAAGAATGCCACAATTTCACCAATAAAACACTTTCACATTTTTCTCCACAAGATATGTAACATTTTCAAAATTAAGCGGAAGATCAAATCATTTAATCCACGTACACACAAGTTAATCCAAATTAATACATCATCTCAGTTATATTACATGATCACATCAACTGATACATCGCAATGTATCACAAAAGAATGACTATACTAGTCCAACTACCCGGTGTTACATATCAGAGCAGCCGACTCAAAAGAATGAAGACTAACTTCACAAAAGGACTCCCGCATCCTAATCTGCAATGCCTCATAGAGCATTATAAAACAGCAGAAGGGTGAGAAATATAACCATAATAATCAAAGCATAAGATTATATATATATATATATATAGGTAATCAATACAAGTTCCTCTCCGTATTTCTCACCACAATTCAATTTTTCATAATCATAATTATATCGCGTTCACATATATCAACATTATGAACATTCACAAGCACATCCCTTCATGCTTAATTTCACAATCATTCACAAGCACAGTTATACAACAACAATATTATGCAATGTGACTCAACATATCCAATGCAACTCAATGCTATGCGGTACCGACATTAGTTATCTTTTTTTGTTTTTTCACTCTAAACCGGGTCCACCCTTCTAGACCGATAACTTGTTATCATTTTTCGGTTTTTACTTTAAACCGGGTCCACCCTTCTAGACCGATAACAACCAAACCCTTCCCCTAGGCTTCAAACCCACCCTTCTAGGTTTGGGACAAGCCACTAGTTTCCACGAAACTAACAGGCATTGCCTCTTGACTGAATGATGCATGTACAATCAACCAATCACAATAAATGCACTTAAAACCGTTCCCGCGTCTTAATCCCATGCATTCGAATAATTCACCCCTTCGAGAATTTCATCATGATTGCACATACAACATATATCAAACATTTATCAATGTATTCATTTCACACATCATCATCATCATACTCAACAATAATGCACACATACCACATATGTTCCCATGCATTTCCACAACAATCGCATATAAATATGCACTCACAATTCATTAAACAATACACATACATTCATCATTGTATTCACATGTATTTCTATTTATCACAATTAATACGCATCGCACATCAACTAGGATTCACGCCCGTAGGCTACCCACAACACACATCATCACAATAGATCATATCTATATCATATCATAAGAATATCAATCTATGTGAAACCACCAAACTATCACCACATGAGCAACACAACAAAAGAGAAATGCTGTCAAATTCGCCTTCATTCGCCTGGCGAACCCTCGCAGCGAACCTTCGCCTGGTCTTCGCCTGGCGAACTCTCTCAGCGAACACTCGCTAGGCTTCGCCTGGCGAGACTTCCCAGCGAGCCCAAGTCAGTAGCTACTGACTTCATTCGCCACCATTCGCCAGCACCTTCGCTGGGCGAACCTTCGCTATCCAACTTCGCTTGGCGAACTCGCCAGCGAAGTCTACTGGGACTTAATCATAATTACTCGCCAGCATTCGCTAGGCTTCGCCTTCGCTCGCCTGGCGAGAGCCAGCGAATCTGCGCAGAACAGAACCCTATTCTGCCTCTCCTTCATCAATCCATCATCAACCAAACCTTGAACATCCAAATCAGTACAAATAGCATCAATACATGTTACCCGACTATTCTACAGCATTATTGCTCAGTTTCAACCGATTAAATCATCAATCTACCGATTATTCCAACTTTTGCCCTAAATAGAAAGTGATGAAAAACATCCACAAACCCAAACCAAACATACATAATAGCATACAATGATTAAATAATAATGTTTCTCACCCTTACCTCGATTAATCGGAGCTTTGATGTTGGTTCTTGATGATTTCCACTTTTCCTCTTCTTCTCCTCTATTTCTCTTCTTTCTTCTTTCTTTCCTCCTTCTCTCCAAATGTTTCTAACTTTCTTTTCTTTTCTTCCTCACTTATATATTCCTTTTATTTTCTTTCCTTCCAATTTCCTTTCAATTCTCTATTAATTCCAATTAATAAAAATTAATTCCAATATTAACATAAAATCCCACTAAATCAATTAATTACTACAATTAATTATTTAATGAAATTTGGGCTGTTACAACTCTCCCCCACTTTAGGAATTTTCGTCCTCGAAAATGTTACCTGATTCAAACAGTTCTGGATAAGACTCCTTCATCTGGCTCTCAAGCTCCCACGTAACATTTCCACCAGCCGGTCCTCCCCAAGCGACCTTCACTAAAGCAATCTCTTTACCTCGAAGCTGCTTCAATTTCCGATCCTCTATCCGCATAGGTGATGTCTCAACAGTCAGGTTATCTCTCACCTGCACATCATCTATTTGGACTACATGAGACGGATCCGCAATGTATTTCCTCAACTGAGATACATGGAATACGTCGTGAAGATTAGCAAGCGACGGTGGTAAAGCCACACGATAGGCCACTTCTCCTATCCTTTGCAAAATCTGATAAGGACCAATGAAACGCGGCGACAACTTGCGCGACTTCAGTGCCCTACCAACACCTGTCATCGGAGTGACTCGAAGAAACACATGATCTCCCTCTTGAAATTCAAGTGCCTTCCTCCTCTTGTCATAATAACTCTTCTGACGACTCTGAGTAATTCTCATCTCCTCTTGAATCATCTTGATCTTATCAGTAGTCTGTTGAACTAACTCGGGTCCAACAACAGAGCTCTCTCCGGACTCGAACCAACATAATGGTGTCCTACACCGCCTACCATACAACGCCTCAAATGGTGCCATACCAATACTCGAATGTAAACTGTTGTTGTAGGTAAACTCAACCAAAGGCAAGTAGCTATCCCAAGCTCCTCCTTTTTCCAATACACAAGCTCTCAAAAGATCTTCAAGCGACTGAATCGTCCTCTCCGTCTGACCATCAGTCTGAGGATGATACGCTGAACTCAAACGCAACTTAGTACCCAAAACACTCTGCAGGCTCTCCCAAAATCTCGAAGTAAACCGCGGATCTCTATCCGAAACAATACTTAACGGAATACCATGCAGACACACAATCCTCTCAATATACAACTTAGCCAACTTCTCCAAAGGGTAATCCATACGCATAGGAATAAAGTGAGCAGATTTAGTCAACCTATCCACGATAACCCAAATAGCCTCAAAATTACTCGGCGTCCTCGGCAAACCCGATACAAAATCCATGGAGATACTATCCCATTTCCACTCAGGAATAAACAACGGCTTCATCAAACCCGATGGCTTCTGATGCTCAATCTTTGACTTCTGGCAAGTCAAACAAGAATATACAAATTTCGCGATATCCTTCTTCATACTAGGCCACCAAAATACTTTCCTCAAATCCTGATACATCTTAGTAGCACCCGGATGAATACTCAATCCGCTACGATGTCCTTCCTCAAGGATGCTCTTCTTAAGCTCAACCATGTTCGGAACACAAACTCGATCCCGACATCTCATAATACCATTCTCATCAATCCGAAAATCACCACCTTGGCCTTGGTTGATTAAAGTCAACCGATCAGCTAAGCTCAAATCCGATTTCTGTCCTTCTCGAATTTCATCCAAAATACCACTTGTAAGCTTTAACATACCCAACTTAAATCCAAAAGAAGTTCTCTCACATACCAAACTCAAATCTCGAAATTGCTCGACCAATTCTAACTCTTTCACCATCAACGCCGACATATGCAATGATTTCCGACTCAATGCATCCGCTACTACATTCGCTTTTCCCGGATGGTAATTCAAGCCAAAATCATAATCCTTCAAAAGTTCAAGCCATCTTCTTTGTCTTGCATTCAATTCCTTTTGATCAAAAAGACATCTCAAACTCTTGTGGTCACTAAACACTTCAAATCTTGCGCCAAATAAATAATGCCTCCAAAGTTTCAACACGAACACAACGGCGGCCAACTCTAAGTCATGCGTCGGATAATTCTTCTCATGCACTTTGAGTTGCCTCGAAGCATAAGCTACAACTTGGTTATTCTGCATCAACACACCTCCTAAACCCATCAAAGAAGCATCACAATACACAACGAATGGTTCTTCTAGATTTGGCAGAATCAAAACAGGAGCTGTCGTCAACCTTCGCTTAAGTTCTTGAAAACCCGCTTCACACTTGGCGTCCCAAACAAAGGCTTGACCTTTCCTAGTCAACTGTTTCAACGGCAACGATAACTTAGCAAATCCTTCAATAAACTTCCGATAATAACCGGCTAAACCAAGAAAACTTCTTATCTCAAAAATTGACTTTGGAGTCTCCCATTGCGACACCGCTTCAACCTTCGATGGATCAACCGCAATACCATTACTCGAAATCACATGACCAAGGAAACTAACTTCCTTCAACCAAAACTCACACTTAGAAAGCTTCGCAAACAACTGCTTCTCCCTCAACATGGATAACACAATCTTTAGATGCTCGGCATGCTCTTCTTCGCTCTTCGAATAAACCAAGATGTCGTCGATAAACACAACCACAAACCTATCCAAATAAGGATGGAAAATCCTATTCATGTACTCCATAAATACACCTGGTGCATTAGTCACACCAAATGGCATCACGGAATACTCATAGTGTCCATACCTCGTCCGAAAGGCCGTCTTCTGAATATCCTCAGCTTTCACACGGATCTGATGATACCCAGATCTCAAATCAATCTTGCTGAACACGCTTGCACCAACCAACTGATCCATCAGATCATCAATCCTTGGAAGTGGATACTTATTCTTAATAGTCACCTTGTTCAACTGTCTATAATCTACACAGAGCCTCATAGAACCCTCTTTCTTCTTAACCAACAACACCGGTGCACCCCACGGTGACACGCTCGGACGAATAAACCTCTTTTCAAGCAAATACTCAAGTTGACTCTTCGACTCTTTCAACTCTGATGCCGACATACGATATGGAGCCATCGATATCGGACTAGTTCCAGGAATCAAATCTATCGAAAACTCCACTTCTCGTTCCGGCGGTAAATCCTTTATCTCTTCAGGGAATACTTCTGGAAAATCTCTAACAATGGGCAAAGCATCAATCTATTCACTTTCACTAGTCCTCAAAGTTGCCATAAGCATAAATACCTTAGCCCCATCTTGTACCGATTCCTTCACTTGTTTCCTCGTCATAAACAATTCCCTTTCAACATCCGAGTCGGGAAAAATAACCGTTTTGTCAAAACAGTTAATATACACACGATTGAATTTTAACCAATTCATTCCAAGAATGACATCCAGTTGATCTAAATGAATACACACTAAATCGATCCCAAAATCTCTACCGAAAATACTCAACGGGCAATTCAAGCAAACATACGGTGTAGTTACCGAACCCATAGCAGGAGTATCAATAACCATACCGCCACCAATCACAGACAACTCAAGATTTAACCTTCTAACACAATCCAAAGAAATAAAAGAATGCGTATCTCCGGTATCAATTATAGCGATCAAAGGTATACCATTAATAAAACACATACCTTTGATCAAGCGATCGTCACTAGCAGTCTCAGATCCAGATAGAGCGAACACTTTCCCGCTCCCTTGATTCTTCTTCGGCTTATCGCACTTGGTACTGATGTGCCCTCGCTCACCACAGTTATAGCAAGTAACACCCGCACCGCTTCTACACTCTAGAGCCTTGTGGCCTAGCTTGCCACACTTAAAACACTTCTGTTCAACACTTTTGCACTCCGGAGCACGATGTTCCTCTTCACCGCACCTATAACATCTCACCGGAGTAGAAACTCCCCCACTTGGTTTCTTACCGAAACCAACCCTTTGTTTCCCCTTATCATCAGGAGTTACGTAAGGTTTTCCTCTGAATTGACCTTTTCCTTTCTTGTCACTTAGGCTCTTGTAGTGGCTAGACCTAGCCCTACTGTCTTCGTCATAAATTCTGCTCTTGTTAACCAACTCAGAAAACCGTCTGATTTCCTGGTACCCAATAGCTTGTCTAATCTCGGGTCTCAAACCGTTCACAAACTTGAGGCACTTAGACCTCTCAGCATTACCAGTATTATAGCGAGGGCAAAATTTGATCAACTCCTCAAATTTCGCCGCATACTCAGCAACCGTCGAATTACCTTGCTTCAACTCAAGAAATTCGATCTCTTTCTTCCCCCGCACATCCTCTGGAAAATACTTCTCCAGAAAGGTTTCTCTAAACAAATCCCACGTAATCACAATATCATCTTCCTCAAATCTTTGGCGAGTATTACCCCACCAATCTTCAGCTTCTTCTTCGAGCATATGAGTCCCAAACTGCACCTTCTGTGCATCCGAGCAGTTCATAACTCGAAAAATCTTTTCCACAGCTTTCAACCAAATTTGTGCCTTGTCCGGTTCATGAGTTCCCTTGAAGACCAGAGGGTTATTCTTTTGGAATTTCCCCAAAGCACGGAATCCATCATCAGCATGATTCCTCACATTCACATTGGCCTGAGGATTCTGCCCAATTGCCCCAGCCAATCTCGTCAATGCCTCTGCAATCGCTTCGTCGTTCCTTCCTGCAACCATCTTACTAATTCCAACAACAGAACTACGTAAGAACAACCAATATTGATAATGCATCACACGCATATCAATAACACACAGGGAAAAACACTCTAACAACTTGGCCGGACGGACCGACCTGCTCTGATACCACAATTGTAACACCCCCTTCTATACCCCAAATAAATGCATATAAAACAATTAAGCACATACAAATTATCAGAGTAAAAAGGTTTTATAATAAGGTATAAAAGAAGAATGCCACAATTTCACCAATAAAACACTTTCACATTTTTCTCCACAAGATATGTAACATTTTCAAAATTAAGCGGAAGATCAAATCATTTAATCCACGTACACACAAGTTAATCCAAATTAATACATCATCTCAGTTAGATTACATGATCACATCAACTGATTCATCGCAATGTATCACAAAAGAATGACTATACTAGTCCAACTACCCGGTGTTACATATCAGAGCAGCCGACTCAAAAGAATGAAGACTAACTTCACAAAAGGACTCCCGCATCCTAATCTGCAATGCCTCATAGAGCATTATAAAACAGCAGAAGGGTGAGAAATATAACCATAATAATCAAAGCATAAGATTATATATATATATATATATATATATATATATATATATATATATATATATATATATATATATATATATATATATATATATATATATATATATATATATATATATATATATATATATATATATATATATATATATATATATATATATATATATATATATATATATATATATATATATATATATATATATATATATATATATATATATATATATATATATATATATATATATATATATATATATATATATATATATATATATATATATATATATATATATATATATATATATATATATATATATATATATATATATATATATATATATATATAGGTAATCAATACAAGTTCCTCTCCGTATTTCTCACCACAATTCAATTTCTCATAATCATAATTATATCGCGTTCACATATATCAACATTATGAACATTCACAAGCACATCCCTTCATGCTTAATTTCACAATCATTCACAAGCACATTTATACAACAACAATATTATGCAATGTGACTCAACATATCCAATGCAACTCAATGCTATGCGGTACCGACATTAGTTATCTTTTTTCGATTTTTCACTCTAAACCGGGTCCACCCTTCTAGACCGATAACTTGTTATCATTTTTTGGTTTTTACTTTAAACCGGGTCCACCCTTCTAGACCGATAACAACCAAGCCCGTCCCCTAGGCTTCAAACCCACCCTTCTAGGTTTGGGACAAGCCACTAGTTTTCACGAAACTAACAGACATTGCCTCTTGACTGAATGATGCATGTACAATCAACCAATTACAATAAATGCACTTAAGACCGTTCCCGCGTCTTAATCCCATGCATTCGAATAATTCACCCCTTCGAGAATTTCATCATGATTGCACATACAACATATATCAAACATTTATCAATGTATTCATTTCACACATCATCATCATCATCATACTCAACAACAATGCACACATACCACATATGTTCCCATGCATTTCCACAACAATCGCATATAAATATGCACTCACAATTCATTAAACAATACACATACATTCATCATTGTATTCACATGTATTTCTATTTATCACAATTAATATGCATCGCACATCAACTAGGATTCACGCCCGTAGGCTACCCATAGCACACATCATCACAATAGATCATATCTATATCATATCATAAGAATATCAATCTATGTGAAACCACCAAAATATCACCACACGAGCAACACAGCAAAAGAGAAATGCTGTCAAATTCGCCTTCATTCGCCTGGCGAACCCTCGCAGCGAACCTTCGCCTGGTCTTCTCCTGGCGAACTCTCTCAGCGAACACTCGCTAGGCTTCGCCTGGCGAGACTTCCCAGCAAGCCCAAGTCAGTAGCTACTGACTTCATTCGCCACCACTCGCCAGCACCTTCGCTGGGCGAACCTTCGCTATCCAACTTCGCTTGGCGAACTCGCCAGCGAAGTCCACTGGGACTTAATCATAATTACTCGCCAGCATTCGCTAGGCTTCGCCTGGCGAAGCTTCGCCTTCGCTCGCCTGGTGAGAGCCAGCGAATCTGCGCAGAACAGAACCCTATTCTGCCTCTCCTTCATTAATCCATCATCAACCAAACCTTGAACATCCAAATCAGTACAAATAGCATCAATACATGTTACCCGACTATTCTACGGCATTATTGCTCAGTTTCAACCGATTAAATCATCAATCTACCGATTATTCCAACTTTTGCCCTAAATAGAAAGTGATGAAAAACATCCACAAACCCAAACCCAACATACATAATAGCATACAATGATTAAATAGCAATGTTTCTCACCCTTACCTCGATTAATCGGAGCTTTGATGTTGGTTCTTGATGATTTCCACTTTTCCTCTTCTTCTCCTCTCTTTCTCTTCTTTCTTCTTTCTTTCCTCATTCTCTCCAAATGTTTCTAACTTTCTTTTCTTTTCTTCCTCACTTATATATTCCTTTTATTTTCTTTCCTTCCAATTTCCTTTCAATTCTCTATTAATTCCAATTAATAAAAATTAATTCCAATATTAACATAAAATCCCACTAAATCAATTAATTACTACAATTAATTATTTAATGAAATTTGGGCTGTTACAACTCTCCCCCACTTTAGGAATTTTCGTCCTCGAAAATGTTACCTGATTCAAACAGTTCTGGATAAGACTCCTTCATCTGGCTCTCAAACTCCCACGTAACATTTCCACCAGCCGGTCCTCCCCAAGCGACCTTCACTAAAGCAATCTCTTTACCTCGAAGCTGCTTCAATTTCCTATCCTCTATCCGCATAGGTGATGTCTCAACAGTCAGGTTATCTCTCACCTGCACATCATCTATTTGGACTACATGAGACGGATCCGCAATGTATTTCCTCAACTGAGATACATGGAATACGTCGTGAAGATTAACAAGCGACGGTGGTAAAGCCACACGATAGGCCACTTCTCCTATCCTTTGAAAAATCTGATAAGGACCAATGAAACGCGGCGACAACTTGCGCGACTTCAGTGCCCTACCAACACTTGTCATCGGAGTGACTCGAAGAAACACATGATCTCCCTCTTGAAATTCAAGTGCCTTCCTCCTCTTGTCATAATAACTCTTCTGACGACTCTGAGTAATTCTCATCTCCTCTTGAATCATCTTGATCTTATCAGTAGTCTGTTGAACTAACTCGGGTCCAACAACAGAGCTCTCTCCGGACTCGAACCAACACAATGGTGTCCTACACCGCCTACCATACAACGCCTCAAATGGTGCCATACCAATACTCGAATGGAAACTGTTGTTGTAGGTAAACTCAACCAAAGGCAAGTAGCTATCCCAAGCTCCTCCTTTTTCCAATACACAAGCTCTCAAAAGATCTTCAAGCGACTGAATCGTCCTCTCCGTCTGACCATCAGTCTGAGGATGATACGCTGAACTCAAACGCAACTTAGTACCCAAAACACTCTGCAGGCTCTCCCAAAATCTCGAAGTAAACCGCGGATCTCTATCCGAAACAATACTTAACGGAATACCATGCAGACACACAATCCTCTTAATATACAACTTAGCCAACTTCTCCAAAGGGTAATCCATACGCATAGGAATAAAGTGAGCAGATTTAGTCAACCTATCCACGATAACCCAAATAGCCTCAAAATTACTCGGCGTCCTCGGCAAACCCGATACAAAATCCATGGAGATACTATCCCATTTCCACTCAGGAATAAACAACGGCTTCATCAAACCCGATGGCTTCTGATGCTCAATCTTTGACTTCTGGCAAGTCAAACAAGAATATACAAATTCCGCGATATCCTTCTTCATACTAGGCCACCAAAATACTTTCCTCAAATCCTGATACATCTTAGTAGCACCCGGATGAATACTCAATCCGCTACGATGTCCTTCCTCAAGGATGCTCTTCTTAAGCTCAACCATGTTCGGAACACAAACTCGATCCCGACATCTCATAATACCATTCTTATCAATCCGAAAATCACCACCTTGGCCTTGGTTGATTAAAGTCAACCGATCAGCTAAGCTCAAATCCGATTTCTGTCCTTCTCGAATTTCATCCAAAATACCACTTGTAAGCTTTAACATACCCAACTTAAATCCAAAAGAAGTTCTCTCACATACCAAACTCAAATCTCGAAATTGCTCGACCAATTCTAACTCTTTCACCATCAACGCCGACATATGCAATGATTTCCGACTCAATGCATCCGCTACTACATTCGCTTTTCCCGGATGGTAATTCAAGCCAAAATCATAATCCTTCAAAAGTTCAAGCCATCTTCTTTGTCTTGCATTCAATTCCTTTTGATCAAAAAGACATCTCAAACTCTTGTGGTCACTAAACACTTCAAATCTTGCGCCAAATAAATAATGCCTCCAAAGTTTCAACACGAACACAACGACGGCCAACTCTAAGTCATGCGTCGGATAATTCTTCTCATGCACTTTGAGTTGCCTCGAAGCATAAGCTACAACTTGGTTATTCTGCATCAACACACCTCCTAAACCCATCAAAGAAGCATCACAATACACAACGAATGGTTCTTCTAGATTTGGCAGAATCAAAACAGGAGCTGTCGTCAACCTTCGCTTAAGTTCTTGAAAACTCGCTTCACACTTGGCGTCCCAAACAAAGGCTTGACCTTTCCTAGTCAACTGTGTCAACGGCAACGATAACTTAGCAAATCCTTCAATAAACTTCCGATAATAACCGGCTAAACCAAGAAAACTTCTTATCTCAAAAATTGACTTCGGAGTCTCCCATTGCGACATCGCTTCAACCTTCGATGGATCAACCGCAATACCATTACTCGAAATCACATGACCAAGGAAACTAACTTCCTTCAACCAAAACTCACACTTAGAAAGCTTCACAAACAACTGCTTCTCCCTCAACACGGATAACACAATCTTTAGATGCTCGACATGCTCTTCTTTGCTCTTCGAATAAACCAAGATGTCGTCGATAAACACAACCACAAACTTATCCAAATAAGGATGGAAAATCCTATTCATGTACTCCATAAATACACCTGGTGCATTAGTCACACCAAATGGCATCACGGAATACTCATAGTGTCCATACCTCGTCCGCAAGGCCGTCTTCTGAATATCCTCAGCTTTCACACGGATCTGATGATACCCAGATCTCAAATCAATCTTGTTGAACACGTTTGCACCAACCAACTGATCCATCAGATCATCAATCCTTGGAAGTGGATACTTATTCTTAATAGTCACCTTGTTCAACTGTCTGTAATCCACACAGAGCCTCATAGAACCCTCTTTCTTCTTAACCAACAACACCGGTGCACCCCACGGTGACACGCTCGGACGAATAAACCTCTTTTCAAGCAAATACTCAAGTTGACTCTTCAACTCTTTCAACTCTGATGCCGACATACGATATGGAGCCATCGATATCGGACTAGTTCCAGGAATCAAATCTATCGAAAACTCCACTTCTCGTTCCGGCGGTAAATCCTTTATCTCTTCAGGGAATACTTCCGAAAAATCTCTAACAATGGGCAAAGCATCAATCTCTTCACTTTCACTAGTCCTCAAAGTTGCCATAAGCATAAATACCTTAGCCTCATCTTGTACCGATTCCTTCACTTGTTTCCTCGTCATAAACAATTCCCTTTCAACATCCGAGTCGGGAAAAATAACCGTTTTGTCAAAACAGTTAATATACACACGATTGAATTTTAACCAATTCATACCAAGAATGACATCCAGTTAATCTAAATGAAGACACACTAAATCGATCCCAAAATCTCTATCGAAAATACTCAACGGGCAATTCAAGCAAACATACGGTGTAGTTACCGAACCCATAGCAGGAGTATCAATAACCATACCACCACCAATCACAGACAACTCAAGATTTAACCTTCTAACACAATCCAAAGAAATAAAAGAATGCGTAGCTCCGGTATCAATTATAGCGATCAAAGGTATACCATTAATAAAACACGTACCTCTGATCAAGCGATCGTCACTAGCAGTCTCAGATCCAGATGAAGCGAACACTTTCCCTCTCCCTTGATTCTTCTTCGGCTTATCGCACTTGGTACTGATGTGCCCTCGCTCACCACAGTTATAGCAAGTAACACCCGCACCGCTTCTACACTCTAGAGCCTTGTGGCCTGGCTTGCCACACTTAAAACACTTCTGTTCAACACTTTTGCACTCCGGAGCACGATGTCCCTCTTCACCGCACCTATAACATCTCACCGGAGTAGAAACTCCCCCACTTGGTTTCTTATCGAAACCAACCCTTTGTTTCCCCTTATCAGCAGGAGTTACGTAAGGTTTTCCTCTGAATTGACCTTTTCCTTTCTTGTCACTTAGGCTCTTGTAGTGGCTAGACCTAGCCCTACTGTCTTCGTCATAAATTCTGCTCTTGTTAACCAACTCAGAAAACCGTCTGATTTCCTAGTACCCAATAGCTTGTCTAATCTCGGGTCTCAAACCGTTCACAAACTTGAGGCACTTAGACCTCTCAGCATTACCAGTATTATAGTGAGGGCAAAATTTGATCAACTCCTCAAATTTCACCGCATACTCAGCAACCGTCGAATTACCTTGCTTCAACTCAAGAAATTCGATCTCTTTCTTCCCCCGCACATCCTCTGGAAAATACTTCTCCAGAAAGGTTTCTCTAAACAAATCCCACGTAATCACAATATCATCTTCCTCAAATCTTTGGCGAGTATTACCCCACCAATCTTCAGCTTCTTCTTCGAGCATATGAGTCCCAAACTGCACCTTCTGTGCATCCGAGCAGTTCATAACTCGAAAAATCTTTTCCACAACTTTCAACCAAATTTGTGCCTTGTCCGGTTCATGAGTTCCCTTGAAGACCGGAGGGTTATTCTTTTGGAATTTCCTCAAAGCACGGAATCTATCATCAGCATGATTCCTCACATTCACATTGGCCTGAGGATTCTGCCCAATTGCCCCAGCCAATCTCGTCAATGCCTCCGCAATCGCTTCGTCGTTCCTTCCTGCAACCATCTTACTAATTCCAACAACAGAACTACGTTAGAACAACTAATATTGATAATGCATCACACGCATATCAATAACACACAGGGAAAAACACTCTAACAACTTGGCCGGACGGACCGACCTGCTCTGATACCACTATTGTAACACCCCCTTCTATACCCCAAATAAATGCATATAAAACAATTAAGCACATTCAAATTATCAGAGTAAAAAGGTTTTATAATAAGGTATAAAAGAAGAATGCCACAATTTCACCAATAAAACACTTTCACATTTTTCTCCACAAGATATGTAACATTTTCAAAATTAAGCGGAAGATCAAATCATTTAATCTACGTACACACAAGTTAATCCAAATTAATACATCATCTCAGTTAGATTACATGATCACATCAACTGATACATCGCAATGTATCACAAAAGAATGACTATACTAGTCCAACTACCCGGTGTTACATATCAGAGCAGCCGACTCAAAAGAATGAAGACTAACTTCACAAAAGGACTCCCGCATCCTAATCTGCAATGCCTCATAGAGCATTATAAAACAGCAGAAGGGTGAGAAATATAACCATAATAATCAAAGCATAAGATTATATATATATATAGGTAATCAATACAAGTTCCTCTCCGTATTTCTCACCACAATTCAATTTCTCATAATCATAATTATATCGCGTTCACATATATCAACATTATGAACATTCACAAGCACATCCCTTCATGCTTAATTTCACAATCATTCACAAGCACATTTATACAACAACAATATTATGCAATGTGACTCAACATATCCAATGCAACTCAATGCTATGCGGTACCGACATTAGTTATCTTTTTTCGATTTTTCACTCTAAACTGGGTCCACCCTTCTAGAACGATAACTTGTTATCATTTTTCGGTTTTTACTTTAAACCGGGTCCACCCTTCTAGACCGATAACAACCAAGCCCGTCCCCTAGGCTTCAAACCCACCCTTCTAGGTTTGGGACAAGCCACTAGTTTCCACGAAACTAACAGACATTGCCTCTTGACTGAATGATGCATGTACAATCAATCAGTCACAATAAATGCACTTAAGACCGTTCCCGCGTCTTAATCCCATGCATTCGAATAATTCACCCCTTCGAGAATTTCATCATGATTGCACATACAACATATATCAAACATTTATCAATGTATTCATTTCACACATCATCATCATACTCAACAACAATGCACACATACCACATATGTTCCCATGCATTTCCACAACAATCGCATATAAATATGCACTCACAATTCATTAAACAATACACATACGTTCATTATTGTATTCACATGTATTTCTATTTATCACAATTAATACGCATCGCACATCAACTAGGATTCATACCCGTAGGCTACCCACAACACACATCATCACAATAGATCATATCTATATCATATCATAAGAATATCAATCTATGTGAAACCACCAAACTATCACCACATGAGCAACACATCAAAAGAGAAATGCTGTCAAATTCACCTTCATTCGCCTGGCGAACCCTCGCAGCGAACCTTCGCCTGGTCTTCGCCTGACGAACTCTCTCAGCGAACACTCGCTAGGCTTCGCCTGGAGAGACTTCCCAGCGAGCCCAAGTCAGTAGCTACTGACTTCATTCGCCACCATTCTCCAGCACCTTCGCTGGGCGAACCTTCGCTATCCAACTTCGCTTGGCGAACTCGCCAGCGAAGTCCACTGGGACTTAATCATAATTACTCGCCAGCATTCGCTAGGCTTCGCCTGGTGAAGCTTCGCCTTCGCTCTCCTGGCGAGAGCCAGCGAATCTGCGCAGAACAGAACCCTATTCTGCCTCTCCTTCATCAATCCATCATCAACCAAACCTTGAACATCCAAATCAGTACAAATAGCATCAATACATGTTACCCGACTATTCTGCGGCATTATTGCTCAGTTTCAACCGATTAAATCATCAATCTACCGATTATTCCAACTTTTGCCCTAAATAGAAAGTGATGAAAAACATCCACAAACCCAAACCCAACATACATAATAGCATACAATGATTAAATAGCAATGTTTCTCACCCTTACCTCGATTAATCGGAGCTTTGATGTTGGTTCTTGATGATTTCCACTTTTCCTCTTCTTCTCCTCTCTTTCTCTTCTTTCTTCTTTCTTTCATCCTTCTCTCCAAATGTTTCTAACTTTCTTTTCTTTTCTTCCTCACTTATATATTCCTTTTATTTTCTTTCCTTCCAATTTCCTTTCAATTCTCTATTAATTCCAATTAATAAAAATTAATTCCAATATTAACATAAAATCCCACTAAATCAATTAATTACTACAATTAATTATTTAATGAAATTTGGGCTGTTACACAATTTATTAGCTAGAAGTTTTGACGCCAATGTTTGATTGAGTATGATAAACAAAAAAAATATTTTTAAGTTGTTTTGGAATTCGACAGAAGTATTATTGAAGATCTTAGTCGAATAGATCCTTTGTAAAGGGGGATACACTGGGTTAAGACTTAGAAATATTTCTAAGTATAGACTGCAACTTCGACGGAAGCAATGTTGAGGTTGCATTCGAGGAAGGTTTTGAATTTTAAATAAGGTTGATAAATGTCTTTTGTCTTTATCCGATTTTCAAAGGTGACGCGTGTATAGCTGTGGCGAATTGAAGACATGGAAGCGAAATGTGTCATTTTCTAGAAAAAAGACCGTTGATAGCGGTTATTTTCGACATAGTATAAATATGAGTTTTAGTATTTAGGATTTGTGGGTGTTCAATCATTGCACAAATACTCACAAATTACTAAAAGTATCTAAGTGTGTTGAGAAAAGAGTTCGTTGAGAATGTACGTTTGAAACACCCTATTTTCATTTTAGTTGAAGTTATTTATAGTTTATCAGTTTCTTTTTCATTGCAATTTACTTAGAAGTTCTTTATTGCAATTCCATTACAATTTATGCAATTTACTTTTAAACTTTAAACAACATTCTTCAATCATGGGCATTGACGAAGTGTTCACAGACTTTCAAATATATTTTGAACAAAAGCACATGTCCTACGATTCACTGGTTGATCCTGTAAAGTAAATCATTTTTAGAGACCATCGGTTGTTTATCAATTTTCACGGTAAACACTTTCCATACCTCACATGGAGAAATATCATTTTTTCTTCAAAATAATTCCTTTCATTATATGATATAAGGACTCTCTAATACAACAAATTTTAAGTCATTCTTCCATTGTCAATAAAGTACTACCTCCGTCCCTAATTATAAGACCCTCTTGAATTTTTTTCTTGTCCCTTTTTATAAGATCCTCTTCAAATTTCTAAGTGCATTAATCAATTTTTTTTACACATATACCCCCTAATTTTATTACATATTTTTCTGGAATCTGCATTAAATACTCTTACACAAACATTAAATAATTCTCTCTCTTAAGAATTAAATTGTAAATTTATATATATAGTCAACCGAATTAATACTCCAACCAACTTTCTTAATTCTCGTGATTTACTCTTGAGGATCTTACATTTAGGGACGAAGCTAGTATTTAATAACAATCATTTTACTTTGAAGTTACACTTCTACTTAAATATATCTAAAATATATTCAATGCATTAAATAGTTATAGCAATCGACAACCATGATCATAACTTTTATTTTATAAAGAGGTTTAAAACATAAAAATCATATACACCATATTACCTAACACTCATTTATTTATATTCTCTTGCAATAAATATTTCATTGCATAACTAATAAATGCATAATGAATTATATTTCTTAACCTCATATTTAACAATGTTCTATGTTATATCCATATCAGAATCATTTTATAAAATAAACAAGGAACCAAAATCATTAATATTTTCTACTTTCAAAAAATAAAGAAAATGTAAATATTACTTTTAATATCAAGATGATCAAGAAATACCTTTTTCATATTAGTATGCACATATAATTTTATCAACCTATACTTTTAATATCATTAATTATTTTATCCACAAATAAATACATTATTCATTTTATGATATTTTAAGTATTAATTATAAGGCAATATAATTTTTTTATATAAGGAGACATAAACAAATGTCAAAATAATAATTAAAGTCAAATGATTTATTTATCTTAATGGTACGTGCAAATTGTTTTCTGATGAATATATGATTCATTTATTGCCCACTTATCTTTATTCATTTTTAATGCATTAAACATACTAACAACATCGCAATATATTTGTCGCTTGCGCGAAAATAAGGTGCCGGCACAACAGAAGAGTCACCACCTTTCGTTATTTATCCCTCAGAGCGGGAAAGGAAACGATCGGAAAAACCTGACGAAAAAGGGTAAGACAAGGTCGTCGCAACCATTGTTTGGGTTCGGGAGTCGGTTACGCAAGGGGAAGGTATTAGCACCCCTCACGTCCGTCGTACTCGACGGGATCCACGCTTGCTTGGGTCGTCTACGGGGTGAAAAACAATCTATCTATGGCTGCTAGATCTAAACGGAAAGAAATTGACTCGATAGAGCGTCGCACTCTATGCCTACGTATTCTCATCAGAGAACGAGAAATCAGAGTCAACGTAGTTCGGGAAACTACGGGTTAGTTTGCTCGGCAAGACGTCGCGTCTTGGGCCTACATATTATCTTCAGAGAAATCAGAGCATGACGTAGTTCAGGCTAACTACGGCTAGACAAGGTTGTTCTCGGTCACACGGGGGTGAGAGAAATGATAGACGATACTAGCGTACGCATTCTAGCAGTTAGGTGGACGCTACTCGACCATTGGAGACTTAGGCGTACCTGTTTGCGGTAGAATGGACGTAGTATGTCGTGTTTCGAGGTATGGGAACCTACGGGAACTAGAACTACGGTCTGGTCTCAAATGCACTCGGGCAAGAGAAAAGGATAACATCAGTCGTCAGCGGGAAAGTCTCGATCGCACAGCAGCAAGAGAACAAAAGTTAGTTGTTAGTGTGGTTGCTAGGATATCGCATCCTATGCCTACATATTCTCATCAGAGAAAATCAGAGCAGCTGTAGTTCAGCCTAACTACGGGTAGAACGGAGACCACAGCACAAATCTCATTTTATTAATATTCGGAAAGAGTACAGTGATTGAGTACAGGAAAATAAACTCCTAAAAATCTTATCCAACTATTATGGAAAATCTAATGGAAAATAGTCCCCTAGCAAGTGGACTTTTAAATCTACTCCTAAAAGTGTAAAAAGTCCCCTAACAAATGGACATTTAAAATTACTTCTAAAATAAATGTGTAAAATAAACTCTATGAAGAAATTATATCCTAAAAAAGAAAATATTAAAATCCATGAGCTAATATAATATTCCTATTATTTTTATATCTCTATATTTCTATTACACATATTTTTCTTATATTCTTTTTCTTGAAAAAATCTAAGCTAAGAAAATAAAAAAAAATAATGAAAAAACAAAGAAAACAGAAGGGGGGTGCAAACTGCAGCTAGGGGTGCAGCCAGCAAAAACCAAGCAGAACTGGGCCCAGCCCACTAAGAATACAAAAACAAAAAAATGCTGGGAGGGGGGTGCGCTAATGAAACAGGGAGTGTAGCCAGAAATGCACACAGGGCCCAGCCCAATAACCAATCCATAACAACAAACAGAAACGGCGGGTGAATGAAGAAAACTGAGTGGTGTACGGACGGAACCAATGGGCCCGGCCCAATCCATTGCCTTCTCTCCCTCTCGTTCAAGCCCTCAGAAAAACCCTAGGTTCCCCCCGTATCACTGTTCACGGCGCCGTCCTTCTCCTCTCCAAACGCTATCTCTCTCTCGTTCAACCTTTCCTCTCTCACAAACTTTCAACCTCAGATTCAACCTCCCAAATCAACTCCTTACAAACTTTTCACTTGACCACCACAATCACCTGCTAATCAAACGGAGTCTTCTTGAAGGCTTTGGACGAGATTCGTTTGAAGATCTTGAAACAACTCAAAGGAGATGAAGATTTGTTGAAGCAATTCTGAAGATCGTTGTTGAATGTAGATGCGCTTCTAGAGTTCAAAGTTGAACGTTCTTGAAGTTGAGCTGGATGTTGAAGATATAACGAAGATCTGGAAATTTGTTGATGAATCTGGTGGATACTTGATGGAAGGAGTTTGGATCGGAGACAAATTTACGGATCGGGAAGTTAGACGATGAAGATCTGATGAAGATCTTGAATCCTGAAGATTATTGATAATGAACACATGTCGATTTCGTTGAATCTTGGATGAATCTGGCTGTAGCTTCCTGGAAAATGTTTGAAGATCAAGATGAAGGAGTGATGAATGTTCTTCGTTTCTGGGCGAATCTGGGATGAAGAAGATGAATATTGCTGAAAATGGATGAAGATTGTTGGTGATTTCTGGAAACGGTTGCAAGAACATTGATGAACACGGTGGTTTTCTGGATATTCATGAGGATTGGATGAAGAACACGGTGGTTTTCTGGAGATTCATGAGGATTCCGGCGACGGTTATTGATTCAGGCGACAGTTATTGTTTGTTTCCGGCGAGGGTTGTTGTGACAACTGCTGTGAGAACCACCGTGGATCTTGCTGGTGATGTTCTCCGGCGTGTTTGCATGCACTCCGGTGAGGTCTCCGGCGAGGGGGTACGCGTGGCAACGCGCATGCAGAGGGAGGATGGCGTGAGGACGCGTGGCGATGGTGGAGGAGAGACGGAGTGGCACGTGGTAGGCGAGGTGGAAGATGGAGAAGAGGAAACGTGGTGAGAAATGGGAGATGGAAACGTGGAGTGAGTGGGGAATGTGAGAATCACACGTGGAAACAGGAGGGTGAAAAACGTGGATGGTGAAGTGGGAAACTCTGAAGCGTACGCGTGGACGCTTATATATGCTAACACCTGGCATGAGAACTTGGACTGGATAGACTGGGCCTCCAAAACAGCTGGGCCCACGAAAATGGATTTGGACTGAATTGAAGACTAATATTGCTGGATTAAAACAAACTGACTCAATTAATACTAATTAACATGCTAACTAAGACTTAAAACTACAATTAAGACTAATCCGAAAATTAAAACAGTAATTAACCTAAATGAAAATTAAAACAAATCTAATCCTAATTAATCTCAAATAAACTCTAATTAGCATCTTAACAAACGATTAAGACCTAATTAAACTCTATCAAATCCTAATTAATCTAAAAAAAGAGGATTAACCTAAAAACTCTATTAATCTCTAATTAATCTCTAAACTAATGAAAATAGAAAAAAAACTCTAATAATTTCTATTTAATCTCTATACAAACAAAAAATAGGAAATTTCTATTAATTCTATTTAAAAACTCTATTAAAAGAAAGAAACTATTAAACTATTTATTAAAACTCTATTTAATATCTAAAAAAATATATGATTTATTCTAAAGTCTATTTAAAAACAATTTAAAATCTATTAAGGCTATTTAAAAATCTATCTAATACCTAGAAAAATGAATTAAACCTATTAAAAATTCTAGAAAATAAGGGAAAAAATCTAAAAATACCGAGGAAGCCAATTAAATCGATTAGCGACTATTTCGAAATAAACGGTAAAAATTCGGACACCGAGAGGTCCTCAAAAACAACAGCGAGAGCTGAAAACACCGGGACGAGCACCGATTCACAAAAATGCAACCCTGCTTATCTGAACTGATTCAAAATTGCCTGAAACGCGAGAATAGGGTTGTGATCCCAATAAAGTCAACCTGACTAGAAAAAATGCAATGTGCGTGGTATGCAAATGCGAAATGAAATGAGACGAAACATGAGCCAAATTGCGACGAGTAGTTGGTCAAATTTTGGGGTGCAACAGCTGCCCCTATTCAAACGGCTTGGACCTGAAGAGTTGAAGAGCGAACGGCTTTCAAACATTCAAAGGTAGAAGACGGTTGAATACCAAAGAACCCAGAAATTTGCCAACTACACAAGTACACGGTACTCTGATGGGAACGAACCTTCGGAAGCTGAAAACATAGCTGCGCGGCAACTAGCTGGAGAAATACTGATCTGAACCTCCTTCAGGATGATTCTCTGATTTATCTGATGTCATTGCGTCCTCAAATCATCGAGGGATCACTGGTTACACGGTAACGGGTGATTGGCCAACCTCACAGGTAAACGATACTCTGATTGGTAGGAACATCTTCAAAACTGAGCAAGACAGTTGCACGGCAACTTGCTGGGGAATTGGTTACACGGTAACCGGGGAAAAGTCTGATTTCAAATCTCCGTCAGGATGATCACCTGATTTTGCTGTAGATATTCGTCCTCAATTCATCAAGGGGTCACTGGTCACTCGGTAACCGGCAATACAGGGTTGATTATGCCATCAGGCATCACGATTCCTCGGGACTCTTCAGGTATACCATCAGGTTGATCATGCCATCAGGCACTCAAAGAAAACTGTCGGGCATCAGCCGGACTTCACCAGGTCAACAATCATGTTGATCATGCCATCAGGCGTTCAAAGAACTTGTCGGGCATCAGTCGGACTTCAACCATCAGGTTGAACATGCCATCAGGCATTCAAAGACGTCTGTCGGGCATCAGCCGGACTTCAACCATCAGGTTGATCATGCCATCAGGCACTCAAAGAAACTGTCGGGCATCAGCCGGACTTCAACCATCAGGTTGATCATGCCATCAGGCACTCCGCATTACTGTCGGGCATCAGCCGGACTTCGTCAGCAAGTCGGGAACATAATACTTGGTCAATCATGAGCCAACTGGGAATATCTAAACCTCTGCCATCAGGCACTCCGCATCAGCTGAGAGAACTGCTTCATTAACACGGTCGGACTTCAATCATGGAGTCTTCAAGGGAGGTTTCAACTTCGCCGTTAGAAACCTGCTGGGGATGATGCTTCGCCGCTGGGAATTCTGGAGAACTATCAAGTAACTCCGCTCCGGGGGTCCAGAAATCATTCTGGATGGATCAACTCTGCTGAGGACTTTAAGAATCATCTTGGACAAATAACTCCGTCGGGGACCTCAAGAATCATCTTGAACCGATAACCATTCTGGAGATTTCAGGAATCATCCTGAGCAAACACTCTGTTGGGGATTTTAGGAGTCATTCTGGGCAGCCTTTACTGGGGACTCTAAGTATCAACTTGAGCAACCAACTCTGGTGACTGCACTGGGGTCTTAAGAATCATCTTAAGCGAACGACCTCGCTGGGGAATTCAAGAATCATCTTGGACCGAAGACTTCGCTGGGGACTTCAAGAATCATCTTGAGCAAGCGACTTCGCTGGGGAGAATTTCAGGAATCATCCTGAGCAAACCATTCTGAGGAGGAGCATCTGCAAAACAAGAACGGTGGCGACCTGGCTCATGTCTCGTATGCATATGCTTTGACAATGACGTAATGCTCTACACGGTGGAAATGCTATGCGTTTATGAGTAAATGTTATGCAATCATGCAACATGCTATGGCCCCATCAGCAAAATAAATGCTGAAGGGAAAAGCCTCCTGTCAAGGAGAAAGGACCACCAATCTCAATTGGACTCCGCATAGGGAAATGACCTTCAGTCGACTGCTGCAGGGGAATAAAGCTCTACGAGAACCTGAACATGCTCAACTGGGCATACGAACCACAAACTCTATTAATCTCTAATTAATCTCTAAACAAATAAAAATAGAAAAAAAACTCTAATAATTTCTATTTAATCTCTATACAAACAAAAAATAGGAAATTTCTATTAATTCTATTTAAAAACTCTATTAAAAGAAAGAAACTATTAAACTATTTATTAAAACTCTACTTAATATCTAAAAAAATATATGATTTATTCTAAAGTCTATTTAAAAACAATTTAAAATCTATTAAGGCTATTTAAAAATCTATCTAATACCTAGAAAAATGAATTAAACCTATTAAAAATTCTAGAAAATAAGGGAACAAATCTAAAAATACCGAGGAAGCCAATTAAATCGATTAGCGACTATTTCGAAATAAACGGTAAAAATTCGGACACCGAGAGGTCCTAAAAAACAACAGCGAGAGCTGAAAACACCGGGACGAGCACCGATTCACAAAAATGCAACCCTGCTTATCTGAACTGATTCAAAATTGCCTGAAACGCGAGAATAGGGCTGTGATCCCAATAAAGTCAACCTGACTAGAAAAAATGCAATGTGCATGGTATGCAAATGCGAAATGAAATGAGACGAAACATGAGCCAAATTGCGACGAGTAGTTGGTCAAATTTTGGGGTGCAACAATATTTAATATGAATATCAACTTGCATAGAAAATAACTAATAACATACAAAATTTATTTACATGAAAGAGTAATCTAATATCACATATTAAATATGTACCTTTCACTATGAATATGAATAAACAAACATGGATATTTTTTCTCCATGACACTGCATCCACAAATTAATCACAAAAAACATTAAATTAAATTATTTTATAAATTTTAAAATATTATATGAATTAATTGTGTACATTTTCACCATCATAGAGAGTTGCCATAAATTTTTTTAAGTAACAACCTTTAATATTAATCACAAATAAAAGATCTCATGACGATTAGGGGAAATAATATCTTGTCTTGGTTCATCACTTTGATACTTGAAACATAAGTCTCGGTTATCGTTATATGAACTACTTATAAGATTGTTAGAAAAACTAATTGTAAATCAAATGGATTAGGACTAAAATTGTAAACGAAATCACTTTCCTTATAAGTATTTCAAGCACTCTCAAATGTCTTAGAGATGGAACGCATGACTACTCAGGGTAATTCAGCCTATACTCGAGTTTGCACAAGACCGACGAAAACTCAAATATAGGAAAGATAAAATCTGGAATTTTGTGTGAAGAGGATAAACTTTTGTATTTTATTTTTCTGAATCCGAAATATTCAATTTATAGGGCAAAGTAGTTTTATTTCACAAGGGTGCGACCTTGATGAAACACACTTTCAACAACATTTTTATGAAATGTTGCACTATTTCGCGTACAACAACACTTTTACTAAATGTTGCATTGTATCGCCCACATAAACACTTTTACAAAATGTTGTACTATTTTTCCTACAAAAACAATTTTACCAAATTTTGCATTGTTTCACCTTCAACACTTTTACTAAATGTTACACTGTTTCACCTATAATAATTTTTTTTAAAGGTTGTATTGTTTCATATTCTACAACATTTAAGTATAAAATATGAGTTTGCATGCAATTAATCATTGAAGATATTTTTATGTCTCCAAACTCACATTCTAGTCTCACAATCTAGGGAAACCATTTTCAGCAGCAGGCATGACATTGACCATATTACGCGAAGAGACATTAGTCACATTTTTATGTTGAAATTCTGTGTCCAATATAAATTGTGGCAACCTTTGATTATCCCTTAAGTTAGAGCTTGATAATCCTTCCTTAATTCCTTTAAAGCACCTACAAAAACAATAAGATGAAAGAAAATAAATCTCAATTTTAGAATTTAGAAAAACATTATTGTCTTAGGTTTGTTAGATTTTAATGACCTATATGTGCTTACAATGATATCAAGATAGCAAAGATTGACAAAGATGAGTACTCAAATGAGAATTCTATCCAACTTATATTGAGGAAACATACTCTTTACTAAAGTAATAATTTACATTTACAACTATTTGTTTTAATTATGTTTTTCTTTTCATTAAATTTACATCTAAAAAGGAAATTAAAAATGAGAATATATATTAAATAAAGATTTTTTTTTATTACAACGACGCTAGGGAAACATACTCTTTGCTAAAGCAATATTTTACATAGAGGAAACATACTCTTTGCTAAAGCAATATTTTACTTTTACATCTAGTTGTTTTAATTATATTTTTCTTTTCATTAATTTAATATAGAGAAAGCATACTCTTTGCTTAAGCAATATTTTACATTTACAACTAATTATTTTAATTATGTTTTTCTTTTCATTAAATTTACAACCAAAAAGGCAATTAAAAATAAGATTGTACATTAAATAAGGATATTAAAGGCAACTAATTGTATAATAAAGATTTTTCGATAGCATTTATATGAAATAAATAAAGATTATGATCAATAGTTATTTCTATTAAAATTAAAATTCATTTGTTCCACATCACATTAATATTATCTGAAATGATTCAAGATTTGCAATCTTTTGTCTAATAAGATATAGAAATATAGTTTGATATTGAGTATCTTATCCGAAGAAAAGAAGAACCCTATAAACAAAAAGGTATTTGTCAAAAACTGTAAATCGAATATTTTCATTTTAAATATTTATTAAATGATTAACATAGACTCTTAATAATATTTTACTCAATTATCTAAATACTATGTTTCATTCACTTTTTACGCTCTAGTACTTTTCTTCGACTTAAACACCATGAGTATCAAGGAATGTTTTCTGCTCGATTGTGATCAAAATATGATCCCTTATGACGCGAAGTACAAACAACGTTCACTTCTCCCATGCGCGAGTAGTAAGAAATGTTTAACCGCTCGAATGTGAAATAAACATCTTTCACTAAAATCAATCAAACAAAAAAATTTTGCTACTTAAAACAACATAGCATTGAGTTTCCCATCTCACATAGAAATACGTAAGAGCGAGCTTCGACGTCTCGTCAAACACCTTAATAAAAATATTTTTTAGTCTTTTTATTTCCTTTTTCTCAAACATGTTTTAAGATAACACTTATATTCGCAAAATTAATTACACGGTTTTTGTTGGTTATAATGGATGTTGTGGGGTATTAATATATTTCCCGCGCATAATCGACTAATGATCCTGAATTTAATTATGATGGCCATATTTTTGTTATTTGAAAACCTCTCTATATTTGGTGGAAACACACATACATTCACTCGAATAGTATTCCCACACCAAATTAATGCTATAAATCTTCAGACAGGCAAATCCCAAGTTTTCCTCTCAACACCTCAAATTGATTAGCATCCAAAGTTTTAGTAAAGATGTCAGCTAACTGATTCTCTGTGACAACATGCTCCAATATTATAACTTTGTCTTCCACAAGTTTTCTAATGAAATGAGGCTTGATGTCAATGTTTGGTTCTACTGTGTTGAATAGGATTCTTTGAAATATTGATGGCACTCAAGTTGTCAAAGAATAATGTCATGGCATCTTGTGTGACATTATACTCAGTCAGCATTTACTTCATCCACATCATTTGAGAACAACTACTACCTGCTGTTATATACTCATCCTCAGAAGTAGATATAGAAGCACAATTCTACTTCTTATTGAACCATGAAATCAAGTTGTTTCTCATAAAGAAACATCCTCCAGAGGTGTTCTTCCTATCATCAGCATTACCAGCCCAACCGGCATCACAGTATCCCATCAACATGGAATTATAATTATGAGAATACAACAAACCATAGTCACATGTACCATTCACATACTTCAGAATCCTTTTGACTTGATTGATATGACTGACTTTAGGTTCAACTTGATATCTAGCACAAACTCCAACAGAAAACTTATGTCAGGTCTGCTTGCATTAAGGTATAGAAGACTGCCAATCATGCTTCTATACAAACTCTGATCAACACTAAAACCTTTATCATTCTTAGAAAACTTCAAGTGTGTAGGAGCAGGAGTCATTTCGTGGTTAGCATTCTCCAAACCAAATTTCTTCAAAATACTCTTTTCATATTTCCCTTGACAAATAAATATGGAATGTTCCATTTGTTTAAGTTGGAGACTAAGAAAGTAGGTTAATTCACCCATGAAACTCATCTCAAACTCCAATTGCATTTGCTTGATAAAATTTTGAACCATCTCATCTGACATCCCTCCAAACACAATATCATCTACATAGATTTGAGCTATCACGATTTTTCCCTCCTTCTCTTTAACAAAGAGAGTTTTGTCAATTCCAAATTTTATGTATCCATGGTTGATGAGGAACTCAGTTATCCTTTCATACCAAGCTCTTGAAGCTTGTTTCAACCCATACAAGGTCTTCTTCAATTTGAACACATGATCTGGAAATGTAGGATCAACAAATCCTTTTGGTTGTTCCATATATACTTCTTCATTCAAGTATCCATATAGAAAGACACTCTTAACATCCCTTGGAAACAACTTGAATTTCAACAAACAAGCCGCTACAAGTAACAATCTAACAGACTTCTGCCTAACAACAAGAGCAAAAATTTCATCAAAGTCCACCCTTTCAATTTGAGTGCACCCTTGAGCAACAAGTCTAGCCTTGTTTCTGGTGATCACACCTTGCTCATTAGACTTGTTTTTGAACACCCGTCTTGTACCAATAACATTTGACCCTTTAGGTCTTGGCACAAGATCCCAAACCTCATGCCTTCTGAACTGCCCCAGTTCCTCTTGCATAGCATTAATTTAGAATTCATCAGTCAAGGCCTCCTTGACATTCTTAGGTTCCAATTTTGAGACAACGCAAGCACCAGCAAAAACTTCTCTTGATTTGATCATTCTTCCACCATTAGGATCTCCTATTATAAGCACTTTAGGATGACCTTTTTGAATTCTGATGGAGGTAATGTTTTCGATATCTAAATGTTTAATAATTTTCATAATTTTATTTCAGAGTAATTTAATTGAAATTATTTACCATTAATTTCAACATAAACATTTTTAACATTTATATCTTCTTCTATATATTTAATTTTGTTTTCATTACAAAACTATGATATTTTTAAATGTAAATATTATTTTTTAAAAATTAAAAATTAAAAATTCTTTATTCTTTTAAACAATAATGAAACTTTATTTAAATCAAAATTCATAATACAATGCTCCTATTTATGAATGCATTGCTTATTAAAAAAAAGTAATGTCAGTAACGCAATCGGTGGGTTATCCAGATGTATATTACTAATTTCATGTATACTATGTATGAGCTAGAGTTTAGCTGGCCTGTGTTCAATTGAACCTTTGAATTCGAAAATAATTACCAAACTAGATTATGATCCCGCGAAAGAACGAATGCAAATTAATTTTAATATATTTCGTGTTGTGTTTTAATTATTAAATTTTTTTACAACTATAGTCAATATATTTATATTAAAATAATTATTATAAATTTCTTTTGACAATCAGAATTAGTTTTTTTAAAACAACTATAAAAATTAAACACAAAAAAAAATAAAAATAATGTATATGTTTGGAGGTTGACAGTGACATATAAGATTTAATTTTGCAAATTTAAATAACCATAACAGATATGATCAATGGTTTACTTTTTATTTGATTTCATATATATTTGATATTTGTCTCTATTTTAGATATTTAATTTTAAGTTGTAAAATATTCGTAACCTGCATAAAAAGCAATAGTTTTATGATTTAACTTTTAATTTTAAACTTTTTAAAATAGATTTTATTTTAAATGTTTTATTTTAAATATTTATTAAATGACTAATATAGACTCTTAATAATATTTTACTCAATTATCTAAATGCTATGTTTCATTCACTTTTTACGCTCACAAACAACGTTCACTTTTCTCATCCGCGAGTAGTAAGAAATGTTTAACCGCTCGAATGTGAAATAAACATCTTTCGCTAAAATCAATCAACCAAAAAAAATTTGCTACTCAAAACAACATAGCATTGAGTTTCCCATCTCACATGAAAATGCGTAAGAGCAAGATTTAACGTCTCGTCAAACACTTTAATAAAAAATATTTTTTAATCCTTTTATTTCCTTTTTCTCAAACATGTTTTAAGCTAACAGTTATAGTCGCAAAATTAATTACGCGGTTTTTGTTGGTTATAATGGATGTTGCGGGGTATTAATATATTTCACGCGCATAATTGACTCATGATCCTGAATTTAATTATGATGATCATATTTTTGTTCTTTAAGATTTTATCAATGTTTTTCTTTTAAAAAATAAATTTCGATAACAACTTTATTGTCATTT
The DNA here is from genome assembly GCA_963859935.3 of Lathyrus sativus. Taxonomy (NCBI): domain Eukaryota; kingdom Viridiplantae; phylum Streptophyta; class Magnoliopsida; order Fabales; family Fabaceae; genus Lathyrus; species Lathyrus sativus. The sequence continues at coordinate 359,984,190 of OZ012739.1, forward strand.
GAGCGTACATTTGCTCGAGTATTTTTCACGCTACGACAAATTCAATTGAACCTCTGAAGTTAAAAATAATCACCAAACTTGACTATGATCCCATAACAGATGAAAATTAGTTTTAATATATTTGGTGTTGTGTTTTAGTTATTAAATTTTTTTGACATTTAAAGTCAATACATTTATATTAAAATAATTTATTATGAATTTATTTTGATAATCACAATCAGTGTTTATTTGAAGAAATATAGAAATTAATCACAAATAAAAAAGAATGAATAAGCTTGGAAGTTGAAATTCACAAATAAGATTTAGTTTTGCAAATTTAAATAACTATAAAAGATGTGATCAATGGCTTTTTTTTTCATTTTATTCGTATATATTTGATATTTATATCTATTTTAGATATTTAATTTTAAGTTGTAAAATACACATAACCCTCGTGATAAGCAATAGTTTTATAATTAATTTGTTAATTTTTAAAAAATTTCAAAATAAAATTTTAAAATTCATTTTATAAAATCACATTAAAAATATATGGTTGTAATAATTTATATGAAATTTTTAATAATTTAAAACTAATTGATACATAAACCAGTAAACAAATCATTTTCATTTCATAATATTGAAATTATAGTAATTATAAATAGTATTTTCTAAAAATTAAGGAATCGATATTTTTTCCCCACATTTATTAGGATTTGAATCCATAACTTTAAGAATTTTTTTACCACTATAATCAATATATTTATATTTATAATAATTTGTAATGGATTTCTTTTAACAAATATAGTCAATATTTTCTTTTGAATGATGAATTTCTTTGGAACAATGAATTTTTTTACAAAAAAAATAAATTTAAACATTCTTTAACAACAATAAGTTCATGGAATAAGTTTTTGTAAATGATTTTGCTTTTAAGTTATTTTACAAATCAAGATCGTATAAGAAGTTATTTCCATATAAATCCATAGAATAATAAATATTTATAATGATAGAGATTTTTATTTTATATTAATTAATAATGTACATAATAAATGAACCCTTTTATAGTATACTATTTACATATAAATTGCATCATTAAGTTGCTCCATTTCATTTTCCTGCGGATTTCTTTTTCTTATTAAACTCTACTTTAGTTGCTTCTTTGGATAATCTCAGCTGATCCAATTTATTGATCACCATATTCATCTCAACTGAATAATTACATCAAATCACAAACATAATTTGAATTTGAATTTATTTTTAAATAGTAAATTATTATAATGATTATTTAGGAAAAGGCATAAAAAATTACCATTTAGAACCTCTCCATTTGAATCAACTTGAGACAATGTTTCTTGCAATGTGTTAATTTTAAACTTCATAACAGAACCAAAGTTTGTGTAATCCTTAGCCATTGGAATTTCTTGACTTATAATTTCCTGCATAGTTAAAGAGTTATTAGTTCAATAGAAAATTTAATTTTTTTGAAACAAACAAATATGCATGCAAGATCATATGATTACAGCTAGGGTATGTTGTTTGTCTTCCAAATTTTCAATGTGACATTTTTTTCTCTGACGGAATGTTTTGGAATATCCTCTATTCTGTAAACGTCTACAAGCCATCAAACAAAATGTAGATTAGATCATGTAGTCTTATACTGATGAAAATGTATAAATACAATTACAATGTTTAACTGCAACAAGAATATAGTAAGAAAAGTGATTAAAAACAAAAATTCATGAAATAATGTAGAAACATACCATTGATTCCACGTATGTGTACAAATTCTTTATAAAACTTTGAAATCAAAAAAAAAAAAAGATCTAAAATATGATAAATATGAATTTGCATGCAAGTAATCAATAGAGATATTTTCATGTCTTCAAACTCACACTCTAATCTCACGATCTAAAATTAGTTCATCTTCACGAGGATCTGGGACACCATTTTCAGCAACAGGCATGACATTGGCCATTATAGGGGAAGAGACATTAGTCACATTTTCATTTTCATGTTGAAATTCAGTGTCCAACACAAATTGTGGCAACCTTGGATTATCACTTAAGTTAGAGCTTGATAATCCTTCCATATTTTCTTCAAAAACACCTACAAAAACAATAAGATGAAAGAAATTAAATCTCAATTTTAGAATTTAGAAAAACATTATTGTCTAAGGTTTGCTAGATTTTGATGATCTATATGTACTTACAATGATATCAAGATAGCAAAGATTGACAAAGATGAGTACTCAAATGAGAATTATATCAAACTTATATAATGCAAACATACTCTTTCCTAAAGCAATATTTTACATTTACAACTAATTGTTTTAATTATGTTTTTCTTTTCATTAAATTTATATCCAAAAAGGCAATTAAAAATTATAATGTATATTGAATAAGATTTTTTTTTTTTATTACAACGGCGCTAGAGAAACATACTCTTTGCTAAAGCAATATTTTACATAAAAGAAACATATTCTTTACTAAAGCAATATTTTACATTTACAACTAATTTTTTTAATTATGTTTTTCTTTTCATTAAATGTAATATAGAGGAAACATACTCTTTGCTAAAGCAATATTTTACATTTACAACTAATTGTTTTAATTATGTTTTTCTTTTCATTAAATTTACATCCAAAAAGGCAATTAAAAATGAGAATGTATATTAAATAAGAATTTTTTTTTATTTCTAGGGAAAAAGCCTAATAATATTAGATAAAATATTTAATAAATAAGATTTTTTGATAGCATTTATATAAAATAAATAAAGAAGGGTTAAATATGTTTTTGGTCCCTATAAATATCTCACATTTTAATTTTAATCTTTATAAAAAAAGACATATTATAGTCCCTACAAAAATTTTATGTAAGCAGTTTTAGTCCTTTCTATTTTCTAAAATTTTGAAAACTATTTAATTACCCCTAAACTTTTATACTTTTTAAATAATTTTTTTTCATACTTGTTCAGATTACTATAAAATGTTTCTTTATAAAATTATATTATTTTTTTAAATGAGAAAAATTAAATATTCATTTTTTAAATTTCAAAAGATAATGATAAAAGTGATGAAAATCACGACTTATAAATCAAATTTTGAGTTTCTTATTTTCAAAGGAACTTTTTATATCGTTCTAAACATATCTGCAAAATAATTATTCAAAAATACACATTAGTTTAACAGTAGGGACTAAAATTACGTGTATAATAATTTTGTAAGGACTAAAATACGCTATTTTTGCATAGGGGCTGAAAATAAAATTTAATAATTCTATAGGGACCAAAGACATATTTAACCTAATAAATAATATGATCAATAGTTATTTCAATTAAAATTAAAATTTATTTATTACACATCACATTAATATTATCTGAAATGATTCAATATTTGCAATCTTTTGTCTAATACAATGTACAAATGTAGTTTTATATAGAATATCTTATCCGAAGAAAAGAAAAACCCTATAAACAAAAAGATATTTGTCAAAAACTGTACATTGAATATTTTCGTTTTTAATATTTATTAAATGACTAATATAAATTTTGTACAAGTGTAACTTTAATATTTTTAATAAAATTATTAAATATATTTATTATAATAAAATATTTATTTTATATAATACGCACTACTATAAATAATTTATTTTATGATAAAATTTTTACATTAGTCAATGAAAAACCGAGGTCAAATTACTTGAAATACATAATTTTTTTAAAGTTTAAAAATCCCTCGGTTTTGTAGAAATTCGATAAGTTATATAATTTAGAGTTTGAGCTTCGACTCTCAGGTTTTTCAAATTTATGTTGTATTTATAACCAAAATTTCGTCATTATTTTACAAATCATCTTATAACTCGATTTTTGTAGAAAACTAATATAAAAAGTTGATTAATATTTTATTTAAGTAAATTGAACACGTGTTTTTACCATGATTTTGTTCTCTCGTTTTTTTTTTAAAATCGAAATGTAAACTCTTAATAATATTTTACTCACTTATCAAAATACTATGTTTCATTCACTTTTTACGTTCTAGCACTTTTCTTCGACTTAAACCCCATGAGTAGCATGAAATGTTTTCCACTCGAATGTGATCAAAACATGATCCATTCTGACGCGAAGCACAAACAACGCTCACTTCTCCCAAGCACGAGTAGTAAGAAATGTTTAACCGCTCGAATGTGAAATAAACATATTTCTCTAAAATCAATCAACCAAAAATATTTTCCTACTCAAAACAACATAGCTTTGAGTTTTCCATCTCACATGGTGATACGTAAGAGCGAGATTCAACGTCTTGTCAAACACCTTTATAAAAAACCTTTAATAGTCCTTTTATTTTATTTTCCTTTTAATGTAAATATTTATTATAATAAGAAGAAACTCAAATATTTTTTTAAGCTAACACTTATATTCACAAAATTAATTACGCATCTTCCTTTTGTTACAATGGATGTTGCGCGGTGTTAATATATTTTCTGCGCATAATCAACTCATGATCCTGAATTTGGTTGTGATGACTATATTTTTGTTCTTTTAGGGTTTTATCAAAGTTTTTTCTTTAAAAAATAAATTTCAGTAATGATTTCATTGTCATTCGAGTGTTTATTTTAACAAATATAGAAATTAATCACAAAAAAAGGAAAAACTATTATCTATGTTCTTTAAGTTATTTTAAAATATCAAGTTAGTCCCTTAAATTTTTTTTGTAATGCTTTGATCCTTTTTTAAATATCTTCGTTACAATAAATTACAAACTCATATACCATTTGAACTGGTTTTTCGCGCTGATCACGAATATCTAATTAGTTTTGCGTTTGATTGTGTATTTTGATCGGTTCGTTGATTTTTTATTATGTATTTCGTCCATTTTTACCCGATTCTCATGAATCGTAACTTGTTTGATAAATTTGATTTCATATACGTGATCAGCGCGAAAAACTAGTTCAAATTGTATGTGTTTGCAATTTATTATAACGAAGATTTTTAAAAAAAGACTAAAGCGTTACAAAAAAAAAACTTAAGTGACTTAAACAGTAGTTTTGCGAAAAAATAATAAGCTTGGAAGTTGAAATTGACAAATAAATATCAAGTTAATCCCTTAAATTATTTTTGTAACTCTTAGGTCCTTTTTTAAAAATCTTCGTTACAATAAATTGCAAACTCATTTATTATTTAAACTGGTTTTTCGCGCTAATCACGAATATGTAATTAGTTTTGCGTTTGATTGTGTATTTTGGTTGGATCGTTGATTTTTCACAATGTATTTCGTCCAATTTTTACCTGATTCTCATGAACCGTAACTTGTTTGATAAATTTGATTGCATACCAGCACGAAAAATTAGTTCAAATGGTATATGAGTTTGCGATTTATTATTACAAAGTTTTTTTAAAAAGGAACTAAAGCGTTACAAAAAAAACTTAAGGGACTAATTTGATGTTTTAAAATAACTTAAAGGATTAAAACAATAGTTTTGCCAAAATATAATTAGCTTGGAAGTTGAAATTTACAAATAAAATTTAGTTACGCGTTTTCTGTTTGTTACAACGGATGTTGTAGGGTGTTAATATATTTCCCACGCATAATTGACTCATGATCCTGAATTTGATTAGGATGACCATATTTTTGTTCTTTTAAGATTTTATCAACGTTTTTTCTTTAAAAGATAAACTTCGATAACAACTTCACTGTTATTCAAGCGTTTATTCGCTCGAGTATTTCTCACGCTACGACAAATTCAATTGATCCTTTGAACTTGAAAATAATCACCAAACTTGACTATAATCCCGTAACAGATGCAAATTAATTTTAATATATTTGTTGTTGTGTTTTAGTTATTAAAGTTTTTTTGACATTTAAAGTCAATACATTTATTTTAAAATAATTTGCTATGGATTTATTATGATAATCACAATCGGTGTTTATTTGAACAAATAAAGAAATTAATCACAAATAGAAAAGAATGGATAAGCTTGGAATCTGAAATTGAAAAATAAGATTTAGTTTTGCAAATTTAAATAACGGTAAAAGATGTGATCAATGGCTTATTTTTTTCATTTGATTCATATATATTTGATATTTAAAACTATTTTAGATATTTAATTTTAATTTATAAAATACACATAACTCTTGTGATTAGCAATAGTTTTATATTTAATTTGTTAATTTTAAAAAAATTTAAAAATAAAATTTAAAAATTGATTTTATAAAGTTACATTGAAAATATAAGGCTGTAATAATTCATATGAAAGTTTTAATAATTTAATAACAATTAATACATAAACCAGTGAACAATCATTTCCATTTCATAATATTGAAATTATGGTAAATATAAATAGTATTTTGTAAAAATTAAGGAATTAATATATTTTTTTAACATTTATTAGGGTTTGAATCAAGAATTTTTTTACCACTATAATTAATATGTTTATATTGGAATAATTTATAATGGATTTCTTTTAACAAATATAGGCAATATTTTCTTTTGAATGATGAATATCTTTTGAACAATGAATTCTATTTTAGAAAATAAATAAATTTAAATATACTTTAACAACAATAAGTTCATGGAATAAGTTTTTGTAAATGATTTTGCTTTTAAGTTATTTTACAAATCAAGATCATATAAGAAGCTATTTCCATATAAATCCATACAATAATAAATATTTATAACGATAGAGATTTTTATTTTATATTAATTAATTATGTACATAATAAATGAACCCTTTTATACCATACTATTTACATATAAACTGCATCATTAAACTGCTCCATTTCATTTTCCTGCGGATTTCTTTTTCTTATCAAACTCTACCTTAGTTGCTTCTTTGGATAATCTCAGCTGATCCAATTTATTGACCACCATATTCATCTCAGCTGAATAATTTCATCAAATCGCAAACAAAATTTGAACTTCAATTTATTTTTAGATAGTAAATTATTATAATGATTATTTAGCAAAAGGCATAACAAATTACCATTTAGAACCTCTTCATTTGAATCGACTTGAGACAATGTTTCTTGCAATGTGTTAATTTTAAACTTAATAACAGAACCAAAGTTTGTGTAATCCTTAGCCATTGGAATTTCTTGACGTATTATTTCCTGCATAGTTAAAGAGTTATTATTTCAATAGAAAATTTAATTTTTTTTGAAACAAACAAATATGCATGGAAGATCATAAGATTACATCTAGGGTATTTTGTTTGTCTTCCAAATTTTCAATGTGACATTTTTTTCTCTGACGGAATGTTTTGGAATATCCTCTATTCTGTAAACGTCTACAAGCCATCAAACAAAATGTAGATTAGATCATGTAGTCTTATACTGATGAAAATGTATAAATACAATTACAATGTTTAACTGCAAAAAATATATAGTAAGGAAAAATTCATGAAATAACGTAGAAACATACCATTAATTCCACGTGTGTGTTCAAATTCTTTATAAAACTTTGAAATTAAAAAAAAGATCTAAAATATGAAAACTATGAGTTTGCATGCAAGTAATCAATAGAGATATTTTCATGTCTTCAAACTCACATTCTAGTCTCACGATCTAAAATTAGTTCATCTTCGCGAGGATTTGGGACACCATTTTCAGCAACAAGCATGACATTGGCCATATTAGGGGAAGAGACATTAGTCACATTTTCATGTTGAAATTCAGTGTCCAACACAAATTGTGGCAACCTTGGATTATCATTTAAGTTAGAGCTTGATAATCCTTCCATATTTCCTTCAAAACACCTACAATAACAATAAGATGAAAGAAATTAAATCTCAATTTTAGAATTTAGAAAAACATTATTGTCTTAGGTTTGCTAGATTTTGATGATCTATTTGTACTTACAATGATATCAAGATAGAAAAGATTGACAAAGATGAGTACTCAAATGAGAATTATATCAAACTTATATAATGCAAACATACTCTTTGCTAAAGCAATATTTTACATTTACAACTAATTATTTTAATTATGTTTTTCTTTTCATTAAATTTACATCCAAAAAGGCAATTAAAAATGATAATGTATATTAAATAAGAATTTTTTTTATTACAACGGCGCTAGGGAACCATACTCTTTGCTAAAGCAATATTTTACATAGAGGAAACATATTCTTTACTAAAGCAATATTTTACATTTACAACTAATTGTTTTAATTATGTTTTTCTTTTCATTAAATGTAATATAGCGGAAACATACTCTTTACTAAAGCAATATTTTACATTTACAACTAATTGTTTTAAATTTGTTTTTCTTTTCATTAAATTTACATCCAAAAAGAAAATTAAAAATGAGAATGTATATTAAATAAGGATTTTTTTTTTATTTCTAGGGAAAAAGCATAATAATACTAGATAAAATATTTAATAAATAAAGATTTGTTGATAGCATTTATATGAAATAAATAAAGAAGGGTTAAATATGTTTTTGGTTCCTATAAATATCTCAATTTCAATTTTAGTCCTTATAAGAAAAAAGACATATTATAGTCCCTACAAAAATTTTATGTAAGCAGTTTTAATCCTTCCTATTTCTAAAATTTTGAAAACTATTTAATTACTCCTGAACTTTTAAATTTTTGAATAATTTTTTTGCATACGTGTTTAGATTACTATAAAATGTTTTTTTTTACCAAATTATATAATTTTTTAAAATGAGAAAAATTAAATATGAATTTTTTTAATTTCAAAAGATAATGATAAAAATGATGAAAATCTTGACTTATAAATCAAAATTTTAGTTCCTTATTTTTCAAGAAACCTTTTATATCATTCTAAACATATCTGCAGAATAATCATTCAAAAATACACATCGGTTTAACAGTAGGGACTAAAACTACATGCATAATAATTTTGTAGGGATCAAAATACGCTATTTTTTTATAGGTACTGGAAAAAAAAATTATAAGGATCAAAAATATATTTAACCCAATAAAGAATATGATCAAAATTTATTTCAATTAAAATTAAAATTCATTTATTCCACATCACATTATATTATGTGAAATGATTCAAGATTTGCAATCTTTAGTCTAATAAGATGTACAAATATAGTTCTATATTGAGTATCTTATCTGAAGAAAAGAAGAACACTATAAACAAAAAGATATTTGTAAAAAACTTGCAATTGAATATTTTCATTTTTAATATTTATTAAATGAATAATTTAGATTTTATACGAGTGTAACTTTAATATTTTTAATAAAATTATTAAATACATTTAATATAATAAAATATCTATTTTATATAATATGCACTACTACAAATAATTTATTTTTTGACAAAATTTTCACATCAACCAATGAAAATTCGAGGTCAAATTACTTAAAACACGTAATTCTTTTAAAAGTTTAAAAAATCCCCCGGTTTTGTAGAAATTCGATAGGTTATATAATTTCGGTTTTGAGCTTCAATTCTCAGCATTTTCAAATTTATGTTGTATTTATAACGAAAATTTCGTCATTAGTTTACAAATCATCTTATACCTCAGTTTTTTTAAAAACTAATATTAAAAGTTGATTAATATTTTATTTAAGTAAATTGAACGCATGTTTTTACCGTGAGTTTGTTCTCTCGTTTTTTTAAAATCGAAATGTAAACTCTTAATAATATTTTACTAGCTTATCAAAATGCTATGTTTCATTCACTTTTTATGTTCTAACACTTTTCTTTGACTGAAATCCCATGAGTAGCATGAAATGTTTTCCACTCGAATGTGATCAAAACATGATCCCTTCTGACGCGAAGCACAAACAACGTTCACTTCTCCCAAGCACGAGTAGTAAGAAATGTTTAACCGCTCGAATGTGAAATAAACATCTTTCTCTAAAATCAATCAACCAAAAATATTTTTCTACTCAAAACAACATAGCTTTGAGTTTTCCACCTCACATGGTGATACGTAAGAGCGAGATTCAACGTCTTGTCAAACCCCTTTATAAAAAACCTTTTATACTCCTTTTATTTCCTTTTCCTTTTAATGTAAATATTTATTATAATAAGAAGAAACTCAAATAATTTTTTAAGCTAAGACTTATATTCCCAAAATTAATTACGCAGTTTCCGTTTGTTACAATGGATATTGTGGGGTGTTAATATATTTTATACGCATAATCAATTCATGATCCTAAATTTGATTGTGATAACTATATTTTTGTTCTTTTAGGGTTTTATCAAAGTTTTTCCTTTAAAAAATAAATTTCAGTAAGGATTTTATTGTCATTCGAGTGTTTATTTTAACAAATATAGAAATTAATCACAAAAAAAAGGCAAAACTATTATCTAGGTTCTTTAAGTTATTTTAAAATATCAAGTTAGTCCCTTAAATTTTTTTTGTAACGCTTTGGTCCTTTTTTAAAAATCTTCGTTACAACAAATTACAAACTCATATATCATTTGAACTGGTTTTTCACGCTGATCACGAATATGTAATTAGTTTTGCATTTGATTGTGTATTTTGATCGGTTCGTTGATTTTTCACTATGTATTTCGTCCATTTTAACTTGATTCTCATGAACCGTAACTTGTTTGATAAATTTGATTTTATATTCGTGATTAGCGCAAAAAACTAGTTCAAATTGTATGAGTTTGCAATTTATTATAACGAAGATTTTTTAAAAGAGACTAAAGCGTTAGAAGAAAAACTTAAGTAACTTAAATAGTAGTTTTGCAAAAAAATAATAAGCTTGGAAGTTGAAATTGACAAATAAATATGAAGTTAGTCCCTTAAATTTATTTTGTAACGCTTAGGTCATTTTTTAAAAATCTTCGTTATAATAAATTGCAAACTCATATACCATTTAAACTGGTTTTTCGCGCGAATCACGAATATGTAATTAGTTTTGCGTTTGATTGTGTATTTTGGTTGGATCGTTGATTTTTCACAATGTATTTCGTCCATGTTTTACCTGATTCTCATGAACCGTAACTTGTTTGATAAATTTGATTGCATACCAGCACGAAAAACTAGTTCAAATGGTATATGAGTTTGCGATTTATTATAACAAAGATTTTTAAAAAGGAACTAAAGTGTTATAAAAAAAATCTTAAAGGACTAATTTGATATTTTAAAATAACTTAAAGGATTAAAACAATAGTTTTGCCAAAAAATAATAAGCTTAGAAGTTGAAATTGACAAATAAAATTTAGTTTTGCAAATTTAAATGACTATAAAAGATGTGATCAATGACTTATTTTTTCATTTGATTTCATATATATTTGATATTTGTATCTATTTTAGATATTTAATTTGAAGTTGTAAAATACACATAACCTTCGTGATAAGCAATAGTTTTATAATTAATTTGTTAGCTTTTAAAAATATTTAAAATAAAATTTTAAAATTTATTTTATAAAATTACATTAAAAATATATGGTTGTAATAATTTATATGAAATGTTTAATAATTTAAAAATAATTGATACATAAACCAGTAATCAATCATTTCCATTTTATAATATTGAAATTATAGTAATTATAAATAGTATTTTCTAAAAATTAAGGAATTAATATTTTTTTTCACATTTATTAGGATTTTAATCCATAACTCTAAGAATTTTTTTAGCACTATAATCAATATCACTACAACATTTGTTGTCTCTGGCAACACTTTTTTAGGTAACATGTAATAATTGTTGCCTTAAATTCGTATAGGCAACAATTTATGGTTGTTGCCAAAAATATATTTGCAACTTTGATAATTGTTGTCTAAAATACTTTTTGGGACGTTCTTGGAATGTCACTCTTTTTTTTTGGCAACGATTGTTAATTGTGCCATTAATTACTTTTAGGGACGATTTTAAAATGGTAATATATTATTTCTTTAATAATGTTTGATAATTGTCCCCTAAAATAGTTTTGGGGACATTCTTAGATCGTTTCATTAGTTCTAATAAAACGCTACATTTCTTCAATATTGCATGAAATTTTAGCATCATCAAATTTTTGATGACAATCTTCCCTCCAAAACTTATACACTAAAAAACAAATATTTTCTCTAAACATTATTAAAATATATATATATATATATATATAATTTTCTAACACATAATAAAATAATATATAACTACAATAATATGTAACTATAATAATATATAACTATAAAATAGGCTTTTATCTAAAATAAAAAATTCAAAATAAAATCTTACACATTCCAAAGAATAAATATTAAGTCAAGCTGATCCTCACTCCTCTCAATCTCACACTTTAGGATAAAATTTTAAAAAAATTGAAAATAGAAAAAGAAAAAAAACTGAAAAGGAGGTTTTCCATCTTCTAACATCCAATCGTCGGATCTCCTCCTAAACAATGCCTTCGTTGATTCTTTAAGTGTTTACAGTTGATTCTCATTTCCATCGCTTTCTCTCTCAAACAACCTTCAATCGACACTTCACCCAATTTTCCCTTCGGAAATCACCAGTTTGTAATCCAATCCCTTCTCTTTAATGATTTGGTTAATAGTTGGTAAGAGTTTCTTTCTCAGGTTTGGTTCAATGACAGTTAGAATTTTTCTGATAAGATAATCATCAAAACATCGTCTTATATTTCCATTCACTACGCATGTCTCCATCGTTTCAAGGTTAAAGCATGAAAACGTTGTCGAGCTTCTTACTTACTGTGTTGACGACCCTTTCCCATCCCCTGCTTACGAGTATGCTCCAAATAGATCCCTTCATGACATTCTACACGGTTAGTTATTCCTAACACCATTTCACTCTTCATTTTATGTATGTATGTTATGTTATACAAATCCGCAGATGTTATATAGTTTTATCATGATTTTGTATATAGGGCGCAAAGGTGTAAAGGGTGCAGAACCTAGTCAAGTTCTGTCATGGGCTCAAAGAGTTAAAATCACCATTGGAGCAACCAGAGGACTTGAATATCTTAATGAAAAGGTAGAAGTTCATATTGTCCATCGGTACATTAAATCTAGTAACATACTGCTATTTGAGGACGACGTTGCAAAGATTGCAGATTTTGATCTGTCAAATCAAGCTCCTGATGCAGCAACGCGTCTTCATTCTACCCGTGTTCTTGGAACCTTTGGCTACCATGCTCCTGAGTAAGTTATTTATGGATGCCTAATTAATTATTTTTAGCCAGTTTATGCAGAATCATATTTTTTAGCTCCAAACTATGACTGTTCTGTAAAGAAAGCCAATTTTGACTGTCATTTTTAAAGTTACTGATCTACTTCCTGCAATTGCAAAGGCTATGGGTGCTCAGTTTGCTCCCATTTTTGTAAATCTATTTGACCATTTGATGAGATTTGCAGTGAGTTCGCAACCCAAAAATTTTACAGTTAGAATGTAGATTTAAATCATAACTAATGTTCTCACTTTGAAATGCAGAAAGCTTTCTGTCCCCCTCAAGATAGTACCATGGTTGTGTCGTGCCTTGCTGAAGTTGCTTAGAACATGGGTTTTCCTATTGCAGACTATGTGGATGTAATTATGTTTTGCCTTTTTTGGATTTTTAATTTAATTTTATAAGTGTTAGCACTATGAGAATTGTTTTTGTTTTGTAAAATGCGATATTATTTTCTCAGTGAGTGATGCCTCTGGTGCTTAAAGAATTATCATCATCTGATGCAACAAATAGAAGGAATGCTGCATTTTGTGTTGGGGAGTTGTGCAAAAATGGTGGCGATTCAGCTTTGAAGTATCCTGTTCATGCTACTCTTTTGATTGATATACACTAATGTTTCTATTATTTTAGGTTAGCTTATGGTGGTAGGCTTATATGGTTATTTATGTCAATCAATGTTAGTGATGTATTTAGTTCTTACGGTTGAATCCTGTATGCCAAAGGACATAGGAAAATGGAAAGGAGACTTTGAAGGCTTGAAGTAGGGGTTGCCAGAATGGTTTTCCAGTTTTAGTAGGAAGAACAACTCTGGGACAAAGTTGTTTTGTGTGTCAGGACATGTGAACAAGCCTTGCACGGTTAAGGAGGAAATGAGTATACCACTGAAGGAGTTGATTGAAAGGCATAGTGGAGGTGTTAGAGGAGGATGGGACAATTTACTTGCTGTGATTCCAGGAGGGTCATCTGTTCCACTGATCCCAAAAAATGTATGTGATGATGTTCTGATGGATTATGATGTGTTGAAGGTCGTCTAGACAGGTTTGGGGACTGCAGCTGTGATTCTGATGGATAAGTCTACTGATGTTGTGGATGCCATTGCAAGGCTCTCGTACTTCTACAAGCATGAAAGATGTGGGAAATGCACACCATGCAGGGAGGGAACAAGATGGCTTTGGATGATCATGGAAAGAATGAAAGTTGGGAATGCTAGGCTAGAAGAAATTGATATGCTTGAAGAGTGACTAAGCAAATTAAAGGGCACACAATCTGTGCCTTGGGTAACGCTTTCGCATGGCCAGTGCAGGGACTCATCAGGCATTTCAGGCCTGAGCTTGAGAGAAGGATTAAAGATAATGCACAGAGGGAGTTGCTGCAGGCCACCAGTTAGGTATTTATCCTCATTTTTGCTTTTAATCTCATTTGCATAAATTGTTGATAAAATAAAGGCATCATGTATATAAATGAAGTATTATATTCAACTTAAATTGAAGGATTCAACACATCTTTTATCTGTTTAGATAGGTATGAGATATGCCTTTGGAAAACTTAAATGTGAGAACTTGTTACTATCGTGTTGATATGAGCACCTTGGCAAAACCTTCTAAAGAGGAGCAGAGGAAATACTATCTACAGGTAAGTTTTAAACTTAGTACACTTTAAGTGTATTTGTTATGTTTCAATTAAATTAAATGAAATTTTGGTTATGGTTGGAGTTGTTGGCTCTACATCATGTGCTGACTTGTAGAGACACAGGCTCGACATGCTCTACAGGGCTGAACAATTCAAATCATCATGGGAGAAATACGGCCTAGAATTAGTTTGTATTTATGAGTTATCACGTTGAAATAAGCTCATGTACGAATATTGGCAACAACTTTTTCATCTTCATGATGCTGGTGTTGACCAATCTTTTATTGATACTACTCTTCCTGTGTTTCTTTATAAAGCTATTACTGAACTGCCATGTTGCTGGTCAGATTTCTAGCATAAAATGGTTTTCGTTCCAAAGCTGTAGCATACCTTAATGTGGATTGTGCTATTCAAGGCCCTGGTTTCTTTGTTGGCTCAACTCCTCAGCTAGACAGTCTTATTTGCGAGGTCACAAAAAAGATATTTTAAGTAACAATCATTTACTAATGCATATCCAAACATGCATAAGAATAATTCTTTACGCTCAAACACATACACTTTTCTTGCTTTTGTATTTTAGTAATTCTAAATTTTAATCTGCATTTACTTTAATTTCAGGTCAAGGATCCCGACTCTAAGGGTGTATCAGTATACGAGACATGGTCTGCTTCCGATGAAGACAACAATGTAATGCTTTTGTTACTGTTTTTCAAGTATTTGTTTGCATTTACTGATTATGCATTTATCATCAATTCGGTAGTGTTGTTTTAATAGCGTGTGCGTGTATACATATATGATACTTGACATGTATATGACAAACACACTTTAATGCTATTAAAAAAGCGGGTTCAGTTTTGTTATCATATTCTCATTAATTAGTTGCTTTTTGGTTTGTTGGATTGCAGATTCAAAGGCTTGGTAGAGTTGATTCTGATTTTGCTTTGTTTATGCAACATGCAGGGGTTCCATCTGTTGATGTGTATTACGGAAAAGGTACATATCTCAGTCAATATGAACTAAAGGATTCTGTTTGAATTATAGAAAGTTATGCCACAGTAAATGTATAATAATTGGAAAGAAACAAAGCCCTAGTCCAGGACTTACAAGGAACTTAGTATATGGTGAGGTTGATATGATTATACAATAATATCTTTCCCTTTTGCCCCCAGATTTTCCTGTCTATCACACTGCTTTCGACTCCTATAACTGGATGGCAGAATATGGAGATCCGTTCTTCCAGCGCCATGTTGCCGGTCAGATTTCTAGCATAAAATGGTTTTCGTTTGATAAAATGTTAATCCATGCAGCAATCCTAAGGTTTATCTTGTGTTTTTTGTTGTATTAGTTACTGGTATTTGGGGCCTTCTAGCTCTACGCCTGGCCGATGATTTTGTTCTTCAGTTCGATTATTTATCATATGCAAATGAGTTACAGGTGGGCATTTATTTGGAAGTTAATTGCAATTTACAATTTTTAGCTTGGTTTCTACCAGAAAATGAAGAGACAATATCTGTATGTATCTATGAAGTCATGGAATGTGAACAACCTGGATCTAGTCAACATTTTTATTCTCCAAAAATAACATACATAGTATTTAGCATATGATTTTTTTATTATATTATATAGTTGATTATTTTGAATTTTATATTCACATAGGACAATACCCCTTAGCCATCTTCAATACTTTATACTTATATATATATATATATACCCCACCTCACAGTACTATAAAATAAACTAAAGACTATATATTAATATCATGGTTTGTAATGTTCAAACTATAGTATGTTATTGTTGTTACTATGTTGTTGATTAATTTAGTATATGGTTGTGTTTGTAGGATCATGGTTACACTGTGGTTATCATTTGACAAATCTATTGTTGGACCTGTGATTCTTACACTTCCATTTACATTCACTCTTCTGGGTTGGTTTGGAGGAATGATTTGGTTGATTATGGCAGGAGTTATCACATTCTATTCGTATAATCTTTTATCGCTTGTCTTAGAACATCATGCTCAGCTCGGTCATCGCCAGCTTAGATATTTTAGGTTAGTTTCTATCTTCAATTTCCTTTACTACATTTCTTTTGTTTTTATCATTGATTAGATCACCGTCAAGGTGTTGCGCAAGTGGTTGATGAGCTACTCTGATTGTTGACACTGGCACGACGGACACGTCTTGTTTCAGAGGCGTTGAAAGACTCGTAATTTGGTTGAAAATGTTGTTGCAGGACTTAGATGGCCAAGATACTACATAGGGCCTCTTCAATTTATCATATGCTTTGGGACAGTAATTGGTGGTCCTCTTGTTGGAGGAAAGAGTCTCAAGGTAGTAACATGATCGAAAAGGGTCATTTCAATTTTCCCTTTTATAGCTTTTATGAATTTTTCAAAATATTCTTAGATATAATAAAAATGTTGGCTTAGATTGGTAGAAACTTCAGGTCAGTTTGTAGATATGAAAAGGTGAGCTATGAATGATAGACTAATGCTCGCAGAAAAAGGCTTCTTAGATGTAGATGGACTTAAAGGAAAACAGTGGTTCAAGCATCTTATGAGTGTGTTTATTTACCATGTATCATGGATACACTGATTAAACCTCTTTAACTGATTTAAGTTACTATCTTGAAAGTTAGAAGCAGTCTGCAAAATGTGAACTATATATTGTGCAAGAGTGTAGCTCATTCTTTGTGAAGCTTTCGAACTCGATATACGAGATTCTTAATTTGCTACTCGGAAACACCACTCTGGCTGCAATTACCGAACTACCACTTTGTTTCACATTGTTAAATTTGTATTCTTTTGTCATATGTGTAGAAGCATGCTTCAGTCTCAAGTTTTGATGATGTCAATGCTACTCAAAGTTAATATCTCTTGATTGCAAAAAGACAAGCTGTTCAAAGTCATCAAGATCAAGTCAAGCTATCTTTCAAGTCAAGCTATATGGAACTGATTCTTCCAGACTTGCCTGCATTACTGGTATATCAAATCCACCTTTTTAATTTTGATATACAAGTGTTCAAAAACATCAATCTTTTGTGCATAATACATACACATGTTTTTGAAACTTTAAAAATGGTATAACATTAATTTTAAAAAGCTTTTTTCTGAAAATTAGCAGTGTTAACCGATTAACCATATGGGTTAACCGGTTAACCATTTTGAATTTTGAATTTTCTGGGCTAACGTACCAGTGTTAACCGATTAACCATATGGGTTAACCGATTAACACTGAACGTGCAGTGAAAAATTGCTTTGTTTTGAGTTCAAAATTATTTTTTAAAATCATACCTTTTCATGGTTTAAATCTTTTAAAATCATACCTTTTGTGAAAGGTTATTTTACTCATATAAATTCTGAGTTTTTCATTTTGAAAAATGACACCAACAAAAAAAAAACCAATACTCATTTTTAAAATTGTCTTAGAATCAAATTCATTTTTCAAAAGTGTTCATACTTGCATTGAAAGTTTCACATTCATTGAACACTTGTATTGAAGAATTACAAAGAGTGAACTTTGATTCATTGGAGAAGATCACTTTGACAATTATACTCAATCCAAATTCATTACAATCATTTTGTATTTTGACTTGTGATCCAGGATTGTTGGACACAAGGGTGAGTGTTTACAAGAGGATTGTTCTTGTACACTTGTGAGTTTTATTGTTTGATAGTAGGCCTCACCGGTTGATGGTGTGATAGGTTGTACTGTTTTAAACAATAGTGAAAATTCTCTTTCATGTTGAAAGGGGAGTGGAGTACTCTCGGATTGTGAGGGGAACCACTATAAATCCTGTGTCTTTTTTCTTTCTGTTGATTTACTGCTTCCCATAACCAAGAACACCATCCAGTATATTTCCAAGAACCATATAAAAACCGGAAAAATTTCAAAAGTCCTAATTCACCCCCCCCCCCCCCCCCTCTTAGGCATACTCTGTTCTTACAATTGGCATCAGAGCAGGTTAAGGTAACCTGTTCCTAACGATTCAGTATGGCTTCCGCAAGTACCAACCCGGTTTTCAAAGATGGTGGAAGTAGTAACAAACCACCACTCTTTTCTGGAGAATACTTTGATTTTTGGAAAATCCGTATGAAGGCACATCTTGAGGCTCAAGGAGATGGTATATGGGAAACCATTGAAACTGGTCCACATGTTCCTACAAGTGTGGTAAATGGTGTTGGAACCCCAAAGATCAAATCCTCATATGATGAAGATGACAAGAAGAGAATCTTGAATGAAAAGAAAGCAATCAACATACTTCAAAGCGCTCTCAGTATGGATGAATTCTTTCGCATATCACAGTGTCAATCGGCAAAACAGATTTGGGATACCTTGGTAGAAACGCATGAAGGAACAGCAGAAGTAAAAAGATCAAGACTTAACACGTTAAGTCAAGAATATGAGATGTTCCGTATGCAGCCCGGTGAATCTATTGTTGCCTTGCAAAAGAGGTTCGTTCATCTGACAAATCACCTGATTGCTCTTGGGAAGACCTTCACCAATGATGATCTCAACTTAAAAGTCCTAAGATCCTTGACAAGAGAATGGCAACCAAAGGTGACCGCCATTTCGGAAAAGAAAAGTCTTTCAACGATGACATCCGCTTCATTATTCGGGAAACTTCAAGAGCGTGAACTGGAACTTGGAAGGCTTGAGAAACATGAAAGTCAAGACAAGAAGTCCAAAGGAATTGCCTTGAAGACTGACACAAAGGATGACAAAATTGACGAATCTTCCGAAGACGAAAATTTCATGCTTCTTGTAAAGAAGCTTGGTAAGTTTTTCAATAATAATAAAACTTCTTCTTTTCCTAAAAAGAATAAACATTTCAGGAAAAAGGAAGCATCCACATCAAACCAAGAAATTACATGCTATGAATGTGGAAGACAAGGTCACATAAAGCCAGACTGCCCAAAACTCGCAAATAAAGGAAAATTCAAGGGCAAGAAGGATTTCAAAACAAAGAAGGCTTATGTCGCATGGGACGACAACGAAGTGAGTTCATCATCGGAATCAGATAGTGATGAATGTGCAAATATTGCCTTAATGGCCTCTCACCACTCCGATGACGAAAATGAGGTTAGTAGTAATTTTTCTGTCTATGATAATGATGCACAAGAAGTTATAGATGAACTTCTAAAAGAGTGCAAGACTTTGTATAAAGACATCTCATCACAAAAGAAAAGAATTTTACTTTTAGAAAAACAAAATTCCGATTTCTTGAAAAATATTGAAGATGAAAAGCAAAAAGTGATGGATGAAAAACAAAGTCTTGTATGTAAGAATTGTGAGTCTTTGTCTTTTCAAATTGTTCAACTTAAAAGAGTTTTAGAAAGATACGAAAAGGGTCAAATTGGCTTGGAAGAGATTCTTAAACATCAAAGGTATCCTAATGATAAAAGTGGATTGGGATATTCTAAATTTTCAAAACCAAGCACCAATAAGACCATTTTTGTAAGAGAAAGTGAACAAATTGTGAAGAAAGAGACAAGCACTTCTAAGACTCAGCATCAAAATCATAACAAGAAAAGAATTAATAAGAAAAAGAATTATATTCCTAGATATAGAAGTCATTTTCAACCTACATGCTTTTATTGTGGTATTAAAGGGCACACACCTAATGCTTGCTATGTACGTAATATTGGTGTTGCAAAGGGGCATTATGTGTGGGTGGAAAAAGGTACTAACTATCAAGGACCCAAAGCAACTTGGGTACCTAACACTACCTAATTTTGTTTTGTAGGTATGCTTGAAGAGAACCACAAATGAATGGTATCTTGATAGTGGTTGCTCGAAGCATATGACGGGAGATATAAACAAATTTTCAAGTCTATCATTAAAGGCCAAAGGATACGTCACTTACGGTGATGATAATAAAGGAAAAATTCTTGGAGTTGGAACCATTGGTGCACCTCCATGTACCGTCATCGAAGACGTTCTTTTTGTTGAAGGCCTTAAGCATAACCTGCTTAGCATCAGTCAACTGTGTGACAAAGGGTTCAAAATCAACTTCACAAAGGAGGAATGCTTGATCGAACACGAAGTCACTCATGAGATTCTGCTAAAAGGTAAAAGATACAATAATATTTTTATAATTTCTTTTGATGATTCTTCTTTGAAGGTAAAATGTCTTATGGCGAACAACAACGAGGCATGGCTTTGGCATAAAAGATTTGCTCACATTCACATGGAGCATTTAAACAAATTAATCAAGCATGATCTGGTTGTTGGGCTTCCGAAGATAAAATTCATCAAGGATAAATTATGCGATGCATGTCAAAAGGGAAAACAGACCAAGACAACTTTCAAATCCAAGCAAGTGGTTTCTACATCAAGACCACTTCAATTGTTGCACATGGATCTTTTTGGTCCATCAAGAACGAAGAGCTTTGGAGGTAGTATTTATGCTTTAGTTATTGTTGATGATTTTTCTCGATATACCTGGACAATGTTTTTAGTGCAGAAAAATGATGCGTTTAAAGCATTCAAAAAGTATGCAAAACAAATTCAAAACGAGAAGTCACTCACTATAGCCTCCATAAGAAGCGACCACGGTGGAGAATTTCAAAATTCAGACTTTGAAGAATTTTGCGAAGAAAATGGAATTTCTCATAATTTTTCGGCACCAAGAACTCCTCAACAAAACGGCGTCGTAGAACGGAAGAATCGCTCACTAGTTGAACTTGCTAGAACAATGCTCAGCGACACAAATCTTCCAAAATATTTCTGGGCAGAAGCAGTAAGCACGGCATGCTTTGTAAGCAACCGCGTGAATATTCGACCGCTACTCAAAAAGACTCCGTATGAGTTGTTCAAGGGAAGGAAACCGAATATATCATTCTTCCACATATTTGGCTGCAAATGCTTCGTTCTCAACAACAATAAGGACAATCTCGGTAAGTTTGATGAGAAGTCCGACGAAGGTATATTCCTTGGTTACTCTTCTTATAGTAAAGCTTTTAGAATTTTTAATAAAAGAACTCTTACCATTGAAGAGTCCATTCATGTTTCGTTTGATGAGACTAACCCCTCGAAAGAGGATAATATTGTTTTGGATGATGATGATGATTTTGTAGATACTTCACAAAATGAAGAAATTGTTTCAAAAGATCAAACAATATTACAAGAAGATGTTACTCAAGAAAATCAAGATCTTCCGAAAGAATGGAGAACACACAGAGATCACCCAATTGATAAAGTTATTGGTGATATTAGTCAAGGCGTGGCAACTCGACTTAACTTAAAGGATGCGTGTCTCAACATGGCATTTGTATCTCAGATTGAACCATCAAAGATCGATGAAGCTTTAGGCGACGACCAATGGATTATAGCAATGCAAGAAGAACTTAATCAGTTCGAAAGAAATCAAGTTTGGACCCTTGTACCAAGGCCCGACAATAAGCATATTATAGGAACCAGATGGGTGTTCAAGAACAAACTTGACGAGAATGGGATTATAGTTCGTAACAAGGCAAGATTGGTCGCACAAGGCTACGACCAGGAGGAAGGAATTGATTTTGATGAAACATTCGCTCCGGTAGCAAGGTTAGAAGCAATTAGATTACTACTTGCTTACGCTTGTTCTATGAATTTTCAGTTATTCCAGATGGATGTCAAAAGCGCTTTCCTGAATGGATACATTAATGAGGAAGTCTACGTCAAACAACCTCCGGGTTTTGAAGACTTCAAAAATCCCTCACATGTTTTCAAACTGAAGAAGGCTCTCTACGGTTTAAAACAAGCACCACGAGCATGGTATGATCGCCTTAGCAACCTTTTATGTGAGAAAGGATTTACAAAAGGAAAGGTTGACAAGACGCTGTTTATAAAGAAGATCAAGGGTAACACCTTGTTAGTACAAGTCTACGTCGACGACATCATATTTGGATCAACAAACAAAGAACTGTGCGAAGAATTCTCACTCATGATGCGAGAAGAGTTCGAGATGTCCATGATGGGAAAGTTAAATTATTTTCTTGGACTACAAATCAAGCAAACCAAGGATGGAATCTTCCTCAACCAATCCAAGTACTGTAAGGAATTAATAAAGAAATTCGATATGGATAGTTGCAAGATGATGTCTACTCCTATGGGATCCGGAACGTATGTTGATCAAGATGAATCTGGTACTCCAGTTGATATTACTAAATATCGAGGTATGATTGGTTCATTACTATATTTGACGGCAAGCCGTCCTGACATTATGTTTAGTGTTTGTTTGTGTGCGCGCTTCCAAGCAAATCCGAAGGAATCACATCTCACTGCTGTGAAGAGAATTATCAAGTATCTCAAAGGAACGACCAACGTTGGATTATGGTATCCTAAAGGTAGTATTTGTTCTTTAGTTGGTTATTCTGACGCTGACTATGCAGGATGCAAAACCGATAGAAAAAGTACAAGTGGTACATGTCATATTCTTGGAAATGCTCTAGTATCATGGGCCTGCAAGAAGCAAGCTTGTGTAGCACTCAGCACCGCCGAAGCAGAATACATCGCCGCAGGAAGTTGCTGTGCACAGATTTTATGGCTGAAACAACAACTTCTGGATTATGGTGTTGACCTCGGTTGCATTCCTCTACGGTGTGACAATACTAGTGCCATAAATATCACAAAGAATCCGGTTATGCATTCCAGAACAAAGCACATTGATATCCGGCATCATTTCCTTCGAGATCACGTATTAAACAGAGATGTTGATGTTACTTTCGTCGACACACACAACCAACTCGCTGACATATTCACCAAGCCTTTGGCAAAAGAATCATTCTACAAAATTCGGAGAGAACTTGGGATTCTTGATGAAGGTGACATCTGATCCTTATCTCTATTTTATGTGTGCATTAATTGTGATATGTTTTCATGTGTATGCATTCTGTTTTTTATGTATTTTTCAAAAATTCGAGCATGTTAATCGATTAACCATATGGGTTAACCGATTAACACTGTTAAATTTTCAATTCTGATTAAATTTTTTAATGTGTTAACCGATTAACCTATATGGTTAACCGATTAACACTGTTAATTTTTCAAAAAATCAGAAACGAAAATTATATTAATTTTTGAAAATTTTATATTTTTTTCTTTATATATTTTGTGTGGTTCATATTCTTTTAAATATCCACATCCATATCCAAAATCCACATTCCCTCTTAAATCCTAACTTCTCTCTCCCACTCTTAAAAGTTGGAAAAACTCCCCATAACTTCTCAAACCCTAACTTCCTCAGAACCCACAACCCCAGTTTCTCTCAAACCTCCATCCATGGCTTCAGCATCAAACCGCGGCAAGGGAAAACTTCCAGAACACCATTCTGCATCAGAATCAGATGACGACAGTATTCCAATGGAAACCACCAAGAAGAGACGGATGGATTTCAAAGTGCGTGTTCGTCAACTTATGCCGGTAAAGTATGTGAATCTTCGAGCTTTTCCTGCAATATCTTTTGATTTTCCTACTCTGTTGGAATATCAGCGTATCGACAAGTTCGTCACCGACTCTGGTATTATCTATCCTGATCTGGTTAAAGCTTTTATGAATAAAATGTCTGTATATCTGGATATGGATGAGAACCACATGATCCGGTCCACCATTAGAGATCATGAGTTTGTTGAGAATTTATCCACCCTTGCTAGACACCTTAAGATCCCATCAAAGGGATGCTTTCTGAGAAAAGGTGTAAACCATGTAGATGGACCCTGGGCAAACTATGATAAAATGGAGTATTACTATCAGATTTGCAGGTTCCCAAAAGAAACCGTTATTGCAAACTCTCGCACTGCTCGTATGCTATGCTATGCCAAGAATCTGACAGTATCTGATCGAATGCTTCACTACATTATCTGCTATGTCCTCATTCCAAAAGACTCAAATCACTCTCAGATCAACGACTTGGAAATGCAGCTGATCTTTGCTATTAAGAATCGCATCAGAGTCAATTGGATTTTGACTATTTTCTGCAATTATTTCCTGCGACTATTTTCTGTGATTATTTCCTGCGACTTTACCTGCTAAATTAATTACCCACGAAGGTTTTAGGTGAGAACGGAAATAGCAGGAAGAATCGCAGATAATACATTTGCTACGAAAATTTTGTCAAAATTTGCAGGAAAACTGAGTTTTTCTAGTAGTAACACTTACTAATTGTAACCGCATTAGGCAACACTTGAAAAACGCTATCTCAGAAGCCACGAATAACCGCCCCTGTTGCACCCCAAAATTTGACCAACCGATTCCCACATCTGGTTTATGTTTCGACTCATTTTGCATCTGCACTCGCATACCGCATACATTGCATTCTTTCGGCCATATTGGTTTTATCGGGATCACAACCCTGTTTTCACATTTCAGGCGATTTAGGTCAGTTCGAGTAAGCGGAGTTTCATTTTTGGGAAGTTGTGCTCTTCCTGGTGTTTTCAGCCTACGCTGTTATTTTTGAGGATATCTCGGTGTTCGATTTTTGCCGCTTATTTCGCTATAGGCTCGCTTTCTACAATTTTAATAGATTTTAATGGCATTTTTTTAGAGTTAGTAGATCTTTATTTGTTTTTCTAGATATTAAATAGGTTTATAGTCTTTTTCTAGAAATTAAATAGATTTTTAATAGGTTTTTTTTTATAGAATCTTTTATTTTAAATAATTGATAATAGATATTAGTTTAGATATTAATTGAGTTGTTTAGTTTTAATAAGATTTTCTTTTATTAGGATTTATTAGAGTGTATTAATCTAGGTTTAGTTGGTTAGAATATTATTAGATTAGTTTAATCAATAGTAATTAGGGTCAGCTTTTATTAGTTAGTCTTAATTCATTTCCGTTTTAATTAATTGGGCCTTAATCATCAGTTAATTGAGTCATTAAGTCATTGTGGGCCAGATGTCCAGTCTTTGGAGGCCCAGTTCGTGACACATGTCCGTATATAACGTTGCCACCTCCATTCTCTCTCATTCTCCTGACGACACCTCACACTCCACTCATCCTCTCTCTTCCCACAACGCACGCCACTTGTCCATCTCACTCTCTCCGCATGCTGGCCACGCGTCCCCACTCAGCCTCCCTCTCACCACAGGACGCCACCTGGTTCTCCCTCCCACGACCGGCATGCAAACGCCAGAACTCTCACCGGCAAAATTACACGGCGGCCATCTCGCCGGTAACTGCCACCGAAAACCATAACCTCTCGCCGGAGACTTGTAACCATCATCCAAACCTTCAATCTTCATCCATGTTCATAGATCCATTCACCAGTTCATCAAGTTTCATCCGATCATCATTATTTTTTCCAGGCCAAGTTCGTGATGTTCATCGAGTTGTTTCCAGATTTGTTCATATCTTCATCTGAAGTTCATACACACATGCAGATATTCATACAACTTTTTTCCAGATTTTCCAGAAACTCATACTAACTCATCAACTTCATCCAGATTTTCCAGATTTCCTCCATCAATCTTCATCGTATGTTCTTCGTATTCATCAGAAAGCTTCTTCGAATCTTCATAAACTTCGCCAGATTTCCTCAGAAGCTTCATTTGTTCAACACACTCTCCAGAAATCCTCAAGAACGTTAAAGAACATTCATCCAACTTCAAGAACTCACCATGTTATTCATGATCTCCAACATTCATCACGAGCTACGATCATCAACATCATCTGAAAATCCGTTCAACAAGCTTCAAGAGTCTTCATCCGTTCAACAAGTCTCAAGAACTTTTCCTCCGGAAAACCTCAACTCCATTCATCACTTTTCCATAACAATCCTCAATGTTCATCTTAGATCTGTCCAGAAAGCCACATCTCTGTTCATCAGTTATCTGGATCTTCATCAGGATTTTCATCCGTTCCCAGAAGCTTCATTAAATCTTCGTGTTCAAGAACTTCATCATCATGAACTTCATCGACATTCATCTGTTCATGTGTTTTCCAGAAAGATTGTTCCAGATCTTCAAGATCCATAGTTCTTCATCATTTTCAAGCTTCGCCAGAAATCCAGCAAGGAACCTTCACTGAGTTCTTCATCAGTTCAACCAACGTTCATCAAGAATTGAAACGGAGAGAGGTTTGAGGTGTTGAAAAGAGAGCGTTTGATTTGAGAGGTTTGGAGACAAGGGAGAGGTTTACGACGGAGGAACGTGAACAGAGAGAGGGTTAGGGTTTCAGAAACTGAATGAGAGAAATGAGGGAGTGGAAGGATTGAGACCTGTGGGTTTGAGTGGGCCAGAAGGCCCAATTGTTTTTTTGTCCACCCTCCGTTTATGTTTTTCTGTTTGTTGGGCTGGGCCCTTCAGACAGATGCACCTCGTTTCGTGGCTAAGCCCCCCCCCCCTTTTTCTTTATTTTTTAATTGCTGTGTTTTTTTTTTGTTGGGCTTAGCCCAATTGTAGTGTGTTGTATTGTTTGCTGGCATGTACCCCCTGAACTTACTAAACCCCCCCTGCAGTGTATTTCCTTTTATTTTCTTTTTGCTAATATTTTTGTATTGCATTTTAATTGTAATATTTTTTAGGAATAGTTTAGTATTTCCTAGAGTTTTATTAATTCTTAGCATAGGAATTTAGGTGTTATATTCTTTTAGGGAATTTATAGTTTATTTTCTTTACAATATTTTAGTTCTTATTTTTAGTATAGGACTTTATATCGTAAGTTTTCATTGCAAACTCTTGTAATTTTTTCTTTTAGGATATAGTTTTTCCTAGGAGTTTATTTTCACTTTTAGAGGTAGAATTTAAAGTCCACTTGTTAGGGGACCTTTTTTTTCTTTTCTGTTTCTCCTGTAAGAAAAATAATGACAAGTCAGCATCAAGCATGGATCCTGGTACAGAAGACCACCATCAAGCATAAGGAAGAAAAGCATAAGGAAGAAAAGCATAAAGGAGAAAAGTATAAAGAAGAAAAGCATAAAGAAGACAAACACGAAGATAAAGCTTGCACGCATCCAAGTCAAAGATCAACGGAACCATCTCCGTTCAGCAGCATTGTTTTTATTCCATTCTTTCATTCCCTTTTCGCAACCTTCGAGTGTTGTAAGAGCGTTAGATACGTGGGAAAGGGTTACGGGAGGGTTTCCCTCACTTAACCTGGATGCTTAGTATAGCACCCTTTGGGTGATATGCGACGCATTCGCTCCTACGTTTAGGATTCAGCGTGTGCGTCCCGTTCCGAACCTTTCTCTCGCCTCTCGGCGATCGAGTTCCTTTTCTCTTGCTTTCGTGCAATCGAAACCGCTTCCCCGTTTTGCTGTAGTAGGCTGAACTACAGCTGCTCTGATTTCTCATACCGAATGAGAATATGTAGGCATAGGATGCGATATCCTAGAGAGCACACTAACAACTAACTGTTGTTTTCTCTCGCTGCTGTGCGAATGAGACTTTCCCGCTAACGCCTGTTATCCCTTTCTCTTGCCCTAGCGCAATTGAGACCGGACCGTAGTTCTAAGTTCCGTAGGTTCCCGTACCTCTAAAGTCAACTTAATCTCTCACTCCTGTGTGACCGAGAACACCCTTTGATTACCCGTAGTTAGCCTGAACTACGGCATGCTCTGATTTCTCGCATCGGACAAGAATACGTAGGCACAAGACGCGACGTCTTGGCGAGCAACCTTCCCCGTAGTTTCCCGAACTACGTTGACTCTGACTTTCTCTCTTGAGAATACGTAGGCATAGAGCAGCGATGCTCTACCGAGTCAGTTTCCTCCCGTTTAGTGCTAGAAGCCGTAGATAGATTGTTTTTTTTCATCCTTTAGACAAACAAACAAGCGTGGATCCCGTCGAGTACGATGAACGTGAGGGGTGCTAATACCTTCCCCTTGCATAACCGACTCCCGAATCCAGGATTTGGTTGCGATGACCATTCCTTTCCCTCTTTGCGTTAGGTTTACTCTGAGCATTTCCTTTCCCCCCTTTGGGATAAATAACGCACGGTGGCGACTCTTATGTCATTGCTGGCGTCGATTTTCGCGGTAGCGACAGCTGGCGACTCTGCTGGGGATCCAACGTCCCCTATGCGAGTCAATCCTAGCGCTTGTTTCCTTGTCTTTGGATGTTTACTCTTATGCGTTGCATGTTGTATTTTACTGTATTTACTGTTTCCGCACCTTTGTTATTATCTGTTGTTGTTGTGCTGTTGGGTGGTTTTTCCTTTGAGAGAGAAGGTAAAGCCCATGCTTGAGTACACACATAGACTTAAAAGTAGAGAGTAGTGGTCTGCCTGCTTGCTTTGCTCGCACCAGCTAGCCACGAAATCTGCGCTCGGACGAGATTCTATTTGATGCTTCTTGCCTAGCCCTTTGGGCTCGACAAGTTGTCTGACCCGAGGATTGTCGACTCTGGGAACCGATCATTTGTGACCCGCTAAGTTAGGCTGCTTCAAGAGATGATGATGCCACACCTCCTGGGTATCGTATCGTCATTTCTTGAAAGTCTGTGACGCTGGGAAACGCATAGGATGTCGTACCTCGTCCGATTAGGTCCATACCCGTGAGTGGGAAGGTTTTTGCAGGAAACTTAACTTCCAGCCAACTCGATATTTTGGTCTTCTCTTCAGAGCGAACTTACTCAGTCAGCAGCGCAGCAGTATTCAGAGATTTGTGGGGGCTGTGATCCCGTGTTTGCTGCATCTTGCATTGCATTTGCATAAACATTTTTACATCATATTGCATATCATTCTTCAGCTAGCCAGAGTCCTTATCCAGCCGTTGTTTTGATTCTGAAGGTGATTCTCCAGTGTTTGGCCTGAGCAAGTGTTGATTGGTAGAAGACGACCAAGGTGTTAAAGTAGATTTGAGCAGAATCAAGCAGTGAAGTCAGTTGAAAGTTATCGGTAGCTATGTCTGAGAGCAAGTCCCAGTTTGTTAACACCTTTTCAGGTTTCACTGTGACGTCCAATCCTTTTTATGGTTCTATGCCTGATGAAGACTTTCTGCAAGTGAACAACCTTACTGCAACTCAACTTGTACAACCTTTTGCTGAAGACCGAGATCTACGTGAGAAGTTTGTTGTCCGAAGTGAACGCTATCCTCCTATTGAAAATCAAGGTGTTGTTTTCCCTGTGCCGAATTCCCGAAGAGAGGTCCCGGTAGCCAAGACCCAAGACCCAAGAGCTCTTGAGTATGCTAGAAGGCTCCGAGTGTTGGAAGAAAGAGTTAAAGCCTTGAAAGTTAAAGATGCTATTAACCTCAATGTTGCAGACATGTGTTTGGTTCCTGGCCTGGTGTTACCTCCGAAGTTCAAAGCGCCGAGATTTGAGAAGTACAAAGGAGATAGTTGTCTGAAGCAACATTTAGTGATGTTCTGCAGAAGGATGACTTCGTTTGTGCAAAATGACAAGTTCATGATTCACTGCTTTCAGGATAGTCTGATTGGGGCATCTCTGAGTTGGTATATGCAGTTAGAGAGTAATCAGATTCGATCATGGGTGGATTTAGCCAGAGCTTTTCTGAAACAGTACGATTATAACCTAGACATGACTCCTAGTCGCATGCAGTTGCAAGAATTGTCTTAAGGGAACAATGAATCTTTCAGGAAGTATGTTCAGAGATGGAGAGAATTTGCTGCCAGAGTGCAACCACCGCTCCTAGACCGAGAGTTAACAGGCATGTTTGTAGACTCCTTGCAGAGTCCGTACTTCGAAAGAATGCTTGGAAATGCGTCAAATTTCTCTGAATTAGTAAGAACAGGAGAACGCATTGAGCATGCCGTAAAAATTGGAAAAATTCAGAATGTTTCAAATGGTCAGGCTAGTGAAACCTAATCTCTCTGTAGCATTCAAACTGAAGATGAAACTGTGGTCAATGTAGTCATGACAGATGTTGGGTATCCTCAAGATGAATCAGTGAAATCTGTTGGTTCTTCGTCTTCTCAGCGGTCGGTATCCTTTGTGTCTCGTTATTCTGGACAGAGAATTGTGCCTAGGGCACCACATCGGGAACCTTATATCGCTCCTCTTGCAAATCCACGAGCCCGTGGCCGAGGTAATCAGAGTCAGCGTCAGAATCAGAACCGACCTCGTAACAACTTGGAACGAAGGAATGCTCCTTCTCATCCAGTGCCTGTGTCGTATAGCCAGATTCTGCCACATTTGATTCAGAATTATTTGGTGGAACCTAAAGCTCTTAAGCCCGTGCCAGAGCCTTACCCTCCTGGGTACAATCCCCATGCTCAGTGTGGATACCATGGTGGATCCCCGGGGCATTCAACTGAAGATTGCAAAGCTTTTCAGGCAAACGTGCAACAGTTGATCGACAAAGGGTGCATTTCCTTTCCAGAAGGAGTTTTGGTTGTGCACGACAACCTCTCAGCTGTCTGAGCTCGCATATTCAAAGGGTTATTTCCAGAGGCCAGTGGTCCAGACAGGCAGACGTCCTCAGCATTGGCAGTCCTCAGACTTTTTATCATTTGCATTTGTAGTTTCTTTTCTGTTAGTTACTGCTTGCTGTTAAACATTGTTTGCCTCGAATGGTAATATTGATAAAGTGACTATGCATTTTCTGAATTAATCGTGTCGGTTTCGCTCATTTATTGCATCGCACAGACACTTGCATTTTATTCACTCCACTTTGTCACTGTGATTAGCAAAGATTGGAAGGAGGATGACGAAACTGAATACTCATAATCGATGATCGTATGCTTTCAGATAAAACCTTGCTGATGACGTACAAGGTATTGTTTCAAATCCCCTAAACACTGGAGATATAAGGAGTTAGTCCCTTATTAACCACTTCGAGACAAGAAGTAGAAGTTTCTTTCGGACTTTTAAACCCTCACATCTTAACCTAGGGCAGGATAATTGTCAGTTAGTTTGACCGAGCGTTCAAGTCTTACAGAGGAGTGTTGCCTTTCGAGGACCAATCACGTCTTATGCCTCTCAAGAGGTCGTACCTCGTCAACCACAATGGTTAAATCTCACCAATCAGGAGTGAGATGGTTACAACCCTTTCGGAGCCATCAAGACAACCAGTGTCACACGACTTGTTCAAAAAAAGGAAAGAAAGAAAACGAAAGCCTGCTAAGTAAAAAGAAAAGGAAAAGCTGGAAAGCTAATACTTAGGCAAAAATCAGGGCATCCCGCTGGACTTCAAAAAATCGAAAAACCTCAAAAGGAGTCAGTCCAGGCAAAAATTAGGGAATCAAAAGAATGAAAAAGAAAGGATATCAAAAAGAAAAATCCTCGAACAAGGACAAAGTCGTGTAGATACAGACACCGAAAACGAAAAAGGAGCAACTGTCACTCTGAAAAACTTGTGAATTCTTTAACCTTTGTTCCCGCTATTCAACATACCTCTCGAAGAGGCGAGAGCTCGTGCCAAGTTAACTGAATATTAGGATCGAAGATCATCACGTAGAAGGGGTGGTTACAAATCATAATTTGAGCCAAATATCCTTTGCTTCACGAACCGTGAACCCGACCACGATACAACCCTTAAAAGACCTAATTGAGGTAGGGTTTATTCTGAAAGCACATTACGATAAGGTCGAGTAACCTGACTCCTTCATGATTTGCTAATCATATCCTTGTTGTATTTTTCACTAATCACAGCAGCACTGCGTTTGAACTTTATGGTTCATTCGTCACTCACAATCATGACACGTAAATGAGTGACAACACAATTTTTTTCAAAATCTGCATGAACACTGCATCAGAATTACCATTCGCGAATATACAATTTTAATTGTAGGACAGGGACTAACAAGGAGGAAATTACAACAGGGAATAATCAAACAGGATTGAATAGTTCAGCAGTCTGGATCAGAATGGTGTATGCTGTGAAACCCTATGAATCCGGGGCATTGACTTCCAGTGAGTTTGGAATCAGTTGGTCTGAGGACAAGTCCTGAAGCATCAGTTAATCATGGGCAGTTTATTCAAGAAGCAGTCGATCAGAAGTGGGTCGTCTCGAGACCTAATCAGGGGCAATTATCCAGAGCTTCCGTGATTTGAGGGCAGATCCTTCCAGTGTGCAATCAGATCAGGTCGCTCATTCAAGGGGCAAGTCACTTCAGAGATGTTGAAACCAACCATGTGGAGAGTTGGTTGATTAAGGATGAGTCTTCTCGTTGTATAGATGTCGGGGCAAGCCATCTCGAGGTCGCCTTGTAGCAAGTTGCTTTCTGTTCAGAGTATGTTTCCCCAAGAGTCGGATTGGGGCAAGTTGAGTTATACTGAGGCAAGTTGTTCAAGCAAGTTTGTTTATCCCGACAAGAATTGAGTATCGGGGAATCGTGTCATTACCCTCATCAAATAACCTGAACCTTCGAAAAAAGACCTTGTTGTCATTGGATCATTATCCTACAGCTTAAACTTGTTACTGGTCAAAACCTTGTAACCCAAATCGTTTCCGAAGCCCAGTTGTCGTTTGGAAAACCGAAAATCAGTTCCCGTCTGATATCCAAACCGAAAGTCAGTTCCCGTCTGATATCAAACTAGAAACCAGCCTCGTCTGGTCACCGTTTCCTTAACCTATTGTTTTACCAACCTCGTCTGGTCACCACTTTTTCTTTAACCTATTGTTCCAAACCAGCCCCGTCTGGTCACCTTTTCTTTAACTTATTATTCAATCAGCCCCATCTGACGTTCAAACCATAAATCAGTTCTCGTGAGACAACCTAACCCATTTTGCTATCAGTTCTCGTCTGGTAGTCCACCTTTGAATGCTAGCCTCGTCTAGTATTTTCCCTATAAAATCCATTTTGTTAATAACCTATTTTCATCCCTAAACTAGAAAAAGCCTAAATATATCCGACACGATAATTCCCAATGACTCACGTGATGTCACGTTCCCCGATACAAAGCTCGATTGATACCGGTTCCCCGATTAATGTTCTGTATTCCTTGTGGATGTTGTCAAATCAGGATTACTCCTCCTCAGCAGATGGAAGTCACATATTGTCCCCAGAAAAGTTGAGATTGCATTTATCCCTCCTCAAAGCAGGATCAAGAGTATCCTTAGCGGGTCAAGATTGATATCCCTGACAGAAGGGGCATTCCTAGCGGTGAGCTATGCACAATCAACCCCATTTGGTTAATCCCCAAAGAGTAGAATCATTGTCAGTGGTTTAGAAAGATCATTCCCACGTAGGACCGTCCTTTCCTTTCTCCAGCAGGTTGTCTTTCCTCTCACAGGATGATCATCCTCAGTAGAGTTCGCAAGATCGAGTTTGCAAGTTGTTCCCCAGCAGGGTTTTTTCCTCCCCAGTGGGAGTCGATCTCACCTTCCCGGCATTTATTTTGCTGGAATGATTCTGTGATACCCAGTTACCCCCAGCAAAGTTGACTTTGCCTTCGGCATTTATTTTGCCAAAATGGTTTTAGACCCAGTTTTCTCCAGCAGCTCGAGCCTGCATTTGCATTTGCATATATCATCATATTTGCATCTATCCAAACACGTAGCATTTCCATGTCGTATGGGGCATTGCATCATTTTCAAACATACGCATTTCGAAACATAGACCAGGTTGGTTACCTCTTTGCTTTCGAGTATATTCCCCTGCAGAGTTGCTTGGTTAAGTTTCTCTTCTGCCCCAGTGAAGTGTTTCTTCTGATTTGGTTGTTACATCGGCACTAAAAGATATTATGAATTAAGTTTCAGAAGTGGCCACCTGTTGTCGAAATAGGTGTCTGGCAGTTGGTTTCAGAATATCCCCAACAGTGTTTTCCCCAGAGTTTGCTGTCACGTCAGTATTAAAAGATTTTGTGAATGGGACCGGTGGGATCGGCCTGTAGTGATGGAAAGAAGTTCAGTCCAGTTGTGGACGGAGTTGTACCCGTGATGATGGGACCTCTCCCCGTGGTGACGAAATTAGTCCAGTTGTGGACGAAGTTGTGCCCGTGATGATGGGTATGTTTCTTGCAAAGTTAACTCAATGCCTGTGGCACTACACAGGTGATTGATGTTAGAATCAGAGTTTATCATATGATTGATCGATTGTTGCCGTAACAACCAGATTTAGTTCATTGGATGTTGTTCCCCAAGCAGTTTGCAGTTTATTTCTGCGGTTGGAAAATTATCGGATTCTTTGGTATTCAACCGCCTTCTACCTTTGAATGTTTGAAAGCCGTTCGCGCTTCAACCCTTCAGGTCCAAGCCGCTTGAATAGGGGCAGCTGTTGCACCCCAAAATTTGACCAACCGATTACCACATCTGGTTTATGTTTTGACTCATTTTGCATCCGCACTCGCATACCGCATACATTGCATTCTTTCGGCCATATTGGTTTTATCGGGATCACAACCCTGTTTTCACATTTAAGGCGATTTATGCCAGTTCGAGTAAGCGGAGTTTCATTTTTGGGAAGTTGTGCTCTTCCCGGTGTTTTCAGCCTACGCTGTTATTTTTTAGGATATCTCGGTGTCCGATTTTTGCCGCTTATTTCGCTATAGGCTCGCTTTCTAGAATTTTAATAGATTTTAATGGCATTTTTTTAGAGTTAGTAGATCTTTATTTGTTTTTCTAGATATTAAATAGGTTTATAGTCTTTTTCTAGAAATTAAATAGATTTTTAATAGGTTTTTTTGATAGAA
Source organism: Lathyrus sativus (assembly GCA_963859935.3). Classification (NCBI taxonomy): domain Eukaryota; kingdom Viridiplantae; phylum Streptophyta; class Magnoliopsida; order Fabales; family Fabaceae; genus Lathyrus; species Lathyrus sativus. Next base: position 360,019,403 of record OZ012739.1, read on the forward strand.
TCTTTTATTTTAAATAATTGATAATAGATATTAGTTTAGATATTAATTGAGTTGTATAGTTTTAATAAGATTTTCTTTTATTAAGGTGTATTAATCTAGGTTTAGTTGGTTAGAATATTATTAGATTAGTTTAATCAATAGTAATTAGGGTCAGCTTTTATTAGTTAGTCTTAATTCATTTCCGTTTTAATTAATTGGGCCTTAATCATCAGTTAATTGAGTAATTAAGTCATTGTGGGCCAGATGTCCAGTCTTTGGAGGCCCAGTTCGTGACACATGTCCGTATATAACGTTGCCACCTCCATTCTCTCTCATTCTCCTGACGACACCTCACACTCCACTCATCCTCTCTCTTCCCACAACGCACGCCACTTGTCTATCTCACTCTCTCCGCATGCTGGCCACGCGTCCCCACTCAGCCTCCCTCTCACCACAGGACGCCACCTGGTTCTCCCTCCCACGACCGGCATGCAAACGCCAGAACTCTCACCGGCAAAATTACACGGCGGCCATCTCGCCGGTAACTGCCACCGGAAACCATAACCTCTCGCCGGAGACTTGTAACCATCATCCAAACCTTCAATCTTCATCCGTGTTCATAGATCCATTCACCAGTTCATCAAGTTTCATCCGATCATCATTATTTTTTCCAGGCCAAGTTCGTGATGTTCATCGAGTTGTTTCCAGATTTGTTCATATCTTCATCTGAAGTTCATACACACATGCAGATATTCATACAACTTTTTTCCAGATTTTCCAGAAACTCATACTAACTCATCAACTTCATCCAGATTTTCCAGATTTCCTCCATCAATCTTCATCGTATGTTCTTCGTATTCATCAGAAAGCTTCTTCGAATCTTCATAAACTTCGCCAGATTTCCTCAGAAGCTTCATTTGTTCAACACACTCTCCAGAAATCCTCAAGAACGTTAAAGAACATTCATCCAACTTCAAGAACTCACCATGTTATTCATGATCTCCAACATTCATCACGAGCTACGATCATCAACATCATCTGAAAATCCGTTCAACAAGCTTCAAGAGTCTTCATCCGTTCAACAAGTCTCAAGAACGTTTCCTCCGGAAAACCTCAACTCCGTTCATCACTTTTCCATAACAATCCTCAATGTTCATCTTAGATCTGTCCAGAAAGCCACATCCCTGTTCATCAGTTATCCGGATCTTCATCCGTTTCCAGAAGCTTCATTAAATCTTCGTGTTCAAGAACTTCATCATCATGAACTTCATCGACATTCATCTGTTCATGTGTTTTCCAGAAAGATTGTTCTAGATCTTCAAGATCCATAGTTCTTCATCATTTTCAAGCTTCGCCAGAAATCCAGCAAGGAACCTTCACTGAGTTCTTCATCAGTTCAACCAACGTTCATCAAGAATTGAAACGGAGAGAGGTTTGAGGTGTTGAAAAGAGAGCGTTTGATTTGAGAGGTTTGGAGGAAGGTGAATAGAGGGAGGGTTAGGGTTTCAGAGAGTGAATAAGAGAAATGAGGGAGTGGAAGGATTGAGACCTGTGGGTTTGAGTGGGCCAGAAGGCCCAATTGTTTTTTTGTCCACCCTCCTTTTATGTTTTTCTGTTTGTTGGGCTGGGCCCTTCAGACAGATGCACCTCGTTTCGTGGCTAAGCCCCCCCCCCCCTTTTTCTTTATTTTTTAATTGCTGTGTTTTTTTTTGTTGGGCTCAGCCCAATTGTAGTATGTTGTATTGTTTGCTGGCATGTACCCCCTGAACTTACTAAACCCCCCTGCAGTGTATTTCCTTTTTATTTTCATTTTACTAATATTTTTGTATTGCATTTTAATTGTAATATTTTTTAGGAATAGTTTAGTATTTCCTAGAGTTTTATTAATTCTTAGCATAGGAATTTATGTGTTATATTCTTTTAGGAAATTTATAGTTTATTTTCTTTAGAATATTTTAGTTCTTATTTTTAGTATAGGAATTTATATTGTAAGTTTTCATTGCAAACTCTTGTAATTTTTTCTTTTAGGATATAGTTTTTCGTAGGAGTTTATTTTCACTTTTAGAGTCAGCATCAAGCATGGATCATGGTACAGAAGACCACCATCAAGCATAAAGAAGAAAAGCATAAGGAAGAAAAGCATAAAGGAGAAAAGTATAAAGAAGAAAAGCATAAAAAAGACAAACACGAAGATAAAGCTTGCACGCATACATGTCAAAGATCAACGGAACCATCTCCGTTCAGCAGCATTGTTTTTATTCCGTTCTTTCATTCCCTTTTCGCAACCTTCGAGTGTTGTAAGAGTGTTAGATACGTGGGAAAGGGTTACGGGAGGGTTTCACTCACGTAACCTGGATGCTTAGTATAGCACCCTTTGGGTGATATGCGACACATTCGCTCCTACGTTTAGGATTCAGCGTGTGCGTCCCGTTCCGAACCTTTCTCTCGCCTCTCGGCGATCGAGTTCCTTTTCTCTTGCTTTCGTGCAATCGAGACCGCTTCCCCGTTTTGCTGTAGAAGGCTGAACTACAGCTGCTCTGATTTCTCATACCGAATGAGAATATGTAGGCATAGGATGCGATATCCTAGCGAGCACACTAACAACTAACTGCTGTTTTCTCTCGCTGCTGTGCGAATGAGACTTTCCCACTAACGCCTGTTATCCCTTTCTCTTGCCCTAGCGCAATTGAGACCGGACCGTAGTTCTAAGTTCCGTAGGTTCCCGTACCTCTAAAGTCAACTTAATCTCTCACTCCTGTGTGACCGAGAACACCCTTTGATTACCCGTAGTTATCCTGAACTACGACATGCTCTGATTTCTCGCATCGGACGAGAATACGTAGGCACAAGACGCGACGTCTTGGCGAGCAACCTTCCCCGTAGTTTCCCGAACTACGTTGACTCTGACTTTCTCTCTTGAGAATACGTAGGCATAGAGCAGCGATGCTCTACCGAGTCAGTTTCCTCCCGTTTAGTGCTAGAAGCCGTAGATAGATTGTTTTTTTTTCATCCTTTAGACAAACAAACAAGCGTGGATCCCGTCGAGTACGACGGACGTGAGGGGTGCTAATACCTTCCCCTTGCGTAACCGACTCCCGAATCCAGGATTTGGTTGCGATGACCATTCCTTTCCCTCTTTGCGTTAGGTTTACTCTGAGCATTTCCTTTCCCTTCTTTGGGATAAATAACGCACGGTGGCGACTCTTCTATCATTGTCGGCGTCGATTTTCGCGGTAGCGACAGTCCCCTATTCTTGTTGTGGCAACACTTAAAAAGCGTCGCCTCAATGGCCATGAATAATCGTCCCATATTCCTTTTGTGGCAACACTTAAAAAGCGTCGCCTCAGAGGCCACAAATAATCGTCCCCTATTCCTTTCATTTAGACAACATTTTTAAAAATCGTGCCCATAGATCATGAAAAAACGTCCCCTTAAACAATAGATAACGCTCGCACAGGAGACACCTAGAAAATGTCCCCTATTGTTTTAGGCAACGTTTTTCAAAGTTTTGGCATCGTTTTTCAGTGGTTGTTGGAGAGCCTAAATGTTGTAGTGATATTTATATCATAATAATTTATAGTGGATTTCTTTTTACAAATATAGTCAATATTTTCTTTTGAACGATGAACTTCTTTTGAACTATGAAGTTTTTATACAAATAAATAAATTTAAACATATTTTAACAACAGTATGTTCATAGAATAAGTTTTTGTAAATGATTTTTCTTTTAAGTTATTTTACAAATCAAGATCATATTAGAAGTTATTTCCATATAAATCCATACAATAATAAATATTTATAATGATAGAGACTTTTATTATATTAATTAATAATGTACATAATAAATGAACTCTTTTATACCATACTATTTACATATAAACTGCTTCATTAAGTTGCTCCATTTCATTTTCCTGCGGATTTCTTTTTCTTATCAAACTCTACTTTAGTTGCTTCTTTGGATAATCTCAGCTGATCCAATTTATTGATCACCATATTCATCTCAACGGAATAATTTCATCAAATCACCAACAAAATTTGAACTTCAATTTATTTTTAAATAGTAAGTTATTATAACGATTATTGAGGAAAAGGGATAACAAATTACTATTTAGAATCTCTCCATTTGAATCAACTTGAGACAATGTTTCTTTCAATGTATTAATTTTAGATTTAATAACAGAACCAAAATTTGGGTAATCCTTAGCCATTGGATTTTCTTGACGTATTATTTTCTGCATAGTTAGAGTTATTAACTCAATAATGTTAGGTTTTGATAATCCTTCCATAATTTCTTCAAAGCACATACAAAAACAATAAGATGAAAGAAATTAAATCTCAATTTTAGAATTTAGAAAAACATTATTGTCTTTGGTTTGATAGATGTTGATGATCTATATGTACTTTCAATAATAACAAGATAGCAAAGATTGCCAAAAATGAGTACTCGAATGAGAATTCTATCCAACTTATATTTATGAAACACACTCTTTGGTAAAACTATGTTTTACGTATACAATTAATTGCTTTAATTAGATTTTTCTTTTCATTTAGTTAACAACCAAAAAGGAGAATAAAATGACCCTGTATATTTGATATGGATGACAAATTGCTTATTAAAAAAAAATAAAAATGACAACTTTTTTTATTTTATTTTTCTTGGATATTAAAACACAAGATAATATATTAAAATAAATAAAATATATGATCAATAATTATTTCAATTAAAATTAGAGTTCATTTATTCCACATCACTTAAATATTATTTGAATTGAATCACGATTTGCGATGTTTTTTCAATAGGATGTACAAATGTAGTTTGATATTGGGTGTCTTTTCTGAAAAAAGAACCCTATAAAGAAAAAGAACCCTAAAAATAACACTTGTTTCCGAAATGAAACCTTTGACGTCGACGACATTGTTTCGGATATTAAAGTTATCTCGTGAAATTGGTTGATTTTAGGTAGGCAGGTTAGTAATCATTGTAGCTTGTATGATTGGTTTAAATTCCCGTTCGATTTTATGTAATACTCCTTCTTTAGGCTGTGGTTGTACTCTTGACTGTTATGAGATTCTTTTAATCTCCGTTATTATATATTTTGCTTATAAAAAAAACACGTTTTTCAAAAGACTGTAAATCGAGTTTTATTTAAATTCTTATATTTACCTTATATTTATTAACGGGCATCCAATATAGATTTTGTTCAATTTTAATTTTAGTATTAATTTATGAAATTTATTTATTTTTTATTATTATAACATTTACTTTTATTTAATATGCTAATGATTCACTTTAGATCATTTTTAATAATTATGTATTAAATTCACTCATTCATTCAATAAAATTTGTTTAATATATTTTAGTAATACTTAAGTTTTAACCAATATTAAAAAAAAAAAGTCTTCTACTTTGATCATGACAAACATTTTGACTTTGTTTTTAGATATTTATTGAAAATTATCCCCTTAAGTTGTGTGCCTCCCCTTAATTGGTAAATCTTACAATGACGGATTCAAGCTTTTGATATCATTGTTTCGGTGCTTGTTTTAGTCTATACAATGATTTGTCAAACTTTCACACCTTTTTTTCATTACCACATAACCTTCTAGATACTTCATGTAAATCTCCTCATCAAGATCTCTATTTAGAAATATTATTTTGACACCATTTGAGAAACTATAAGGTCATGCAAAGAAGCTAATGCAAACGATACTCTAATTTTTGTTATGCTTACTACTAGTGTATATGTGTTAAAATAACAACCACTTTCTTTTGTTCAAAAATTCTTGATCATTAATATAGACTTTTAGGTGTTTAGTGTACCATCATATTAGGATACTTCCTTATAAGCAAGAGGAGTCCTTTAAAGCTATTGCTTCATTATAAGTCTTAGGATCATCTTCCACTTGAAGAATAATAGGAATCTTACAAACAGAATTCTTATTATTTTCTTCCATTAGATAAAAGAAATAAATTGATCACGTCGCCGAAGAACAGGACAACCTCACAATCGTTTCAATAACGAAACGTTTCAACAACTGAGCTTGTTTTCTCTGGCCTCGTTTCGATTGGTTTCGAGTCTGCAAAGACGCTGCACAATCGTCAACTCGATGAACACATTTAAGAGATGCTAGGGCGATGGTTCATCATTCTAAATCCGGTGATTCAAACTTGGAGACACGTATGCTATTTTAAAGAATTGTTGATATTCTCGATGATATTAACGGTAAAGATCCACTGCAGCAACCTCTCAGTTTGAATTCTTATGATACTACTTGGCTTTCGGTGTTTGTTTTTGCTGTTTCAAAATGTTCCAGCTTATTCTCAAAAGGGTATTGAAACATAAGACAGTAACATTGGATTTAGCTGTAGTGCTTTCATAATGAACATTGCTCATGTCTTTTTCTTATTGATTAACAAGCTTACATATTTGGTTTGATTGTTTAATACATTTGGGGTTTTGTTGTTCTCTTTCTATTTGGTTGGTTTTCTGCGGATAATCTGTAAAAATTGCATCGACTTGTTCTTAAACTCCTCCTGGAAGATTTGTTTGTTCTGAACTTCCATGAATTTTGCTGACCAATTATTGACTTAGCTTTCCTTATGCAAATCTGTTAAGGTGCGCTTCAAAGTGTTGTGGTCATTGAAAAATATTGTAATGAATTTGTAGACCTTGCAAGTATCATATTTGATTTCTATGGTTCGTTGGATTGGTATTTTATTTTCGGAATAGTGCTACTACTTTTGAGTAGATTTGTGTAGCTGGTTGTTGCTTTCATCAAATGATTTTTCGTTTTATTAATCCTGCTCTATTTTATTATGTTAGTGAATTTTCATGGTAATCTTTTAGTTTTCATGGTTCGTTTGATATTTGAATATATTTTAGATATTTAATTTTAAGTTGTAAAATACACGTAACCGTTAATGTCAATGCGCAATAGTTTTGTGATTTATTTGTTAATTTTTTTAAAAATTAAAATTTATTTTTTAAGAATTATATTTACAAGTATTTTAGTTGGAATTTAAATGAATTTTTTATGATGTGAAAATAATTGATATATTAATTAACATATTATTTTTTTTTCATTTCATTAGTAATAAATTATAGTAAAACAAATATAAATAGTATTCTACAAAATTTAAGAAAAAAATATATTTATGTAATTGTCAGTGTTTGAACTCATTGCCTTTAATATAAAACAACTATGTGTTTTACTCTTTTGAGAAGTAAAGATGAATTTGGAAGTGTCCCACATAAAAATATAAATGATGTAACACAAAAATAGTTGAAATGTCAATGCAAAATTGTGTAATTTCTATATATATATATATATATATATATATATATATATATATATATATATATATATATATATATATATATATATATATATATATATATATATATATATATATATATATATATATATATATATATATATATATATATATATATATATATATATATATATATATATATATATATATATATGTCAGTGTTTGAACTCATTGCCTTTAATATAAAACAACTATGTGTTTTACTCTTTTGAGAAGTAAAGATGAATTTGGAAGTGTCCCACATAAAAATATAAATGATGTAACACAAAAATAGTTGAAATGTCAATGCAAAATTGTGTAATTTCTATATATATATATATATATATATATATATATATATATATATATATATATATATATATATATATATATATATATACATATATATATATATATACATATATATATATATATACATATAAATATATATATATATATATATATATATATATATATATATATATATATATATATATATATATATATATATATATATATATATATATATATATATATATATATATATGTATTATGCACTCTTCAAAATTGCTAATTAGATTTTAATTATATTATTTTTTCACCCCAATCAAGGTCTTGGTTCCACCACCCATATAACTATGATTATAGATTTTTTTACAAACTCAAAAATATTCAAAAAAATTATTCACTATAGTTTTATTTATAAATTTTTTTTTTTAAAATCTATTGAATAAAAAATATATTTGAAAAATATATAAGTCAAATCCATTGCATATTCAATAAATTTAAAAAATAATTTTTTTCTTATAAACATGCTTTAACAAAAGTATGTTCATGTAATAAGTTTTTAAAATGATTTTTCTTTTAAGTTAATTTACAAATCGGGATCATATAAGAAGGTTAGATATTCCTTATATCTTATTTCCATATAAATCCATCCCAATAATAAATATTCATAATGATAGATATTTTTATTATATTAATTAATAATGTACATACTAAATGAATCATTTTATACTATAATATTTATATATAAACTGCTTCATTAAGTTGCTCCATTTCTGTTACCAAAAACAAATTTTGCTCCATTTCATTCTCTTGCAAATTTCTTCTTCTTATGAGACTCTATTTCAGTTGTCACTTTGGATAATCTCAGCTGATCCAATTTTTTGATCACCATACTCATCTCATTTGAATAATTTCATCCCATCACAAACAAAATGTCTTAATCTCATCAATTTATATTTTTAAATAGTAAGTTATTATAATGAATCTATTAAGGAAAAGGGACAACAAATTACCTTTTAGAACCTCTCCATTTGAATCGACTTGAGTTTAAACTTAAGAACAGATCCAAAGTTTGTGTAATCCTTAGCCATTGGAATTTCTTGACGTATTATTTTCTGCATAGTTAAAGAGTTATTAGCTTAATAAAAAATTTAATTCTTTGTGAAACAAACAAATATGCTTGCAAGATCATCAGATTATTCAAATGTGACATTTCTTTCACTGACGGAATGTTTTCGAATATCCTCTATTTTGTAAATATCTACAAGCCATCAAAGAAAATGTAGATTAGATCATGTAGTTTTATACAGATGAAAATGTATAAATACAATTACAATATTTAACTGAAAAAAAATATAGTAAGGAAAGTGTTCTGACCTGAGTCCGGCCTCACCTCGCAACCCGGCCCAATAACGCACGGCTAAGGCCCAATATGAGTTGAGTAGGCTGGCCGGGCAAGCGACCCCCTCGACGGGCAGGGCATGCTCCGCCGAACAGGACGGCATGCTTCCAAATGCCCCTGGCGCTCTTCCCTAGAGCAGCCCTCTACGGACGGAATTCCCATACCAACGAGCAAGACGATATGTCTCCCCCGCCTAGTGTGCTCCCCTCCGCGGGCAGAACAACGTGCCATACGCACGTTCTCTACGTGCTCCCCTCCGCGGGGACACGTCATCCCCCAACTGCCCGCCTCCGAAAGAGCAGGTCAAACCCACTTTCCGGAGACCACGGGACAGTTGGACTAGGGCGAAGACCACGTCCCGGTCTTCACTACGCCGCGTAAGCCCTATCAGTCACCTGAGTTGGGCCTGGCCATTGAACAAGGCATTCAAGGCATTCAGGGATTTCAAGGCTTTAGAATTTCCAAGAGCCAATTCATCCTCCTCCTTAGTCCATTCTTCCTCAGGCTTCAGGTCAGATGTAGTTTTTCTATCTTTCCCAACAGTCACAGGGTGTTCCCATCCTTTTATGACAGCTTTCCAAGCCTTAGTATCCAATGATTTCAAGAAGGCTATCATGTGAGGTTTCCAATAATAATAATTATTTCCATCAAGAACAGGTGGTCTGTTCATAAATCCTCCTTCTTTGTCCATAGTACCAGAAAGTATTGTTCCTAGATCTCACCCTGAACCAGAGCAGGATGCCTGCTCTGATTCCAATTGAAATTCTAGTATCATATATAAGATGTCGAAAGAGATGTCACGACACTAATATATGAATAAGATAAAAAACATTTAACAGTTTTAAAGAGACACAAGCAATTGTTAATCCAGTTCGCTGTAAACACACCTAAGTCTGAGGGCTACCAAGTTAGGAAGGAAATTCACTAAATAGAATTAGTTTAAAGATTCTCAGCAAACTCTCTCTAGTTTACAATTTTCGCACCTAATCTATACCCTTTCAATTTCTATCTAAGACACCCTTAGATAAGAGACACCTCTCACTCCCCGTCAATCACAACAGTGATAAAAACATATTATTAAAACGTAGAAGACACTTTTCAGGGACAATATTTGATCTTGCTTAAAAGCTTCAATCATGAACAATGCACTTGTGCTTAAAAGCTTAGAGTGGACAACTTACAACTCAAAGACTCAGTACAACTCAAACATCAAGGTGATGAGTGAATGGCTCACAATTAACAATTATACAAGAAGGTAGAAACCTTATTCCTTAAGCAATGCACACTCACAACCCTAGCTTCTCTCCTCTTCAATTAGGATTGCAAAGTCTTTATATAGAAACAATTTGAATGGGCTTGGGCCATAGCAAACACAAACTCTGATTTGATAAAATCAAATCAGATAATTCTTCAAATCTTTTCATAATTAACATCATAGGAATAGAACCAAATCAGGTTTGATCAAATAAAATAAAATCAAACTTCAAATCTTCTCAATATTTTCTGCATGAAAATAGAACAAAAGATTCCACAGTTCTCCATGAATTAACTAGCAGAAGCTCTTCTGTTTAAAGAAGATCTTCATGTTGATTTGCACCAGCAAAAACTCTTATAAAAAAAGCACACAAGGTTGCACAAACAATGCAACTGACAAAACATAACATTCTTACTGAATATTCTGTTCACAAATGTCAGGACATCATACTTGACATCATGAACTAAAACCCTGCAACATTAAGAATAATCACATGCAGAATGCTAAGATCATAAGTCAAGACATCCTATAGGACTTTTTGTGATAGCACCAATTTTTACCAAAATTGCTACCAATCATAGAACTAACATGTTTGACTAAGTTCACAAGTGTTGCGGTTAGAATATGATATCAAATTATTAATTAATTTGAATCGCATCTTTAGTTCACAACCGCTCTTTGATTTATCCGAAGGAAAAGGTCAAAAGAGGAAAACCTAATTTTGCATCGTAAAGACAATACAGGAAGAAATCTAGGTAAGGGGTTGGTTAAGCTTAGGGAAGGTACTAGCACCCTAAACTTCTGTAGTACTCTACAGGAACCCTTTGTTTATCGTATGCTTTTTTATTTTTATTTATTATCTGCTTTAATATATATTGAGCTAAGGGATAAAGTGACCTAAAGACCTAAGGGTTAGTCCTAAGTTTACTCGGCAAGACGTCACATCTTGTGCCTATGTATCCTGGATAGAGAATGGAATCAGAGTAATCGTAGTTCCCCTTGAAAGGGAGGTTAGAAACGTCTTGACTGTGGTCAAGGTTTCATTGGGGAGTAAGCGTTCATAGGGAAGCGCCTACATGGAGTCTTGAAACTCCTATTTCTACGTTGAAATTGTTAATTGAAATTAGGGTTAAATTAAATATTCCACGGCGGGAAACCCTAAAACAGAGTACGACGACTCTTTGACCTAATGCTAGAGTAAATGGTATTTTCGTCCACGGCGGGACTCCTAGGCGATTAGGGTTTTGAAATGGTTAAACGTTAGGGTTATTGACTCGGCGGTCAAACGGCTAGACCTAATCCTTCGGAAGGAACATAACGCTAAATCATGCAACACATGGCAAAATATTATATGGCAGAAATAAAGTGCGGAAAGTAAAGAAAGCGTCGCGACGATCACTCGCGTAAATTACAAATCCCCAAAAAATGCAAAATAAAATAAACCGCGACCATGGCCTCGCGTAAATTACATCCATGGAACAAATTACAAATATGATAACAAATTAATTAATTAATAATAATCGGAGACCGACTAAAACCTAGCGGAAAACAAATAGAGAACGTTAGTGAAAAAAAAGTTAGGCGGAAATCAATGACAAATAATAAAGCAATTAATAATGAAAGAAAGAAAATGCAATTTGGAAATTTATTATTTTATTAATTTTGAAAAACTTTATTTTTAATTTCTGAAAAAAGAAATTTAATCTTAATTTTGAAACAATGGTTTTTAATAAAAATGTTTTAGTTTTAATTTTTTTAAAAAGGATTCAATTTAAATTTTTTTAAAAAAAGAAGTTTTAGTTTTAATAAAAAATAGTTTTAATTTTTTTTATTATAAGAACAGAGTTTTAAAACAAGGTTTAACTAGCAAATATTTTTTAATTAAACTAACCATTTATTATGACATAATTACAATTTAAAGAAAATCAGAATAATAATAATAATAATAATAATAATAATAATAATAATAATAATAATAATAATAATAATAATAATAATAATAATAATAATAAGAAAAGTAAAAAAAAAAAGGGAAAAATAAAAAATATATGGGGAAAAGTAGGCTTCACGCCGAAGCATTTCAATCTTTAGGTTTTTAGAAACCCCATCTTCTTCTTCATCACGGTGGCGGCGTCGTTGTAGCTCCTTTGAGCTTTGCTCCATTCTGGCATGGACGGAAACAATTTCTCTCCTTCTTTGATTTGTTCCACCTGAAAACAACATAAAAACTTTGTTATTGACAAAAAGAACTGCTCACCTCGTTCGGGGATCGAAGCGGTTCGCGGTGGTTTTGCGCCGTTTGGTGGATTTGCTGACGCTTTCCTCTTCTGATAAGTCGTGAGAACGGCCGCCGTTGTTTCCTTTTGTGTGCTCTCTCCTTTTTCTCAAATGCAACTCATGTTTATATAGGTAACAAATTAGGGTTAACTCTAACCTAATGCCCACTTTAAAGCCCAACTTAAAGAATTAGTCAAAACTAAAACAAATTAAAACAAACTTAAAACCCTATTTATTTATTAAACATTAAAAATATTATAAAAAGAATAAAATCTTTTCTAGTATTTTTAATTTTATAATTTTTGGATGTTTTTATGAATAATATGAAAAAAGGTGAAAAAATAATATTTTTAAAAAAATAATTTAAATAAAATACGAAAATAATAATTAAATAATAAAAAAACTATTTTTGTAATTTTTTTTTATGAAAATAGAAAACTTAGAATAAAAATAAAAGAAAAATAAAAAGTGAAGAAGGTGGGATTGTAACTCTCGACCTCTCACACTCACAACTACTTACACACGGTCTCTTGCCAATTGTGTCATTTTATTCATTCAAAATAAAGTGGCACTAGAAACTATGTAAAGGTAGGACAAATTTGGGGTGCAACAGATGCCCCTATTTAAATAGCTTCACCGGATGATTTAAGCAGCGGAGACTCGAGAAATCGCGGTGAAAGGGATTTAGATACAGATAACCGAAAATTTGGCCCCTAGATGCAGTGATATGCAATGATATGGACAAAATAACACGAACTATAATGCTGACAATGCCATGAATCTAATATGATGCGTATGATGAAAATGAACAAATGCACGGATGCAGACGAAACAACGTCACAGGGGACGGCACAACGAGGAAATGCACTGGGGAAGAAGATTCGCGGTAGTGACAAGGTAACATAGGATCCATACGGCGGTAGGACCAGGTAAATGACAGGCGCTAGAGTTTTCGGGACGTTCCTTTAAACGAAGAAATTGAGCGGGATCTTCAAGAATCATCGGAAAACAAATACCGGGATAAACAAACATCAGAACTAATCGGAAGAACATCAAAAGAATTCTGAAAGATAACGAGGATATTCAGAAGAACATCGAATAAACTCTGAAAGATAGAAACAGACGTCAAAGACACTTGGAAGAGCATCAAATGAACTTTGAAACACAACAGAGATACTCGGAAGAACGTCGAATAAACTCTGAAACACCACCAAGACACTCGGAAGAACGTCGAATGAACTCAGGGAAACAGAGATTAATATCAAAGACAATCGGAAGAACATCGAATGAACTTTGAAACACACCCACGACACTCGGAAGAACATCGAATGAATGCTGGGTTGCATAACATGACAACATCTATGAGGGCATGAGATGAAGCCAAAGTCTTTGAAGTTATACCCAAAACATTTAGGGAAACACTAAACGTACGAGAGAAGTTTGAAGACATGTCTGGAAGAACATCAGATCATGAACTCAAAACTGAAAAAACGTCAGAAAGAGCAACGTATCCGGAAAAACATCGGATAGGAGACATGTCGTATATGGAAGAACGTCAGATAGACACGACACAAAATTGTTGATAGGTGCCAAGTAAATTGGACTTTGACCATAAGGTAAGACGTGAGTAAAACACGACCTCGGGAGAAGAATGCAAATGGGGATAAAACACCCATGATTCCAGGTAAATTGAACTCTGTCCACAAGGTAAGACGCGGGTAAAACACGACCTCGAGAGAAAAAAAACAAATGGGGATAAAACACCCATGATGCCAGGTAAATTGGACTTCGTCCACGAGGTAAGACGCAGGTAAAACACGACCTCGGGAGAAAAAAGCAAATGGGGATAAAACACCCATGATGCCAGGTAAATTGGACTTCGTCCACGAGGTAAGACGCGGGTAAAACACGGCCTCGGGAGAAAAAGAAAATGGGGATAAAACACCCATGATATGCACATGTATAAGAATTATGCTATGATATATGATCACATGCAAATGCAGATGTCGATGACAAGGCTCGACTCTATTGGTGAGATGACAAAACTGGAAGACTGATTCCTCAACCCATACATCATTGTCATTCTATTAAATTGTATCAAGTTGATAGTCCTTGCAGGAAGGATGAAGAGCTGCTTGGGGATTTTTCCAGTACACTGCCCTAGATTAGACAAACTGATAATTGCTTCAGCTTATCTGATTCGTGAATAGGACTGTTTTACTGTATCCTCGGAAGGTTTGCCCCAGTCCGAGTCTTGAAAATCTCATGGATAAACCAGATCTGAGAAGACTTTGCCCCTGATAGGATCACTTGACCAAGTTTCTCGATTGTTTGAAATTTCTTTAGAGGAAAGCCAGTTTGCAAACAAAAATATTCATACAAACATGGTAATGCAAAGTTCATGCAACTTTTGAAATCAAAATTATTTTTGAAAGATGAAAAATAAATGATTCACAAAGATCTTTAGGAGTCAGCTTACGCAACCTTGTTGTAGCATGCTTTCAAAATATCCTTGTTTCAATTAGATCTTTTGAGGGTTGTAACGTGGCCTGGTTCACGGTTTATGAAACAAAGGATAAAGGCTCAAAATTTGTTTGTTCCCACCCAATCTACGTGATAATCTTCAGTCCTACGCTTAGTTAACTCATATTATGCATTCAGGTTCCTATAGGTTAGGAATTGCACTGATGGTAGCAGGGATGGTTCAAAAGTCAAGGGACCTATGAAAAGGCAGCCACCACTTTCCTATAGCATTCGGTTGTTTTGACATTGAGGATTTTCATGATAAGGATTTAAAGATCTCCTCTTTTTATTATCCTTAACTTTTGCCTGAACTTTTTCTTACGAATATTATAGTCAACGGGATGCCCCAATTTTGCATAAGTCTCCTTCATAGGTTTTGACTTATCGGGCTTTTCTTTTGATTTTTTTTGAAAGGAAGTGACTGCCTAGCTTAATGATCACGGTGAACCATCATTGACTTCTGATTGAAAAACATCTTCAACACTTACTTGTTGTGTGCGAAGGAAAATTGTGAGCGCGACCTTTGTATGAAAGGTGTATTGTATGAACACACAACCAAGTTAAATGAGAACTACCCATGCCCCAAGGTTAAAATTGCGGTTTTTTTGTAAAGAAAGAAACTCCAACTTCAAAGCTCGAAGGGGGTGACAAGGGGATAACTTCCTTATTTCTCCAGTGTTTGGGGATCGAAACAATGTCTTACATCGTCAACAAAGTTTGATTGAAAGCATACTGACAGTAGTTATGGGTATAACGTTTTCGTCATCCTACCTCCAATCTTTGCATACCAAAAATTCAGACAAAAATAAATATTTGAAAGATAAAGCATAGAGATGAAAATAATAGATAAACTGAATTAAATCAAAAGTTGCAATGCTCAATTCATTAATATAAAAGTACACACATAGTTCGAAAGTAAACAGCTAATAAAATAAGGAAAATACAAACAATGAGAAACAAAAGCCTAATGATTAAATCAGTGAGCCATCCTCTAGGGTCAGCCCGAAGCTTCACTTTTGATGTGCTGGCAACAATTTTTTCTGGATATTTGGAGGATTATCTTCAAAATCAAGTATTCCATCCCTCATTAACTCACGCGCTCTGGCTTTCAGTGCAAAACAATGCTCCAAGTCGTGGCCTAAAGCACCCTCATGAAAAGCGCACTGGAAACCAGCCCTGAATC
Source organism: Lathyrus sativus (assembly GCA_963859935.3). Classification (NCBI taxonomy): domain Eukaryota; kingdom Viridiplantae; phylum Streptophyta; class Magnoliopsida; order Fabales; family Fabaceae; genus Lathyrus; species Lathyrus sativus. The sequence goes on from OZ012739.1 coordinate 360,035,625, forward strand.
CAGCTGGAAGAGGATTAGGAGGAGGTGGTAAAGCCCTGGTAGTAATCAGCCCTCGTTAAACCAAGTACGGATATAGCTCTATGTAAGTCATGGGAATAGGATCAAATTGGTTCCTATTTCGAGACTGGTCTTGTCTAATAACTGGACGTTGAGCGGTCTGAGCTGGCTGTGGAGCAACAACAGGTTGAGATCCCTGGCGAGGCTTTCTTGATTCAGTCATGACAGCATTGGTCTGCTCGTCCTTCCTCTTATGGAAATTCCCATAGGATTTCTTTGCACCATTAGAAGATTCAACAACTTTGGATACCTTCCCATTTTTCAAACCTTCTTCTAACCTTTGGCCAATAGTCACCAGATCTGTAAAGCTTGAAGAGACACTCCCAATCATCTTTTCCCAATAGAAAGGAGACAAAGTATCCATGAATATTCCTGTCAGTTCCTTCTCTGCTATAGGGGGTTCGACTTGGGAAGCTAACTCCCTCCAACGCTGAACATACTCCTTGAACGACTCTTTTTCCTTCTGAGACATACTTTGAAGCTGACGACTATCGGGAGCCATATCCAAATTGTATTTGTATTGCTTCATAAAAGCGTTGACGAGATCTTCGAAGCAGTGGACACTGTTATGCTCTAAGTTCATATACCATTTAAGAGAAGCACCACTCAAACTATCCTGAAAGCAATGGATGAGCAACTTCTGATTGTTGGTGTAAGTTGTCATCTTTCGGAAGTACATGACTAGATGGGCTCTTGGACATGAATGACCTTGATACTTCACGAACTCAGGAGTCTTGAACTTGGCAGGCAAAACAAGACCATAAACTAGGCACATATTATCGGCATCAACGTTGAAGAAATCAGTACCTTCAACAGCTTGGAGTCTCTTGTTTATGATCTAAAACTGTTCATGGGTGATCTCAGGCTCAACAAAATCTTCCTGGTCTCTCTTTTGCCCACCGGCAGCATTGTACTCATAAGGAGGATTCTCAAAGGGAGCTTGAACAGTCTGGTTAACCGTGTGGACCGCAGGTTGGGCCTCGGTAAGGACAAGAGCTTGAAAAACTGGTATGACAGTCTGACCAATCGTAGCGGCAGATGCAATAGGTGGAGAGTAGTTAGGAGGTAAACCAAACTCTAGCCAAGTAGAGGGTGGCGCTGGAACAAGAGGTGGATCAGCACTTGAAACTTCCTGAATGACAGTCCTCTGAGGTGGCTCTCCTCTGGCAATCAACACTTGAAGCATCTCGGTAAGCCTGGTCATGCCTGCTTTCAACTCATCAATCTCCATTCGGACCTCCGCATTATGTTCCTCTTGTTTTGACATTTGGCGTCTATAGTTAGTTCTAGTCTAATATCTGTGTCGAGGAATCAGCTTGACGACTCAATGAAACACTGGAAGATAAAGACAACTGAAAATGAGAAACTCGGGGAAAGATGCCATGCAAGACATGATGCTAATGCAATGCAATAGTTTCAAGAAATTCAACGGTCGATTGCAAACATTTCCTTTTTTAGGAAAGTTGGAAACAATTTTAAACTTTGAAATGTAGGACTTTTGAATTCGCAAAGGACTGTTGAATTCCTTGAAACTAGGAATGATGTTTTATGAATTTCATGCACAAATACACACAAACAACAAAGTCCTAGGTTGGAGGAACAATGAATGGAGTTAAGGTCAACCCTTCCCAAAAGGTATGTACTATGGGGTAGTTGTACCTACAGAACAAGGTTCTAAAGAGGTGCCCAAAGTCATCAGTCCATCTTTCGGATATTATCAATTTCCCAATTGACTCGGTGGTTAATAATATCCTCAAGAGAGCCTCTTTTGAGTGTAGTATCGCGTAACAACTATTTTGGGATTACTCCCTCATAGTTCCTGCACTACGTCCTAGATAAGGCCAAAGTGGTGTTAAAGTACTACGGTCCCCAGTATCATAGACTCCAATCGACAATAGTAAAAGTTTTCACGATTACTCGTTCAACCGAACCATTTTCGAAAGGGTCTCAACTGAGCGGTGATTCTCAAGTCAGCTTGGTCGGGATTCCACTCCCTATAAGCCTCGTCGAATATATCACCTTCGTATAATAATGTCACTCAAGTCTGGATGTAGGACTTATCTCACAACAGATACCCCAAGAAAGGTACAATATATACGGATAATAAAATAAAATAGAAATATCATACAATAAACAAAATAGGGGTAACCCTTAAAAATTAGGAGGATCCCTAGTGAAGTCACCATTTTCTGTTGCGGTTAGAATATGATATCAAATTATTAATTAATTTGAATCGCATCTTTAGTTCACAACCGCTCTTTGATTTATCCGAAGGAAAAGGTCAAAAGAGAAAAACCTAATTTTGCATCGTAAAGACAATGCAGGAAGAGATCTAGGTAAGGGGTTGGTTAAGCTTAGGGAAGGTACTAGCACCCTAAACTTCTATAGTACTCTACAGGAACCTTTTGTTTATCGTATGCTTTTTTATTTTTATTTATTATCTGCTTTAATATATATTGAGCTAAGGGATAAAGTGACCTAAAGACCTAAGGGTTAGTCCTAAGTTTACTCGGCAAGACGTCACATCTTGTGCCTACGTATCTTGGATAGGGAATAGAATCAGAGTAATCATAGTTCCCCTTGAAAGGGAGGTTAGAAACGTCTTGACTGTGGTCAAAGTTTCATTGGGGAGTAAGCGTTCATAGGGAAGCGCCTACGTGGAGTCTTGAAACTCCTATTTCTACGTTGAAATTGTTAATTGAAATTAGGGTTAAATTAAGTATTCCACGGCGGGAAACCCTAAAACAAAGTACAGCGACTCTTTGACCTAATGCTAGGGTAAAGGGTATTTTCGTCCACGGCGGGACACCTAGGCGATTAGGGTTTTGAAATGGTCAAACGTTAGGGTTATTGACTCGGCGGTCAAACGGCTAGACCTAATCCTTCAGAAGGAACATAACGCTAAATCATGCAAAACATGGCAAAATATTATATGGCAGAAATAAAGTGCGGAAAGTAAAGAAAGCGTCGCGACGATCACTCACGTAAATTACAAATCCCCAAAAAATGCAAAATAAAATAAACCGCGACCATGGCCTCGCGTAAATTACATCCATGGAACAAATTACAAATATGATAACAAAATAATTAATTAATAATAATCGGAGACCGACTAAAACCTAGCGGAAAACAAATAGAGAACGTTAGTGAAAAAAAAGTTAGGCAGAAATCAATGACAAATAATAAAGCAATTAATAATGAAAGAAAGAAAATGCAATTTGGAAATTTATTATTTTATTAATTTTGAAAAACTTTATTTTTAATTTCTGAAAAAAGAAATTTAATCTTAATTTTGAAACAATGGTTTTTAATAAAAATGTTTTAGTTTAAATTTTTTTAAAAAGGATTCAATTTAAATTTTTTTAAAAAAAGAAGTTTTAGTTTTAATAAAAAACAGTTTTAATTTTTTATATTATAAGAACAGAGTTTTAAAACAAGGTTTAACTAGCAAATATTTTTTAATTAAACTAACCATTTATTATGACATAATTACAATTTAAAGAAAATCATAATAATAATAATAATAATAATAATAATAATAATAATAATAATAATAATAATAATAATAATAATAATACTAATAAGAAAAATAAAAAAAAGGGAAAAATAAAAAATATATGGGGAAAAGTAGGCTTCACGCTGAAGCATTTCAATCTTTAGGTTTTTAGAAACCCCATCTTCTTCTTCATCACGGTGGCGGCGTCGTTGTAGCTCCTTTGAGCTTTGCTCCATTCTTGCATGGCCGGAAACGATTTCTCTCCTTCTTCTTCGGTTTGTTCCACCTGAAAACAACAGAAAAACTTTGTTATTGACAAAAAGAATTGCTCACCTCGTTTGGGGATCGAAGCGGTTCGCGGTGGTTTTGCGTCGTTTGGTGGATTTGCTGACGCTTTCCTCTTCTGATAAGTCGTGAGAACGGCCGCCGTTTTTTCCTTTTGTGTGCTCTCTCCTTTTTCTCAAATGCAACTCATGTTTATATAGGTAACAAATTAGGGTTAACTCTAACCTAATGCCCACTTTAAAGCCCAACTTAAAGAATTAGTCAAAACTAAAACAAATTAAAACAAACTTAAAACCCTATTTATTTACTAAACATTAAAAATATTATAAAAAGAATAAAATCTTTTCTAATATTTTTAATTTTATAATTTTTGGATGTTTTTATGAATAATATGAAAAAAGGTGAAAAAATAATATTTTTTAAAAAATAATTTAAATAAAATACGAAAATAATAATTAAATAATAAAAAAAACTATTTTTGTTATTTTTTTTATGAAAATAGAAAACTTAGAATAAAAATAAAAGAAAAACAAAAAGTGAAGAAGGTGGGATTCAAACTCTCAACCTCTCACACTCACAACTACTTACACACGGTCTCTTGCCAATTGTGCCATTTTATTCATTCAAAATAAAGTGGCACTAGAAACTATGTAAAGATAGGACAAATTTGGGGTGCAACAACAAGCCCCGCTATTTTTCTTTACTTTGATCCCCAAAAGTGTGTCAACTAGTACAAGATCATTCATCTTAAATGTGGAAGTTAGAAACCTCTTTATTTTTAAAATTCATTCATCTCATTGCTAATGATCAATATGTAATGAACATAGAGACAAAGGAATATCACAATGTTCTCACACAAATTTTTGTACAAACACTTGTCACAAGAATTAAATGAAATAAGATTTTAGATAATTATGCACGATGATGCAAGAATGTTTTTAGATGAAGTGAAAGATGAAATTATGAGCAATTTAAAGTAGTATAGTATAAATTGCAATGAGCACCTTAACCGTGTTCACTTATCTCAAATATTTACTTGAATTTCTATGTTCAACCTTCTTGATCAACTTCATCATTAATGTGCATGACACTTTTGATCATTTTATTCTTTGATAATCTCTGTCTTGACCAAAATTAAATTCAATATAGGATATATTCTTCACAATCTTTCCTTTTTGATGATGAAAATTTTTTTGACTTTGTTTTAGATAATTATTGAAAGTATCCCCTTAAGCTGTGTGCCTCTCCTTAATTGGTGAATCTTACAATGACAGAGTCAAGCTTTTGATATCATTGTTTCAATACTTGTTTTAGTTCATACAAGGATTTGTCAAACTTTCTCACCTTTTTTCCATTACCACATAACCTTCTAGATACTCCACGTAAATCTCCTTATCAAGATATTTATTTAAAAATATTATTTTGACACCATTTTAGGAACTATAAGGACATCAAATGATTTTTCGTTTTATTAATCCTGCTCTATTTTATTATGTTAGTGAATTTTCATGGTAATCTTTTAGTTTTCATGGTTCGTTTGATATTTGAATATATTTTAGATATTTAATTTTAAGTTGTAAAATACACGTAACCCGGTTAATGTCGGTTAATGTGCAATAGTTTTGTGATTTATTTGTTAATTTTTTTAAAAATTAAAATTTATTTTTTAAGAATTATATTTAAAAGTATTTTAGTTGGAATTTAAATGAATTTTTTATGATGTGAAAATAATTGATATATTAATTAACATATTTTTTTTTCATTTCATTAGTAATAAATTATAGTAAAACAAATATAAATAGTATTCTACAAAATTTAAGAAAAAAATATATTTATGTAATTGTCAGAGTTTGAACTCATTACCTTTAATATAAAACAACTATGTGTTTTACTCTTTTGAGAAGTAAAGATGAATTTGGAAGTGTCCCACATAAAAATATAAATGATGTAACACAAAAATAGTTGAAATGTCAATGCAAAATTGTGCAATTTCTATATATATATATATATATATATATATATATATATATATATATATATATATATATATATATATATATATATATATATATATATATATATATATATATATATATATATATATATATATATATATATATATATATATATATATATATATATATATATATATATATATATATATATATATATATATATATATATATATATATATATATATATATATATATATATATATATATATATATATATATATATATATATATATATATATATATATATATATATATATATATATATATATATATATATATATATATATATATATATATATATATTATGAACTCTTCAAAATTGCTAATTAGATTTTAATTATATTATTTTTTCATCCAATCAAGGTCTTGGTTCCACCACCCATATAACTATGATTATAGATTTTTTTATAAACTCAAAAATATTCAAAAAAATTATTCACTATAGTTTTATTTATAATTTTTTTTTTAAATCTATTGAATAAAAAATATATTTGAAAAATATATAAGTCAAATCCATTGCATATTCAATAAATTTAAAAAATAATTTTTTTCTTATAAACATGCTTTAACAAAAGTATGTTCATGTAATAAGTTTTTAAAATGATTTTTCTTTTAATTTAATTTACAAATCGGGATCATATAAGAAGGTTAGATATTCCTTATATCTTATTTCCATATAAATCCATCCCAATAATAAATATTCATAATGATAGATATTTTTATTATATTAATTAATAATGTACATACTAAATGAATCATTTTATACTATAATATTTATATATAAACTGCTTCATTAAGTTGCTCCATTTCTGTTACCAAAAACAAATTTTGCTCCATTTCATTTTCTTGCAAATTTCTTCTTCTTATGAGACTCTATTTCAGTTGTCACTTTGGATAATCTCAGCTGATCCAATTTTTTGATCACCATACTCATCTCATTTGAATAATTTCTTCCAATCACAAACAAAATGTGTTAATCTCATCAATTTATATTTTTAAATAGTAAGTTATTATAATGAATCTATTAAGGAAAAGGGACAACAAATTACCTTTTAGAACCTCTCCATTTGAATCGACTTGAGTTTAAACTTATGAACAGATCCAATGTTTGTGTAATCCTTAGCCATTGGAATTTCTTGACGTATTATTTTCTGCATAGTTAAAGAGTTATTAGCTCAATAAAAAATTTAATTCTTTGTGAAACAAACAAATATGCTTGCAAGATCATCAGATTATTCAAATGTGACATTCCTTTCACTGACGGAATGTTTTGGAATATCCTCTATTTTGTAAATATCTACAAGCCATCAAAGAAAATGTAGATTAGATCATGTAGTTTTATAAAGATGAAAATGTATAAATACAATTACAATATTTAACTGAAAAAAGAATATAGTAAGGAAAGTGTTTTGACCTGGGTCCGGGCTCACCTCGCAGCCCGACCCAATAACGCACGGCTAAGGCGCAATATGAGTTGAGTAGGCTGGCCGGGCAGGCGACCCCCTCGACGGGCAGGGCATGCTCCGCCGAACAGGACAGCATGCTTCCAAATGCCCACGGCGCTCTTCCCTAGTCGGGCAGAGCAGCCCTCTACGGACGGAATCCCCATACCAACGAGCAGGACGATATGTCTCCCCCGCCTCGTGTGCTCCCCTCCGCGGGAAGAACAACGTGCCATACACACGTTCTCTACGTGCTCCCCTCCGCGGGGACACGTCATCCCCCAACTGCCCACCTCCGAAAGAGCAGGTCAAACCCACTTTCCGGAGACCACAAGACAGTTGGACTAGGGCGAAGACCACGTCCCGGTCTTCACTACGCCACGTAAGCCCTAGCAGTCACCTGAGTTGGGCCTGGCCATTGAACAAGGCATTCAAGGCATTCAAGGATTTCAAGGCTTTAGAATTTCCAAGAGCCAATTCATCCTCCTCCTTAGTCCATTCTTCCTCAGGCTTCAGGTTAGATGTAGTTTTTCTATCTTTCCCAACAGTCACAGGGTGTTCCCATCCTTTTATGACAGCTTTCCAAGCCTTAGTATCCAATGATTTCAAGAAGGCTATCATGTGAGGTTTCCAATAATCATAATTATTTCCATCAAGAACAGGTCGTCTGTTCATAAATCCTCCTTCTTTGTCCATAGTACCAGAAAGTATTGTTCCTAGATCTCACCCTGAACCAGAGCAGGATGTCTGCTCTGATTCCAATTGAAATTCTAGTATCATATATAAGATGTCGAAAGAGATGTCACGACACTAATATATGAACAATTGCCAATATATGAACAAGATAAAAAACATTTAACAGTTATAAAGAGACACAAGCAATTGTTAATCCAGTTCGCTGCAAACACACCTAAGTCTGAGGGCTACCAAGTTAGGAAGGAAATTCACTAAATAGAATTAGTTTTAAGATTCTCAGCAAACTCTCTCTAGTTTACAATCTTCGCACCTAATCTATACTCTTTCAATTTCTATCTAAGACACCCTTAGATAAGAGACACCTCTCACTCCCCGTCAATCACAGCAGTGATAAAAACAGATTATTAAAACGTAGAAGACACTCTTCAGGGACAATACTTGATCTTGCTTAAAAGCTTCAATCATGAACAATGCACTTGTGCTTAAAAGCTTAGAGTGGACAACTTACAACTCAAAGACTCAGTCCAACTCAAACATCAAGGTGATGAGTGAATGGCTCACAATTAACAATAATACAAGAAGGTAGAAACCTTATTCCTTAAGCAATGCACACTCACAACCCTAGCTTTTCTCCTCTTCAATTAGGATTGCAAAGTCTTTATATAGAAACACTTTGAATGGGCTTGGGCCATAGCAAACACAAACTCTGATTTGATAAAATCAAATCAGATAATTCTTCAAATCTTTTCATAATTAACATCATATGAGTAGAACCAAATCAGGTTTGATCAAATAAAATAAAATCAAACTTCAAATCTTCTCAATATTTTCTGCATGAAAATAGAACAAAAGGTTCCACAGTTCTCCATGAATTAACTAGCAGAAGCTCTTCTGTTTAAAGAAGATCTTCATGTTAATTTGCACCAGCAAAAACTCTTATAAAAAAAGCACACAAGGTTGCACAAATAATGCAACTGACAAAACATAACATTCTTACTGAATATTCTGTTCACAAATGTCAGGACATCATACTTGACATCATGAACTAAAACCTTGCAACATTAAGAATAATCACATGCAGAATGCTAAGATCATAAGTCAAGACATCCTATAGGACTTTTTGTGATAGCACCAAGTTTTACCAAAATTGCTACCAATCATAGAACTAACATGTTTGACTAAGTTCACAAGCCCCACTATTTTTCTTTACTTTGATCCCCAAAAGTGTGTCAACTAGTACAAGATCATTCATCTTAAATGTGGAAGTCAGAAACCTCTTTATTTTTAAAATTCATTCATCTCATTGCTAATGATCAATATGTAATGAACATAGAGACAAAGGAATATCACAATGTTCTCACACAAATTTTTGTACAAACACTTGTCACAAGAATTAAATGAAATAAGATTTTAGATAATTATGCACGATGATGCAAGAATGTTTTTAGATGAAGTGAAAGATGAAATTATGAGCAATTTAAAGTAGTATAGTATAAATTGCAATGAGCACCTTAACCGTGTTCACTTATCTCAAATATTTACTTGAATTTCTATGTTCAACCTTCTTGATCAACTTCATCATTAATGTGCATGACACTTTTGATCATTTTATTCTTTGATAATCTCTGTCTTCACCAAAATTAAATTCAATATAGGATATATTCTTCACAATCTTTCCTTTTTGATGATGAAAATTTTTTTGACTTTGTTTTAGATAATTATTGAAAAGTATCCCCTTAAGTTGTGTGTCTCTCCTTAATTGGTGAATCTTACAATGACAGAGTCAAGCTTTTGATATCATTGTTTCAATACTTGTTTTAGTCCATACAAGGATTTGTCAAACTTTCTCACCTTTTTTCCATTACCACATAACCTTCTAGATACTCCACGTAAATCTCCTTATCAAGATATTTATTTAAAAATATTATTTTGACACCATTTTAGGAACTATAAGGTCATGCAAAGAAGCTAATGCAAATGATACTCTAATTTTTGTTGTGGCTGCTACTAGTGTATATGTGTTAAAATAACAACCACTTTCTTTTGTTTAAAAACCCTTAATCATTAATATAGACTTTTAGGTGTTTAGTGTGCCATCACATTATGATACTTCCTTATAAACAAGAGGAGTCCTTTAAAGCTATTGCTTCTTTATAAGTCTTAGGATCATCTTCCACTTGAAGAATAATAGGAATCTTACAAATAGAATTCTTATTATTTTCTTCCATTAGATAAAAGAAATAAATTGATTATCACTTTTGTTTGGTCCTAAATGCTTAGCCTTCTGGACTCTCTTGTTTATTCTAAGTTATGATTGTTTTTTAACAATTAGTGCTGAACTTTCGGTTTGTGTTTCAAAAATCCATGGTGAACCTTCCTCACGAGGTTCTTTATTTATAAGAATCTCAAATTCTGTATTCTTCATAACAAGGTTCTTAAAGAATTTCACATCTCAGAATTCAATAGTTACATTAGACTCCAAATTCAAAAGTCGATATATTTACAATTAGGGGTATAGCCTAATCGTATTTGATCCCACGATGACCCAACTTGTTTCTTTTAGAGTCTATGTTCTTATAATAAGCTACACTCCCACACTCTAAAATAACTGATATTTTGCGCTCTGCCTTTCCTTACCTCATATGGAGAAGTATCATTTTTTCTTCAAAAGAATTCTATTCATTATATGTCATATAGACTTTCAAAAGAATTTTTTCTTCAAAAGAATTCTATTCATTCTTCCATTATCAATAAAATATTTAATGAGAATCATTTTATTTAGAAGTTACACTTCTACTTAAATATATCTAAAATATGTTTAATGCATTAGCTATTTATAGCAATCGACAACCATGATCATACCGTTTATTTTATAAAGAGGTTTAAAACATAAAAGTCATATACACCATATTACCTAACACTCAATTATTTATATTCTCTTAAAATAAATATTTTATTGCATAACTAATAAATGCATAATGAATTAAGTTTCTTAACTTCATGTTTAACAATGTCCTATGTTATATCCATATAAGAATTATTTTATAATAAACAAAGGACCAAAATCATTAATATTTTCTATAACTTTTTTCATGAACATTTGTCAACTTTCAAAAATAAAGAAAATGTACAAATTACTTTTAATATCAAGATGATCAAGAAACAACTTTTTCATATTAGTATGCACATATAATATGAGATAAGTAATTTTAAATTGAATAAGTTATTGCATGAACAACAATACAATTGAAACATATCCTTCGAAGTAATATTATTATTATTATTATTATTATTATTATTATTATTATTATTATTATTATTATTATTATTATTATTATTATTATTATTACCATTTTATATTTTCAATACATGAAACATAACTTCACATTCATAATACTTTTTTAAAGTTATTTTATTCAAAAATAAATGTATTATTCTCTTTATGACATTTTAAGTATTAATTATAAGGCAATATAATTTTCTTATAGAAGGAGACATAAAAAAATGACAAAATAATAATTAAAGTCAAATGATTAATTTATTTTAATGGTACGTGCAAAGTTCTTTCTTATCAATATATGATTCATTTATCGTCCACTTATCTTTATTCATTTTTTAATGCATTAAACATATAAACAATATTGCAATATATATAATTATTAACCAACAAACGTTATTTGCATGAAAGAGTAATCTAATATAACATATTAAATATGCACCTTTTCCTATGATTATGAATAAACAAATATGAATATTTTTTTTCATTAAATTGCATCCATAAATTAATCACAAAAATCCTTAAATTAAAGTTTTATATAAATTAATTGTGCACCTTTTCACCATCATAGAGAGTTGCCATAATTTTTTTTTAAGTAGCAACCTTTAATATTAATCACAAATAAAAGATCTTCATGACGATTAGGAGGAAGAATATCTTGTCTTGATTTATCACTTTGATGCTTGAAATATAAGTCTCGGTTGTCGTTATATGAACTACTTATAAGATTGTTAGAAAAAATATTTGTAAATCAAATGGATTGGGATTAGAATTATGAACGAAATCTCTTTCCTTATAAGTATTTCAAACACTTTCAAATATCTTAGATATGAAACTCATAAATACTCAGGGTAATTAAGCCTATACTCGAGTTTGCACAAGACCGACGAAAACTCGATGTAGAGAAGATGAAATCTGGAATTTTTTGTGAAGAGGATAGACTTTTGTATTTTATTTTTCTAAACCCGGAATACTCAATTTATAGAGAAAAGTAGTTTTACTTCACAAGGTTGCAACCTTGATGAAACACTTTTACCAAATGTTGGACTGTTTCGCCTACAATAACACTTTTACCAAATGTTGTATTGTTTCGCCTACAATATCACTTTTATCAAATGTTACATTGTTTCACGTATAACAACATTTTTTTAAAGATTATACTGTTTCACATTCTTTAACACTTTATAAGTGTTGCCTATTTTTAAATTCAAAATACAAACTGTCTACTGTAATACTTTACAAGTATTGCATATTTCTGAATTAAAAAATTAATCTTTACTTATATAATTTCTTATTATTTTAAAATACACTTATAATTATTAATTGTTAATAATTTATAATAATCAACGTCTCTAATATTATGTAAACACATGTTGTATGGTTAACAATTTGTTAATGTGTGTGGTTAAAAAAAAACAACATACTCTTCAATGATGAGATGTGCAAGGTAGAGGACATAGTGTTTTCTATAAAGTTGTATATAGAATGTAATAGGGTCAAATTCTAATGTAAACTGTAACGAGTTGTATATCTTTCTCTTAGAATGCCTTATACTCTATTAAATGAAATTTTAGGATTAAAGTATCTTGTAATGGAATAAAGTATCTCTTATACTCTATTAAATTATAAAACAAAAGACCTGAAAAAATGCGATGTCTTTAAAATTAGACCATAATTTATAATAAATTCAAATAGAAAATATTTGTTAATGATTAGGTAATGTTTTTGATATCTAAATGTTTAATAATTTTCATAATTTTATTTCAACGTAAACATTTTTAATATTTATATCTTCTTTTATATATTTAATTTTGCTTTTATTACAAAACTATAATATTATTAAATGTAAATATTATTTAATATTATATCATTTGATTTAATACGTTTTTGATATTTGAATATATTTTAGATATTTAATTTTAAGTTGTAAAATACACGTAACCCGCGTAATGTGCAATAGTTTTGGGATTTATTTGCTAATTTTTTTAAAAATTAAAATTTATTTTTTAAGAATTATATTTAAAAGTATTTAAGTTGGAATTTATATGAAATTTTTATGATGTGAAAATATTTGATACATAAATCAACATATAAATTTTTTCATTTCATTAGTAATAAATTATAGCAAAACAAATATAAATAGTATTCTACAAAATTTAAGAAAAAAATATATTTATGTAATGTCAGTATTTGAACTCATGACCTTTCATATAAAACAACTATGTGTTTTACTATTTTGAGAAGTAAAGATGAATTTTGAGGTATCTCACATAAAAATATAAATGATGTAACACAAAAATAATTGAAATGTCAACGTAAAGTTGTGTAATTTCTAATTTAATATATTATTTAGATATAAATATCTATATAAATTATACTATGAACTCTTCAAAATTACTACAACAATCTAATTAGATTTTAATTATATTATTTTTCACTCCAATCAAGGTCTTGGTTCCACCACCCACCCATATAACTATGGTTATAGATTTTTAAACAAACTCAAAAAAAATTCAAAAAAATTATTCTCTATTTTTTTTAATTATAAAAAAAAATTTAAATCTATTGAATAACAAATATATCTAAATAATATATAATTCAAATACATTGCATATTCAATAAATTTAAAAAGTAAATTTTTTCTTATAAATAAATAAATCTAAACATGCTTTAACAAGAGTATGTTCATGTAATAAGTTTTTAAAATTATTTTTCATTTAAGTTATTTTACAAATCAGGATCATATAACAAGGTTAGATATTCATTATATCTTATTTTCATATAAGTTCATCCAATAATAAATATTCATAATGATAGATATTTCTATTCTATTAATTAATAATGTACATACTAAATGAATCCTTTTATACTATAATATTTATATATAAACTGCTTCATTAAGTTGCTCTCAGGGGTGTGAAAAAAATCGGTTATTGTTAATCAAATTTGTATTTAAATTGTTCCACTTTTAAAAATTTAAAGCAAATGATAAAATATAAATTTGGTTATCTATTTTGTTATCCAAATATAAACTAGTTTCCATGTGGTTTAGTTATTGGCTATCCAAATTTTATTATTTGTTAAATTAATATATTTTTGTCTCTTTTCATGTTTTATCATATACACGTTATAAACTAATTTTATATTTTAAACCAAAAGATTCAAAATTTTGTTTTTCAAAATGAAAAAAAAAATTGTTTACAAATTCTCTAACTACCTAAAATGGTGTACTAATAATACTTCACAAATTATATGGACTTTTATCAGTTAATTATATGAACTTTCAGTAATTAATTATATAGGTCTTAGTGCATGGAGTTTGATTTGCCATGTGCAAAAAAATATTCCAAAATTTGACTTGTTGGATTTGACTCTAGTTTTCATTTATAAATCTCGAAGTTCATTAAAGCTTTATAAAAAAAATAATTATAAATATTATAGATTTCTCCACCAATAAATAGAAGTTTTGAAATATACAAATACATGTATTATAAATATTAGTTATCATTTTAAGTCCATATAATTTGCTGAAATTTTTTATTTTCAATTTTATTTTTAATTTTTTAAATATATTTTTTTTTTATTTTCAAAGAAACAATGTATTAAAATTTAAGTATTTTAATTTAAAAATTGCTATAATTTTAAAAAATTTAAATTTAAATTTAACTAAATAATTTGGATTAAAATCAAAATTCATTTAGAATCGGTTTAAAACCGATTTAGAACAAGTGGTTTGGTTTATAAACTATAACCATAAAAATGGTTTGCTTTGTAAACCATAACCATAAAAATGGATTGGTTCATATTAAATGGTTATCCATGCACACCTAGTTGTTCAATTTCTGTTACCAAAAACAAATTTTGCTCCATTTCATTTTCCTGCAAATTTCTTCTTCTTATCAAACTCTACTTTAGTTGCCACTTTGGATAATCTCAGCTGATCCAATTTATTGATCACCATACTCATCTCAACTGAACAATTTCATCCAATCACAAACAAAATGTGTTAATCTCATCAATTTATATTTTTAAATAGTAAGTTATTATAATGAATCTATTGAGGAAAAGGGACGACAAATTACCATTTAGAACCACTCCATTTGAATCGACTTGAGACAATGTTTCTTGCAATGTATTAATTTTAAACTTAAGAACAGATCCAAAGTTTGTGTAATCCTTAGCCATTGGAATTCTTGACGTATTATTTTCTGCATAGTTAAAGAGTTATTAGCTCAATAAAAAATTTAATTCTTTGTGAAACAAACATGTATGCATGCAAGATCATAAGATTACAACTAGGGTATTTTGTTTGTCTTCCAGATTTTCAATGTGACATTTCTTTCTCTGACGGAATGTTTTGGAATATCCTCTATTTTGTAAACGTCTACAAGCCATCAAAGAAAATGTAGATTAGATCATGTAGTTTTATACAGATGAAAATGTATAAATACAATTATAATATTTAACTGAAAAAAAGAATATAGTAAGAAAAGTGATTAAAAAAAATTTATGAAATAATGTACAATTTCTTTATAAAACTTTGAAATTAAAAAAAAATAGATCTAAAATATTAAGAAAAATATGAGTTTGCATGCAATTAATCATTGGAGATATTTTCATGTCTCCAAACTCACATTCTAATCTCACAATCTAGAATTAGATCATCTCCTCGAGGATTTGGGACAGTATTTTCAACAGCAGGCATGGTATTTCCCATACTAGGCGAAGAGACATTAGTCACATTTTCACGTTTTTCACGTTGTAATTCATTTTTCATTATTTTAATATTTATTAAAAAACTAAATATTTTCATTTTTAATATTTATTAAAAAACTAATATAGATTTTGTTCAAGTGTAACTTTAATATTTTCAATAAAATTATTAAATATAGTTATTATAATAAAATATCTATTTTGTATAATATGCACTAATACAAATAATATATTTTATGACAAAACTTTCACATCAACCAATGAAAATCCGAAGTCAAATGACTTGAAATACATAATTTTTTAAAATTTTTTAATCTTATCCCTCGGTTTTATAGAAATTTGTCAAGTTATATAATTCAGAGTTTGAGCTTCGATTCTCAGCTTTTCCAAATTTCTGTTGTATTTATAACCAAAATTTTGTCATTATTTTACAAATCATCTTATACCTCGATTATTTAGAAAGCTAACATGAAAAGTTGATTAATATTTTATTTAAGTAAATTCAACGCTTTTTTTTACCATGATTTTATTCTCTTGTTTTTTTTAAAACCAAAATATAAAGTCTTAATAATATTTTACTCAGTTATCAAAATTTTATATAATCACTATGCCAAAAATGGCCTTTAGCAGCGTTTTTTTTTACCTTTAGCAGCGCTTTAAAGCGCTGCCTAAAGTGGCGCTGCTAAAGGTAAAGGCAGCACTTTTTTTTGTGGAAAAAGCGCTGCTAAAGGTATCCCTTTTAGCAGCGCTTTTTTACCCCTTTAGCATCGCTTTCAAAGCGCTGCCTATTCTCCCTCCCCCTCCCCCCTGTAGCAGCGCTTTATGAAAGCGCTTTTGTAGACCACCCTTTAGCAGCGCTTTTTTAAAGCGCTTTCTTAGACCCCTCCTTTCCTAACCTATAGCAGCGCTTTTTTATGCCTATTTTTCTCCCTTTAGTAGCGCTTTCTTGTAAAAGCGCTGTCTATACTTCACGTTTTTAAATTTTTTTTTTTTGTAAAATCACATTTTTTATATATTTTTAGACAAACCTACTTATAACAATTAAATTCCCTGCTTATAATTCAGGCCTTAAACATAACTTGGCCTTTAAACATTGTAATTCAACACTTGGCCTTTAATTCAACACAATATAACTAAACATTGTACATTATACAATAACACTTTGCAATTTACACATAATTAACTCAAGTATAATTTACACATAATTTAAACATTGTACAATATACAATATACAATATACAATTTACACATAATTACAAATCCAATATACATTATAGAATTCTTAACTCAATCATAAATTGACACCATTCTTCCTCAATTTCTTCCAATTTTACTTTCGAGTACGTAGCGCATCTGAATTCATCAAAATACTACATAATATAACAGAACAAGCACGATTTAATACTAATTACTCAGATGAAATATTAGTTAATTATCAAAATGAATCATATAACTCATGAATTGATCCATACCATGATTGGAATCTCTAATTGACCAGAAAGAATGATTTCCTTCATAAAGCGCAGTACAAAATATCCGCAGTCAATCCCACCACGCTGACGAGGACACTGTATTAGGAAAAAAGCGAACGAACATTTATCAGGATATATAGTTTAAATAGTTTTATAAGTAGAACCACTATAACAGACTCGGTTCTCCTCCAAAATTTGATATTCCCGCTAAAATTGAAGTGTATTTTTCTCTTCGTTTTCATAAATCTCTGAGGGAAAATCTTTGTTAATGCTCTCCAAGAAAGAGGGAAACAAACTTTTTTCTCAGACACTCACGCCGTCATTGCGAATCGCCGTCAAAGCAATCACCGTCAATTCGAATCTTAACAGGTTTCACTTCTCAAACCCTAAATTACTTGTCAAACCTTGAATCAGATCCTGGTTTGAAACCTTATATGTTGTTAATTCAATGATTTTGTCTTGATTCGTATCAGACTCGGTTTTGTTTCCGGTGATCGTATCTGGCAGCGGTGGTTACTTTTTCTATTGTGTTTGTTGTTTGATTTGGAGTCTTTTGCTTGTTTAGGATTTTAAACTTGTAGCTTGATTTTTGATACATTGTTTATAATTCAGAACAAGCTTCACACTATAGGCTTCATACTATACTTGTAATTTAAATCGAAATATTGGGTTGTGTTATTTTAGACTAGATATTCTATAGAATATTTTGAGAAAGATACAATTGTTCATAGTAGCCAAATTAGTGCAGAGATAGAAAAATGGTAGAGTGAGAATCATTGATTTCAACTACATCACAGTGTTGTAATTCACAAGCCAAAATAGTCTTTACAAATTCATACAACTTCCTTAATTCATTTTATCATTTAATCTATGTTGCTCTTTTGAGAATCATATGCGAGAGTAACCAATTTCTTCTGATTGCGACGAAAATGATATCTCAAGAAACAACTCTTGTAGTAGTAATAGAATCTTAATATCTCGAGAAAAAGAACCCCGATTGATCTATGAAACCTCTTTGGCGGAAGAAATAACGTCTTTCTTGGTTATCCTAAACTCACTGTATATTTTTCATGCTGGAGCATTAAGTAGTAAGCTCCACAATCTAAAACACTGCCAATTCTGAGCATTAAGTAGTAAGCTCCATAATGGCAGCAACAATGTCTCTATTGGAAACTTTGAGAGCTTTAATAGGTCTTGATCTTGGCAAACTAGCTTGAGTCACCACAAACTCGATATCCTTAGGATCAACACCAGTCTCGTCTATATATTCGTCTTCCGGAGCAATACGAAAGGATTCTGGCTTCGCTCCGACACAGCTCAAATTAGAAGCCTTGAACTGTTCTGCTGCCTGAGTTGGTAGTTGTAAACTCAAGTCCTCAATCATAGCTTCACCAAAACTGAATTGGTGACCTCTTTGGACCGTACCTCCTGATTATGCAGAAAACCAACACAGAATAACGTCATAAGCTCTCCTCCCCGCTTAACATCATTTGTGACTAGGAAGGATATATCATTGCAGCAAGCTCGACAACATCCATAGTGAGAGGGTCAAACTCTGATTCAATATTTTCACCAACATTGTCACGGAAGCTTTGGCGCAACAGAGCAAAAGTAGATAGAGGGAGGAACCTGCTCTCGCGCCTGAGGCTCTTTGAAGTTGTTGCGGTTGAAGTTGAGTCTGCTGGACTGATTGTTGTTGAAACTGCGAATTCGCCTCTAGACCTGTCTGAGTGGAGGCCGTAGTCTGGTAGTGCTGTACTCTTGATGGTCTCTCTTTTATGAAAGGGATTGCTTTGTGACATGGGTTTACTCTTATTCTCGGAATTTCTTTGAATCTGCTTTTGCGCCATTATCTATCTTCCTAGTCCCTTTGTCTGAGCACAGGCGACTCTCTTAGTGTTAGTACTTGTTCAGTTAAGATGTACATAGTCTTTAGGGTACGGTCATTAAGCAGCAATATATCTTCCCCACTGGCTATCATATAGTTTTATATCATAAAAATTAACGAGTTGGAGATAAGCAGTCGTGAAGGACTGCTTTCCAGCATAGGAAAACTGATCGCTGCTGAGCTTGCCGTTAAAGAGTAAGATGCTGCTTGACTTTAGGGAAGCCAGTTAAATGCTTTGCTTTGTGAGGGAAAAGCGGGCACAGGCCTACCAGCATTGTACCCTTTTGCGATCAAGTCAACCTCTATTTATTAAACCCTTTCTAGAGTCACCAGCATTTATCACCATGTAGAGATGAATACTATATATAGAGGAGCTGGAAAGGAAGAGGCACCAATTTAGGTGCTTGCTTGTTTATCTGTTTCTATATATTATTAATCTGGGAGAATATACTTCCACAATGAGTTATAACACATGTACAAAAAAAGAAAGACAATAAGAAACCCTTTAAAACATGTAATTATTAGAAACTATGTAAGAAACCCTTTAAAACATGTAATCATTGAACAATGTGATTATTGGAAACTATGTAAGTTACCTTTATAACAAAAATCACAAGTACTTATAAACTAAACTCTAACAAGTTGATTGAAGGAGGCCTGAATTTTTATCAGGCCTTCTTTGGTGAGACAAAATCATGACTAGCAATTCTATTTCTGAATTATTTCATATACAGATATAGATAGATAGATGGAACACTTTTTGCGAGTCTTAAAACAATCGAGTACCGCTACTTCCATAAGAGTCTTCAAGAAGAATCCCATAACATAACATCATGGCCAGTCCAGGATGAAGTTAGAAGGCCATTTCTATTTCTGGTTTTGAAAATTTTTCCTGTGTTTCTGTTTCTGTTACTATCATAAATCAGAGAATCAATGTCTGAACTACATAAATTTTGAGAATACAACAATACTCAACGCAACATTGCTCGGCTTATCAGTTCTTGGAAGTACTGAAGAGATATAAGAATAGCCTCCTATACCAAAAGATGAGGATTAAGTATTGACTGAAACTGAATACAAAAATTAATAGAAACAAAATTGACCTAGATTATGTGTATAATACCTCTGTTCGAATTGTCAGGCTCCCCTGATTTGGACACATGTTTAAATATAAACTGAATACTTCCTTTGCATTTTTCCCTGCATTTTTCATGGGGTTTAAGCAAGAAAATCTATATTAGCAATACTACGGTTTGAACCTGGGTTTGAGGTAGCATCAGAAGAAGAATTAGATAGGTGGGATATGCTCTACGGTAGGCTTGTTGTATGATAATTAGTTAATATTGTTGTAAAATACGACATTGGAATCATATGCGAGAGCAACCAATTTCTTTTGATTGCGATGAAAATGATATCTCAAGAAACAACTCTCGTAGTAGTAATAGAATTTTAGTATCTCGAGAAAAAGAACCTCGATTGATCTATGAAACCTCTTTGGCAGAAGAAATAACGTCTTTGTTGGTTATCCTAAACTCCCTGTATATTTTTCATGCTGGAGCATTAAGTAGTAAAGCTCCATAATCTAAAACACTACCAATTCTGAGCATTAAGTAGTAAGCTCCATAGTGGCAGCAACAATGTCTTCATTGGAAACTTTGAGAGCTTTAACAGGTCTTGATCTTGGCACACCAGCTTGAGTCACCACAAACTCGATATCCTTAGGATCAACACCAGTCTCGTCTACATATTCGTCTTCCGGAGCAATACGAAAGGATTCTGGCTTCGCTCTAACACAACTCAAATTAGAAGCCTTGAACTGTTCTGTTGCCTGAGTTGGTAGCTGTGAACTCAAGTCCTCAATCGTAGCTTCACCAAAACTAATGTAGGTGTTGGAAGTTGGTATCTTGAAAATAACTACTTCTGTGCAAAAGGATGTTTATGCTGCCTCGGAGACGACAAGCGGAGGAAAAATGCCAACATCAGGCAAGAATCTGGAATGAAGCAATGCAGCCAAAGAAGAGCCTGCAACCCACTTTGGTTCAGACAACTGCTGCAACACACAGACAGCCTGTGAAAGAGCCCTGCAACCCAATAAACTAAATTATCGTAAGCAATGATATTCAAGTGTATATTGTTAATGTATTACAAGAATAGAAGAGGCCGCAATTATCGTAAGCAGGGGCAAATGCTGACTTTAGTTGAATACCTCCTCCTGCTTTACCGAGCTTTATTACCAACACCAGTTTGGTATCGTTTCTTCCTGAACAAAGAATATGGAAGCCTCTTTTCATCACTGATGACATGATTGTATCTAACATTTAAGCTCACATATGTGGTTGACAAGGTGCAATCTTTCTTTGCTGCAGTGAAGGAATTGTCACGTAAAGAAGTACACTATGGGGCTCATGCAACATCAGAGTAGGTTGTTGCAGCCGGTGATCTTTGTTCCCTTTGTCAAGAGAAGATGCATGCCCCAATCTTACTTCGCTGTAAACACATTTTCTGCAAAGACTGTGTATCAGAGTGGTTTGAGAGGGAAAGGACCTGCCCATTGTGCAGGGCTTTGGTAAAACCTGCAAACCTCAGGTCATTTGGTGATGGCTCTACAAGTTTGTTTTTCCAGTTATTCTAAACTCATGATACAAGCCAGGAAGTTTTTTCTGTTTTGAAGCTTTATTTTTAAAACAACAGTCCTGATCAATATACATCAACACATGTAAAATTCACTTGAGGCATTTTGGAGACACTCTGAGAAGATGAATGCAGCTAAATAGGATTTAACTTGTCACCTATTATTCATATAATGTACTTGTAAGAGGTTAAGTGTATTATATGACCCTGCCATACAAAACATATTGTTACCAAGATAACAAAATAAGAAAGAAACTTCTATGACCTATTTTCAACATATTTTACTTCACAAACTTAAATAACAAACAAGGATTAGAAATCAACAAAGTTACTCTCATCTATAACAAATAAAATGTCCAGAGGTCATAGGCCAAACTACATCAAAGAAAGGACATGGATTGAGTCCTTAAGCGGATAAGTCGATAGATGTCACTAGCATTCTGGGTGTCTGGAACATTGAGGAATGAAAGAAATAAGTGAAATGAGTGCTGAAATATAGAATGTTTTTAGTAGTCGAAATGTTGTAGATTTTGCATAAAGGAGACTTCAAGAACATATGAGCAACTATGTTGCAAGGAATTGTTAATGAAACAATCAAGAGAAGATCAACAGACAACTTGACAGTTGTGATAGTGTGTTTTAACTCAACCCACCACCACCTCTGGTTGCCGAAAGAACGCAAGTAAGTAAAAGCATATATGTGGAAGGACTTCAGAATCTTCTACTCATGCCAAATTTTAACATATTCTTACTTGTTCTGGCTGAAAACTACATCCAGAAACCAATTATCAAGTTCTCCATTGTGATAAAACTCTACGGACAAGTAAGGCATAAGAAACAACTTGTCATTACACAAACCAGCTCTAAGTTTGACGAAAACTGGTGGCGTGGTTCCATAAATGTCACCAACCCATAAATCATCTAATGTGAAAACCATAGAAACAATTGTGAAGAAAGCAGCAAATCGACTGCATGAACAGTAAGTGTTGAATTGTCTCATCTAGATATTCTTCTACTTCTGAGTTTCCAATCAACGAATAAGAATGAAAACATTTTATACAAAGTGACAAATGATAATGAAGCATTCCAAAAATA
The DNA here is from genome assembly GCA_963859935.3 of Lathyrus sativus. Taxonomy (NCBI): domain Eukaryota; kingdom Viridiplantae; phylum Streptophyta; class Magnoliopsida; order Fabales; family Fabaceae; genus Lathyrus; species Lathyrus sativus. The sequence continues at coordinate 360,058,692 of OZ012739.1, forward strand.
TATCTTTTTCTTTAATAGCTAATAGTTATATACTGTGAAAAATGTGTGTAATGTATAATCAATAAAGGACGCCTATACTAAAATAGAATCCGTATTTTTGAAATATTTAAAATCACTTTTCTGAAAGTTTTTCTTGTATCTCAGTTCTTGCAACTCGAATCAAGAATAAACCAGCAAAGAAAATAGACAAAACGAGCATAAAAAATACACTGTTCCATCCCCTAGTTGAAACATAACCTGCTAAAAGTGTAGGTGACAAGAGAGAACCGAAGAGAAAGGCTAAGAAATTATAAGGCTTAGAAGTCAGTGGTTTTGCTATGGATGTGATTTATAATAGAATATCATGATGTCATTTGATCCTTGTTAATTACCATATGTGAGCATAGTAACCAGGCAGGCAATATATTTGATCCTTGTTAATTACCATATGTGATCCTTGTTAAATGTATGTCTTGGGTTTATTTTGGTTAGTTTGTGATTATGAGGCTAGAGTGTAACTTTTGTCTTTTAATGGCATCTAATTCTATTGCTGTAAATATTTGTATTTAAAGTGTTTGCTTTTTTTTTTTTATAGGATTTGCTTTGAACTTTACTGTTGTATTTATCTATGTCTATTTTTTGAAGAAATGGATAAGTCATGGATTACTAAGCCATAATCATCGATTGCATATTAACAAGGGATAAAAGAATTTATTGATTTTGCATTTAAAGGTGCAAAAGAAAATGACGTAGTAATATGCCCTTGCAAACACTGCAGTTTCAAAAAATCAAAGAGTAGGAGTGACAAGTTCGACCACTTAATGTGGTCACCATTTCCGCAGGGATACACCATGTAGATTCATCATGGAGAGTCCTTTGTTGTACCTAGTACTATCTCCCCTAGTACTACTCAAAATATGGTTAAAGATACTATCATTTTCGAAGATCCTATTCATAACATGATCAACGATGCATTTGGAGTTGATATGAATCATGCTAGTGAAATACCATCTGCGTCAAATTTTGAGATTGGCCAAGAAGATTATGCGATGCTAAGTGCAACTTAGGAAAGAAACGAAGCCAAGGAGTACTATGATTTGGTTAGAGAAGGAGAACAACCTTTATATGAAGGGTGTAGACGATATTCAAGACTATCTTTTTTGGTTAAGTTGTACCATATAAATTGTTTATGTGGATTGAGTGAGAGGACAATGACAATGGTTTTAGAGTTAATTAAAGATGCATTTGAATATGCAAACATTCCAGGTTCGTTCTATGAAGCCAAGAAATCAATCACAAAACTTGGTTTGAATTATGTAAAGATACCTGCATGTCCAAACGGTTGTATGCTTTATTGGAGAGAAGATGAAGAAAGGGAGACTTGCAAAAATTGCAACACTTCAAAATGGAAAACAAATGAAGCAGTCTTTGTTAAAAAGAAAAAGAAAAAAATTCTTGCCAAGGTTCTTCGTTATTTCCATTAAAACCTCGATTACAGAGATAATTTTTGTCATCAAAGACGGTCGAGGATATGAGATGGCATGCAACAGATGCTAACAACGATGGAATGTTGAGGCATCCTAGAGATTCAGAAGCTTGGAAGAAATTTGACTTGACACATACTTGGTTTTCATCAGATCCGCGAAATGTGCGTCTTGCATTGGCTAGTGATGGTTTTAATCCTTTTGGTGTGATGAGTACAAACAATAGTATTTGGCCAGTTGTTCTCATTCCATATAACACTCCTCCATGGGTTTGCATGAAACATACATCATTTATAATGTCAATGATAATTCCCGGAAAAGAAGCACCAGGAAATAATATTGATGTCTACTTACAACCCTTAGTCAAAGAGATGAAAGAGTTATGGATAAATGGTGTGGATACATACGATTCTTTCAAGAAAGAGATGTTCAAGTTGCATGCAAATTTGATGTGGACGATTAGTGACTTTCCAGGTATGGGCGCACTTTCTGGGTGGAACACATACACAGGGCTTGCTTGCCCATCGTGTAACTTTCAAACTACACCTCTCCGTCTTAAAGCTAGCCGTAAATGGTGTTTTATGGGTCATCGTCGTTTCCTTGATCGGAGACACAAGTTTAGATTGAACAGGGTCCGCTTTAATGGTGAACAAGAAATACGGAGTCCACCGAGAACATTATCTGGACATGAAGTTTTTGAACAGGTTAAAGATATTGAAGTTATCTTTGGTAAAAAGCCAGTGAAAGAAAAATCGCTAAAAAGAACATTTGAGAGACAACCTATAGAAGGTGATAGTACACAGTGTGATCCTACACTAGGTCATCCTCAACAATGGAAAAAAAAGAGCATATTTTTTGAACTTCCGTATTGGAAGGATAATCTTCTGCGCCATAATCTTGATCCAATGCATATTGAGAAAAATGTGTGTGATAATGTCCTATTTACTTTATTCAATGATAGGAAAAAGAGTAAAGACAATTCTAAAGCTAGAGATGACCTTCAAAACATGGGTATAAGACCTGATCTTTGGCCTGATGAAAATGGTAGAATTTCTCCGGCAGCCTTTAGTTTAATGGGTAAAGATAAAAGGAAATTTTTAACAACCTTAAAGAATATTAGGGTGCCTGATGGTTATTCGAGCAACATTTCTAGATGCATTGACTTAGTAAATCTCAAGGTGAATGGAATGATGAAGAGTCATGATTGTCATATATTAATGGAACAACTCCTACCATTAGCCATTCGCGACACATTACCTCATGAGATTTCAGCAGTTTTGATTGAGTTGTGCTCATTCTTTAGACAATTATGTGCCAAGGTATTGAAAATTGAAGAATTGGAAAAATTGCAAAACCAAATTGTCCTTACTTTGTGCCACATGGAAATGTTATTTCCTCCCTCGTTCTTCATGGTTATGGTTCACTTGGTTGTTCACCTTGTTGAAGAAGTTAAACTTGGAGGTCCTGTTCATTATCGACGGATGTATCCTGTTGAAAGGTAAACTATGTTATTTTATTTTATTGTTACTAACTTAGAAAGTAGAAATATTTTTTTAACCGATAGTATTGTGGTTTAATAATAGATACTTGGGAAAACTTAAATCACATGTATGTAATAAGGCAAGACCAGAAGGGTCTATTGCAGAAGGATACCGTTTTGAAGAGATTCTTACATTTTGTTCAAGATATCTAGAAAATATTGAAACTAGATGGAATCAACCTGGACGTGTAGATGATGACCCTATTGGTGATATCCAAACAGGATCACGTGTAGCCGAATTATTTCCTATATTTGGAAAACCCGTGGGTGGATCTTCTTATTACACCTTACCACCAATTGAAAAGTTGCAGGCTCATAGACAAATTTTAACGAATTGTCCAATAGTTGACGACTATCTAAAGTAAGTAGTTTTATGCCATTTAAGTAGTTTCATTTGCACTATTAATACTTTTTTTACATCTAATATCAAATAACCAAATAGGCAATTCCGAAGTATTACTCAGAATCAAATGAAGCGCAGTCAAAGAAGTGCTGCTGAGATAGATAAGAAGGTTCAAAGAGAATTTTCTCACTGGTTCCGCAATTGTGTGAGTTTTTGTACAAAAATATATGTTTTAATTGAATTGGATTTTAATAATAACAAGACTAATTAGATGTTGTATCGTGTATAGATTTGCAACAATCTTGACAACATTCATGGACTAGATAAAGATGTTCTCATTAGCCTTGCTTATGGCCCTTTTGATAAAGTTAAAAGATTTACTGCGTTCAATGTCAATGGATTCAAATTTCGAACATTGGAACGAGATAATCTTTTAAAAACTCAAAATAGTGGCGTTTTTGGCTTGTTTGGGACGCGAAGTTATTCAAGCAATAGTGATACCCAAATGAGATTTGGAGGGGTCCCTTACTATGGAAGATTGGTAGACATTATTGTGCTTTCCTACGATGGCTTCACCGTGCCCATGTTTAAATGTGAATGGGCTAATACCACAAACCCAAGAGGCATTAAGATAGATAAGTTGGGTTCTACTTCTATAAACTTTACAAAACTACTACATTTTGGGGAACATGAAGATAATGAGCCGTACATTCAAGCGTCAGAAGCTCAGATGGTTTTTTATATGGATGATGAGAATAAACAAGGGTGGAGCATACCTGTTCATTTGAAGCCAAGAGACTTGTATGACATGGGTGGAAATGATGAAATTATGTCACTCATTGAGCCATATCCATCACAAAATTTGGAACAAATTTTTCCGAATGATGATATTGGAACTTCATCAGCGAATGATAACAATAATTAACATATAGTTTTTTATTGATAAGAAATTTAGTTTGTTGGTATAATTAATATTATTGTGTGAGACATATGGTTTTTGTTTTTTATCCCTAGTTAATGTATGAGATGACATTATTACTTTATGTTTTTTGTTGTTTATCCATAATTAATGCGTGAGATGACATTACTACTATATATTTTATTGCATAAATTATCCTTTTAATTTATTGTGTTTGCGTTATGTTTATTAGATTTATAGTCACTAATATAAAATTTTGATGTTTACTATTATTAGTGTACTGTTTTTTTAATACATATACTTGCAGTTGAAGCCTTTTGTGAGACAATGATTTCATCATATGAGGAAATTCGCCTCAAAAGGATTGCAGAGAATAAGAAAAAGCTAGAGGCTCTCAATCTTCCAAAGCTCTCTCAATCCCTTCACAAAACATCTTCGTCTTCTTCCAAACCATCATCGGTTAGTAATAAATTCTCAATACTAGTCTATAAAAATTAATTGTATTAATTGTTTATTGATATTCACTGATGTATTTTATTTTGTCTGTGAAGGGTCGTCCGAGGTTTGTACAACCTGGAGAGCTTGAAGTAAACAAGAAGCGCCTACGTTCAGCTACAATGTGCAAATCATCAATAATCTCTCCGCCAATCAAAACTACAATAACTCTTCCGCCAATCCAAACTAAAATTTCCCCTCTGCCAATTGAAACTACAATAACCCATTTGCCAATCCAAACTACAAAAGATGTTGTGGTAGAAGATGAGGATGAAGATGTTGTGGTAGGAGATGAGGCTGAAGATGTTGTGGTAGGAGATGAGGCTGAAGATGTTGTGGTAGGAGATGTGACTGAAGATGTTGTAAAAGTGGCTAAATTTGTGTATTGGGATGTGAATGTCATTAGTAAGTAATTTAAGGTTAAAGTATTTGTAAATAATTTAATTTGTTTTTTACATAGTTGAGTTATGACATTAATTTGTTTACTTGTTTATGTGATAGATGAGGAAGGTTATGTTTCAAACACACGTTTATGTGTGGGACTTGGTTGCAAAATCAAAGTCTAATGGAACATGGATAATACTTGAATTTGATAAGGATCATTGTGCAATAGGATCAGCTTCTGGTTTGTTAGCAGGGTATTTGGGTATAATTATTAGAATGTTTAAAGACTTTCTCATAATGTTCGAGAGTTGGAAGGATATTCCAGCGGATACAAAAACAAAGTTTTATGATTCAAAGATAAAGGTATCATTAATAAACAATTACATATTTTTTAAATTAATTTCAAGGTGATTATTATTTGCTTTGTTAACTAATTTTTTTTTATGGTTAGCTCCACTTTCTTGTTGATGATGGGCGTGCCAAAGAATTCATACTTGCTTCTGCTGCAAAGAAATGGAAGAATGGCCGGCATCAATTGTTTCGCCAATTTTATAGATGGGATCTCACTTTGGAGGAAAATCTTCAAAATTATCCAATATGCAGAGGCATTCTGGAAAATGATTAGGCTGTTTTTGTTCAATATAGGCGGAAAGAAAAAACACAGGTAATATTAGTGCTTTTATTTGTTAGATTTATCTGGTTTGTATGTTATCCCTATCTATAACGCATGTTTTTAATTGTTAACTATGTAGAGAATAGCTCAAAAAAATGCCCAAAATAGAGCAAAATTGAAGACTCCACATACACTCGGATCTAAGTCGCTTGCAAGGAAGAAACATGAGTTGGTATGTCTAAATTTATATAGAGTTGAATGTATTACTGATGGTAAAAATAATTAATATATTTTCTTATTTGTAGGAATCGAGAGATGGACGAACATACAGTAGAGGAGAAATGTATGCAGTTTCTCATAAAAAGTCTCACGGGTCTTTTGTCAGTGAAGATGCATACAATAATAATGTAAGTACAAGTTAATTCTTTTTAAATATTTGTTAGTCTCCTTAAGGTATGAGAAAAAATCAAACCTTTTGGCATCTCTTAAAGGTGGGGAGAATGTGTCTGAAAACTGATTAAATTAGATTGAGAATTGTGATTATTTGAGTTAATTAATTAGTCTTGTAACAATAGATTGTGCTCTTTATAAAGTCAACTAATTATTCAGACAAATAGAAATAAAATATAAAATTAAGACAACATTACATTTTATATATGATGTGAAAACATATAATTCTACTAGTTACATACTTGTGTGCCTTAGATGAGAATAGTTGGTAACATATATTTTCACTAAAGCATAACTTTTACAAATACTGCAATTCAAATTTTAAATAAATACAAGCAGTAAGATGAAAGTTTAACATGTATACAAATTTTACATAATCAAATATGTTATTGGAATTGAAATTTACCATCACAAATGCATACTGGAATTGAAATTTTAAATAATTCGAGCAGCCAATAAAACTTGTTGGAATTGAAATTTACCATCACAAATAGATTAACTAGCTAAACCAAGTTTTAAATTACTAAACATCTTTTTCATCAATACAAATTTATCAGTTTTTTCTTATAATCATTGTTTGTTTTCCCTTAAGACAGAGAAATTTTTTTATTAGATAGATTAAAAAGTTAAGTTAAGTTTGCTTGCTCAATTTACTCTTTTTCATGTGCAGGAAAAGTTACAAGCAGCAATTAAAGATGCTGTGTCTGAAAATGAAGCATTTTTGAAAGTATTTGGAAAAGAACAACATGGATATGTTCGTAGTATGGGACTTGGAGTTACGCCATCTCATATTAATAGATCTACAAGATCGACATCTTCTTCTGCAGAAAATGAAAAAATAAAGGAAATGCAGCAATAAATCATTGCACTTAAAGAAAAAAATTCAAAAATTGATGAATTAATGGAGACAATCACATTCTTAAAGAAAAGAGACAATGCTATGAAAGAAGAAATTGAAGTCTTAATGCAAATGCAAAATTTTAGTCGAAAACAGGTAAATTATTTTGATGAATTTAAAGTTAAAGCTTCGGAGTATTATTTTAAAGAATATTATTTTAATACAATTTTTTTCAGGGATTGGAATCACCTACTGATGGTAGACGTTCATCTGAGTCTAGCTACCGAATTCCATAATGACATACTTTCTAGATTATGAACCTTATTCATTTTTGGCACAATGATACTTATTGTTATACGATTATGATTTGATATGTTTTCGGGTTTTTGTATTACATGACATGATTATGGAACTTTCATTTTACATGATTATGAAACTCACGTTTTTTCGATATTATAATGTTTATTTGATATTAAATTTTGGAATTAATTTTACTACGCTAAAAAGCGATAGAAAAAAATTAAAAAAAAACTATAAATAAAAATATTATTGTATAAATAATTTAAAGAAAAAATAATATAACTATTTTAGTAGATAATAATTTAAATAAAAGAATATGTTATAAAACAATATAATACAATATATAAAAATTAATAATGAACCGTCAAGATATCACATTCACGACAGTTTTAAACCTTCGCAATTAACAATGGTAACAAAAATCAAAAGGATATTCACGACAGTATTTAACTGTTGTCATTTCCAATTTATGTCAGTTCCAACCAGTCGTGAAATAGAGTTCACGACAGTTTTAAACCGTCACAATCAACAATGAAAATAAAAATCAAAAGGCTAGTAACGATGGTCTTTAACCGTCGCTATCTCCAGTTTAGGCCAGTTCAAGCCCGTCGTGAAATATAACGACGGTTGTGTGTGATGGTTTTTTCAACCGTCGCTAAACAGCCTGGGGACACACGTTTCTGCGACGGTACTACAACCGTCGTAGAATGTAATTGGTAGTGGTTTTAACCGTCGTAACCTGCCAAAATAGTTGTCGCAATCCATCGTTTTTCTTGTAGTGATTATATGACAAAATTTCTTCTTCACCCAACAAAAATTTGAGGTATAATGTCAAATAACATCATGATGTATTTTTAATTATAAATAAATATCACATATGCTCTAGATTTCTAAAATAGTTAACATGATCCAATTCAATTTTTTAATTTTCTAAAATATTTCTGTTTATTTCAATTTTCTCCCTAAATCATATCATTTTAAGAGGTTAATTTTATAAGTTTGAAAACTTGTAATAGTGTGTGTGGGAAAATAAAATGGATTTGTTATACAATTGTCATTGGATTTACTCATTTAACTCATGTCAAGGTTAACTTCTTTTTAGATTTTATTTTAGAAAAAATTGTATTATCAATGTAATTGTATTTATTCATTTAATATATACCAACTTCTTATGTATAATTATGAGGTTCACTCTTTTTATATGTTATATATATTGTTTAAACGGTAAAATTAATGTTTGATTAAGTCTTATACACATTTTTATAACTTTAACACATAAGATATTTTTTTTTTTGGGGGGAAGTCATTAAGTTTAGTAATCTAATTTGGATATATACCTTATCATAAAGTCCTAACTCAAATATTTACAACAAAAAAAATTACATAACGGTATGTTAAATAATTTGTTCATTAAATTTTTAATATCTTATAAACCAGGTGGATATAATGGAACATATATTTATTATGATAATGACATTGAAATTGTTGATTTAATTTATATTAACTTTGTAATTGTTCGGCTCACAACTACAAATAATATATTATATGACAAAATGTCTACTTCACCCAACAAAAAATCGAGGTACAATGCCAAGGCCCGTCATATTTTATTTTTAGTTTTAAATAAATACCACATATTCTATCGATTTTTAATATAATTAAAATAGTTCTGTTCAATTTTTTAATTTTCTAAAATAATTTTGTTTATTTCAATTTTCTCTCTATATCGCATCATTTTAAGAATTTAAATTTGAAAAATTGAAAAAGTGTAATAGTGTGCTTGGGGAAATAAAATAGACTTATTATAACAATGTATTGTATTTACTCATTTAACTCATGTCAAGGTTCACTTCTTTTCAGATTTTATTTAATGTAATTATATTTGTTCATTTAAAATGCATCTACTTCTTATGTATAATTATGAGGTTCACTCTTTTTACATGTTTTATTTTTTAAAAAAGAGACAAACTTAATATTTCATTCGAGTCTTATACACATTTTGAAAACTCAAAGACATAAGATATTTTTATTGGGGAAGTCATTCAATTTATTAATCTAATTTGGATATATGCTTTAAAACAAAGTCCCATGAGTCAAACATCAATACAAGACATTAGCAAAAAGAACAATTCAAAAATGATAAAAATTGATAAAGTTGTGTTACTTTGAAGTTTTAAAGAAAAAACAAAGATTTTAGTAATTAAAAAAAAAAAGGAGTGCCTTCACCAAGACTTGGACTCACAACCTTGTGATTACAAGTCCAAAACTTTGTCAATCAATCTAACACGCGCGTGTGATTATCATTTGGAAAAGGTGAAGTAAAATAAATAAAACATGAAAAAAACGTAAAATATTAAAAAAAGGTTGTCCTCGCTGAGGATCTAACAGAAGACAATGACAATGGCAAGATACATGAAACAGAAGGCATAACCACTGGGGTGGCGATACATCCAGTGTATCAAGCCACCCCATTAATACTTAAACTAACAAGTCAAGCATTTTGGGCCAGACTTAAGGCAAATCCAAGACAAGCAACATGAAACGGTTTCAACTCAAACTTAAACAAAACATCATCAAATTTAATGAAATTTGACTCTAACTTACTTGTTTTTTTGATAAGGAACATGATAGTAACATCTATTTTTCAAAATAATATGCATATAGTAAAACACGATAGGAAATGCAAATGAGGGTTTGAGAATGCATTTTTAAAGTCATGACTTAAACTAAACAGATTCATCCCATGAGATCACCATACACAAACTCTAAACATATAACATATGGATTCTAGACTCAAAAAGAACTAAAAAGCTCATCAACACAGAAACTGATATGTAGGTTACAACTATGGATCAAAAGTTTGAAATGTTGTTTTAGAAAAGAAGAACATTCTCATGATGTAGCATTCCATGCTTCAAAACATCAACACACATCCAATGATTTACACTCCATCAAGACATGAACTCATACATAGATTGTAAGAAAACTCACATCAAAATTTATAGCACAAGAGGCTGACTAACCTCAAAACTGACAGCAAGCTCTTGTTTTTGTCAAATCAAAATGTCAAACAAGAATGCATAATGAATCCTACAACAGTGATATCCTCAAAACACACACATATAGTTCTCACACCTTGACAACTTGGTCTAACCAAACAGCCTAACAAGCTTGTACATCTAAACATGATTAATTGGTTTTGCAACAGATCAAACAGCATAACAACTATACAGAAGCAGCAGCCTGTCTTTGGTCATTACTATGCCAAATCAAACATCAACTCAATACATTGCTTTAAATGAAAATTACAACTCTATGATAGTAAACACAAACAAATTCTAGCAAGAGAACCTAGTTCTTAACAACAATATAAGCAACCATGTCAATCATCATAGATCAATGCATTACATCTTGAAATAGCATTTATGATGAATTCTAATAATAGTGCCTCCAAACCAAGACCTAATCAGCATTAAACAACAAGGTTCTTTATTTACAAATAGCAAAAAGAGCAAAATTTTGACAATGGTTGGAAGTAATGGGTGGCAGCAGCATTATATAGTAGTTGTTCATGAATTATAGACAGCTCTAACAGCACTACTGTGAATCCTAACATGACCATGTTAACATCATTCAACAATTAGTCCTAATACTTTATGCACATAACAACTTACAAGCCAATGACAATTGGTATCTTATAACAACAGTGCTACCTCTAAATGGCAGTCACCAATGCAGACACACATATGCTGGGCAGATCAAAGACATCAACATCTAAAGACCTCCAAAACAAAATGTTAGAAAAATCCTAAGATCTAGGGGGCTATCAAGTCATGGTAGTTGAGCTTGCAACAGAATAAACATGACATGTTAACACAAACATTCAAATCATTGATCTATGATGCTAACAAGCAATTTCATGACAGATTTCAAACATGATTTACAAGACATTAAAACATACATGGGAAAGGTACATACATGCTTATCACAGTTGACAACACAAACAAAATATGGACATGTCATGATTAAAAGCAGCCCTACTACAATGCTTTAAAATGACAGTCACTACTTCACCCTAGCAAAGATTACAAACCCTAGTATATAAACCTAATGCTGACAGCAACTGATGCAAAATAAACATGACAATGTTAATTATCTAATAAAACATGATTTAATTGATACCACATTCTCATGTCAGCAAACATAAACCAAACACAAAACAGTAGTTCAAATCATCACAGAGGTACACTTGGCATGACAATGTCAAGCATCAAACGTCAATGTATATATCTCATGATGGTTATAACCATTTGACAGCTAAATAGTATTGGTCATCATGAATCAAAACAGGCCTCAACAGTATCACATGAATCATCCCAATGTCTTTACCAAGTCCAACAAAGTTACACAACTTAACAACAAATTCAAAACAACATGGCAGTGTTGATAAGCATAGATCAAGATGTGTTTCAACAGCATCTAGGTGAATCACTTCAACATTGGCCATGACCATGCTAAACAACAAGCAGTCCTTCAAAAAACAGTTGAGATGCATTTTGGAAATCAGAGAATGAAATGGTTGCAGTCCAGTTCAAAAACAGATATGCACATGTCTTAAATATGATATGGATCAAGTTTTAACCAAAAGATGATTCAAGATGTCATTAGAACAAAAGAAAGCACATGAGTTGCAATAATGAATATGAGTTGCACAAACAAAACAGGATGGTCAATAGCAAGACCAAAACCACTCATCACCTCAGGCCAACACAAATTCAATAAGTTCAAACAAACATGAGTTAAATGCAAACTTGAATCAGTCACCTAAGAACTTCTAGACTACTGTTAGTAATCAAGGGGGCTGTCAAGTTATGGCAATTGGGTTTGTAGCAAGATACCATGATGCTACCTAACATGAAAAGACACAGTAATGACCTATAAAACTAACAAGCAGTTCAAGGCAGAAGATCAAACATGACTTACAAGTCATAGAAAAGCACAAAACAAGACACATATGCTTAAAACCCCAATATAGATATGTTCATAATAAATGGTGACAACCCAAAACTTAAACTGAGCAGACCTAAGCATTATGCTCTATCATCAAACATTAAGGGTTCAACAGCCAGACATGAACCAACTAAGATCCTGCTAGGAATATAGGTTGACAAACCTCAACAAACTTGGACAATAAGCAAAGCATAGAGCCAAACATTCATCATTATGTCCTTATGACAGTTACAACTTGTCCAGACAAAACTCAAACCACATTATAGCATGAAAAACAAATTTGACAACCAAAAATTATGAACAAAACAAAGTTGATCATCATGGATCAGCATATGCTTTAACAGCAGTATATGAATCATCTCAAAAAAAAACAAATACATTGACATATCATTTGCCAAAATCCAATCAAGCATACTGACAGTTCACATGAGTTGGCAAGCTCAAAATGGCCCTTAACAGAACCAAGGCATTCTCAAACAAAGTTGACCAACAAATGCATTATGTGTTTCAATAGTACTTGCATATCCTAACTAGGATATATAGTTTAACAAACAAAAATCTTAATGCTACAACATAAAACAACCAAAAATAGTCCAATGCCTTGCAGCAACTGATATGTCCATATTAACAAGACTAGACAGCCAAGCATGTGGAAATGTCTTTCAAAAGCAAGCATGATTAATTTAACAACACTGTTTTTCCACAAACAATACATAACTAAAATGAGTTTTTAACAGCAAATAGACACCAATATGATAATGTGGATCATCAACAATTCAATGTGAATCCTTTCAGCAGCAAGCATAAACAAAAATAGCACAAAAACTTCATATGACAATACCAAGATTTAATCATGTTTTTTCATGAGCTATAACCCTCAAACAAGCATAAACTTAATTTCAAACACATGATGCATATCAATGAGGAGGTTAAGGGTCACATAGCTCTTGTAGTCTTCCCACAATAAGCTAGCTGCCAAATTTCACTCCTTTGATGCAAACCTTTGAACTTTCTTCTTCTTGAAGCAACAAGTGGTCCTTGAGGACAGTTTGTGCAAATGGATTTCCAGCTTTTGTTTAAGGTTCTAGACAGTTAGTATGACATAAATGAAAGGTGTTCCAAGTGTCAAAGTGATGGAAATTGATCTAGGCAGTGTGGTTCATCATCTTGTGCAGAAAAGTCAATATTTAGAGTGTGAGAGGTTGACTTTTTGTGTTGTGGTATTTTTGGCTAATTTAATGGTTGGAACACCTTCTATATGTGATTTAGAGATTGTGTGGATGGTTTTTAGGGTGGTTGAATAGTTAGAAATGGTGCTGGTATGGAATTTTGAACAAGGCAGTTTTTGATGTTTTGGAACCTTTTCTTCACTTACAAGTAAAGCAAGGCAGGATGAGAGAGATATGGTTTTCTCTTGGGTTTTAGAGTGCTCTGGTGTGTGTTTTAGCATAGAGGAAACCTCTATTTATAGGCAAGTAAAGATGAGGACAGCTTGTGAAGTATGCATTGCAAATCTTGATTTTGGAAGGAAATCTTAGCAAATCCAATTTGTGATTTCTCTACAGATCTCTTGCTTGCTTCCAATGCCTTTTAGTCTCTAAAACCAGCTAGCTTAGAACTGATAGAAGTGACCTATAGACAGCAAAGTCAGATATTACCTACTGCAGTAAAAAACATTCTCTCTCCTAATGTAACTTTGCAATTTATCTCATTTAAATAATGGTCTTGTACAAATCTTTAGCCATGCTCATGGATTCTTCTGATTTCTCCTAGAATACCCTCTAATACATCAAATTAGATGTTAGACCATGGTTGGAAATCAACTGAATAGTTGGGGAATGAGTTTATGCCAAGTTTAGACATGGTGCATTTCAAGTATTTGGGCCCAACTTGCTCCATTCGAAACTCCCAACTCACAAGGGCTATGGAGGAGTTCTATAACTTTTTGGAAATCCCCCATGGAGCTCTACAACTTTCATGTTTTTGAAATTTTCAAATTCCAAGTGGAACTAGGTCAAAAATCCCCCTCAAATTTGGCTGAAAACATGCCTAAAAAGGCCAGCAACTTAGAATTTTTCTAAGTGTTTTCTCCCTCTTGTGATGATTTTGGTCATAACTCCAAATCTACTCATTTTCTGCCCATGGACCAGTGTGAGAATTTTGTAGGACTTGTCAAGACCTTTCCAACAAGCCTTGAACCAACTCAATTGGATGTGTGGTTAGGGAGTTATGGTCTTGCCCCTTTCAAAATCCTAATTTCCTGATTTCTCGATTAATCCTCAATCCTTGATCCAATGGTCATGAAACTTCATGGATAGGTGTAATATGTTACTAGGAACATTTTTTCTTCATACTTTGAGGTCAAACTCCTTATGGTTGAGGCGTTGACTTTTCGATCAACCGAACAATCGATCGATGACTACCGCGTCGACTGTTGATTTTCCGGGTCTTTTGAGGCCTTGAAACTTATTGAGTGGACTTAACTAAGCCATATGAACTTCATGGACTATGATCCCACCATTGGAACACCATTTAAATCAAAAGTCAAACTACGGTTGACTTTTCCTAATCGAAAACCCTAATCAGGATCCTGGACTGCATTGTCTTTAATCTTTGGGTGACAACCTCAAATTGGATTCATACTTGACCCAATGGAGTATATTTGATTATGTGGAGACTTATTTCATGGAGAATCAATCCAATACATTGACTTATTAAACCATCGAAACCTTGATTCTCGACTGTACGGAACCCTGATTTGCCTGTATCTTAACAAAGACAAACTTGGAATAGGGTAAGGTTAGATAATCAAATGAAAATGACCCTAGAATGATGATGAAGATCTAAGGGGTCAAGATTTGGGTGCAACAAGGTGGTCGCCCAATTCATAAAGAAGGACATCATTTGTCGTTATGGTATTCCCGAGAGAATCATTACCGATAATGGTTCAAACTTGAATAATAAAATGATGAAGGAACTATGTCAGAGTTTCAAGATTGAACATCATAATTCTTCTCCATATCATCTGAAGATGAATGGTGTTGTTGAGGTAGCTAATAAGAATATCAAAAGGATTGTCCAGAAGATGGTAAAAACATACAAGGACTGGCACGAGATGTTGCCCTTTTCTCTTCACGGTTATTGTACTTCGGTGCGTACATCAACCGGGGCAACTCCTTTCTCACTGGTGTATGGTACGGAAGTTGTCCTGCCATTAGAAGTTGAGATTCCTTCTTTAAGGGTATTGTCAGATGTAAAGCTTGACGAAGCTAAGTGGGTGTGAGCCAGGTTGAATCAGCTGAGCTTAATTGATGAAAAGAGGTTGGCAGCACTCGCGCACGGCCGATTGTACCAGAGTAGGATGGAGAAAGCCTTTGATCAGAAAGTGCGTCCTTGGTGCTTCCAGACAGGTGATTTGGTGTTGAAAAGGATCCTTCCTCCTCAGACAGATCACAGGGGAAAATGGACTCCTAACTCTGAAGGTCTGTATGTGGTAAGAAAGGTTTTCTCTGGCGGAGCCTTATTGCTATCTACCATGGATGGTGAAGATTTTTTGTCCCCTGTGAACGCGGATGTGGTTAAAAAATACTTTGCTTAAAGACACCCGCTGGACAGAAAAAAGGAAAAAAGTCCAGGCAAAATGGCGCATCCCGGCAAACCATAAAAAGAAAAGGTTCGGGCAAAAATTAGGGATAAAAGAAAAAGATGAACCCGCGAAGTTGAAAACCTGAAAAGGCAACTTTGGCAAAAATGGGTATCTCGGTGGATTGAAAACCCAAAAGGGCGATCCAGGCAAAAGTTAGGGATTTAAAAAGCAAATGATCACGGTCTGCGTTCAATCTGTAAGCTTGTGAGCAGTTATTCTGAAGGAAAGGAATCAGTCCAGTCAGTCTTCTCAGAAGACGAAACATGGGGAACATCGAAGACATACAAGTCATATCCGAATCGACACATGGTGGTTTTATGTTTCCACATTGCCGACATTTGTATATATTCTTTTTGCTTTTTTACAATTGCCTCTTTTCAGGAATTGTATCCCAATTGTAATTTGCCCATTTGCGGGCCTTTTATCAATAAAAGTATTCACTTCAGTCAAAGAGCTTTCCTTTGTTTGTTTTACTTTTTACTATTTTGTTTGCAAAAACGTCTGATATTTTGATAAACATTGCAGGAAGAAACAGGAGGCTTTACAGAGCATAGCGAAAGCAAATGATTTTGCTCGCGTGGTAAGTGTCATGAGTGGTAACTGAGGTAACCATGTTGCATGTACACATTCTTTTGTTTCATTGCAGGATAGTACTCTCCAACAGAGGTGTTCCTCCATGACATTGAAATTATAATGAGGACTCATTTCTCCTCTTGTAGAGATCTTTGTTGCAGAGTCTCATTCTCAAGTCAGGTATCGCCAGCGGAGGTGTGTAGTGAATCTCCGGCGGAGTAATGTTTTGACTCCTTGCAAAGGCTAACCCCCGGCAGGGTGGGTTTGTTCTCAACATTTTGTCCTCCAGCAGATGCGGCGCCTTCGACGCCTTTTCCTCGACAGAGTTGACTTTCTGGTAGTATCAGTATTCAGGGTTTCTCCCCAAGCAGAGTTTAGTGTTGATTCCCTCGATGTGACAGGTGTTTAGATGAAGCATGATTCGTTCCTCAGTAGAGTGGAACTCTTGGAAGAAGTGTTTGATATCCTCCAGCAGGGTGGGATTTCTGTCCAAGCAGAGTGAAGCTATTTGCCAACAGTTACTTCTCGATAAGGTCGTATTCTGAACGATGCTCTCGGCTGAGTGTGGATTCCCTAGAGTGTTGAAAGGTTATTTCGGGTGTTTCCCCAACCTATGCATTCAATCGCTACGAGAGTTGTTCCCTGGGAAGCCATCCAGGGCGTTATCCTCAGTAGAGTTTATGATTCCCAACGGGTTGTTTTGTTTCTCCTCGGCGGAGTTTGGGTTTCCTCTCTTTAGCATTTATTTTGCTAAGGTGGTTCTTTTGCATTTTCATTTTGCATTAGCATCCTCCCAAATGCGTAGAATTTCTATTTCGTATGGAGCATTACGCCATTTTCAAACATAGGCATCTGAAGCATAAGTCAGATTTGGTTTTTTTTGAGACCGGATGTCTTCTCAGCAGAGACTGTTTGACTCAAAGGGGTTTTCGTGTCATCCGCGTCAGGATGGATTTTTGGGTTGGTTATTTTATCAGATTCTTCCCAGCTAAGTCGTTTGGTTAAATGTCTCCGCTTTCCTCAGGCGAGACGCTTGCGAATGTTGTCTTCCTTGGTCAAGCTTGTTGCTTTTCTCCCCAATGGAGTTGTTCCAACTTTTGGTTGGTCATCGTTGTTTTATTTCAACTTTTGGTTGATGACCCAATGGCACTTGGATGTTATTCCAACTTTTGATGGTTATTCTTTATGTCCCTCAGCAGAGTCGAGGATTCCAACTCTTGGTTGGTACCCCCCAGCGTAGTTCAGATGATTGTATTTGGTGTTCCAACTTTTGGTTGGCCTAGAAGGTGATCTCAACTGTTGGTTGGTAATCTTTGGTTTCCCCGCGCAGAGTCTCTATTCCAACTTTTGGTTGGCAATCTTTGTTATTATAACTCTTGGTTAGTATCTGTTATTCTAACTCTTGGTTAGTAACCTTTTATTTCAACTCTTGGTTGATAATTTGGGATGATCATCCCAACTTTTGGTTGGCAGTCTTCTGTGGTGGAGTCAGCTTCGTTTAGCGTCCCCAGCTATCCTAACTTTTGGTTAGTAGGTTTTGGTTCCGATTTATGGTCAATGAGGATCTTTCCCCAGCAATCCTAACTCTCGATTAGCAGCTTGTGTTCCGACCTTTGATCGATGGTGTTTCATGGTGATTATAACTATTGGTTAGTAACTTTGTTTCCCAACTTTTGGTTGGATATTATCCCCTGTTTGGTGTCCCAACTTTTGGTTGGTAGTCCTCCCTTATTCCTCAGCGGAGTCGTTATCTCAACTTTTGGTTGATGAGGAGATCTGGCATTTTCCAACTTTTGGTTGGTGGTTATGGTTCCCCCAGTAGGGTCAGTCGGGGACGTCGATTCGTTTTCCAAATTTTTGTTGGTAGTCTTTGATTCCCCAGTGAGGTCGTCGTATCCGGTGTGGTCGACTTGTTGACGTTATTCAAACTCTTAGTTGGTAACCTTTATTATCTGATTGTGGATTCCAACTCTCGGTTGGTAGGGGTGGTTTTGTCCCCAGAGAGTAACCCTCATCCCATATTTTGGATGGTGCTGCTAGATTGTTATCTTGTGATGGATGTTGATCCCATGCGAAGTTGTCTGGTTAGTCTACTCTTTTCCCAGGGGAGGGAAGTCGTCAGGGTGTTTTCTCGCACGATGCAGTTTGCTTGATTGGTTTTCTCTTTTATTCCTCAGCAGGGTTTGTTCCAACTCTTGGTTGGTATTCCGAGTTCGCTATCCCGACTTTTGGTTGGTATTTTGTGGGAGAGTTTGTTTAACCTCTTGGTTGGTATCTGTAGTTGGTTTTATCCCAACTCTTGGTTGGTATCTTTGGTTGTTTCCCAACTCTTGGTTGGTATCCGTTGGTCTTTGTACCAACTCTTGGTTGGTACCCTCCGGGTGTTTTCCTGACTCTTGGTTGGTATCTTTTGGATGAATTTCATATTATATTGGATTTTTATCCCCAGCGCGTCATTTTACAACTGTTGGTTGGTAGTCGTTGTTTTGCATTCCCGCAGGGTGTAAATTTTCGGGTTCTTGTTGTATTCAATCACCTCATATCTTGTTGTATTTAATCACCCTTTCAGGTCTAAGTCGATTGAATAGGGGCAGCTGTAGCACCCCAAAATTTTCCTTTTTGTTTTGGCAGTATCTGGCTTTTGTTTCTTTGCATTTCAGCATGAGCATTTGCATAACATTCGTTCTTAAGGCAGGGATCAAGGCTTCCCGTGTCTCAGGTTTCATTCCAATGCAAGCAACTAAACATCAAGCAGCAGTAGTTGGCATTTATTTTGCCCGATGGAGCGGTCGATTTTATTTTATTGTGCAGGTTAATTTCCAGCATTCAGGCTACTTCGAGCAGTTTCACAGTCAGGATGATCGAAAACAAGTTTTAGAGGCTTAACAGATATCCAAACGGTTGAAAACGGGCAAGTGGGCACGTTTCCCTCCAAAATGCGCCAAATTCAAAATTTTGAAGGTGTTAATTGTAACACCCATTTTAACTATCTAGTCTTTTTGTGTTATATTATTACTAGTGTACCTTTTGTGGGGGTGTGTTTGAGTGCGTGGAGGGTGCCCTTAAGTATGGAGATTAGTTAATGCTTTTGGACTTTAATATTAATAATGATATTTAGTGATAATAATTTAATGAATAATGGTAATATTATTATTATTGTTATTATTATTATTATTATTATTATTATTATTATTATTATTATTATTATTATTATTATTATTATTAATGGAATAAGAATATAGTAAGGGGGTATTTTTGTGAGTTGGAAAGAGAGGAAGAAGAAAAACACGATCAAAGAGGAGAAGAGGAAGAATACGGTCTAGAGTGGAAGAGATATTGAATAGAAGAATCAAGAGGAAGAGACGAAGCTAAGATTACCGAGTCTTCTTCAATCTGATCGAGTTATCAAGGTAAGGGGGAGGGGGGGGGGGGGGAGAAACGGGTCGAAATTGGTATGTTGCATGAATGTTGGGTAGAAGGAATTTTCCCCAATCCCGTAGGAATTGATGAACATGTTTGATGTGTTGTTGTGATTTAATTGTTGCTGGTAAGATAGGTTTGTTGCATGTGGTTGGAGAGTGATTGTTTGGGTGATTTGGGGTTTTCGGGTAGCTTACCATTTTAAGCCGAAAATGATTTAATCGGTATAACTGATGTTTTATCGGGTGGAATCTAGAATGTATTATATAGCTAAGTCGCAGAATGTTGAACTAGTGCTGTGGAAACTGGATTGAGTGGAATCGGATGATTTCGGAGAGTTTTACCGATTCTTAACATTGGGGTTTTTGTGAAATCGCAGACATTCGCCAGCACTTCCATTATGCGAGCGAATAACGAGCATTCGCTGATGCATCGCTAGGCGAACTGGGTAGCGAGTGCTCCCAGTAGCCACTGTCTGCCTTCGCTAGGGGGTTCGTTGGGCGAGCGAGTAGCGAGCATTCGCTGATGCTTCGCTAGGCGAGTGAGCCAGCGAGCATGACAGTAGTTTGTGTTTTTGGTGTCGTTCTGTTCTGTTCTCTTGTGTTGTGGGACCCTTGTTGGTCATGATTAAATATAAGATTGGTGATGAACAATTAAGAGTGTATGTGTGGTGTTGGAATGTGATTTCCGTGCTATTCGTTTAATTAGAATAATTAAATTGGTGTATGTTATTATGTATGAATGTGGTGATGTGTGGAATATGTATGTGCGGTGTATAAAATGTGATCAGTAGGATCGTGTGCACCTTGTGTGCTTGGATTGTTGTTGTGCATTGGTGTCGTGCATATCATGATGTTTTGTTGGGGTTGAATCGTTGCTTAGGAGGAGTGTATGTGATTCACCCCTACTCCTGTGTGGAGAATGGTGGGATAGGTCGTTGCTCAGGAGGAGTGTATGCGATCCACCAGTACTCCTGTGTGGAGAATGGTGGGATGAATCGTTGCTCAGGAGGAGTGTATGCGATTCATCCGTACTCCGGTGTGGAGAATGGTGGGGATAGATCATTTCCATTGGTGGGTGTATGTGATCTATCCTGTGCTCCCTTGTGGAGGGTTGATGGCCTGGTGTCCATCGGTGATGTTGAATCGATACCGCATATTATGGTGTTGAGTTGCATATTTTTGCATTGTCTTGTGTGATGTGTTGGTGTTGGACAGTAGGTCCTGGTTGATTTATGTTGAATGATATTCATATGATTGCTACCTTTTATTCATGTGCATTATTACCGCTATATTTTTTTGATCATGATTTCTCACCCCTTTTGTTGTTGTTGTGGTCTGTGCTTCTTCGGAAGTACAGATAATCCAGGTGTGTAGCTAGCTTGGATAGTGGCAAGTCGAGTCGTAGGGATGCTCTGATACGTAACACGGGGCTTTGGGAGTTTATTATTTTCTGATGATTTTGTTTTACTCCGTGGCGTATCATGTTTTGTTGGAACCTTTGGTGAATATTGTGTATATTTTGGGCGGATGGCCGAATATGATATATATATGTATATCTGATATTTCTGCTGTTTACTGTTGAAAACCATTTAATGAAGTGATTTGTTGAGCTTCTTTTGTGATATCCTGCTTGGGTGTGGCAACTCTGATAAATGCTTGATTTAATTGCTATTTATTTTATTTTATTTTAATTTTAGGGAGCGGGGTGTTACAAGTTGGTATCATAGCAGGTCAGTCCATCCGGCCAGTGTAGTAGTTGAGTCTGTCTGTAGGATAGAGTTTGCGTATCTGTTAACCTGGCGTTGTTGTTGTTGTTGTTGAGCAGTATGGCGGGAAGGAATGATGATGCGTTGGCTGCGGCTATGCAAGCGACGACGCAAGTGGTTGCTAATCAAAACCAAGCTGCAGGTGCGCAATTCAGAGATTTGGCGCAGTTTCAGAGTAACAAGCCGCCGACGTTTCAAGGAGGAATTTTGGATCCTGAAGCTGCTCAGAAGTGGCTGAAAGCAATTAAGAAGATCTTCAGAATGATGGGTTGTAGCGATGAGCAGAAGGTGAGGTTTGGTACCCACATGCTGGAAGGTGAAGCGGAAGCTTGGTGGGACAACAGTCGCCAAAGATTGGAGACTGCAGGGACTGCGATTACTTGAGAAGTGGTTTGAACTGGTTTTCTGGAAAAGTATTTTCCAGAGGATATACGAAGTGCTAAGGAGATAGAGTTTTTGGAGTTAAAACAGGGCAATCAGATGGTGGCTGAGTATGCTGCTAAGTTTGAAGAGTTGGTGCACTATTATCCTCATTACAATACTGACGGGGCGATCACCACCAAGTGTTTGAAGTTTGAGAATGGGTTGTGTCCGGAAGTTAAGATGGGGATCGCTTGTCAGAAGATCAGGGATTATCCTGAGCTGATAAGCAGGAGCAGAATTTATGATAATGATAACCGGGCTAGGATTGTACATTACAAGGCTGCAAATGACCGTAAGGGTAAGCAGAGGTTTGGTGGTACTCCTTACAGTGTTCCTACTGATAAGGGGAAGTTTAAGGCTGCTGCTGATAAGAAGCCCAGAGAAGGGAAAGCGTCTACTGGTGGGAAGTGTTATCAGTGCGGTGGCGCGGGTCATCGTGCCAATGATTGTTCTCATGAGATGAAGAAGTGTTTCAAGTGTGGTAAGTCGGGCCATGTGATAGCTGATTGTCGGGCCGCTATGCCTATCTGTTATAACTGTGGTGAGAAGGGTCATATCAATACGCATTGCAAGAAGCTGAAGCCGTCTCAGGTGTCTCAGACCAGTGGTAAAGTGTTTGCGGTGGTGGGGACTCAAGCTGCCAGTGAGGGGCGTTCTATCCAAGGTACTTGTTTCATCAATAATGTTCCCTTGTCTGCTATTATTGATATGGGTGCAACCCACTCGTTCATCTCTGTTGATTGTGTGAAGAGGTTAGGATTGGTGCCTACTACTCTTGAGCGGCGGATGACTATTGAGACTCCCTCTATTGGTTCAGTGACTACTTCTTTGGTATGTTTGAAGTGTCCACTGACTATTTTTGGTAGAGATTTTGGAGTGGATCTGATTTGCTTGCCCCTTGGTAAGTTGGATGTTATTCTGGGTATGAACTGGTTGGAGTTCAACCGAGTCTACATCGATTGTTTTCGGAAGGTGTTGTTGTTTCTCACGCCAGAGGAAGAAGTATTGGCGGATTCCTTGTCTAGTAAGGAATTGAGGATCTTGTTGGAGGACGAAGCTAAAATGTTTGCTTTATTTGCATCATTAGTTGTCGACGGAAAAGCGTCACTGAAGGAGTTAGCGGTGGTGAATGAATTTCCTGAAGTGTTCCCTGATGATATTACAGAATTACCTACAAAGAGAGAAGTTGAGTTTAGCATCGATCTTGTACCTGGTAGGAGGCCTATCTCTATGGCGCCGTACAGGATGTCGGCAGTAGAATTGGCTGAATTGAAGTCTCAGATTGGAGAGTTGTTGGATAGGAAGTTCATCAGACCGAGTGTGTCACCGTGGGGAGCTCCAATACTGTTGGTGAAGAAGAAGGATGGTAGTATGCGTCTGTGCATCGATTACCGTCAGTTGAATAAAGTGACCATTAAGAACAAATATCCTCTTCCAAGGATTGATGATTTGATGGATCAGTTGGTGGGAGCTTGGGTGTTCAGTAAGATTGATTTGAGGTCGGGTTACCATCAGATCAGAGTGAAAGAAGGTGATATTCGGAAGACCGCATTTAGAACTCGATATGGACATTACGAATATGCGGTAATGCCTTTTGGAGTGTCTAATGCGCCGGGAGTGTTCATGGAGTATATGAAGCGAATCTTCCATTCTTATTTAGATCAGTTTATTGTTGTATTCATTGACGATATACTGATTTATTCTAAGTCTGAGGAAGAGCATGCAGGACATTTGAGAATTGCTTTGCAGGTGCTGAAGGATAATAAGCTGTTTGCGAAACTGTTTAAGTGTGAGTTTTGGTTGAAGACGATGATTTTCTTGGGCCATGTAATATCTGGTGATGGTATATCGGTAGACCCATCAAAGGTGAGTGCAGTGTTGTAGTGGGAACCGTTGAAGACAGCGACGAAAGTTAGAAGCTTTTTGGGTTTGGCAGAGTACTATCAAAGGTTTATCGAAGGTTTTTCTACTTTGGCGTTGTCGTTTACTCAGTTGACGAGAAAGAACCAAGTTTTTGTGTGGGATGCCGCTTGTGAAGAGAGCTTTGTAGAATTGAAAAAGAGATTGACTACGGCACCGATGTTAGTATTGCCGACTCCGAGCAAACCATTTGTGGTGTATTGTGATGCGTCTAAGATAGGATTAGGCGGAGTTATGATGCAGAATGGTAAGGTGGTGGCGTATGCTTCACGGCAACTGAGGGTACATGAACGGAATTTCCCTACTCATGATCTTGAATTGGCTGCGGTAGTTTTTGAGTTAAAGATCTGGAGGCACTATTTGTATGGTTCAAGGTTTGAGGTGTTCAGCGACCATAAGAGTCTGAAGTATCTGTTTGATCAGAAGTAGCTAAATATGAGACAGAGAAGATGGTTGGAATTCTTGAAGGATTATGATTTCAGTTTGAGTTATCATCCAGGAAAGGAAAATGTGGTAGCTAATGCGTTGAGCAGAAAAGCGATTCATGTGTCGGCTATGATGGTGAAAGAAATGGAACTTATTGAGCAGTTCAGAGATTTGAGCATGGTTTGTGAGACTACGACAGATTGCGTGATGTTGGGCAAGTTGCAAGTGAACAACGACTTCTTGGATATGATTAGAGAAGGCCAAAAGCTAGACGTGAAGCTAGTGGATTTGATGTCGGGAGTAGGAAGTGACTCCGATAGTGATTTTAAGTTGGACAATGCAGGTTGTCGCTACTGTGAAAAACGAGGCCGGCAAAAGAGAAGAGTCGCCAACTTTCATTATTTATCCCTTAGAACGGGAAAGGAAACGATCGGAAAAAACCTGACGAAAAGGTATAAGACAAAGTCATCGCAACCATTGTCTGGATTCAGGAGTCGGTTACGCAAGGGGAAGGTATTAGCACCCCCCGCGTCCATCGTACTCGATGGGATCCATGCTTGTTGTGTTTATCTGACGGGTTGATTACATCTATCTATGCTAAAAGTCTGGTCTGAAAAGAAAAGAAAATGACTCGGCAAAGCGTCGCACTTTATGCCTACGTATTCCCGTCTGGAACGAGAAATCAGAGTCAACGTAGTTCGCCTAACTACGGGAGAAGTTTGCTCGCCGAGATATCGCATCTCGTGCCTACATACTTTCACACAACGTGAAAGATCAGAGCAAACGTAGTTCGGGACACGAGAGACACAAGTTTGTCTTTTTTATCCGAGTAGGGTTAACAGACGGTTCTAGCAGTTTGGTGTAGGCAGCTCGCTCGACGGAGACTTAGGCGTTTACTGTTTGCGGTAGAACCGAGAGTTAAAAAAACTCTCCTTCTGAAAAGGGTTTCCAAGGGATTAAAGGTCCAAGAGGACAAAAAGAGTTTGATCTTTGTTTTCTGTTTTTTAGAAGAAGTATCTTTTATGGATGTTTGCAACTGATATCGCACTAGAGACTATGACCTGAGAGTGAATGCGTCGCATGTCACCCAAAGGGTACCATACTAAACATCTAGACTATTGGAAAGAAACTCTCCAACAACCCTTTCTCAAGTAGCTTAAGGCTCGTAGCGTACGACGTCAATTAACCTTTATTACTGTATTTTTGATTTGTTCAAAGATGAGAAGAGAAACGACGCACTAAAGGGGAACTGATCCAATCCTAAAGTTGTCATGCAAAATTGATCCTATGGTTGAGGTTAAGAGGGAACTACCTAATGTTATCATGCATGGTTAGAACCCTAATGTCTGTCATAACTTCTCTTGAACAAGAGAAGTCAGAGTTCCTAGGGGAACATGGCAAAGGAAAACAAACAGTAAAAGAAATAATTGTAAATAAAATGCATGCAATGCAACAAACAAGCTGAAGGAGCCAAGCTCAACTTCTAGAGCAAGCAAGCCCAAAGGAAACACACAAAGCACAGGCAAGGGAGACAGACTCAACCTTAAGCCAGCAAGCAAAGCCAATCAATAACAGTCAAGCAGAGGGAGCTAGACTCAACCTCTAAATGCAGACAAGCAAAGGGAGCTAAACTCAACCTTTAGGATGCTCTTAAGCCTAGATCACTATATGAGATCCTAGTCTAATGCAACACACAGTCAATCAGTCACACAAGCAAAGCAGAGCAGTCAGAAAAAACAGCAGACAAAAATAGTAGACAAACAGCTCAACAGCAAAGCAGATAAACAGCAAACAATCATACAGATAAACAAAAAACAATCAAACAGTCTGCAAACAACTCCAAACCCAAGCCATCCTCAAGAGAAGTCTTCTTCTCTAAGCTTCAACAAGCTCCAACACAAGGGAAGAGAATGAACATCAAGATTATTGATTGATGATGGGAAGCAGGAAGGAAACCAAAGGAATCCCTCCTGACACTCAACCAGTCATCAGAGATAGGCATCCTCAAAGGTTCTACCTCTTGTGAAATGTCACACATCCTTCCAAAGGAAAGATGAGGCTTCCACATAGGGACCTTGAATCATGGGATGAGGATGAAGAGCAATCAAAGCAATCCATGTTTATTTGAATAAAGAGAAAGCAACTAAGCTCTTCCTAAACCCTAATTGAACAAGCTCAAAGAAAGCTACTCAAAGAAGGTCTAAACACCAAATCAAGCATCACCAACAAGAAAACAGAACCTTATACATGTCTAAAACACCACCAAAGAAGATTAGCAAACCTATTATGCACTAAAGGCAACCATTGAAGTCATTCTAAAGCAAGTGCTATGTTGAAAGCATCTTAAACTAGCCTAAGTATTAAATCTATGAAAAATCCTAAAACACCTTCTAAAATCCTAAGAAATTTTGTAAGGGAACCTAAACATGTTATTGATCTGTGGGCAAAGGATCAGAGCCTTAATCTAAAGGGAAGTCACCTAAAGAAATCCTAGATCACAAGGTATCAAATGAAAATCCTAAAATGGAAGGTCTAAAGATCCTAATCCAAAACAGAACCTAATGTTGTCTAAAAAATC
The DNA here is from genome assembly GCA_963859935.3 of Lathyrus sativus. Taxonomy (NCBI): domain Eukaryota; kingdom Viridiplantae; phylum Streptophyta; class Magnoliopsida; order Fabales; family Fabaceae; genus Lathyrus; species Lathyrus sativus. The sequence continues at coordinate 360,085,801 of OZ012739.1, forward strand.
TAAATTAAATCATAAGGGATCATGCATCTCTAGTCTACCAGCTAGCAAAAAATCAGCCCCAAAATCAATACCAAATGAGAGAACGAAAATCAGCAAAAACATGGATCTAATATGCAAAATTAAAGAAATTAAAGAAAATGGAAAATGCCAAATAAATTGAAAATCAGGAAAAAATGAAATATTAAAGCATCATAAAATCAAGAATAAAATCAGGAACCTGGACATATTTTTTTTTTTATATTTTTCTGATGAATATTGAAATTAAAATGAATTTTAAAAGATTAAAGCCATTAAAATAAAAGAAAATCAATTAAAAAACAAATAAGAGCCAGGATTAAATGATGCGCGTTGGATCAAGTGACTGGTCAAACTAATCCAAGGGATGACACGCTGCCAGCTAATAAATGGAACGCTGCGTTTCAATTAGGTCCAAGGAAAATTTGAAATTAAAACGTGGCCACACGATTTGCATACAAAGTCCAATCTCTAGGCTGATCCAAGGGTCTAAACTTCATCTTCTTTGTTTGAATGCTGAAAGGTAGGGAAGCCAGCAACGGTGGCTGGAGATGACTTCCGGTCATCTTCTCCGGCGGTCCCAAAGTTGCAGGTCACAGAAACTTAACAAATCTTACACAGATCCACTCCAAATCTCATACTGATCTCAAATATGACCTTCAAATCTCCTAATTCCTCATAGATTTTAAAACACGATGAAGATCTTAAAATTCACATAATTCTGAAATCTCACCAATCCTTAATCAAAAACCACAGATCAAATCCTCATGCTTCACTGATCATCCTAAACTATTTAGATCGTGTTTAAACCTCATAATCAAGCCAATCCAACTCCAAACAGAAATCACATGTCAACCGAATTTGTCTCTAATTCTTCAATTCTTTATCCAGAATCCATCCAAACATCTTTCTAAAGCCTAACCGCATGCTAACATATGCTAAATCAACATGAATCTTCAGCAATTTCGAAAACTACATACCTGTGTTAGAGCTTGAAATTGAGGTATCTACAGAGTAATTCTTGGCTTCAAACTGTGCAGATCTATTCAATGAAGTATGCTGAAGATGAATTAATCCTTAATTTGCTTTGATTTGCTCTTAAAATGAAATCACGATTTTCACTTCTCCTCTTGAAACTCCAACTTCAACCTCTGGTTCTAGCACGAAATGATCACCAAAATTGTTCTGAATTCAACATAGAACTTATATAGAAGTGATTTGTGGGCTTTAGAGGTCCAATGGAAGCCCAAATCAGAATATCCAATTTTCAATTTTCTTTGAAAAACTCAAACATGGAATGCACGAATTTGCACTCAAAGCTTCCCCAAGAAGTTTCAATTATATCCCTTGTGGTCTGTGGAAACTGTAGGGAGTGATTAGAGAGCTTAAACTCATCTCATGACCAAGTTTGGATGTGTTGCTTATTCATGAAGTTACAAGTCAAACCACCATGAAATAAACCTCAAATGAAAAATATAATAATGCCATTATACTCCAAATGACTTTTCTAATTAAAATGAGTACTCACTTGGCCTTGTTTGAACACACATGAATTAAATTTGAATTTTTCACTTAAATGCCTTTTAAATTCTCCTTTTGCCAAATTTCTCAAACCAAGTCTCACCCTAAGCCAAATCAATTCAGCATGAGGACATGGTTGACCTAAAAACATCATTTTGAGCAAGTTTTGTGTTGAACAAAACTTCATTTGAAGCTTGCAAGATTGTGAAAATGACCTATAATGCCAAATGACCTATAATCTCACTTTCCCAAAATACCCCTAACTTGTAAGCCTCATAACTTGAGTTCTACAAATCATATGGAAGACTTCTAGTACAATTTGGAAATCTAAGATCAAGACCTACAACTTTCATGTTGGCCAAAAGTTTAGGGGAGACATCCTTCTAGGTAAAAAGTTCCATAGACGTTGGTTGACTTTCACAAACAAATTTCACATTCCTCAGATGACCTGTAACTTGTCTGGACCATAACTTGAGTTCTATAAATCCAATGGAGGACTTCTAGTACTCAAATTAAATATAAGATCATGCTCTACAAGTTTTATGTTGGCCAAAAATGGAGATAAAACTTGTATCTTGAGATAAATGGTCTTGAAGTTAGGCACCAAATAGGGGATTTTACCCTGAGAACCCTAGTTTAGCAACTCCTCACACCTTGAACTTTTCTTGAATTAATCTTGGATTATCACCTCATGTATCTCAACACAACTTTCCATGATTACAAAGACTTATAATTGAGCTTTGATCCTCTTCAATTGCACAATCAACTTAGGGTTACTCAGATGAAAACCCTAATTGCAACACCTTCAACTGTGGCTCTCGACACTTGGCATAATGACTTGTCTGAGCTCTCTCATGGCCCTCAAGGAACTTCATAAGCTCTATCCACATACCATATCCATGATCAAGGCTCCACAATCCACTGATGATCTTCAATTGGTCCTCAGATTAGGAGACTAACCACATACAAACAACTAAGCTTCTCAAGAACCCAACCTCTTCCTGAGGACTTCGGTGACTTCTCAAGCTTGAACAAGACCTCTTGATAAGCTCCTCTTGATATAAACCACACTTGATCCCATTCACAAATGAACAATTCTATGCTATGCAAATGTTATAACATTGATATGCTAATGCAATGAAACATAAACCAAGTAAGAAAAGGTTAGGCAAATTTTAGGGTGCAACACAGGTGTGTTGAGATTTCGGGGCAGGACTTATGTGCTGGATAATGATGAGCTGAAGAAGTCAATTCTGAGTGAAGGACATCGTAGTAGTTTAAGTATTCATCCGGGAGCTACGAAGATGTACCACGATTTAAGGGAGATATTTTGGTGGTCAGGTATGAAAAGGGATATAGCTCAGTTTGTTTACGCTTGTTTGACGTGTCAGAAATCGAAGGTGGAACATCAGAGACCCTCTGGATTTATGCAACCGTTGGAAATTCCGGTTTGGAAATGGGATTGTATCACTATGGATTTTGTTACAGGATTGCCAAACACGACAAGAGGATTTAATTCTATTTGGGTAATTGTGGATCGGCTTACGAAGTCTGCATATTTTGTGTCGATTAATATTTGTTTTCCGTTGGAGAAGCTGGCAGAGATTTAAATTCGAGTAATTGTGAAGCTATATGGCGTGCCGTCGAGTATTGTGTCGGATAGGGATCCGAGGTTTACTTCACAATTATGGAAGAGTTTACAGAAAGCTTTGGGTACTAAGTTGAAGCTGAGTTCAGCTTATCATCCGCAAACTGATGGACAGTCAGAGAGGACTATTCAGACGTTGGAGGATTTGTTGAGGGCTTGTGTGTTAGAGAAAGGTGGTGCGTGGGATACTTATTTATCATTGATTGAGTTCACGTACAACAACAGTTACCATTCTAGTATCGGAATGACAGCTTTTGAAGCTTTATATGGTAGAAGGTGTAGAACTCCTCTGTGTTGGTATGGGACGGGTGGGAATGTAGTATTGGGACCAGAAATTGTGCAGCAGACTACTGAGACAATTCAGATGATTCGTGAGAGAATGAAAGCGTCTTAGGATAGGCAGAAGAGTTATCATGATAACCAGAGAAAAGAGCTGGAATTTAGTGAAGGTGATCACGTGTTCCTGAGAGTTAACCGATTGACTGGTGTGGGTCGTGCGTTGAAATCCAAGAAGCTGTATCCGAAGATTATTGGGCCGTATCAGATTTTGCAAAGAATTGGTGTTGTGGCTTATAGGGTGGCGTTGCCGCCTGAGCTTTCGAATATGCATGACGTGTTTCATGTGTCACAACTTCGAAAGTATATCACGGACCCATCTAATGTGATTCAGAGAGATGAAGTTCAAGTCCGGGGGAATCTTATTGTTGAGGCTATGCCGTTGAAGATAGAAGATCGTAAGATGAAGCAACACCGAGGGAAGGAGATATCCTTGGTGAAAGTGGTCTGGGGAGGTGCTGCAGGAGGCAGTGTGACTTGGGAATTGGAAAGCAGGATGCGGGATGCGTATCCGGAATTGTTTCCATCAGGTAATTTTCGAGGACGAAAATAATTAAAGTGGGGGAGAGTTGTAACACCCATTTTAATTATCTAGTCTTTTTGTGTTATTTTATTTCCAGTGTGCCTTTTGTGGGGGGTGTGTTTGAGTGCGTGGAGGGTGCCCTTAAGTATGGAGGTTAGTTAATGCTTTTGGACATTAATATTAATAATGATATTTAGTGATAATAACTTAATAAATAATGGTAATATTATTATTTATTAATATTATTATTATTGTTATTATTATTATTATTATTATTATTATTATTGATATTATTATTATTATTATTAATGGAATAAGAATATAGTAAGGGGGTATTTTTGTGAGTTGGAAAGAGAGGAAGAAGAAAAACACGATCAAAGAGGAGAAGAGGAAGAACACGGTCTAGAGTGGAAGAGAGATTGAAGAGAAGAATCAAGAGGAAGAGAGGAAGCTAGGATTATCGAGTCTTCTTCAATCTGATCGAGTTATCGAGGTAGGGGGCGGGAGGGTGGGAGAAATGGTTCGAAATTGGTATGTTGCATGAATGTTGGGTAGAAGGGATTTTCCCCAATCCCGTAGGAATTGATGAACGTGCTTGATGTGTTGTTGTGATTTAATTGTTGCTGGTAAGATAGGTTTGTTGCATGTGGTTGGAGAGTGATTGTTTGGGTGATTTAGGGTTTTCGGGTAGCTTACCATTTTAAGCCGAAAATGATTTAATCGGTATAGCTGATGTTTTATCGGGTGGAATCTAGAATGGATTATGTAGCTAAGTCGTAGAATGTTGAACTAGTGCTGCGGGAACTGGTTTGAGTGGAATCAGATGATTTCGGAGAGTTTTGCCGATTCTGAATAGTGGGGTTTTTGTGAAATCGCAGACATTCGCCAGCACTTTCGCTATGCGAGCGAATAACGAGCATTTGGTGATGCATCACTAGGCGAACTGGGTAGCGAGTGCTCCCAAAAGCCACTGTCTGCCTTCGCTAGGGGGTTCGCTGGGCGAGCGAGTAGCGAGCATTCGCTGATGCTTCGCTAGGCGAGTGAGCCAGCGAGTATGACAGTAGTTTGTGTTTTTGGTGTTGTTCTGTTCTGTTCTCTTGTGTTGTGGGACCCTTGTTGGCCATGATTGAATATAAGATTGGTGATGAACAGTTAAGAGTGTATGTGTGGTGTTGGAATGTGATTTCCGTGCTATTCGTTTAATTAGAATAAATAAATTGGTGTATGTTATTATGTATGAATGTGGTGATGCGTGGAATATGTATGTGCGGTGTATAAAATGTGATTAGTAGGATCGTGTGCACCTTGTGTGCTTGTATTGTTGTTGTGCATTGGTGTCGTGCATATCATCATGTTTTGGTGGGGTTGAATCGTTGCTCAGGAGGAGTGTATGTGATTCACCCGTACTCCTGTGTGGAGAATGGTGGGATGGGTCGTTGCTTAGGAGGAGTGTATGCGATCCATCCGTACTCGTGTGTGGAGAATGGTGGCTTGAATCGTTGCTCAGTAGGAGTGTATGTGATTCATCCGTACTCCAGTGTGGAGAATGGTGGGGATAGATCATTGCCATTGGTGGGTGTATGTGATCTATCCTGTGCACCCTTGTGGAGGGTTGATGACCCGGTGTCCATCGGTGATGTTGAGTCGGTACCGCATATTATGGTGTTGAGTTGCATATTTTTGCATTGTCTTGTGTGATGTGTTGGTGTTGGACAGTAGGTCCTGGTTGATGTATGTTGAATGATATTCATATGATTGATACCTCTTATTCATGTACATTATTACCGTTATATTTTTTTGATCATGATTTCTCACCCCTTTTGTTGTTGTTGTGGTCTGTGCTTCTTCAGAAGTACAGATAATCCAGGTGCGTAGCTAGCTTGGATAGTGGCAAGTCGAGTCGTAGGGATGCTCTGATACGTAACACGGGGCTTTGGGAGTTTATTATTTTCTGATGATTTTGTTTTACTCCGTGGCGTATCATGTTTTGTTGGAACCTTTGGTGAATATTGTGTATATTTTGGGCGGATGGCCGAATATGATGTATATATGTATATGTGATATTTCCGCTGTTTACTGTTGAAAACCATTTAATGAAGTGTTTTGTTGAGCTTCTTTTGTGATATCCCGTTTGGGTGTGGCAACTCTGATAATTGCTTGATTTCATTGCTATTTATTTTATTTTATTTTAATTTTGGGGAGCGGGGTGTTACAAGTTGGTATCAGAGGAGGTCGGTCCGTACGGCCAGTGTAGTAGTTGAGTCTGTCTGTAGGATAGAGTTTGCGTATCTGTTAACCTGGCGTTGTTGTTGTTGAGCAGTATGGTGGGAAGGAATGATGTTGCGTTGGCTGCGGCTATGCAAGCGATGGTGCAGGTGGTTGCTAATCAGAACCAAGCTGCGGGTGCGCAATTCAGTAATTTGGCGCAGTTTTAGAGTAACAAGCCGCCGACGTTTCAAGGAGGAATTTTGGATCCTGAAGCTGCTCAGAAGTGGCTGAAAGCAATTGAGAAGATCTTCAGAACGATGGGTTGTAGCGATGAGCAGAAGGTGAGGTTTGGTACCCACATGCTGGAAGGTGAAGCGGAAGCTTGGTGGGACCTCAGTCGCCAAAGATTGGAGACTGCAGGGACTGCGATTACTTGGGAAGTGGTTCGAACTGGTTTTCTGGAAAAGTATTTTCCGGAGGATATACGAAGTGCTAAAGAGATAGAGTTTCTGGAGTTGAAATAGGGAAATCTGACGGTAGCTGAGTATGCTGCTAAGTTTGAAGAGTTGGTGCAGTATTGTCCTCATTACACTACTGACGGGGTGATGACCTCCAAGTGTTTGAAGTTTGAGAATGGGCTGCGTCCGAAAGTTAAGATGGGGATCGCTTGTCAGAAGATCAGAAGATCAGGGATTCTCTCTCAATTCTCTCAACTTTTCCATTTCCCAACCCTCACGAAAAGCTCTTCATCATTTGGATTCATTGATTTTTCATTGAAATCAATGGATTCTTGAGCATAAACCTCCATTTATCATCATCATTGGATCAATTTTCATAATCAATTTTCGTGCAAATTGAGATCTAATTTTGGAGCTTGAGTTGGAAGTGCTTATTTGGAGTAATTTGGCTTAAAAGTGTTTGATCTTCATTCCTCTTGCAAGAATTATTGTGGATCTTAAAGTTTTCCGGATAATCTTGTTTGGATCTGCTCAAATTCAGTTGATCAACACTTACCGAAGAAAATCTCCTCTTCGAAGGTTGGAATTCTCGATCTGATTTAATTTTTGAGCTTATCATGTTAATCTTCATATTCAATTGAATTTTGGTTGATTTCGATCCGTTTGAATTGTGATTGTGCTGTGTAGACATGTTTGCATGTCTATTAGTTTTCTGTTTGCAGGTGTAATTTCGTGCTTAAGTGATAAGCTGATCTTTTGGATCATTTGATTAAGTGATTTTGTGCCAGAAGTGCTTTTCTGCTTCTGTTTTTGGCTTCTAGTACAGTGTTAATTGGTTAACCTATATGGTTAACCGGTTAACCATTTCAAACTTTCAAATTTTTTTCAAACGTTAACAGTGTTAATCGGTTAACGCATATGGTTAACCGATTAACCTGTTCAAAATTCCAGATTTTCCAAACTTTTTAAGGTGTTAACTGATTAACCCCAGGGGTTAACCGATTAACACTGTGCCAGAATGTCATATTTGCTGTTTTGCTTGCTTGTTTGCATACCGTTTCGATTTGAATCATCATAGATCAGTGTGATGCATTAGGATTGAAATGTTTTGGATATTTGTCAGTGTTTGTGGTTGGTTAATCATGATATTTTTGAAATGTGTGTTCATTTTCCACTTGGTTGCATGCTTATGTATGTGGTTCGAAGTGAGCATTTGTTTACATGTTTATTTGCTTTCATCTCTTATTTTTCTCCCCATATTTGCATCATTTTGCATAGCTGTTGAGGTCGAGACGCGCATGGGGCGGATGCTGCCCCACAAATTTTTTACTCCCTCCCACCATTCTAAGTGTGCATTTTCATGTTTGCATTTTCTACTTGTGATTGATCCTTCCTTTGTTCTTCTTGTGCTTTTTGCCATAATCCCCATAGGATTCATAGTCCCTCCGTTTAGGACGGGAGTAGGAGAGACATTAGGTGTTCAATACAAGCATGCTAACATTAGGGTAGATGTTTCCCCTTTTCATCCAAACTTTAGGACCACTTTGCATGACAACATTAGGGCCGAGTTTCGCTTAGACCTTCTGTGCGTCTCTCTTCTCATCTCAAAACAATTCTAACTCATCTAATAAATGCGATGAACGTTGTCCACTACGAGCCTTAAGCTACATGGGGAATGATGAGTGAGGGGTCTCCTCTCGCTTGTCTAGAGTGTTTAGTATACGTCCCGTTTGGGGGCGATATACGACGCATTCGCCTCCGTGTCATAGTCTTTAGTGCAACGTGAATCACAAACCGAATTAATTCACTTCACTAAAAAACACAAAAAAAAAGTTCAAACTTTTTCCTTCGGGATTAATCGGAAACTTTTTTCAAAAAAGAGTGTTGTTAAGCTTCGGTTCCACCGCAAACAGGCGTTGTCCCTAACTGCTGGAACAGAGGTTTAACTTTAATCGGTTAAAACACTTAATCAACATGTGGTTTCGTGTCAGACCGAACTACGTTTGCTCTGATCTTTCATACCAGATGAAAGTACGTAGGCACAAGACACGATGTCTTGGCGAGAAACCTTCCCCCCTTCTCTCCCATAGTTAGCCGAACTACGTTGACTCTGACTTTCCCATTGCACGAGGGAATACGTAGGCACAGAGCTGTGATACTCTGCCGAGTCTCTTTTCCTTTTCTTTTGTCCTAAAGCCTGTAGCGTAGATAGTTAAACACGCCCTTAGATAGACAACAAGCGTGGATCCCGTCGAGTACGACGGACGTGAGGGGTGCTAATACCTTCCCCTTGCGTAACCGAATCCCGAATCCAGGACTTGGTTGAGATGACCTTGTCTTTCCCTTTTTCGTTATGTTTTTTCCGATCATTTCCTTTCCCTCTCTTTGGGATAAATAACAAAAGGTGGCGATTCTTCTGTTTTCCACTGGGTGTTTTTCACAGTTGCGACAGTGATATCAACGGAGATTCCTGACTCATCTAAATCAACATAAGTTCCTGATCCCATCGGAGTAGACATAGACTTACAATCATTCATGTTGAATATTTTCAATAGTTCCTTGCAATATTTTGATTGGTTGATAAAACTGCCATCCTTCATTTGCTTGATTTGTAGTCCTAGAAAATAATTCAATTTGCACATTATAGACATTTCGAACTCTCCTTGCATCATCAATGAGAATTCTTCACATAGGTATTAGTTTATCCAAATATGATGTCATAAATGTAGACTTGAACTAGGAAAGTGTTGTCCTTGATCCGATTGATGAATAAGGTCTTATCAATTTAACCCTTTTCAAATCCTTTCCCACACAGAAAGTTGCTGAGACGATCATACCAATCCCTTGGTGCTTACTTTAAGCCATAAAGAGCCTTTCTCAACTTGAAGACGTATGACGGATTCTTGAAATCTTCGAAGCCTGGGGGTTGCTTAACGTAAACTTCTTCATTGATGTATCCATTTAGGAAGGCGCTCTTCATGTCCATCTGGTACAACTGAAAATTTAAAGAACATGCATAAGCAAGAAATAATCGAATAGCCTCTAACCTTGCAACGGGAGTCAATGTTTCTTCAAAGTCGATTCCTTCTTCTTGATCGTAACCTTGGGCCACCAATCTTACCTTGTTTCGAACAATTATTCCATTTTCATCAAGCTTGTTCTTAAACACCCATCTGGTACCTATGATGTGTTTACCATTTGGTCTAGGAACAAGTTCCCAAACTTGATTCCTTTCGAATTGGTTTAACTCTTCTTGCATGGCAATAATCTATTGGTCGTCTCCTAAGGCTTCATCAACTTTTGAAGGCTCGATTTGAGACACGAACGCCATGTTTAAGTAAGCATCCTTAAGGTTGAGTCTTGTTGCAACTCCTTGATTGATGTCACCAATGAATTTGTCTATCGGGCGATCTCTATGTGTTTTCCATTCCTTTGGAAGGTCATTATATTTAGTCTCTTGTTGAATCAGTTCTTCTTGTTGTCTAGGTTGATCATTTGCTTTTGAAGTACCTTCTTTAGGAGATTCTACAATATCATCATCATCATCACACAAAACAACTTCCTCCTTGGATGGGTTAGATTCATCAAATTTAACATGCATAGATTCTTCAATAGTTAAAGTTCTTTTATTATAAATTCTAAAAGCCTTACTAGAGAGAGAGTAGCCGAGAAATATGCCTTCGTCATATTTCTCGTCAAACTTACCAAGATTGTCCTTGTCATTGTTAAAGACAAAGCACTTACATCCAAAGATGTGAAGGTAAGAAATGTTTAGTTTTCTCCCTTTGAAAATTTCATAGGGGGTTTTCTTAAGAATAGGTCTTATATTAACACGATTACTTACAAAGCATGTCGTGCTCACCGCATCCGCCCAAAAATATTTTGGAAGACTCGAGTCGCTTAGCATAGTCCTTGCAAGTTCCACCAATGATCTATTCTTCCTTCCTACAACACCATTTTGTTGTGGAGTTCTTGGTGTCGATAAGTTATAAAAGATTCTGTATTCTTCGCAAAAGTCTTTCAGTAAGGCATTTTGGAATTCTCCTCCATGGTTGCTTCTTATGGAGACAATTGTTAACGCCTTCTCATTTTGAATTTGTTTTGCAAAATTCTTAAATGCTTTAAAAGCATCACTTTTCTGCACTAAAAAGTAAGTCCAACAAAATCTAGAATAATCATCAACAATAACCAAAGCAAAAACATTACCTCTTAAGCTTTTTGTTTTTGATGGACTAAATAAGTCCATATGCAACAATTGTAGCGGCCTTGTAGTGGTCACCACATTTTTTGATTTGAAAGTTGATTTAGTTTGTTTCCCTTTTTGACAAGTGTCACACATCTTATCCTTGATGAATTTTATCTTAGGCAAACCAACAACTAGGTCATGTTTAACCAACTTGTTTAAATTTTCCATATGGATATGTGCAAATCTCTTATGCCATAACCATGAATCATTATTGTTTGCCATGAGACACTTAACCTTCAAAGATAAATTGTTAAGAGAAATCATAAATATGTTATTAACTCTTTTACCTTTTAACATTAGCTCCTTAGTGACTTCGTCTTCTATCAAGCATTCATCTTTTGTGAACTTGATTTTGAATCCTTTGTCACAAAGTTGGCTTATACTAAGTAAATTGTGCTTTAGTCCTTTGACATAAATTATATCTTCAATTGATGTGAAAGGTGGTGATCCAACTTTGCCTATACCAAGAATCCTTTCTTTGTTATTGTCACCATAAGTAACATAATCCTTGGCCTTAAGCTTTAGATATGAAAATTTGTTAACATCACCGGTCATGTTCTTAGAAACCCCACTATCAAGATACCAAAGATTTGAAGAGGCATTCAAGCTGACCTGCAAAACAGATTACTTCTTGTTAGGTACCCAAACTGCTTTGGGTCCTTCGTAATTAGTACCTTTCTTGATCCACACATAATGCCTGCTTGCTATACCGAAATTTCTAACATATCATGCATTAGGTGTGTGACCAACAATGCCGCAATAAAAACATGTAGGTTTAAAGTTACTCTTATATCTTGGAACAAAAGATTTCTTTTTATGAGCCTTTTTCCTTTTATGATGATGATGTATACGCTTAGGCTTAATCACTTTCTGTTTAAGAGTATGGTCACTAGCCTTAACAAAGATTGTTTTGTTAGAACATGGTTTAGAAAATTTTGAGTAACCAAGTCCACTTTTATCGTTAGAGTATCTTTGTGGGCTAAGGACTCCTTCTAAACCAATTTGTCCCTTTTCATATCTTTCTAAGACTCTTTTAAGTTGGACAATTTGGAAAGAGAAAGATTTGATAGTCTGAGTTGCACCTAAGAGGGGGGGGGGGGTGAATTAGGTTCTTGGAATTTTTCTGGTTTTATCAACTGATGTTATTACTTTCTTGAGATATGATGAGGTTATGAAAGTGGTAAAGTGAAGAAAGTAAATAACACAGAGAAGTATCCTAGTTCCCTTCACACTCCGAAGGTACTCTAGTCCCCTTTCGCACCGAAAGAGATTTCAATATAGTTAGGATTAGTGTACAACTTTATTTCTAACATATAGGTAGATCAAAGGTTCTTAAACACCTTTAAGATCTAAAACACTAAGTGCAAGAAGAACAATCCTCTTCAATGCACACACTTGCTTTCAACAATCCTGAACAACAAGGGGAAATTGATTCAATATGAATTTACAATGAGTTTGTAACAATGTATACAATGTTTATCAATGTTGTGATTTATCTTCTCTTTCAATGAGAATTTCCACAAATATAAGACTTGTTGCTCAAAAATTTTCTTTCAAAGGATATGAAAATTATGCAGAAAATTCTTTATGAAAAGTGATTTGAATTCAGATGTAGAAAGATAAAAATATGTTAAAGATTTTGAAAGAGGTTGTTTTTTTAAAATTGAAATATTAGGTATTTATATTACACAAACACCTCTTGAAATAATATGAAAATCCTCAGAAAAATTGATGAACAATTGCCATGTTTCAATGGAAACAATTCACAGAAGATTGGTTGAAGAGATGCAATTTTTCAGAACAACTTTTCAAAAACGTTCAGTGAGCAATCGATTGCACATATAGACCAATCGATTGCACCTTCACAAAAACACTTGAAAACTAAATTTTTCAACTGAGCAATCGATTGGACCAAGGCACCAATCGATTGCACACTAAAACAGAAGCAAAAAATACAAAGATTTTTATGTATGCAATCGATTGCACCAAGGCACCAATCGATTGCACTAAGAAACAATAGCAAAAATGAAGTGAGATTTTGATAATGCAATCGATTGCTCCAAGAGTGCAATCGATTGCACTTACAAAAACTTAGAAAAAATTTGTTTCAAAAAGCTTGTGTTAGTGTGAAAAGTAATGCAAAAAGTTTTAGATTATTTAAGCAACTAGGACTTAAATAATTGATGAAGATTTTCATTATACCTTCTGATGAAATCATTATTCATGTCAAGTCTTTGTCCTGATTCTAATGTCTTGAAAATGGTTGAACATCTTTGCCTTCTTGTCAAGTGGTTTGTCTTCATCAAAACATAGGTTGATCTTTGAGAATCTTGATTTCACAGGATTCACCGTTTTTGCATACAAGGTCTTGTTTTTATTCAAATATATTTTTTTATTTTATAATCTTTTGATCTTTTTGAATGATATCCAATTTTTCTTTTAAAGATGATATTTGTTTCTTTTGTGAAGAAAGGGTTTTACACAAGACCTTGCATTCATTCAAGAGTTCATCAATAGCCTCTTGTGCATCATCATCATAGATTGAAAATGCAGTACTAACCTTATCATCTTCGTTGTCGGAGTGATGAGAGCCATGAACGCCAAATTTTCACTTTCGTCGCTTTCTGATTCGGATGATGAACTAATCTCATTATCCTCCCATGCAACATAAGCTTACTTGTTCTTTGTTTCTTTTTTGCCTTTGAATCCGTTCTTCTTTGAGAGATTTGGGTAGTCCGGCTTTACGTGACGTTGTTTTCCACATTTATGACATATAATGTCTTGACTTGATGTGAAAGACTCCTTTTTCTTGAAGTGTTTCTTCCTCTTTGCATAGTTGTAGGGTTTAGCATTTTTGTTGAAGAATTTCCCAAGTGTTTCTACAAGTAACATAAAGTTCTCATCTTCCTCCGATGCACCATCATCTTGTCTTTCTTTTGAATCTACTTTTAGAGCAATACCTTTAGACTTCTTCTCTTGGTTTTCATGTTTCTCGAGACGTCAAAGTTCTGACTCATGTTCTTGAACTTTTTTGAAGAGTAATGTGAAAGTCATTGTTGTGAAATTTGATATTAAGCTATTGATTAACTAAACTCATAAAGTAAGAGTCGCCACTGCACTTTTATTTTTCTAAGGGAATGGGGAAAAGAACGAACAAAACCCACAGAAGTTTTAAAACAAAACTAATAAAAATAGAGACAATGGTAAGAGGGTTGGTTATACAATGGGAATTTGTTAGAACCCAAAACATCTATAGTCCTCTATGGGAACCTCTTGAAAATTTATATTTGGCTTAAAAAGGTGTTGTTTGCAAAATATTGGAGAGATGAGGAGAAAAATATGTTTTTAGGGTTTTTGTGTTTGACAAGACTTCTTGAGCCTCATGCCTACATACCCATAAAGTGCAACGGAGGATCAAAACTTCGTAGTTCATGGTAAAAATAACAACAGAGAATTGTTGTGATTGATTTTGAATGGACAAGACAAGTTATCATTTTAAGAAGAAAACTCAAATAGTCAACCACAAGTGTATGAAAATGGACCTTTGCATCACTATTGAGAAAGGCTCCAACTTGGATAAAGATCAACAAGTATGCCACTATCTCTCTCAAGTGGAAAATAATCAACATTAAACATCACTATGGGGATAGGAAAATTACATCTCAACTATGAAAATGGCTCATGTCTAAACCTTGAGAAAAGTTTAAAAGGAAAAGTGCACAAAGGGCACAAAATGAATGAGTTGTGTATCTTTTATGTTTTTTAAAATGGTCTTGATATATTTAAGATTAATTAGCATTTATTCAAAAAGAGCTTAAGAAATCACTTGACAAAGTCAAGTTTTATTGTGAGAGTGGTTCAAGTTTGAAAGCAAGAAGGTTTTGAAAAAGGGAGAAGATTTTGAAAATTTAAGAAGGGGAGGAGATGAAGTGACTATCCTAAAGCAAAAAGTAAAAGCTAAGGAAGGAAAGATCTAACCAAGATCAAGTCTCTAACACAAGTCAAGTCAAAACTCCCATCCTTTGGATTAAGTAACAAGAAACCAAATAATCAGAGAAATAATCAAGCATCAGATAAAGAAGAATTTAAGCCAAGGCCAAAGATGAGGTAATAGACCCAACTCTTCCAAAACTCAAGGTCAAGGAACAAAATGAATTTGAAGGTCTCAAGCTACAACTATAAAGCATAAGATCAAGAACCTAATTCTAAGTCCAATAAGTCTAATATCCAAGTAAGGATAGTAACCAATAGTCCAATGGGAACATTAAGTCTTTTAAAGGTTTAGCCTTTATTAATATCTTAAAAGATAAAAAGAAAATCCAAGTGGACAAAGGAAAAAGGAATAAACATAGACAATAACAATATGATATGTAAATGATAACAATAAAGTAATATTTATAAGGAGCAAGAAAGTAAATGACATAAAGATAAAGGTGCATAAAGTAAATGTCATAAAAATAAAAATGTTAGCATAATTGTATAGTTAGTACAAGTGTTAGAATTAATAATCCGATTCGAGACAAAATTTAGCGCTATGTTAAGCAATCGTAACACAATCTATAAGGAAAATCATACTACGGGAGGCCGATACATAACACTTTATGTACCATACATGTTAGAGATATGATAGAGATCATGGTCCTAAAACATGCAGCATAATTCAAAACCAAGGAGGGATCAAGCTCTAAGGCAAATAAATTGGTCCATTACATCAATTAATCCCTCATGACACTTAGGACAAACTTATGCATCAATCCAAATCACCTCAAATGGTCAATGATCAATCAAATGATAGATTTAAAATTATGAAAGTTCATCAAGCACCACTCCAAATCTCATGAACAAGATAGACTACACATCATCCAATTGATCAAGAGAAAAGAAAAAGAAAAAAAGAAAGAGAAAGAGAGATGAAGAGAAGACCAAATTGAATTAATACTCGAGATCACTTCATCATCAATTTCAATCACCTTTCTTGGTGGATTAAGGCGTTAAACATATCATCAACACAAAGTACCAAAAAATGAATAGAATGGTTCATTTAATGATAGATTTGTGTTGATGAAGGTTCATCCAACCTCATCAACACCCAGAGTCCATTGAAATTTAGGAGAAACTTGATCAAAAAGTTATAATCCAAGGCTACAACCAGCAAACCAATTAAAATGCAATAAAATGCAATTATAATGATTTCTAAATGTATTTTAAAATCAAAGTAAGAGAGAAAATAAGAAAGAGGTATTTAAACAACCAAACAAAACTCAAGAAAATTACTATAAGCCATAAACAACTCAAGAATCACATGAAACTATGAAAAATGGTTCAAATGAAGAAATAAAATCATGAAAAATGGTTCAGAAAATAAATAAAAAATGATGAAACTATGAAAAAAAGGATTGAAAAATGTTAAGGGATGCACTTTTTATGAAATTTTGAAGTTAAATGATAAAAAGAAAATTAAGAAAAATGAAATAGAAAGAAAGAAAAAATCACAACCTTAGATCTGATCAAATATTATAATCAGAAACACGTGTGACCATTGGATTTCATTTATAATCAATCCAATGGCTCAGATCATGATGGACACGCTGGAACTTAAATAAAATAACACATGTGATCCATTTTAAAATAAAACAAACTCGGGCCACCGTGGATTTTCTCCGGTCGCCTTCTCAGGTTAGATGCTCATTGAAATTTAGCAAATGGTAACATTAGAGAATGAAACCACCAAAAATATGCTTCACTTTCATTTATTGATAGTGAGCATGGAGAATTTCAGAGAAATGCATTGAAATAACAAAACACGATAACAAAGTTTAAATGATCAATGTGAAGTATCAAGGCAAGGTAAGTTAGGGGAAATGATCAGAAGGAAAAATGCTACATCGTGGTAACTTGTTTGAGTGAAAATGGAGCCTCAAACTACCTTGTCCAAATGTGATTGGAGGAGCTTGTAAGGTGGATCTAGTCAGCATGATTTAGAGAGTCTCAGAGCTTGATTCTTAATGCAGAAGCTTTAGAGAAGTACGATGGAGCTAATAGAATTAAAAAATGAGGTTGAAATAGCTCAAAAGTTCAAAACCAAATCAAAAAAATTTAGAGGGAAGTGTGAGTTCGAGAAAGGGTTCTGGGGGATTTCTAAGCTAGGTTTTCAGTGCAAATGAGCCTTCTATTTATAGATGAAGAAAAAGAGACTTGTACGTGTGGGAATTGATATGAGTTCGTGTGGAATCATGAGAAAATAAACAACACCCAAGCTTGAAAGGAAAGTCATTAAAATGCAGTGAGATACTTATAATTTTGAGTAGTTTTTAATCCTTGCATGTTACTTGACATCACCAGGTCCTAATCACATGCACTCAATGATTTGAAAAGGATATTTGAGTTATATTGCAAATCTGATCATGAGGCCAAATACAATCTACTCATGCATTCTTTTATTTTACTTGAGCCAAATAATCTATTCATGGAGTAGAACACAATGCAAAAGGAACCAATCCAAAAGGATGCTTGAGGTGGAAATGGCATGAGGTAAAAGTTGGGGGTCATGGCTCTAAAAATCTAATTAGGAATTAGGTCAAACATGTCATGACCTAGTTTTGTGCATAAGTGGCCTTCAAGATTTGATGTTTAATCTCTAAAGAAAAGTTGTAGAGGACATCAAGAGGGATATTTGGCTAAAAGAAGCGCCCATAAAAGCTGAATATTGAAGGAGTTATGATCTTTGGAAATTAGGCATGCCAAGCTTGACTTAAGGCTAGAATTTTCTAAGTCCACAAGATGACCTATAATGTCTTCAAACTTTTTATGGTCTTCCAAGCATAATTTTCTTTTGACTTGTGAAGAGAAGTTCGAGAGGGTGTCAAGATGAGTCATTTGCCCAAATAAGCATTCAAAAATATTGAAGTATGATGAAGTTGTGAAGTCTTGAACTTAAGCTTAAAATGTTGACTTTTTTTGTCAAACTTCCATGAATAATCTTGCATCATTGGGTCTTTTCATGCACTTCAAAGCATATTGATGATCATATGGACTCAAAATGATGTGCTCTTGATTTTTCTTTGATGAAGCATGTCATGACTTAATGAAACTTGTTGATGAAGGCATGAAAATAAACACATGAACCTTGGAAGTTTCTTGAAAAACAAGCCATCCAATCTTGAGATATCTTTGACTAAAATGACATTGGATGATGCTTGAGAAATTATGATTTGAGATTAGAGTTCATGCTTTGATGAATTGCCTTTGGAAACCAATGGTTGATCACACTTTAATTTGAGGAATTCAAACTCTAGCTGAGGATACCTTCACATGATGCTCTTGATTTCAAACCTTACTTTTCAAAAGAAAAAAAAAGGACAAGGCACATATTTTTGTATTTTGGTTAGAGGTTAGTAACATATAAAACATATAAGTGCAAAAATAAAGATACTCAATGAGGTGCTTGGTAATCTCTACAAAGACAATCTCAAAGATGAGAGGGTTAGGAGAGAACCAAGTTTGTGATCTTGATTCATTGTGAGGATGCAAATAAGGTGGGATCTTATTGGAGAAAATTAGGGTATGACAAACATGTACTTATTGTGTTGGCTGTGTGACAAGCAAGACGGATTATGTTGCAAAGAAGGGTAATGTTTAATGTTTCTTTATTTGGTAAAAGTATGTTAATGGTTACTAATGTTTCTACCCAAGAAGTGTCAGAAAGGTATTATGTTACACAATGTAGATTCATCTTCAAAAAAACATACTCAAGTACATCAAATTAGGAGTGATCAACCAAAGACGATGAAACATGAAGAGGAGCAATATAATCATCATGATTGAATAAGAATGAAATTCCAACAACAAGGATGATTATCAAGCCAAAGTGCCTCTTGGATGCATTATTAATTTCACTTTCAAACACTTGTGCTAGAAGAAAAGTGGTAAGAGCGTTTTGTTTTTTTATATCGTGTGGCACTTTTTGCTTTTATTTCAAAAAAATTTCGAGAGTTTTTGTGTGTCGCTACTCAAAAAATGTAACGACGGAGAGGCGAAAAGAAAGACAGAAGAGTCGCCATCGAACTTTATTTATCCCATGAGGGGAAGGGAAAGCATCGAGAAAACCCTAAGAAAAGAAACAAATAAGATGGTCTCTCAACCAAGAACGGGTTCGGAAGACGGTTATGCGAAGATAAGGTATTAACACCCCTCGCATCCATCGTACTCGATGGGAACCGTTTGTTTGTCTATGTGTGAAGGCATCCGCTAAAGGTAATGCTTATAAAGAGTGTTCCAAAGGATAAAGAGAAGGGTTAGAATTAGAGGAACAGGTGATAAAGAGGGAGAAAAGAGACTCGGTAGAACTTCGTGGTCCTAGGCCTACGTATTCTCAACAAATATGTGAAAGTCATAGTCAACGTAGTTCGGGAAACTACGGGTGATGGGGGATAGGATGCTGGCCAAGACATCGTCGTCTTGGGCCTACTTATCCTCGCCTGGTATGAGAAATTAAAGCAAACGTAGTTCAGGAAACTATGGGAAAAGACCTCGATCGCACTGGGGCGAGAGAAAAGGTTATGGATAACGGGTTGGTCTCGATTGCCTTGAGGCAAGAGAAAGAGGAAGTTATTTGTTAGTGTGCTCGTCAAGGATAGAGATCCTCGTGCCTACGTATCCTCATAAGGAAATGAAGAATCATAGCAGCCGTAGTTCAGCCAACTATGGATGAAAGGTGGAAAAGTGCGCTCGCCAAGACATCGCAGTCTTGTGCCTACGTATTCTCATATGGTATGAGAAATCAGAGCAAACGTAGTTTGGGATGGTGTTAATCGGTGTTTTTGATGGATGATACTGACATACACATTCTAGAAGTTAGGTGTATTGCAGCTCGCTCGTGGAGTCTTAGGCATTACCTATTTGCGGTAGAAGGGACGTAACATATTCCTTTTGAAAGGAGAGTTTTCGCCTTCGAGGCAAGATGTTACATTTTATTTGTGGAAGTTGTTTTTAAGGGTGAAATAGATCCTCGGATAGTAACCCCATGCGGGTAGTACCCAATTCTTTATCTCAAAAGATTTATTGTGAAAAGGTGTGGCTAATACAGTTACGTCTTCATCATATTGAAAATAACTTGCTCGTAAATGGATATCCGTGCTAAAGACAAGATAGAGACTGAAGGTGAGAAAAACACTTAGAAGGGGGGTTGAATAAGAGTTTTTAAGAAATATGGTTTTAAAAACAACTCAAGATTTTTATCCTGGTTCGTTGAACTCAACTACTCCAGTCCACCTTATCAAAGATGATTTGCCTTTCTCTGCAAGGACTTAATCCACTATTTATCAACTGATTACAATAGATAGCACTAAGAACAACTGTCTTAGTCTTCTCAAGAACTACTGACCATACATTGGTCTTCTTAAGGAATTTCTTACAATGTAATATAAACTAACAAGTGTTTGAATGCTTCTAATAAGCTGTATCACAACTGTGATGTTTACACTTAAGATTAAGTGCAACAAAAACTATATGGTTTTATGAAAGATCAAATGAGTAAGATCTTGTGAGATTTTCTCTTTTATGAATCAAGCGTGTATTTATTTCTGAGTGATCTAGCAATGAGCAAATGATAAGTGGTGAATTAGCAACCTCAAAATGTTGAAGTAGTTCTCCTTTTATAGCTTTTTCAAATGCTTTGAGTGATGTGCAGCTGAATATAATATTTGATTGTATGACTTTTCATCACCAAAAGTATGGGCAGAGATATACTTTCTGCAGAAAGGTAAGGTTGTAGAAGCCTTGGGATTTCCACCACATCACTTCTTTGGACAAATTAGCCGTTGGTTACTTTGGAAGTAGCACCACGTCTAATCAAGTTTACAGTTTCTTCAACAAGCTTTCTTCAAGATGAAGTCTTCATAATCTGCACTTCAGAACTTGTAGTAAGCTTAAAAGGTATGGAATGCTTTAAGATGATCAGAGCTTAAGATGAATGATAAGTTCAGAGTCTTGATAGATGATCAGATCTTTGATGTATCAGAGTCTCAATCTTGATTAGAGTCTTCATCAGAGTATGCAGCAGTATATGCTTTGAGCGTGAATATTAATGATAAGAGTCTGGTAATCAAAGCCCCTGAGTTTGTAGTGAAAAGAACTTCAGAGTCTGATAAGATCAGATCTTTCAGCTTTTGTATACTTCTTTCATTAACACTTCAGATCATTCTGTAGCTTCTGCTTCAGATCCTTCTGGCAGTGCTTCAGAATCTTCTGATAGTCTTGCATCTGATGCTTCAGAGCTTTGCATAGTTTCTTTGTACTTATGTATTTTGCTTCTTTAAGAGTATTTAATTTTATACCTGAAACAATGATACTTAGAACAAATTTTTAGAGCATCTGATGACAAGTGAAAGCCATAGGCTCCATTCAGCTTAACCAAGCCTCCCGGAAACTCAGAAGCGTCCAAACTGACAATCTCAGTGAGTGTAGCCAACTCAGGCTCGGTATCAACCTAAACAAAGGGCATCTGGTCTAGCACAGGAACTCCCAACATCGCAGAATACTCCTCCAAAGTGGGTGCTAGAATATAATCAGGAAATAAGAAACATCTCAGCCGCGACTCATAAAACTGCAACAAAGTATACACCCTAGTCATCTCAAATGCCGAAGGTCTGTACAACAAGCTAAGCAATCTCCCATAAGATACTCTGAACTCAGCCATCACTTTCTCATCTGCTAGAGCAACTAAACCCAACAAGGAATTGATATCTGGCGAATGCAACCGGTAAGCAACTGTCCTCTTCAGGGACTCCATGTCTGGCTAGAAGATGCACTAGAATCAGAGGGGAATGATCACCTGCAACATAAATACATGTTAATGAAATGCAATCATGAAAATGCACATGCATATGCAAACAAGGGACCAAGTGCAATGTTGGTAGACTGGGCTGCTCTGTACTGAAGCTTGAGAACCATCCAATCTTTATCTCAAACCAAATCAACCACTCAAATGAACCTTGTAACCACATCTCACTGACAGAGATAAACCGGGTGTTCTGAGGTCAAAGGTTTCCTGCAAACAGACCCACCTACCCCTCACAGGTATGTACTTAACTCACAGACGAGGTACATCATCCTATGCGGGTTCAACGTCACAGACTTTCAAGAGCGATGATACGATACCCAGAAGGTGTGGCATCATCATCCCTTGAAGCGACCTCACTTAGTTGAATCCCAATTGATAGGTTCCCAGAGTCGACAATCCTCGGGTCAGACAACTTGTCGAGCCTTAAGGGCCAGGCAAGAAGCATCAAAGAGAATCTCGTCTGAGCATAAATTTCGTGGCTAGCTAGTGCGAGCTAAGCAAGCAGGCTAACCATTACTCTCTACTTCTATGTCTATGTGTAACCTCAAGCCCAGGTCCGGCTTATCTCTCAACAGATTATCCCCTTCACACAGCAGCAATAACAGTATAAGGCTGATAATAAAACGCGGAAAGTAAAGACAGAAAAGTAAATCTACACAACACCCATGACGGGAAAACAAGCGCTAGGATTGACTCGCGCAGGGGATATTCCTGTCCCTAGCTGAGTCACCAGCTGCTGGGGACAGGCCCAGACAGCTAGGAAAAACAAGGCGAGACTACAAAAGGAAACTCCCCAGCAGAGTTGCCAGTTGTCGCTACTGCGAACATCGGCGACGGCTGAACAGAAGAGTCGCCACCATGCGTTATTTATCCCAAAGGAGGGAAAAGGAACGCTCGAAGTAAACCTACCGCAAAGACGAGAAAGGAATGGTCATCGCAACCAAATCCTGGATTCGGGAGTCGGTTACGCAAGGGGAAGGTATTAGCACCCCTCACGTCTGTCGTACTCGACGGGATCCACGCTTGTTTTCTAGTACGGATTGTTATTCTATCTATTCTACAGATCTGGGGTTAAAAGAAAATAAAATGACTCGGCAAAGTATCTCACTTTATGTCTACGTATTCCCGTCTAGAACGAGAAATCAGAGTCAACGTAATTCGCCTATCTACTGGAAAGGAGGGGAAGGTTGCTCGCTAGGATATCGCATCCTATGCCTACGTACTTTCATACAGCATGAAAGATCAGAGCAAACGTAGTTCGGGCTACAGAAGACACAAGCTTGTCTGAATGTTTTTTATCTCCTTATGAAAGGGTTTTTCCTGATTAAGAGTCCAAGCCGACAAAAATGACATTTTGATGTTTGTTTTCAGTCTTTTACGCAAGAACTGTCTTTTATGATGTTTGCAATCTCTGACGCACTAGAGACTATGATTTGAGGGTGACTACGTTGTATGTCACCCTAAGGGTAACACACTACGTAATCAGGTTACTGAAGAATGACCCTTCAGCAACCTTTTTCAAATAGCTTAAGGCTCGTAGCGTACGGCATCGATTATCCTTATTATTGTGTTTTGAATTGTTCTGAGATAGAAGAGAAGTCTAAAATCCTAGGGTTTGAAAGGGGAATCAAAACTATCCTAATGTTATCATGCATGGATTACAACCTAATGTCTGTCATAATTCCCTCCTGCACAGAGGAAATCAGAGATCCTAGGGAATAAACGGAAAAGAAACAACAAAAATACAATAAACAGTAAGTATGCATGAGATGCAGCAAAACAAGCAAGGCAAGGGAGTCCCCCTCAACCTAGAACCTAAGAAAGCAACAGGCAAAGTGAATCAAATTAACTTCAAGCCTAAAGGGAAAGCAGCACAAGCCAATAGACAATACAGAGAAAAACAAAAGATATAGAGGAGGCAGCCCAAGCAGCAGCAACAAACTCCTACAACAAACAGCAACAACACGCTCTGAACAGCAAAGTTGAAATGACATTAAAGGTCTTATCTTTGAGTTAGATTCCATATTCAAGCTTCTTCAATCTTCATCTCCAAGCTTTAGCAAGCACACTCCGAGAAGAGATTTGTCATCAAGATCAAGTTGCAATGTTGGCATACTTGCTGAAAACCAAAGGAATTCAACAAGAACCAACATCGAAGTGGAAGTGTATCCTCAAAAGTTCTACTCTCTAGGGTATGCCCCACTTCCCTCCTAAGGAGAGATGGAACTTCCTTAAGAGGACTTTGCATTATAGGATAGAATAGAAGCAAACAATGCATTCTATGTTTGATGGAAGAAATGAACTAATTCTACAAAAGCTCTCCCTAAAAGCCTAATTCTACCAACTCCTAAAACAAACTTAAAAGAGAAAGAAAGCTCCACTCCAAGCCCCACTATTCAAGCCAAAGCATCTTCATCATGTCCAGAGCTCCTCTAAAAAGGAATCCAAAGTCTTCAAGCTCCAAGTCCACCAAACGCTCCAAACAAGGCAAAGCACTCAAGAGAGAACACCGAAAGTAACAATCATTTGCAAAACCCAAAAAAAATAGTAAACTAAATTGTAAAATTCTAATAAAATTTCTATGTGAACATGCATGTTCGAAACTTCTAACATTCCAGAATCAGGACCTGAATTTATTTCTAGGTCATCGAAACAATTACTAAATGAAATTTGGTCATGGGAAACCATTATTTGGGAAAGCTCTAAACTACACGCCTAAAACAGAATCTAATCAATTTTAAAAATTCTAAGAAAATTTCTGGGGAAACCTGTGGATGTCCTCTAAATCATATAGAAAGAATCAGCTCAAAAGCATAAAGCATCAAAGAGAAAAAAATTAAACAAACAGCAATATCAATTATGCATAACAATGGATATTAGCACAAAAGAAAATTAGTAACTAATTCAAATAAAATCCTAAAAATGCAAACTCAACTCCTACAGTTTTATAAGACAATCAAGATCTACAGAAAACAATTTCATAATTTTTCGATCATTTTTACTATTTTTAACGCAATTAATCCAAATAACTATTAAAACAGAAAAAAAACGAAAATGAATTAAACTAAATTTCACATACCGGCTTCGGAGCGTCGAAACGGAGTAGTTGGAGCTCGTTTTTTCTTGCCAAAAAGTGCGAAAAACCTTTGTTGAAGTTTGTTGGAGAAGATTAAATTCTTGATAACTCTTGAAAATGACTTGAATCCAACTTTGATCTCTCACTTTTTCTCTTCCAAACTCCAATGTCAATCTATGGTTTTTGCGCAAATGAATCACCAACTCTTGCTTTGAACCTCTTCACAAGTATATATAGAATGTATTTGAAGACCCTAGAAAGTTCTAGATTGATCCAATGAGAATGTATTTGAAGACCCTAGAAAGTTCTAGATTGATCCAATGAGAATGTATTTGAAGACCCTAGAAAGTTCTAGATTGATCCAATGAGAAAATCAACTTCTCATGTCATGAAAATCTCTTCTTATACTTTGCACATACGATCTCATGTTTTGGCTTGCAATTCACTTAGTTATGAGTTCAAATTCTCCTCAAATGAGATATTGGAGGTGTATGGATGGAAAAGGAGCCTTGCATTTGCTTGGAAGTGTGGTTTTGCAATTGTGCCTTATGGTTCAAGTAACCAATTTACAAAGCAAGTCCTTGAAATAACCCTCAATTCAAAATTGTGGCAATGCCATTGTCTTTAAAATGCATTTTAAAATCAAGTTGGTATATCATATGGCTTGTTTGTGACCTCTAAACCAAAATTTGATTTTTTTCCACCAAACTTTATTTGACTTATTCCCTTTTTTTAGGCCATTTTAAGTGACTTTTTTGAAATAAGCCGATCAATCCACCATGATGACTTATTTGACCTAAAAACATCATTTTAAGCACATTCCATGTTGAACAATTTTTAATTTGAGAAGTGGAACATGGAGATTTTGACCTATGCTAAAAAATGACATGTAATTCAACTTTCCCAAAATACCCCTGGATTGCCAAGACCATAACTTGAGTTCTACAAATCCTCTTGAGGACTTCTAGTACTCAAATTAAATCTAAGATCAAGATCTACAACTATTATGTTGGCCAATAATCCATTTGAAAACTCCATGGTGGGCAAAAGTTGCTTGGAAGTCAAGTGACTTTCACAGATAAATTTCAGTATCCTCTGGGGACCCATAACTTGCAAGAACCATAACTTGAGTTCTATAAATCTCCTTGAAGACTTCTAGTACTCAAATTAAATCTATTGAGATGTTCTACAAGTTTCATGTTGACCAAGACTTCATTTGAAACTTGCATTTTGATTTATCTGGCTTGGAAGTTAGGCCTGAATTAGGGTTTTTACACTGAAACCCTAATTTAGCAACTCCCCTTCTTCTTGATTTCTCCTTGGCACAACACCACAAATATATCCACATATCAAATAATTAATTCCACAACCTTCCATTAAGCCTTGATGCTCTCCAATCAACCATTTGACATAGGGTTGACCCAGATGAAACCCTAGTTGACTGTACTTCAACTCTGGCTCTTGTACTTGTATCAATGACTTGTCTCATCTTCAAAATGACCCTCTAGGTCTTCCATGATCTTTGTGCACATTCCATACTCTCAGTCATAGCTCATACTCCCATTGGTGATCTTCAACCTATCCCCAAGATTGGGAGAGAAATCCACTGGTTGACCTTCAAACTTCTCAAAGCTTCAACTCATTTCTTGATTACTTGGATGATCTTGAACTTGAATAAAACCCCTTGATGGGCCTCTTTCTGATAAAAATGGCACTTGATCCCCTGTTAGATGACTTGTTATGCTATGTTATACAAATGATTAGACTATGTACATGACTTATTATGCAAATGCCAATGCAATTGAAACATAAACCAAGTGAAATAGGTTGAGCAAATTTTGGGTGCAACAGCTGCCCCTATTCAAGCGGCTTGGACCTAACTGGGTGAAGAGCGAACGGCCTTCAAACATTCGGGGTACGAGACGGTTGAATACCAAGAACCCGGAAATTTTCCAACCGTAGAGATAAGCTGCACCACTGCTTGGGGAACAACACTCGTCGATTGAACCTGATTGTTACGGTAACCACTGATCAACCACCTGATACAGATCCGATTAACTACCTGCGCAGCACCAAACTTATCAATATAGGAATAACCTGGATGACTTCACTGGGGAAGTACTTCTGTCAACAAACATAACTTTTCCAACGATACAGGAAAAGAGCTCCGCCATCACTACGGGAAATACCACCGCCACCATTGCGGAAAATACTCTGGGAAAATAACACCGCCATCACTACGGGAAATACTCCGCCATCACTATGGGAAGATAACACCACCGTCACTACGGGAAAATAACACTGCCATCACTATGGATCATAACTCCGCCACCACTACGGGAAAAT
The DNA here is from genome assembly GCA_963859935.3 of Lathyrus sativus. Taxonomy (NCBI): domain Eukaryota; kingdom Viridiplantae; phylum Streptophyta; class Magnoliopsida; order Fabales; family Fabaceae; genus Lathyrus; species Lathyrus sativus. Next base: position 360,113,018 of record OZ012739.1, read on the forward strand.
AACACCCCCATCACTATGGGTAATAACTCCGCCACCACTACGAGAAAATAACACCGCCATCACTACGGGAAATACTCTGCCATCACTACAGGAAAATAACACCGCCATCACTACGGATAATAACTCCGCCACCACTACAGGAAAATAACACCGCCATCACTACGGGTAATACTCCGCCATCATTACGGGAAGATAACAACGCCATCACTACGGGTAATAACTCCGCCACCACTACGGGAAAATAACACCGCCATCACTACGGGTAATAACTCTGCCACCACTACGGGAAAATAACACCGCCATCACTACGGGGAATACTCCGCCATCACTATGCAAAATACTCCGCCATCACTACGGGAAAATAACACCGTCATCACTACGGGTAATAACTCCGCCACCACTATGGGAAAATAACACCGCCATCACTACGGGAAATAACTCTGCCACCACTACAGGAAAATAACACCGCCATCACTACGGGAAATACTCCGTCATCACTACGGGAAGATAACACCGCCATCACTACGGGTAATAACTCCGCCACCACTACGGGAAAATAACACCGCCATCACTACGTGAAATAACTCCGCCACCACTACGGGAAAATAACACCGCCATCACTACGAGAAATACTCCGCCATCACTACGGGAAGATAACACCGCCATCACTACGGGTAATAACTCCGCCACCACTACGGGAAAATAACACCGCCATCACTACGGGTAATACTCCGCCATCACTACGAGAAGATAACCCCTCCATCACTACGGGAAAATACTCTCTGATACAGCTCCTCTGCCTATCTTTGCAGTAGCTAACTCCATCAATCAAATGGGTAACATATAATGGTCCGATATTTCAATCTTTAATGCTGACATGGCAATAAATCTGAAAAGGACTCTACTGGGGATTTTCTGAACTCAAACTGCCAGACACCTACTTCGAAATAGGCGGCAGCTTCTACAACTTGATTCGCGAAACCTTTTGATAACGTCATAACAACAATCTTGAAGAAATACTCCGCTGGAGGGGTAAGAGAAACTTAACCAAGCAACTCTGTGGGGAATAATGACAAGGCAAACATTATCGCCACGTGTCTCATGCTGAGACATTTAATATTTGGTAATTGATTTGAGCAAGAGCTCTCTCCACCTGCAGGGGAACAACACTTGGATACCAAAGGTTAACCAACCTGGCCTATGTTTCAAAATGCGCATGTTTGACAATGGCGTAATGCTCCGTACAACACGGATATGCTACGCGTTTTTGGGTAGATGCAAATATGACACTATATGCAAATGCAAATGCAGGCTCAAGCTGCTGGGGAAACTTTGACAAGCTTGCTTCACCACGGCTGTTGAAAGAAAATACCCCCATGTTGGGGGATGAACAGGTATCATACAGTCCTCCGGCCAAAATAAATGTCAGGCATACAACCAACTCTGCCGAGGAGATTAAACCTTGATTTCCACTGAGCAAGAAACGACTCAGCTGGGGAACGAGGAAATCCTTCTGGAGGAAACGATGCTGTCTGAACTCAGCTTACAACTCGGAGTTACCACTCCGCTGGGGATAATCATCCTGACGAAGGCATGACGACCTGCGGGAAGAAAAACCGTCTTTTTTGGGAGTAATCTTTCTGAACCAACTATGACTTGGCTAAACACTGCGAGAATCCTCCAAGTTGGGGATTGATCGTTCACATACTCGACTCTATGGGGAGTGCAACCTCTGCAAGGGATACTGATGTTAACTGGTTGGGAATATCCTCTGGGGATAAGCTGCGACTAGCTGGGGAAATTGATCCCTTTGGGAATGAAATGCGACCTACATGGGGATTAGCATCAACTGAAATCAGGCTCTTCAGTAAAAGATTTTGGCTGAGGAACCACAAGTTCCATCCACCTTCTCAGAAATTTGCCCCAAAAATACCAACATGCCCCAGTCTGAACACTTCGTCTTGAAGGGAAAAGCTAGCCATGGTGCTACCTCACAATACCTTGCCCCTGAACCGACACCAATTTCCTGATAAAGACTCTTCGATTTTTGTACCCTGACGGTTAGATAGAAATTGCTTCTGCACGTCAAACCTAAAAGGATGTCCCAACAAAACCTTTTGTTCTTAGGGTGATCTGCCCCGGTCTTGCAATAACCTTTTTCCCCTGATCGGTCGATTCGTGAAGCAATGCCCCCTAGCTGTGAGAGATCTTCCAAATCTCGACCTAATTGCGCCCAGATTAATTGATTCTTGGGTGGATGACTCCCACGGGGGATTAACGGATATATCCTGCCCCGGCTCACGAAACATTCAGACATTCTGCATTCTATCCTGATCAGACTTCCCAGTGTAGGAAACTTTCCTGCTGCATGCGCTTACTCGCAAGTAAAACAAGTTGTTCTGCATAAAAGATATATTAAACGCAATGCATATGACAGTTTCAAAATCCCAAGTCTGTTCACTGGAAAAATTTTTGTGACATATAATGAATCAATTATCAAAATGTCAATATTAATAATGATAAGAGGGACCCTTTTAGGAGTCAGTTTCGATGCGATTTTTTACCGGAGTATGCTCTTGAACTAAACCTGTTTCAATTAGGACTTTCTCGGGTTGTAACGTGGTCAGGTTCACGGTTAACAAGAAAAAATATAAGCTCAAAGTTTATTTTGACCCACCCATTCTTCGTGATGTTATCCAATCCTATGTTCAGCTAATTTGACTTCAGCGTTCACCTATTAAAGGTGGAGTGATAGTTCAAGAAATCATTCTTTTTTGAAGTGACATTCACTCTCTTTTCGTCTTTGTTTGGGCACCGGTAGCCATACGATTTTGTTCTTTTCCGAGGATTTTCTTTCGTGATCCTTTTTCGCTTTTCATTTCTTCTCTTTTTCGTTTTCCCCTAACTTTTGCCTGGACTAACTCTTTTGAGTTTCTTCAGTTTTGGAGTCCAGCGGGGTACCCTAATTTTTTGCCTAAGTCGTTTGCTTTCAAGATTAGACTTAGCGGGCTTTTTCTTTTCGATTTTTATTTTTTCCTTTTTTCTGAACAAATCGTATGGCCTCGGCTCGTATGACTTGCTAAAGAGATTATGATTGTTTCACTCCTAATCGGCCAGGTTTAACCATCATAGTTTTTTAGGTACGACCTATAACGGCGTGATTGATCCTCGAACGGACACTCGTTTTGTTATTTGAACGCTTGGTCAAATTAACTGACACCTACCCTGCCCCGGGTTAAGATTGAGGGTTTTTCATTTTCAGAAAGAAACTCCTACTACTAGGCTCAAAGGGGTTAACAAGGGATTATCTTCCTTATATCTCCGGTGTTTATGAATTGAAACAATGCCTGTACCTCATCAACAGGTTTTTATCCAAAAGCATACAATCAGAAGTTTTTTCCGTCATCTGTTTCGTCATCCTCCCCGGATTCCACTTAACAAACGTTTGAAATAAATGAAAACAACAAGAGTGGCCATGACTGGATTAATTCAAAACATGCATATTTATTTCATTTATCAATATCAGTTGAAAAAACAACAAGTTTTACAAACGAAATTTGCAATTGAACAGAAAGGCGTCTACAAATGCAAAGACATGAACAAGATAACATGAAAAATGCCGGTGTCTCAGAACCGGACTTCTTGCATCCTGACTTATTGGCGAGTCAACCATCCTCAGAAACAATTGTTGGAGGTAGCCTGCTGCTATCTTGACCTGTTTTCCACGGCCCGACCAAATTTAGGAACCTTTTTCATCGACCCGACCTTTTCTTGTCCGTGGCCCTGCACCACCTTGGGGACCCTATCAGAAAAGCTGATAGCCTTACTGTCGATCAAATCTTGGACTTTATGCTTGAAAGCGTGGCAACCCTCAATATCATGTCCGGGTGCCCCAGAATGAAACTCACAATGCTTACTGGCGTCGAAACCAAATGGAGGTGCGCCCGTTGGTGGGACCAACATTCTCTTTTCAACAAGGTGCAACCCTAACAAGGTCTGAAAGAGTTCAACATACTTTGATGGAGGTGCCTCAAATACCCTCTTTGACTTCCCCTCCTGAATTCTTTGCTGAGCCGGATGCTGGCGTTTCATGCGCTGCTGGTTTTGATCAACCCGTTCCTTAGGCTCATGCATTGTCATCCTCAAATTCAGCCCAGGCATTGGCAACTGTTGTGGACCTGGGGATTCAGTTTCCAATGATTCCAGGATATGTTTCGATTCTTTTGCAACTTCCGGTGGGGAAATAAGAATATCGGTCCCTGAGACCTTTATACCGCCCGACACCAACTCAATTGCCTTCTCATCTAGCAAATCCTGAATCTTTTGCTTGAACGGCTTGCAGTCCGCGAAGTTATGCCCTGGTGCACCGGCGTAGAAGACACAATGGGCGTTCACATCATAGCCTGGTGGTGGCTGCCCAGTCAATGGCGCCAAAGTGCGGGGTTTAATCAATTGAAGTTGGAACAAGAGTTGCACCAACTGATCATAATCCACCGGAATCTCATCAAATACCCTGCCAGAGAGCTTCATCCTTTTACCATACCCCCTTGAGTTATCCTGAGAAATCAGTCGCGACTGCCGACGAGGAGAATCCCGAGCTTCGAATTGTGTAGAGGGTCTCTTAGTCCTATCATGCCTGGGCACTGGTTCATCCGACCCCTGTGGGGCAAGTAAACCGACCACCGCTTCGGACATAGGCTCACCTTCTCTTCTGAGTACATTCCTCAATATTTCAGCCATCAATCCTACCTGAGCCTTCAATCGGTAATTCTCCTCTTCGAGCGTCTCCTGATTCGAGCGCAACGCGTGCATGTCCTTCATGAATTGCCCCAGTTGGCCTCGAACTTCAATTAACTCAGCTTGAACATGCTCCATGTCTATCTCTGTAAGTCGACGTCCAAACCCCTGGAGGAAACCCTGATGGTCATGAAGAGTGATATCAGCAGTACCATCATTAGCCCGTGCAATCAAAGGTTGTACAATAGCCTGCAGCTGTTCCTGGCCCCTGGCCATGGTTTCCATAGCTAGTATGAACTGCGTTATGTTGTCGCGCATCTCCTGCATCTCATTCTGAACTTGATCCATTATCTATCTTACAGCTGTTTCTGCTTGAATAGCGATGAACTCTTTGTTCGTCAATCCTGGAAAACCTGAAGATGCAGGAAATAAGATACGAATTCAAGGATACCGGTCATGCAATATGAATGCAAATGCAATTGTGTAAATATGCTACATGTTATATCCCCCCTGACTTTAGTCTCGGAGAGAAGGCCATCACGACAATGGAGTCCCTATCCCGTAAGCAAGGAATCAGAAAACCCTCATATATAACAATGCCAAGAGGCTGAGTACAAGAGTACAACTGAATACAACTGAAGAGACCTCGGCCAACAAGCCTGGCGATGGTCAAAATTCAAGTACAAATAACAAAGACAAGGTAAATCAGGCCAAATGGCGTGCCCTGACGTCCTCCAATATACTCATCGTCTCAGAGTGCCCTAGTCTGGAGATCAGCTCCTGAATCAGTAAAGCATGCCGCTCGGTAGTGGATCTCAGCTTTTTGGCATCATCCTGGTAGGCTCCTTTGCTATAACTCTCGTCAAATCTGTACCTCTTGGAACCGGCCTTCTCTTCATAATCTCTCGGCTTCTCATCAATGTCATTCACCCTGAGCTCAGCAGCGCTCCTACGTGATGTCGCTTCAGCAATCTTCGTGTCTTGGTCTCTAACCTGTGCCTCTAGCGTGGCAATCTGCAGCATCAGTTCGTCTTCGCGCTCCTTCCGTTTGGCAAGCGCGGCATTCCACAAAGCTTCCCACTTGCTGATACGAGCATAAGCTTTGCTTAGGAGTTCCTTCTTGGAAGTAAGCACCTTGCTAACACCGTTTAAGGCTATCCCCACTTTTTCTTTCTTGTTGGTTGCTTCTGTCAGCTCCGACCTCAACCTGTTAATCAATTCAGTCTGTTCCTTCACAGTGAAGGTGGCTTCCTTCTTCTCACGATGCAACTGGAAGATCTCCTTCTCTAACTCCTCATTGGCTTTCTTCAATTCCTCGTTTTCAGCCAACAATTTGTTATACTTCTCACTCTCTTCTGCAGGAGGTACCTCAATCAATGGAAGATACAGGGGTTCCACAGCAGGATAAGGCATCAAGGAAGTACTAGCTCTCTCGCGGATCCACGCTAAATAAGGATCATAAGCTCTGCTGTTGCTCTTACCGAGCAAAGCTTTCCCCCTCGTATGGATGTTAGCCCATGCATGTCTCAATCTGATCAAAACAGCCGTGTCCGATAAGCCCGTGAGATACAGAGATTCCTGTATCTCCTTCTTAATAGGAGCGTCTCTCAAAGCGTAACCGAACTGTCGTACCAGCAACAAAGGGTTATAGTTAATACAACCTTTCCGCCCAATCAGGGGAACATTCGGAAAGCCACTGCAACTATATATAAGATCAGTACCAAGCATACTCCGATCAAACCAAATGATATTCTCAGCAGACAACCCCATCAATCGGGAAGACCAATCCAAAGTATCAATAGCATCCACAAAAGGTCCTTTCTTCGGAAGGCGCCCCTGGAACCACCTGTACAAGAGCGGAAGACAACAGGAAACATTCTTGCCACGATGTTTCTCATTCTTTTAGTGAATGGAATGATAAACATCGCCCAAGAGAGTAGGAACTGGATTCTTCGAGGCAAGAATCAAGAAGGCGTCTGAGTCGACAAAATCTGGTACATTAGGAAACAAGACAATCCCGTAGATGCAGACAGCTAGAATAGCACTGAAGGCAACCCAACATCCACTCTTCGCGCACTGTGTAGCCTTCTCAACTAGGACAGACAAGTGAAAGCCATAGGCTCCATTCAGCTTAACCAAGCCTCCCGGAAACTTAGAAGTGTCCAAACTGACAATCTCAGTGAGTGTAGCCAACTCAGGCTCGGTATCAACCTGAACAAAGGGCATCTGGTCAAGCACAGGAACTCCCAACATCGCAGAATACTCCTCCAAAGTGGGTGCTAGAATATAATCAGGAAATAAGAAACATCTCAGCTACGGCTCATAAAACTGCAACAAAGTATACACCCTAGTCGTCTCAAATGCCGAAGGTCTGTACAACAAGCTAAGCAATCTCCCATAAGATACTCTGAACTCAGCCCTCACTTTCTCATCTACTAGGGCAACTAAACCCAGCAAGGAACTGATATCTGGCGAATGCAACCGGTAAGCAACTGTCCTCTTTAGGGACTCCATGTCTGGCTAGAAGATGCACTAGAATTAGAGGGGAATGATATCCTGCAACATAAATACATGTTAATGAAATGCAATCATGAAAGTGCACATGCATATGCAAACAAGGGACCAAGTGCAATACTGGTAGACTGGGCTGCTCTGTACTGAAGCTTGAGAACCATCCAATCTTTATCTCAAACCAAATCAACCACTCAAATGAACCTTGTAACCTCATCTCACTGACAGAGATAAATCGGGTGTTCTGAGGTCAAAGATTTCCTGCAAACAGACCCACCTATCCCGCACAGGTATGTACTTAACTCGCAGACTAGGTACAACATCCTATGCGGGTTCAACGTCACAGACTTTCAAGAGCGATGATACGATACCCAGAAGGTGTGGCATCATCATCCCTTGAAGCGGCCTCACTTAGTTGAATCCCAATTGATAGGTTCCCAGAGTCGACAATCCTCGGGTCAGACAACTTGTCGAGCCCTAAGGGCCAGGCAAGAAGCATCAAAGAGAATCTCGTCTGAGCGTAAATTTCGTGGCTAGCTGGTGCGAGCTAAGCAAGCAGGCTAACCACTACTCTCTACTTCTATGTCTATGTGTAACCTCAAGCCCAGGTCCGGCTTATCTCTCAACAGATTATCACCTTCACACAGCAGCAATAACAGTATAAGGCTGATAATAAAATGCGGAGAGTAAAGACAGAAAAGTAAATCTACACAACACCCATGACGGGAAAACAAGCGCTAGGATTGACTCGCGCAAGGGATATTCCTGTCCCCAGCAGAGTCGCCAGCTGCTGGGGATAGGCCCAGACAGCTAGGAAAAACAAGGCGAGACTGCAAAAAGAAACTCCCCAGCAGAGTTGCCAGCTGTCGCTACTGCGAACATCGGCGCCGGCTGAACAGAAGAGTCACCACCGTGCGTTATTTATCCCAAAGGAGGGAAAGGGAACGCTCGAAGTAAACCTACCGCAAAGACGGGAAAGAAATGGTCATCGCAACCAAATCCTGGATTCGGGAGTCGGTTACGCAAGGGGAAGGTATTATCACCCCTCACGTCCGTCGTACTCGACGGGATCCATGCTTGTTTTCTAGTACGGATTGTTATTCTATCTATTCTACAGGTCTGGGGTTAAAAGAAAATAAAATGACTCGGCAAAGTATCGCACTTTATGCCTACGTATTCCCGTTTATAACGAGAAATCAGAGTCAACGTAGTTCGCCTATCTACTGGAAAGGAGGGGAAGGTTGCTCGCTAGGATATCGCATCCTATGCCTACGTACTTTCATACAGCATGAAAGATCAGAGCAAACGTAGTTCGGGCTACGGAAGACACAAGGTTGTCTGAATGTTTTTTATCTCCTTATGAAAGGGTTTTTCCTGATTAAGAGTCCAAGCAGACAAAAATGACACTTTGATGTTTGTTTTCAGTCTTTTACGCAAGAACTGTCTTTTATGATGTTTGCAATCTCTGACGCAATAGAGACTATGATATGAGGGGGACTACGTCGTATGTCATCCTAAGGGTAACACACTACGTAATCAGGTTACTGAAGAGTGACCCTTCAGCAACCTTTCTCAAATAGCTTAAGGCTCGTAGCGTACGACATCGATTATCCTTATTACTGTGTTTTGAATTGTTCTGAGATAGAAGAGAAGTCTAAAAAGCTAGGGTTTGAAAGGGGAATCAAAACTATCCTAATGTTATCATGCATGGATTACAACCTAATGTCTGTCATAATTCCCTCCTGCACAGAGGAAATCAGAGATCCTAGGGGATAAACGGAAAAGAAACAACAAAAATACAATAAATAGTAAGTATGCATGAGATGCAGCAAAACAAGCAAGGCAAGGGAGTCCCCCTCAACCTCGAACCTAAGAAAACAACAGGAAAAGTGAATCAAATTCACTTCAAGCCTAAAGGGCAAGCAGCACAAGCCAACAGACAATACAGAGAAAAACAAAAGATACAGAGGAGGCAGCCCAAGCAGCAGCAACAAACTCCTACAACAAACAGCAACAACACGCTCTGAACAGCAAAGTTAAAATGACAGCAAAGGTCTTATCTTTGAGTTAGATTCCATCTTCAAGCTTCTTCAATCTTCATCTCCAAGCTTTAGCAAGCACACTCCGAGAAGATATTTGTCATCAAGATCAAGTTGCAATGTTGGCATACTTGCTGAAAACCAAAGGAATTCAACAAGAACCAACATCGAAGTGGAAGTGTATCCTCAAAAGTTCTACTCTCTAGGGTATGCCCCACTTCCCTCCTAAGGAGATATGGAACTTCCCTAAGAGTACTTTGCATCATAGGATAGAATAGAAGCAAACAATGCATTCTATGTTTGATGAAAGAAATGAACTAATTCTACAAAAACTCTCCCTAAAAGCCTAATTCTACCAACTCCTAAAACAAACTTAAAAGAGAAAGAAAGCTCCACTACAAGCCCCACTATTCAAGCCAAAGCATCTTCATCATGTCCAGAAGCTCCTCTAAAAAGGAATCCAAAGTCTTCAAGCTCCAAGTCCACCAAACGCTCCAAACAAGGCAAAGCACTCAAGAGAGAACACTGAAAGCAACGATCATTTCCAAAACCCAAAAAAATTGCAAACTAAATTGTAAAATTCTAATAAAATTCCTATGTGAACATGCATGTTTGAAAATTCTAACATTCCAGAATCAGGACCTAAATCAATTTCTAGGTCATCTAAACAATTACTAAATGAAATTTGGTCATGGGAAACAATTATTTGGGAAAGCTCTAAACTACACGCCTAAAACAAAATCTAATCAATTTTACAAATTCTAAGAAAATTTCTAGGGAAACCTATGGATGTCCTCTAAATCATATCGAAAGAATCAGCTTAAAAGCATAAAGCATCAAAGAGAAAAAAATTAAACAAACAACAATATCAATTATGCATAACAATGGATATTAGCACAAAAGAAAATTCGTAACTAATTCAAATAAAATCCTAAAAATCAAACTTAACTCCTACAGTTTCTTAAGACAATCAAGATCTACAGAAGAAATTTTCATAACTTTTCGATCATTTTTACTATTTTTAACGCAATTAATCCAAACAACTATTAAAACAGAAAAAAAAAACAAAAATGAATTAAACTAAATTTCACATACCGGCTTCGGAGCGTCGAAACGGTGTAGTTGGAGCTCGTTTTTTCTTGCCAAAAAGTGCGGAAAACCTTTGTTGAAGTTTGTTGGAGAAGATTAAATTCTTGATAACTCTTGAAAATGACTTGAATCCAACTTTGATCTCTCACTTTTTCTCTTCCAAACTCCAATGTCAATCTATAGTTTTTGCACAAATGAATCACCAACTCTTGCTTTGAACCTCTTCACAAGTATATATAGAATGTATTTGAAGACCCTAGAAAGTTCTAGATTGATCCAATGAGAATGTATTTGAAGACCTTAGAAAGTTCTAGATTGATCCAATGAGAATGTATTTGAAGACCCTAGAAAGTTCCAGATTGATCCAATGAGAAAATCAACTTCTCATGTCATGAAAATCTCTTCTTATGCTATGCACATACCATCTCATGTTTTGGCTTGCAATTCACTTGGTTATGAGTTTAAATTCTCTCCAAATGAGATATTGGAGGTGTATGGATGGAAAAGGAGCCTTGCATTTGCTTGGAAGTGTGGTTTTGCAATTGTGCCTTATGGTTCAAGTAACCAATTTACAAAGCAAGTCCTTGAAATAAACCTCAATTCAAAATTGTGGCAATGCCATTGTCTTTAAAATGCATTTTACAATCAAGTTGGTATGTCATATGGCTTATTTGTGACCTCTAACCCCAAATTTAATTTTTTCCACCAAACTTTATTTGACTTATTCCATTTTTTTAGGCCATTTTAAGTGACTTTTTTGAAATAAGCCGTTCAATTCACCATGATGACTTATTTAACCTAAAAATATCATTTTAAGCACATTCCATGTTGAACAATTTTTCATTTGAGAAGTGGAACATGGAGATTTTGACCTATGCTCAAAAATGACCTGTAATTCAACTTTCCCAAAATACCCCTGGATTGCCAAGACCATAACTTGAGTTCTACAAATCCTCTTGAGGACTTCTAGTACTCAAATTAAAGCTAAGATCAAGATCTACAACTCTTATGTTGTCCAAGAATCCATTTGGAAAGTACTTGGTGGGAAAACGTTGCTTGGAAGTCAAGTGACTTTCACAGATAAATTTCAGTATCCTCTGGGGACCCATAACTTGCAAGAACCATAACGTGAGTTCTATAAATCTCATTGAAGACTTCTAGTACTCAAATTAAAACTATTGAGATGTTCTATAAGTTTCATGCAGACCAAGACTTCATTTGAAACTTGCATTTTGATTTATCTGGCTTGGAAGTTAGGCCTGAATTAGGGTTTTTACACTGAAACCCTAATTTAGCAATTCCCCTTCTTCTTGATTTCTCTTGATTTCTCCTTGGTACAACACCACACATATATCCACATATCAAATCATGAATTCCACAACCTTCCATTAAGCCTTGATGCTCTCCAATCAACCATTTGACCTAGGGTTGACCTAGGGTTGACCCAGATGAAACCCTAGTTGACTGTACTTCAACTCTGGCTATTGTACTTGTATCAATGACTTGTCTCATATTCAAAATGACCCTCTATGTCTTCCATGATCTTTGTGCACATTCCATACTCTCAGTCATAGCTCATACTTCCATTGGTGATCTTCAACCTATCCCCAAGATTGGGAGAGAAATCCATTGGTTGACCTTCAAACTTCTCAAAGCTTCAACTCATTTCTTGATTACTTGGATGATCTTGAACTTGAATAAAACCCCTTGATGGGCCTCTTTCTGATAAAAATGGCATTTGATCCCCTGTTAGATGACTTGTTATGTTACGATATACAAATGATTAGACTATGTACATGACTTATTATGCAAATGCCAATGCAATTGAAACATAAACCAAGTGAAATAGGTTGAGCAAATTTTAGGGTGCAACATGAAGGTACAGATGGTTTAGGATCAGATGTTAATACCTGGCGAATTGTTTCTCTGATTTCTTCCACATTAGCTTCTGGAGGATTTTCCTTTTGCTTCTTGTCCTTTTCAGGCTTGTCACCAGCATCATAGGCTTTCCTCTTGGGCTGTGCAATAGATCCTTCCTCAACCTTTCTCTTCCTGTGCCTTTCTCTCAGAAGATTTGGCAATACTTCTCCTTCCTTCTATACTATGTTAGCAGGCAGAGGAATACCATCTCTTAAACATTCAACAATGTATGTCAGAATGATGTGCCTAGGTTCATCAGCACTGAACATAGGAAAATCTGCTAAAGGAATTCTCCTTCTGCTGATGACTTCAGAGTGAAATTTCTTGGGTTTTCCAGCAAGCTCTGAAATGACCTTCATTCTCTTCAGAGTGTTCCCATTTATGACAGATCCTATAACATATGACAGATCCTATAACATGGGACAAATCCTCTGTCACCCCAGCATTAAACAGATGTTTCACAAGACCATTCTCTGTTAGAATGTTTGATATCAGTCTTCCCATAGGGATCGAAGTTCTGATTTTTCCAGCTTTAACCCTTACTTCTTCTCTTGTTTCTTTGATATGGTTCAGAAGATGACTGAACAGAAGATAAGGTAAATCCACCTTTTTTCCTTTACTTATACAGAACATGAAGTACATTTGTTCTGAATTTACATAATCTGATGAGTTAGAAGATTTCCCATGAAAGATTGAACTCATGAAGATCTTAGCCCAGATTCTGTAAACAGGCTTCAGATCTCGGACCTTATTGGATGGTTCTCCAGAAACACAAACTTCTTGAAAAATGTCAGCCAACTCCACACGATCAGTAGCCATACTTGTGATTCCCTCAGTTTCCTTATACTCAAGTAGTTGTCTGATTAATTTTTCAGTGATGACAATTTCCTTCCCAAGAACAGATGAATGAATAAACTTAGGGCAAACTTGAGCGTGTATCCAGAATTCTTTTACCAAAGCTGGATAAACAGGACCCATCATCCTGTCAAAATACTTTTCCTAGTTCTGAGCTTTGATGGTTGAAAGGAGATCAAAACCATTTTCTTTGATGGATTCAAAATCCACAAAGTTCTCGCACATAACTTCAAGTTCTTTGAATGGAGTGAGAAGAGTTCTTACAGGTGCTTTGTACACAACAACAGTTTGGGATGAACCAGCAACATTAGGAGAAGGTGCAGCAACAGTTGAAGTTTTCATCTGAGCAGGTGTTGATGATGGTGAAGCCATTGAAGTTCTTGAGATGCTTCTGGGTTTACGAGAGTTTTTGGGTTTTGAAAAGAGATGGAAACAATAGAGAAGGCAGAAATGCATATGAGAGATGATAAGTGTAAAGTGTGATTTGTGAAGTGTTGTGAGAAATTCTCCTGCCCTTTTGCAATAGCTTCCATGGTCTGCATAAAGAGAGCGAGCTTCTCGCGCACGTCTTGCATCTCGTTCTGCATTTGATCCATGATTCTTCGACAGTTGGTGCGGGTAGAATAGCGGTGCGGGTGCTGATCTGCAATCCTGAAAAGTACCTGGTGCAGAGCAGGAAATAAGACACTATTCAAAGATTACCTGTAATGCAATATGAATATGAATGCAATGCAATGTGTCTGTGCATTAGGGAAATTCATTCCCCTAGTTCTAGTGTGAAGGTGCCTGTGCAGTGACAGTGTTGACAATAGGAATACCAGAGCTGAATCATAGAAAGCCTCATATATTGCAGGGAAAACCAGAATACAATGTCGCTGAGAGTACGATAAGAAGGCATGACCTCAACCAACAATCCTGGTGATGGTCAGCACTTATGCAAATAAAGCATACAAGTTACTACAAGTTACTACATGGAATGATCAAATCCTCCCAAAAGTCTGGTACTCTTCTATCAACTTCTTGGTCTCTGGATGACTTGGTCGATCAAGCAGCCCTTCAACAAGTTGGTTTCTCTTCTTAAGAACACGGCGCACGTCTTCAGCAGTTTCTTCCCATGTGGCTTCTCCGAAGCAATCTTCTAGCTTTCGCTTCTGAGACACCGCTTCATCTCTGGATTTGATTGCTTTGTTCAGTGCATGCTGGACACTGTACCGGGTCATCACTTCTTCCTCACACTTCTTGATGCTGGACTTCAACTTCTCTTCGAGGTCGGAGATTTGCTGCTTCAGCTTATCTTCTCTCATCTTATTGTTGGTGAGAGTAGCATTCCAAGTCTTATTGCAAGAGGAGATTTCTCGGTGTGCTGCGTCGAGCGCCTTCTTTTTGGCTTCCAGCATGTCATGGGAGCTTCTGAACTCTTGCCCCAGACGTTCACGCCTTTTCTTTTCCTCAGTCAACTCAGCCCCTAACCTGTTTAACAGCTCGATTTGTTGTTGGAAAGCATATACGGCCTTGTTTTTCTCACTGCGTACTTGAGATAGCTCTTGCTCTAACCCTTCGTTGATCTTCATCAAGGCTTCTTTTTCTTTCACAGCTTGCTCGTAGACCTCCCTAGAAACAGTAGTTGGCTCTGCTACCGGAATGGGAACGAGAACTGGTGCATCTGGAAATGGCATCCGCAACCGACTTGCTCTCTCCTGGATCCAAACCCTGTAAGGTGCATAGGCCTGACAGTCATTCTTTCCTAACAACGGCTTCCCTCTGCGGTTAATACGCGTCCAGGCATGTTGCAACTTGGCTAATAACTCCCCCTTCACGTCACCTGTGAAGTACAGAGATTCCTGTACTTCTTCCTCCTGAGGTGGATTCTTCAGCGCATATCCGAACTGACGAATGAATAGAGAAGGGTTGTAGTTGATACACCCTTTTCTTCCTATCAGCGGCACATTAGGGTACCCAGAACAACTGAAGATGAGCTCAGATCCCAACAGGTCTCGATCAAACCACACAACGTCTTCGGAATATAGCCTCATCAGGCGCTCGGACCAACTGGCTGAGGTTGCACTGTCTACAAATGGTCCCTTCATGGGGAGGTGACTTTTGAACCACATATTTAATAGAGGAGCACAGCAGTAAACAACTTTTCCCCTTCGGTTTTCATTCTTATAGTGCAATGAATGGTAGAAGTCTCCGATCAACGTTGGCACTGGGTTGCCTGCAGCAAACAGATAGAAAGCATCCAGATCTACAAAGTTGGGCAAGTTAGGAAACAGCACAATTCCATAAATGCATAAAGCCAAAATAGCATTGAAAACCACCCAACAACCGTTCTTGGCGTACTCTTGAGCCTTGCCAACCAGAAAATCCAGAGAGAAACCGGGAACCCCGAGCCAAGAGGTCACTAACAACTCAGCAGCATTCATATGCAAGGCTTTGGCTAAGTCCTCCAACTTGGGCTCAGCAGCAGAGTGAATAAAGGGAACCTTGTTCTGCACGGGAAGCTCAGTAAACTCCACATACTCCTCAATGGTAGGCCCTAGAATGAAGTCAGCAAAAGTAAAACATCTCAATGCGGGGTCATAGAACTGCATCAAGGTGTATAGCCCGTTCATCTCATCAGCAGTGGGCTTGCAGACTAATCTCAGTAATCTCCCATGACTCATTCTGAAGCTTCTCCTAACCTCCTCATCGGCAAGAGATATCAGACCAAGCAAAGAAGTAATATCAGGTGAAGGCAGCTTATACGCAACTGTTTTCCTTAAACTAGCCATAGTCAATACTCAGAAGTCTGGGCACTAGAACCGGGGAATATGCAAATGCACCTGCAGCACAGACACACGTTAGTGAAATGCGAGTGGTAATGGATATGCAGACAATGCAATGCAAGTAACATGCAACAGGGACCAAAGCTGTAGCTGAATAGCCTGAACCCAATCAAGAAAGGTCTCAGATAGACCATCCAGAAGTCATCAAACCCTGGTCTCAGATAGACCTAAAACAAAGCTCCAACACTGGTCTCTGACAGACCTCAAATCATAACTCCAACTGGTCTCTGGCAGACCTCAGAACTATCCACCTGGTCTCTGACAGACCTCATAACACATCTCCGAATGGTCTCTGACAGACCTCAGAACACATCTCCAAATGGTCTCTGACAGACCTCATAACACATCTCCAAATGGTCTCTGATAGACTTCCTAACTCTCCATAAATACCCAGGATCTTTGATCAAGAAATAACCGGTAGTCTGAAGGTCTAGTTACTTGCATAACCCCAAACCCTCTCACAGGTGGATGTCCTAGTAACTGACAAAGGTATGGCATCCTATGCGGTCGTCGGCGTCACAGACTTTCAGGATTGATGATACGATTCCCAGAAGGAGTGGCATCATCAAATCCTGAAGAGGCCTCACTTAGCCAACTTCCAAATGATCGGTTCCCGGAGTCGACAATTCAGCTGACCAACAACCCCTTCGACCCAAAGGGTAGAAAAAGAAGCCAACCAGAAGAACCTCGTCCGAGTGTAGATTTCATGAGACACTAATGCAAGCAAAGCCGGCACGCGCCCACTACTTTCTACTCTAATTCTAGGTGCACTCAAGCCCAGGTCCGGCTTATCTCTCAATCAGAACACCCGTCACACCCCAATACCGCAGTAATAATCAATATATATAATACTGAAAATAAAGGTCAGAAATATAAATCCATACAAAATCCTCGACGGGAAAACAAGCGTTAGGTTGACTCTCTCAAAGGGACGTTGGATCCCAAATGCATAAGAACCATCACAGTCCTTAGCAGCCAGGGGACGTTGGATCCCCAGCAGAGTCGCCAGCTGTCGCTACTGCGAAAATCGGCGCCGGCTGAACAGAAGAGTCGCCACCGTGCGTTATTTATCCCACGGGAGGGAAAGGAAACGCTCAGAGTAAACCTCGCACAACACGGGAAAGGTATGGTCGTCGCAACCAAAACCTGGATTCGGGAGTCGGTTACGCAAGGGGAAGGTATTAGCACCCCTCACGTCCGTCGTACTCGACGGGATCCACGCTTGTTTTCGGGTATGGACTGTTATTCTATCTACTCTAAAGGTCAGGAGTTAAAAAGAAAGTAAAAAATGACTCGGCAAAGTATCGCACTTTATGCCTACGTATTCCCGTCTGGAACGAGAAATCAGAGTCAACGTAGTTCGCCTACCTACAGGAAAGGAAGGGAAGGTTGCTCGCTAGGATATCGCATCCTATGCCTACGTACTTTCATACAGCATGAAAGATCAGAGCAAACGTAGTTCGGGCCACGTACGACACAAGTCTGTCTTGGTTGATTTTATTCCTTCTGAAAAAGGTTTTCTTGATTAACAGTCCCGGCGGACAAAAATGACGCTTTGATGAGTTCACCTTCTTTTACGGAAGAAGTGTCTTTTATTGTGTTTGAAATCTTATTGTGTTTTTCTGTTTGTTTTGAGGCAGAAGAGACAGAACTCTAACCTATGGTTGCGAAGGGAAACAAACTAACCTAATGTTATCATGCATGGGTTAAGACCTAGTGTCTATCATGCTCCTCTCTTGCACAGAGAGAAACAGAGATCCTACGGGATAGGCAGAAACAGAAACAGTATCAGATATATACAGTAAAACAGTAAAATGCATGGATGCAACAGTACAAGCGAGGCAAGGGAGTCCCACTCAACCTCGAACCTGGAAAACAATAGGCGAAAGTGAACAGGCTTCACTTTCAACCCAACAGGGTAAACAGCAAACAATACAGTCCAGAAAACCAATCAATACATCAGTAATGAAATACAACAGCAAAAGAAACAACATCAGCAGCTCTGAATCAACATCTGGCTTCAAGCAATCTCCAATCATTTATGGGTTTCAACAAAGCATCAATCTCCATCTTCATGGCCTTCAGGCAAGGGCTTTGATCATCAGTCTCCTATAAGCAATGGCTTTTCTTCAAGTCTCCAATCTTCAGGGATGAACATCAGTCAACAAGAGGAGATAAATGTTAAACAGTAAACTGCCTACCAAGGGTGGCACATTAACTGTTAACATTATGCAGACAGGTTTCTCTCAAAAGTTCTATCCTCCAAATACTTTCACTGATCCTTCCAAAGGAAGGAGGTGGACATTTGAAAGAAACTTTGAATCATGGAGAAAGGATAGAGGCAAACAAAGCCATCTATGTTTGAGAAGCAAGCTTTCTAATCTAGAGCTCTGCCTAGCTCCTAAACCCTAGTCTCCTCAGCAACTGCTAGCAAGAACCTCCTTTCCAACTCTGGCAGTTGACCTTCAATCTCTGGATCTCCAATGGTCTTCATCTCCTCAAACCTTCAGCTCTCCCAAGTCCCCAGACAATCCCAATACCCATGCAAGCAAGCAATAATCCCCAGAGGGCACACCACACCAGTCAATCAGATATACAGTATATTAATAGCAGTAGGGGAATCCTGACTTTTTCTAAGGGATCTAACAACTACCCATAGCCCCTATAGTTCCATAACTAAACTAGTCAAGCTCTAAGTCCTAAGGGAAAAGAATCAAATCTCCTAAGTCATCACCTAAACCCTAGTTTTATCCATGTTATCCATACTTACACTAAACACCTAAATTTAATTTCTAAAAAGGGGTACTAAATTGAATCTACAAGTTTAATGTCTAACCTAAACAACCTAAAAAGAATGGATGAAAAATATGAAAGTATCTAATAGAACAAAAATTAATAAAATCATGTATGAAATGAGACCATTTAAAATGTTATTTATTTAGAAAATATGGGAAAAATATCAAATAAAAAATAAAATGCCATTTTTATTTTTTATAATTTTCTAGACATCTTAAGGAAAAATATGCAAAAAGAATGAATTAAAAATAATGATTTTTCTATTTGTTATGAATTTTTTAAAATGAATGAAAAATTTAAAGAAAATAAAAGAAAATATAAAGAAATAAGATGGAGGGGGGTGAAAATAGCAGGAAAACCAAGTTCAGCGCGTTGGGCTTATGAAATTGGGGGGTGCGGATAGCTATCTGAGCCCAATCCCCCCCAATTAGTGAAACGGTGCGTTTGGGATTTTAAATTTTCCCACCAGATTGAAGCTTTAATCATGGTCGTTGGATACTCTCCCCAGGTCAAAAGTCCAACCTCCATCGTACGGCCCCCCACCCTTCTTCAACCTCCAGCGTCTAGGGTTTCAGAAACCCTCCATGCATGATCCCATCTTCAAGCATTCGGTTCTCTCTCATCTCCCCATAAAAATCAAAACTACAAACACCAAACTTGCTTCATTTTCCCCGTAGAATGCAACTACATCATCAGTTTTTGTTAAATCTCACCCAATCAGTAAACACGATAGCTTCCCTTCCATGGCTGCCTCAAATCTGACCTTCACCAAACCCTAATCTCTTGCTAACAGAACATTAATCAAGCATCACGGATCACGCTACACTAATCCAAATGAGCCACCACTCACTAATCTTCTGGCTAGGGCTCAAAACAGTTTAATGGCTTATGCAAGAATCTTCACCAATTCACACTAAAAGCTTCAGGATTAATCCTCTAACCACCTAGGTCATTATTACCCTAACAAATTTATGCCATGCTAACTACATCAAGCCAATTTGGACAGAGAACATACCTGGTATAATTTGGAAAACAGAATGATGAATCCTTCACCTCGAGCTCAGCAATGGCTTAAACTTGATCAATGTGCTGGGATCTTGATTCTGTATGCATCTACACTTGCCCAAACACTCTGAATTCTTGTAATGGATTCTTCTTGCACTTTTGAGAATGGACTTGCAACACGCGAGTTTGGCACTATTTCCACTGGATCTTGCTTGAAACTGGTTATGTGATGATTGTAGAGAATGATGGGATCAAGAATTTTGCAAAATGATCAAGATTTGAGGGAGTTTGAGTAGTTTATGCAAGAATGAGAAAATGGATGAAAATGGAGATTTTGGACAAATGGGAGCACCAACCCTTGCATGAATCAGCTTGCATGAATATATAGGTTGCATTAGAACTTCCTAGAACATTGGAGAAATTTCCCTTACACTTTCCCTTTTCAATTTGGATTATGTCACTTTCAAATCAAGCATCCATGAATAACTCTTAAATTATGACCTAAACTCAAAATTCCACTTTGGCCAATGTCTTTAAAATGCTTTTTCCATTCAAAATGACCTATAATTTTGCATCATTTGGCCAAGATATGAAAAATACCATTTTTTAAGCCATTTTCCTTCATTAAATTCACCAATTTTGAAACCTTGTGCTATGGACATTTCCAATCTCTCATGGTCACTTTTCTAGACTCAAAATGTCATTTGGAGCAAGTTTTATGTTGTAAGTTTTTCCATTTGAGGCCTCCTTGTATGAGTTTTGGGCATAGGTTAAAATGACCTGTAATTTACAAATGACCAAAATACCCTTTGCTTGCCAAGACCACAAGTTGAGTTCCACACATCATATGAAGGCATACTATACCATTCTAGAAAGCTAAGACAATGAGGAACAATTCTTATGTTGACTAGAAATTCATTTGAAATCTCCTTGAGGGTTAAAAATAGCTTGGAAGTCAACTCACTTTCACAGACAAAATTTCAGACACCTCAGATGACCTGTAACTTGCAAGGACCATAACGTGAGTTCTATAAATCTCCTTAATGTCTTCCACCACTCAAATTAAAGGTCTTGAGATCCTCTACAAGTTTCATGTTGGCCAAGGATCCATTTGAAGCTTGCATTTTGACTTATTTTGCTTGGAAATTTGACCTAAACTAGGGGATTTTACAGAGAAACCCTAATTTAGAAACTCCTCCTCTCCTTGATTTCTCTTGATTCCTGCTTAGCACAACAACATATCCTTATTCTCCATGTCAAATGATGAACCCCACATCCCTACAATAGCCCTTAATGCCTTTAAATCAATCAATTGACCTAGGGTTGACCTAGGGTTGACCCAGATGAAACCCTAGTTGACTGTCTTCACTTGCCACTCTTGTGATCACATCAACAACTTGTTTTCTTCCCCAAATGACTTTCTAAGTCCTCCAAGATGTCTAGATACTCCCCATGCTCTCCATTCACAACTCATAATTCCCTTGTTGACCCTCAGGTACCCTCAGATAGGAGATAGACTCAAGGCTTGATCTGCTGAACTCTTTGCTTTCAAATTCTTTCTTGATGACTTGAATGAGATGGAATTAGGATAATAACCTCTTGATAGGCCTCTAGGGATGATAATAATGATTGGTCCCCTGTTGAATGACTTGTTATGCTTATGTTATGCAGATGAGTAACCTATGTACATGACTCTATATGCAAATGCTAATGACATTGAAACATAAACCAAGTGAATAAGGTTGGGCAAATTTTAGGGTGCAACAGAATGTTCTTGTTATATCTTCTGATATTTTCCAATGTACTTTCGCTCTGTTATGTTAAATGAATCAGTCTGTTATTCTCCATTGAATTATCTATTTTTTTGTTCCTTTTATTTGTCTTTGTTAAAAGTTTTTACTTTTTGCTTATGACAAAAAAGGGGGAGAAAATAAAGATCTGAACTGTTTAATATAATTTCACTAGAATGAATCTTCAGACATATCTACTCTTTCTAATATCTAAATTGACTATTTCAGAACATTTGATAAGAACACTCTATAAAAGGATCTCTGAGTCTCTCGGATCTTTTTTTTATCAAACTCTGAATCTCATATCTGCAAGATATTCTGACCCTTAATTATTACAAAGACAAACAAGATCTGACTCTAAAGATTACTCAAGATAAAAAGGGAAGTTTCTATTCCTTTTTCATATTCATCTCAGGGGGAGATTCATCATCTCAGGGGGAGTTATAATTCTTTATGTTCAATTAAATAAAATTTCTGATACTTTTTGTCATCATCAAAAAGGGGGAGATTGTTAGAACACAGATTGGTTCTTAATAATTACTCTTTGTTTTGATGATAACTGTTAGGAAATTTATATTTAAGAATTATATACTCTAAAATTTGTTTGAGAGTTTTACTACAGATTGAAATTATATTAACTCTCTAGAAGCAAATCTGCCTTGAATACAAGAAGTTATTCTGACTCTGAAGCGCCAGATGCACCTTACAGAAGAATCTGTTTACTCCTCACAGAAGATCCTGAGCGTAGTCTCCAGAAGGATCTGAAGAAAGAAGCTCCAGAACATTCTGAGTCAGAAGCATCTGAAGATAGTCAGAAGCATCTGAAGCTGAAGCATCAGAAGTATAGAAGAATATTGATTGAAGAGTTTTTCAAAGCATTAGTCCACAGAAGTTTCTGAAAGTACCTACGCTGCCAAGTACTGAAGTTCTGTGTCAAAATGCTCTGATGATCAATGCGCTAGAAGCACACACGCTGCAGAAGACTCTGATACAGCTAGTTCTGAATCTCATTAGAAGATTCTGATCCATTCAGACTCTGAAGAACTTGCTGAAACTGAAGAAGTATTTTCAAGAATATATCCGTTGGAACTATTCAACGTCTCTTTCCTTATTTGTGCTAGACAAACTTACACAGACAAAAAGGATTTTTCTGTGCCATCTATTTCAAGGAAATGTCAGTTGATGTGAAGACAAAAAGGCTCAGACCTTTTGGGACTCTCTTTTCAACGTTCAGCTTGCATGGTTCAGCTGCCTATAAAAGGAGATCTTCACTTCATTCTTCAGTTACACACACTTGCTGAAAAGAATTCATAATATTCTAAAAGCTCTCATTCTTATTCTTCATAGAATCTCATTGTACTTAAACTTAAGAGAAAAATCACTGTTGTGATAAAAGCTTTATAGAAGCATTAAAAACTCTTGTATTTAATTTACATTGATTGTAAAGGATATTCCTTAAGAGGATTCAGTTAGAATCAGTAGCTCTTGAGAAGACTAAGAACTGTTGTTCTTAGGTGATACTATTGTAATCAGTTTGATTTAATAGTGGATTAAGTCCTTGTTGAGAAAGGCAAATCACTCTGGAAGGGTGGACTGGAGTAGTTGTTAAACGAACCAGGATAAAAATAATTGTGTGATTATTTTCAAGTCTTAATTTTCCATACTTATTCAATCCCCCCCTTTCTAAGTATTATCTCACCTTCACATACCTTTTCCCGTCTTTGCGTTAGGTTTACTTCGAGCGTTCCCTTTCCCTCCTTTGGGATAAATAACGCACGGTGGCGACTCTTCTGTCAGCCGGCGCCGATTTTCGCAGTAGCGACAAGTTGCATCTGGCGTAGCTTCTTCTTGAGCTTTCTCTACCTCTAGTTTCTCAGATTTTATGAGAATAACTTCTCCATCTGCAGAGTTTTCAATCTGCTTTGGCTTTTGATTGCCAAGCTTATCATCAAATCTAACATGTATAGATTCCTCCACAATTCGTGTCTCAGTATTGTATACTCTTTAGCCTTTAGAGCGTTCAGAATATCCAAGCATGAAAAACTTTTGTGCTTTAGAATTAAACTTGTTAAGATTCTCTTTAGTGTTTAGTATAAAACAAATACATCCAAAAGGATGGAAATAAGAAATGTTTGGCTTTCTATTCCTCCACAATTCACAAGGAGTCTTTTCTAGAAGAGGTCTAATTAACACTTTGTTCTGAATGTAACATGCTGTGTTAATTGCCTCTGCCCAAAAATGTTTTGCCATGTTAGTCTCATTGATCATGGTTCTGGACATCTCTTGCAAAGTTCTATTTTTCCTCTCTACAACTCCATTCTGTTGTGGAGTTCTAGGACAAGAGAAATCATGAGCAATGCCATTTTCATTAAAATATTTTTCAAAATGTTTGTTTTCAAATTCACCACCATGATCACTTCTGACTTTAACAATTTTGAAATCTTTTTCGGTTTGGACTTGTTTGCAGAAGTCAAAGAACACAGAATGTGACTCATCCTTGTGTTTTAGGAATTTTACCTATGTCCATCTGCTGTAGTCATCAACAATGACTAATCCATACTTCTTTCCTCTGATGGATGCAGTTTTCACTGGTCCAAACAGATCAATGTGAAGTAACTCTAATGGTTTTGAAGTTGAAACAACATTTTTGGATTTAAAAGATGATTTTGAAAATTTTCCTTTCTGACATGCTTCACAAAGAGCATCTGAGTTGAACTTCAGATCAGGAAGTCCTCTGACCAGATTAAGCTTGTTAATCTAAGATATACGTCTCATATTAATATGATCCAATCTTCTGTGCCAGACCCATTGCTCCTCATTAACAGACATAAGGCATTTAACAATCTTAACCTTAAGTTCTGAAAGACTAATTTTATAAATGTTGTTTTTCCTTTTACCATTAAAGAGGATTGAGCCATCCTTTTGACTAACAGCTTTGCAACACTTCTGATTAAATATAATGTCATAACCATTGTCACTTAATTGACTTATGGATAATAGATTATGAGCTAACCCTTCAACAAGCAAGACATTAGTTATGGAAGGAAGTTTACCATTGCCTATGGTTCCAGAGCCAATTATTTTGCCCTTCTGATTCCCTCCAAACTTGACATCTCCTCCAGATCTAAGCTCCAGACTTTGGAACATAGACCTTTTTCCCGTCATATGTCGTGAGCATCCAGAGTCCAGGTACCATGACTGGAGTCTTGACTTTGCTGCTAAGGATGTCTACAACATAGATTATCTTATCCTTAGGTACCCAAATTTTCTTGGGTCCTTTTTGGTTAGTTGCCTTAAAGCTTTTTCTGAACTTCTGTCTTTCAACATAAGACTTGTTCTGATTAGCTTTAGCTTTATTAAGCACAGGTATGTTTTGATTAGAACTTGTGTGTTTAATATTATTCAAGTGACCAAATGTAAATTGAGAATATAAAGGAGGATACTTGATATCCATTTTATCTACAGATTTTGGATTTGAATCTTCATAAGAGAAAGATTTATATCCAACACCTTTTCTATAGTTTTTGCTAATACCATAGATCATTGAAGCCATTTTGCTTCTATCTAGGCTTTTAGTTAGAAACTTCCTGAAACTATAGTCATACTCTTGTAAAATATTTTTAGAGCATGATTCAGATTTTGAATCAGAGTTTAGTTGAGCAGTTTCTAAATTATTTTTCAATTGAAGATTTTCAGCTTTTAGTTCAGCTATTTCTGATTCAAACTTGTTACTCTCAAATTCAATATGCTTTAGAAGCGTTTTATATTTGATTTTAACTCTACTATAGTTTTCGAGAATATCAGATAAACTTTCAACAAGTTCCTGTCTAGTAAGTTCAACAAATACTTCCTCAGAATCATATTATGATTCTGATCCAGATGATTCAGCATTATCCTCAATGTCAGCCATGAATGCTACATTTGCACATTCCTCTTCTGACTTTGATGACGAATCAGATGCATCTGAGTCATCCCAGGTAGCCATCAAAACTTTCTTTTTGTGATATGACTTTCCTTTTGGGTTCTCCTTCTGATGCTTTAGACAATCACTCTTGTAGTGCCCAGGTTCTTTGCATTCATAGCAAACAACCTCTCTTTTTCTAGATCATCTGTGTCCAGAGGATTCTCCAGATCTTCTGTATCCAGAGTGTTCTCCAGATCTTCTGTGCCCAGAAGATTCTTTGTGTTGATCTGGTTTTCTAATGTTCTTGAACTTCCTTTGCTTATTCTTCCAGAGTTTATTGATTCTTCTGGATAGCAAGGATAGTTCTTCTTCATCTTCAGAAGCAGACTCTTCAGAGCTTTCTTCTAATACCTGCAATGCTTCAACAGCTTTATTAGATTTTAACGCAATTGACTTACCTTTATTTAGAGGCTCATCTTCCTCTAGTTCAATCTCATGACTCCTTAGAGAACTGATTAGTTCCTCCAGCGTAATCTTGTTCAGATCCTTTGTCAGCTTCAGAGCAGTGACCATGGGTCTCCATCTGGTTGGCAAGCTTCTGATTATTTTCTTGACATGATCTGCTGTAGAGTAACCCTTGTCCAGAACCTTTAGGCCAGCAGTGAGAATCTGGAATCTGGAAAACATTGCTTCAATAGATTCAGATTCTTCCATCTTGAAAGCTTCATACTTCTGGATCAGCGTCAGAGCCTTGGTTTCTTTAACTTGAGAGTTCCCTTCATGAGTCATCTTCAGGGATTCAAATATATCAAAGGCAGTTTTTTTGTTGGTTATTTTCTCCTACTCAGTATGAGATATAGCATTTAGCAATATAGATCTAGCCTTATGGTGATTTCTGAATTCCTTCTTTTGCTCCTCAGTCATTGATTTTCTGTCAACTTTCTTGCCATTCCCATCCGTTGGATGAACATATCCATCAATAACTAAGTCCCAAAGATCAGCATCAAATCCTAGAAAGAAACTTTCCCGTCTATCTTTCCAATAATCAAATTTCTCTCCATCAAACATGGGAGGTTTTGTGCTGACTCTTTCTTCATATCTGTTGTTGTTGGGTGTTGAAGTTTCAGCAACCATAATGTATATCAACCAAAAGTATCAAGAGTTTTTCCCACTGGATCTTTTCTGGTCACGGTTAAGTGATAGCACAAACAGAACCGGAGCTCTGATGCCAACTGAAGGTGAGAAAAACACTTAGAAGGGGGGGTTGAATAAGAGTTTTTAAGAAATATGGTTTTAAAAACAACTCAAGATTTTTATCTTGGTTCGTTGAACTCAACTACTCCAGTCCACCTTATCAAAGATGATTTGCCTTTCTCTGCAAGGACTTAATCCACTATTGATCAATTGATTACAATAGATAGCACTAAGAACAACTGTCTTAGTCTTCTCAAGAACTACTGGCCACACCTTGTTCTTCTTAAGGAACTTCTTACAATTTAATGTAAACTAAGAAGTGTTTGAATGCTTCTAATAAGCTGTATCACAACTGTGATGTTTACACTTAAGATTAAGTATAACAAAAACTATATAGTTTTATGAAAGATCAAATGAGTAAGATCTTGTGAGATATTCTCTTTTATTAATCAAGCGTGTATTTCTTTCTGAGTGATCTAGCAATGAGCAAATGATAAGTGGTGAATTAGCAACCTCAAATGTTGAAGTAGTTCTCCTTTTATAGCTTTTTCAAATGCTTTGAGTGATGTGCAGCTGAATATAATATTTGATTGTATGACTTTTCATCACCAAAAGTATGGGCAGAGATATACTTTCTGCAGAAAGGTATGATTGTAGAAGCCTTGGGATTTGCACCACGTCACTTCTTTGGACAAATTATCCGTTGGTTACTTTGGAAGTAGCACCACGTCTAATCAAGTTTACAGCTTCTTCAACAAGCTTTCTTCAAGATGAAGTCTTCATAATCTGCACTTCAGAACTTGTAGTAAGCTTAAAAGGTATGGAATGCTTTAAGATGATCAGAGCTTAAGATGAATGATAAGTTCAGAGTCTTGATAGATGATCAGATCTTTGATGTATCAGAGCCTCAATCTTGATTAGATTCTTCATCAGAATATGCAGCAGTATGTGCTTTGAGCGTGAATATTAATGATAAGAGTCTGGTAACCAAAGCCTCTGAGTTTGTAGTGAAAAGAACTTCAGAGTCTGATAAGATCAGATCTTTCAACTTTTGTATACTTCTTTCATTAACACTTCAGATCATTCTGTAGCTTCTGCTTCAGATCCTTCTGGCAGCGCTTCAGAATCTTCTGATAGTCTTGCATCTGATACTTCATAGCTTTGCATAGTTTCTTTGTACTTATGTATTTTGCTTCATTAAGAGTATTTAATTTTATACCTGAAACAATGATACTTAGAACAAATTTTTAGAGTGTATGTTTTCTCACTACAAAATTCCATAACAGTTATCATCAAAACATAGAGATATAAGAAACACCAATCTGTGTTCTAACAGAGACATGTTATTGAAAATCATTCTTCGATTTAATCATGTCGCACAGACCAAAGAAAGGTGGGATCTCATCTTAATCGCAGAGATTATGTCGATTAATCGAAGGTAGCCTATCACGATCCCAAAGTAAATAAAATGACCCAAATGGTCATTTTCCATATATTTGAAATTGAGAAGGTTATCGAATTTGATAAAACGGCGGTTACAAATTGAAAGATTTCATGGATCGAGAAAATCAAATAAAAATCGAAATGAAGAAGAAATGAGGAGAGAAAAAAATAGGTGGTCTCAGACAAACCGTTATATATCAATAATTTGATCGATAATAGGTTTTGTGGTCTCGTCATCGACCTAAACGAGATAATGTGAACACAAAGCCTCAAAGATAAATGAAACACTAAAATCTAACTCTTAGAATAATATATTAAAACTTTAAAAACTAAAAATTAGAAAAATATACGCACTCTAAAATTTAATTAGAAAAATATATTTACAAAATTTCTAAAAACTAGATTAGAAAAATATATAAACAAACTCTAAAATGCTATTTAGAAGAAAATATATAAATTAAAAATAAAAGGGGGTGTGTTTGAAAGGAATGGAGGTTTAAGGAAGAGCATGGGCTTATGAGCAACATGTAGCTCGACCCCAACACTAAACTCAAAGCAAATGTTTTTTTAATAAGTAATAAAAAACTGAAAAGAAAAAGAAGCACCCCAAGAGCCCCACCGATACAATGCCTCAGGTCAACAAACCACCCACACAAACCATTTATTCCGAAGAAAAATCAGCATAATGCCAAAGACATAAAAAAAAGAAAAGAAACATTCCTCAAACAGAAATCGACAATGAATCCTCCTTCTTTCTCAAAGCCAAAAAAAAAAACTAGCTACAAAACGGCAACGACATCGAAAAAATGCGAATGAAATCAACTCAATCTTCAGTCACTCCTTGTTCGCGACATTCGTCCGTCCTGTTTTTTGTTTTCATGTTTTCCGTTTGCAAATTAGGATTTCGGTGAATCCTTCTTCTTCTACCCACTTTCTGATCTGTTTTTCTTTCTGGAATTATTTAGTTGGGGAGAAATTTGAAAGAGGAAAATGAAAAGGGTTTGTGAAAATGGTTGAGGAAAGAGACAAGGAATTTGGGTTTGTTGTTGTAGATTGAGAAGATGAGGCTCACGGGTTTTGAATGTATGCCGAATGGTGTTGCTGGGAAGAAGATGGGAAGAAAAATGACGTATAGAAGAATGAGGGTAAGGGGTTGCACAGAGAATACGAGTGGAGGCGACGGTGTCGGAGGAATAGGGATTGGATTTGTGAAGGGGCGGCTAGGTTAAAATTTGGGAAGATGATGAACAGTAAATTTGCCAGGATTTTTTCTTTTCAACGTGTCTCCCTCTGCTTTATACTGATCCTTCTTTTTAATTTTTCTTTTTTAATTCTATTTATAATTCTATTTTCTTTTCTATTTAAAAACAATAATTCTAATTCTATTTCAATTAATTAATTCTATTCTAACTAATATTCTAATCCTATTTCTAAATTGTAATTAATTTCTAAATTAAATTCTAATTCTATTTCTAATTAAATCAAATTAACTAATAATTCGAATTCTAATCTATTTCTAATAAAAATACTAATTCTAATGCTATTTCTAAATTCTAATTAGTTCTTAAATAAAATTCTAATTCTAATGCTATTTCTAAATCCTAAATTCTAATTAATTCTATTTTCTAATTTAAAAATCTAATCTAATTTTTAATTAAAAATATAATCTAATTTTTAATTAAAAATCTAATCTAATTTCAAATTAATTAATATTACAACCTTACTATTATATTATATTAACATAACTAAATGTTAAACTAATTATTAACTATTTAAAACTAATATTAAAGAAAGCTAAATAAAATCCTAACTAACCTAAACAAATCAAAATTAAACATAAATTAACAAACGACTGTTAAAAATAAATCACTAAATGCAACGAAATAAAAAACGAATGAAAGGGTCGAACACCGAAATGCTTGAAAGTGAGAAACTAACGCAACAAATTATCAGCATAGACTAAACCACTCGGAAGAATACGACCTTCATTCGATCTCGAAATAAAACTTATCATTTGAACTAGTTTAAATTATCTAAAATGCGAACAAAGCGGATGTAATTCCGATAAACCTAATCCGGCTTATAACATGGACAGTATGCGAGAAATGATCGACCTAGATGATATGCAGATGAATGCGAAACGAGAGCCAGTCAAAGTTAGAAAACGTGAGGGGAAATTTTGGGGTGCAACAGCTGCCCCTATTCAAACAACTTGGATCTGAAGGGATGAAAAGCAACCGCTTTCAGACATTCAAGGTAAAAGGTGATTGAATACAAAAAGAACCCGGAAATTTGCACATAGTGGATATATAGAGTGGAGAGACTACCAGCCAAAAGTGGACTTAAAAGAAACTGGTACCAACCAAAAGTTGGGATAACCGAAACAGTAACTGATCAGAATGATAATAAGGGCTACTAACAAAAAGTCAGGATCACCAGTGAACCATATCTAAAAGTTATGAGGAAGAGGCTACTAACCAAAAGTTAGGATCACCCAGAGAATAATAACCAAACGTTATGAGAAAGAGGCTATTAACCAAAAGTTAGGATCACCCAGACGCCGACCGAAGGCGAATACACAAATAATAAAGACTACCAACCAAAAGTTGGGATCGTCCAAAAGCTCCTCAACCAAGAGTTGGGATACACAGGAAGGTGAATCAACCGAATCACAACCTGAAAGGAGAATAACTCCGCTGGGGAAACAATAGAGGACTACCAAACAAAAGTTGGGATAACATCCACAAAACGAAGAACTACCAACTAAAATTTGGGATAACATCCACAAAACGAAGGACTACCAACCAAAAGTTGGGATAACATCCACAAAACAACGGACTACCAACCAAAAGCTGGGATATCATCCAAAAAACAATGAACTACCAACCAAAAGTTGGGATAGCATCCAGAAAACGAAGGACTACCAACCAAAAGTTGGGATAACATCTTGTTGTACCCCAAAATTTGACCAACCTTTTTCTTTGCTTGGCTTATGTTTCATTTCATCTTTAGCATTTGCATTTCATAGCTTTGTCTTCTACATGTGATCAAGAGAGGTGTGTCATTCAAGAGAACAGTTTCAAGGGTTTCAAGCTCAAGCATGAGTGCTTATTCAAGCTGTCAAGTGATTAGAATCATTAGGAAATGGTCAAAGGTCTTTGAAAGAGAAGGTTGATGGTTGTTGCTTATCTCCTATCTTGGGGATCAATAGAAGATCATTAGGGGTTCACAAGTTCATGGTTATGGATAAGAGATGTTTTAGAAGCTTATTGAGTGCTCTAGAAGTCATTGTGGAGCTCATCTAAACATTTATTTCACTTGCAAGAGGTCACAATCAAGGGATGTGCACTTAGGGTTTCATCTGGTCAACTCAGGGTCAACTGTGGACCTGAGGGAGCTTGAGACTTAGTTCTAAGTCACTGGAGTCATGGGAAGTTATGTAAGACATCTAAGATGTCATTTCAATTCAAATAAAGAAGAATCAAGAGTTCAAGAAGTTACTAAATTAGGGTTTCAAAGGATCCCAGTGTAAAATCCTCTTTCTTTAGTGCCTAACTTCAAGGACAAGTTACCTGATGATACAAGTTCAATCTCATTTTCTTATGAACATGAAACCTATAAGGCATATTCTAAGCTTTCATTTGAGTACTAGAAATCATCCATTGGGTTTGTGGAACTCAAGTTATGATGCCAAAAAGTTATAGGTCTCAGATGAACATATTTTTGGTCAACAAAAGTCAACTCACTTCCAAGACACTTTTGACCTAGGATCAAGTTTCGCCTCAACTTTTGGTGAACATGAAAGTTGTTCATCATGATCTTAGATTTCCAAAAAGTCCTAGAAGTCCTTGATATCATTTGTGGAACTCAAGTTATGGATCTTACAAGGTAAGGGTATTTTGGGAAACTTTGATTATATGCCATTTTCATTAAGGGTCATTTTCATGCACTTGTGCACTTCAAATGGAACTTTAAGCAACATGAATGTTTCTCCTTAGGACCTCTTTTAAACCATGAAACTCAAGGATTATCTGAATTATGCTTGGTTATGGACATTGGGTGAGAAATTTCAAGTGAAAATGAACTTTAAATCATGGTTTGAATTGGATACATTATGGGTCATTTTTATGCCTTATTTTTGTCCAATTCTCTTCACAATACACTCAAGGCAAGAATGCACAAATTGGTTTGGCACCAAATGGCAAGAAACACATGCATTTTTCAATTACTTCACAAAGAAAATTCAAATTCAAACTTCAAAATTAGATCACATACAAAGCCTAATCCAATCCTCATGTAAAATTTAACTTGCAAGCTGCAGAATAAGGGAGTTTTGGTGTGTTTAGACAAGCTTTTTACGTGTGCATGAATCAATTGCCATTTCGGGAATTTTTTCCAATTCAGCAAATCAAGGCTTCATGGGTCTTCCATTTCATTCCAAATCCATCATATAAAAGTTCAGAATTCATTTGGAGAGCTCAGAAGCGCATTTTGGAGCAAGAGAGAGCAACTTCCATTTTCAAATTCTACAAGAAAATTCCAAATCGTGTTTTCAATTTCACAACATTCAACTTCAATTGAGGTGTGATTCTTCTTCCTTGAGCAATTGGAGTGGATCTGGACGGTTTGAAGCAAGCTAGCAAGTAGTTGAAGCACCAACGGAGTGTCTCCATTCAGTAAGTTTCTCCTTCACTTTTCTCTCATTCTAGAGCATGATCTAGGTCCATATTGGCTGCATCTGAAGCCCTACCTCGTGTAGGCCATGTTTGATTGCTTAATTGTCATGTTTGATGAAGTTTTCAGATATGCATCTCAACTTTGATCCGTTCGATTCTCTTTATTTAGCCATGTTTACGACCAATGGATCATGGATTTGGAATGTACATAAGCTCAGCTTCATTTTGATATAATGTTTGCCAAGTTTGGTGAGATTTTGGTCGCCTGAGCTCCGGCTTGCTCGCAGGAGAAGATGACCGGAGCTAGGGCTCTGGCATCTGGTCTTAAACCCTCAGGGCTGACGTGTTTGGGTTTGAATCATTGACCAGATGAGTTGAATGGGGCATATCTGCTTGACTGGCCTGTGTGGATTGTTGACTTCCACGTCAATAAATGAAGCGCTGCATTTTAATTTTGCTGAGGTGGATTGGACTTTTGTTGCTATACGCACCTCTCTGTTTGTGAGCCCAAAGCAATTGAACGTGGATCTCTTACTTGTTGCACCTCCTCACCTTTATTTGTTTTATTTTATTTCTGTTTTGATTTTTATTTGTTAAAAATACCTCCAAATGTCATAAAGTTCAAATAAAAATATTTTCTAACACTTTGAAATGATAACTAATTTTTCATGATTTTTATTTTGAATTTCGTTTTATTTTTCAATTTAATTTGAATTTAATGATTGGAGGTGTTTTTAATGTGATTTCCATTTGTTCTTGCTTGATTATAGGACCATTTGCAATCACCTATGAACAAGGCTTCCTCTCTATTTTGATGATGGACTGAGGTGCCTTTGAGGCTGATTTTGGTCAATATTGGACCTATTTTTCTTTGACTTTGGTTTGTTTTTGTTTGACCCTCGATAAATATCCTTCAAAGTGGAGCACCCTAGTTGATCAATTCAATTGGTGATGCTTTTATTGGATTTTGGTTTTGATGTTTTGGCCTCTGGTTGTCAACATGTTTATGAGATTTTTGAATTTTATTTGGCATTTATTGAACACTTCTCCTATTTTTGGTGAACCTTGCAAGTCAAGTCACCCAAGTTGAGGTTCAAATAAACTAGTTGACCTAGTTCTTTTGGGAGATGACCTTTGTGGATCCCATATGCATCCTATGCCTCTTGAATCATATTCTTGACATGTGCAAGATGCTGGTTTCAATTTTATAGGTCACACATTTGGATGGTTTGTGTTGCAAGTTACTTTTAATTAGGGCTTTCAATTTACATTTGAGTGTTGAAAGTGTTTTGAACTTTGGTTCTTTACCTTGCCCTACTTTGTAACTTGTCTTGGATTGATTTCTTCTTTGGTTTGTGAACCTTCTTCTCTTATTCTCACTTCTGTCCATTGGACTTTGGAAATCATTCAAGGTGATTTGGTACTCTTTGTTTTTACTTTGAGTTTGCCTTGAATGAGATGCCATCTTGAGAACTTGTTTGTGCTTTCTTTTTGCATGATCAATTTGATGCTTTTGGTTGAGATATTCTTCTTATGTTGCTTGCTTCCCAAGCCTATTCTCCCATCCTCATCTTGATCATGGTTTCATCTCTTTCTTGTTTGTTTGCCTTTTGGTTTGGTGATTGATTTTTGAATGGTTGTAGGAGTTGTAACTTCTCCCGTTGCATCTCACTTTGCTTGGGCTTGTTTGAGTCGTTTTTCTTGCATTTCTATTTTGTTTTGAATATCTTTGATTGCATTTAAGAGGTTGAGATGTGCTTGTGGTGTTTTCTTCCCCACACTTTTTTCCTCCCTCTTTTCTTTGTGTTGCATTTCATGTTTGCATTCCTTTCTTTCATCTCACTTATGATTGATTTATCTTGTGTTTACTTAGTTTTCTTTGCCATGATACCTTAGGATTCCTAGTCCCATCTGTGTAAGATGGGAGTAAGAGAGACATTAAGTGTTCAATCCAAGCATGCTAACATTAGGATAGTCTTTTCCCTCTTAATCTCAATCATAGGAGCACATTGCATGATAACATTAGGGTTGAGTTAGCTTCCCCTTAGTTGTGTCTTCTCTCTTCTCATCTCAAAACTTTTTTAAGACACCTAATAACGGATGATAAGTGTTGCACGCTACGAGCCTTAAACATTTGGGAAATGATGATTGGGGGGCCTCCTATCAATTGTCTAGAGTGTTTAGCATATGCCCTTTGGGCGATATGCAACACATTCGCTCCTAAGTCATAGTCTTTAGTGCAACATGAATTACAAACACAATTCAAATTACTTCTTCTTCATAAAAGCTTCAAAAACACATCAAACTTTTTTATCCTTCGGGATTAATTGAAAACCATTTTCAAAGAGAGTGTCGTTAACTCTTGGTTCTACCGCAAACTGGTAACGCCTAAGTCTCCATTGGTCGAGCGGCGATACACCTAACTGCTAGAACGAAGGTTTAACCCTACTCGGTTAGAACACTTGAACCAACTTGTGGTCGTGTTAGCAGAAACTACGTTTGCTCTGATTTCTCGTACCAGACGAGGATACGTAGGCACAAGACGACAATTTCTTGGCGAGCAACCTTCCCCACCTTCACCAGTAGTTTTCCGAACTACGTTGACTCTGACTTTCCCATTGTACGAGGGAGTACGTAGGCATAGAGCGGCGATGCTCTATCGAGTCTCTTTTCTTTTCTTTTGCCATGTGGCCTATAGTTTAGATAGATTAACACCCTTTTAGATAGATAACATGTGTGGATCCCGCCGAGTATGACGGACGTGAGGGGTGCTCATACCTTCCCCTTGCGTAACCAACTCCCCAACCCAAGATTTGGTTGCGATGACCTGTCTTTTCCCTTTTTCGTTAGGTTTTCTCTAATCGTTTCCTTTCCCTCTCTTTGGGATAAATAACAAACGATGGCGACTCTTCTGTCTTTGCCGGCCCTCTTCGCAGCGATGCGACAATTGGCGAATCTGTTGGGGACCCTTCCCATCCCCTATGCGAGTCAATCCTAGCGCTTGTGTGTTTATCTTAGGGTTGTATTTATGTGTTGTACTTTATCTGCATTTGCATTTTACTTTCCAGCATTGTTATATATCATTATTGTTGTGTTGTTGGGTGGGAATGTTCTACTGTGTGATAAGCCAAAACCCAGGCTTGAGTATAACCATAGCATTAGAAGTGGAAAGTAGTGGTGAACCTGTATGTTTGGCATTCACTAGTTCGCATGAAATCCGCGCTCAGACGAGATTCTCTTTGATGACTACCTTTCTAGTCTGTTTCGGATAGTTGAGAGGATGTTGGATCTGAGGATTGTTGACTCTAGGGACCGATCATTTGGAAGTCATCTAAGTGAGGCCGCTTCGTTAGACTATGATGCCAAACCAGAAATGGTGAACGTATCATTGTTTCTCGAAAGTTTGTGATGCTGACGACCGCATAGGATGTCAGGCCTTATTAGAGATAGGTTCATACCTGTGAGTGAGGAGGGTTATGCAGGAAACTTTGACCTTCAACCTACCCGATTTTTTTGTTAGTGTGAACTTTTGGTCTTTGATACAATGGGTCCTTATCTTAGTGATGTGTTATTATCTCGCCAGAGCGAAGCACTGGTTCTTCTTAGTTAACATCACAACAATCTTGATCCCCTGTTGCATTTGCATTTTCATTTGCATTTAACATTGACATGAATTTATGTTGCAGGTGTATATTTTCCTCTCGATTGTAGTGAGCTTATTCCACTGCTAACATGGAGCCCAGTTTGAAGAAGATTGTTGTGTACAAGTTTCCTATTCTTGATATAGGACCTTTGCTTAGTTTGATTTTTGTTACTGATCGTGCTGTCATGGAAGATTTCAAGAAAGAGTATGGGAAACTTTTAGGATGTCTCTGCAAAGCCTCAGTATATGAGTTGGGAGGTCTTCATACTTTACTTCAGCTCTATGATCCACAGTTGAGATGCTTCACTTTCCCGGGTTATGTGATGATGCCTACTTTGGAGGAGTTTTTTGTGCTGTTAGGAGTTCCTATTCTTGATGAGATGCCTTTTTATCATATTT
The DNA here is from genome assembly GCA_963859935.3 of Lathyrus sativus. NCBI lineage: Eukaryota > Viridiplantae > Streptophyta > Magnoliopsida > Fabales > Fabaceae > Lathyrus > Lathyrus sativus. The sequence goes on from OZ012739.1 coordinate 360,149,844, forward strand.
AAGTTGAACCTAATCTGACTAAGCTTGCTAATTCACTTCATCTGGATGCTTCTGAGTTAGAGGGGAAGTTGGTTAAGAGAAATGGAATGCCTGGGTTTCCATTGCCTTTCTTGGTTGGTAAAGCTCAACAATTTGCAAAGGATGGTTGCTGGATTTTCTTTAATGCCATATTGGCTCTGTGTATATATGGTATAATGTTGTTTCCAAACATTCTGGACTTTGTGGATTTGGATGCTTTGCACATCTTTGCCTCGAGGAATCCTGTACCTACACTATTAGGAGATGTGTATCACTCTGTGCATTACAAGAATGAAAATTGGAGAGGGAAGAATGTGTCTTGTTGTGTACCTCTTTTATACAGATGGTTTGTAAGTCACCTTCCCAAGAATGGTCCTTTTGTTGATACTGCAGGTACCTCAGAGTGGCCAGAGAGACTGATGGGCTTGACTTTTTAAGACATTGTATGGTTTTCCAGAGATCAGTTAGGTACAAGGATTATCTTTAGCTGTGGTGGTTTTCCTAACATCCCGTTGATTGGAAGGAAAGGAGGTATTAACTACAACCCAGCTCTGGAAGTGAGGCAGTTTGGGTATGCTCTGAGGGAACTCCCGAAGGAAGAGGAAATACAGGAATCTCTGTATTTCACAGGTTTGCTTAAGGGTGAGACCTTGTCTAGAGTGGAAAAAGCTTGGAACAAGATTCTCTATAGAGGGAAGGTTTCTTTCGGTAAGAGCAACAACAGAGCTTATGAGCCTTATATGGTTTGGATTCAGGAGAGAGCTAGGAGATTATTAATGCCATTTCCAGCTTGTGAGCCTTTGTATCCTTTGATGATTGAGGGGCCGACTACTGCTGATATCCAGAGATATAATCAGCTATGGTTCGAGAAAGAGGAGTTGCATAAGGCGAACCAGGAATTGGAAAAAGAGATTATTCAGCTCCGAAGCGAGAGAATTGGTGAATAAGTTGGGAAGAGAGCTAACTGCAGAGATTCGCGCTCGAGAGCGTATGGGCTTAGATCTGAAGAGCGTCAGTGATGTTCTTAGTTCCAAGAAGAAAGAGCTGGATAAAGCATATGTTGAGATCTCCAAGTTTAATGACCAATGAAACGCCATTTTAACTAACAACAAAGTGCGAGAAGACGGATTGCAGCAACAGATTGCTAAGTTGAAGGCTTAGATCCAGGTGAGAGATGAGAAGGTTATAGCTGAATCCTCGCGCCGACACGAAAGCGACTGCAGACTGAATGAAGCTCTTGCAACCGTGGAGGACTATAAGTCAAGGGCTGATGTGAAGAGGTGCAAGCTTGAGGAAGTGTTTAGTGAGGATGCTTGGGAGGATTATGTTCAGATTTTGCAGGTGATCATCAGCCAGAGAGAGTTGCTCATCCAGGGGTTGGTAGACAGGCTAGATCATGCCGATACGAGAGAGTTGTTGGAGGATTTCCAGGCTCACCATTGTATTTGATGTTTCTCTCTTTGTAGTTTATTGTTATGATGTAGCTTGACCATCACCATATCTGTTGGCTGAGGTCATTTTGATTCTCTTGTATTCAGTGTTGTGCTGTACATTGACTCTTGGCTCCTATTTTATTTATGAGGAATTTGTTGTGCTTATCTGTTGGCTTCCCATTGTCTTACTGTTCTCGCAGAACCAGAATCGAGGGGAAAATTTCCCTAATGCATATTTGTATGTCTACATATTGCATCATTTCTCACTTTGTATCGCAGGTGCTCCGGAACCGTTAACCTTATCTCTGTGGTTTATTCAACTTGTTTCAGGATTGAAAACCAAGCGACTCATTGCTACACTACTCAGGGAAATCAATGCAGTTATGGGTCAGATTCAGGCTGAGCTTCAGGAATTCCGTGATAGGATGGCCCAGTTCATGGATATGATGCAAGGGGTCGCCAATGGCTAAGAGCAGCTAAGAACTTTGGTGCAACCGTTAATTGCTAGAGTTGACGGGAGTGGTGTGCTTCATGGAGGAACTGCTGCCATACCCCCTACTACTGACAATGTCACACCACATGCTAATACTGCTATCCCAAAAACTGTTATCCCTCTAGGCAAAGGAAATCAGACAGGAGTTCATATTCCCGGACCTACGTGTGTTTTGCATGGGAATACTCCCCTCAGTGGTACGAAGATGATCAAGAGGATATGTTCTCTATGAGGGATGTTGGTGCTGGTCTGCCATTTGGCGCAGACAGGAGGTTTAAATTTCTCGAGGAAAATATGAAGAGTTATGAGAATCAGAATTCTATGGGGTTGGATATGGAAAATTTGTGGCTGATTCCATATTTGAAGGTTCCTCTAAAGTTCAAAGTCCCGAACTTTGATAAGTATAAGGGGAAAACCTGTCCGAGGGTTCATCTTCGTTCTTACTACCGCAAGATGTCCGCCTATTCTGACGATGAGAAGTTGCTTATGCACTTTTTCCCAGACAGTCTCTCTGGTCCGTCCCTGGAATGGTACATAGGGCTAGAGCCAGTTAAATCTGAAGCTGGAGGGATTTGGCTGAGGCATTTGTTAAGCATTACCAATACAACAGTGATCTAGCACCGAACAAGGTCCAATTACAGAAGCTAAAGCTGGAGGGATTTGGCTGAGGGATTTGTTAAGCATTACCAATGCAGTCCCGGGTTCCAGAATTAGAAATAAGGGTAGAAGACAACAGTACCGTCAACAACAACCTCAGGTTGTTAGCATTATAATTCCTACAGTGCCACAACCACAACAACCACAACAGCAACAAAAAATTATGCTCCTCGCAGATTTCAGGATCGGGGCAGAGCAGTAAACAGGCAGTTTGATGCGCCGCCAATGCCATACTCGCAGTTGCTTCAACACTTGTTACAATTACAATTGATTCAGAAAAGGACTCTGGCTCCTTTGACTGGTGGGCCGCCACCCGGATACGATGCTAATGTTAGATGTGATTTTCATTCTGGTGCTCCCGACCATAACATCGACAATTGTAAAGCATTTAAGCATAAGGTGCAAGACCTTATAGACAACAAAGCCATCAATTTCTCTCATGATGCGTCCAATGTCGTGCAGAATCCCATGCCTAATCATGGGGTAGCTGGAGTTAATGCCATTATTGAGGATGAAGGTTTGAACTTTGTAGCTGATGTTGGGGATTTGAAGACTCCATTGGGTTTTGTAAAGGAAATATTGTTGAGTGGAGGGGTATTTTCGGGTTGTGACAGAGCTTGTGTAGAGTGCTTGATCCATCCTGTGGGATGCGAGAAGTTGAAGAGTCATGTTCAGAAGCTGATGAATGATGGTATTCTACAATTTGATAGAGTGTCAGAGAAGAAAGATGAGGAAATAGTTGATGAAGAAAAGAATGAAGTTGCTACAATTTCGACTCCTTACAAGACAATCACTATTTCTGCGCCTCCAAGGCTGCCCACTATCATAATTACTAAAGATGGACCTGTACCCTACGAGAGTACCAAAGCTATTCCATGGAATTACGGAGCTGAGGTCTACTGTAATGGTCAGAAGCAGGAACTGAAAAGTTCACCGTAGGATTCTGTTGACAATCTGGTAGAGACCGGGGGTATAACCCAAAGTGGAAGAGTATTTTCACCCCTCAAAGTGAGTACTGAGAAAGCTGATAAGGGTAAAGGAAAAGAGGTGTTCGAAGAGAGTTCTCAGGCATGTGAGAAAGAGTCCTTGTTGAAGGAAGCGGAAGAGTTCATGTGGTTGATCCAGAAAAGTGACTACAAGATCATAGATCACTTACAGCAAACGACCTCAAAAATCTCTATTATGTCGTTGTTGTTATGTTCTGAAGCACACAAAAACGCTCTCTTAAGAATCTTGAATACAACATACATGCCATAGGAGATATTTGTGATTCAGCTCGAAGGAGTAGTGGCACACGTCAATGCGGGTAACGGGCTGGGCTTTACTGATCTTGATTTGATGCCCAAAGGAAGGAACCATAATTTGGCGCTGCATATATCCATCGAATGTATAGGGTCTGTGTTGCCACACGTGCTGGTAGACACTGGGTCATCACTGAATGTGTTACCTAAGAAGGCTTTAATGAAGTTGGATACCCGAGGGATAATGTGCACCCCAAGCGACTTGGTGGTTCGAGCTATTGATGGGACCAGAAGGTCCGTGTTTGGGGAATTGACTCTTCCGATCCAGGTTGGTCTCGAAGTTTTTGATATTGTGTTTTATATCATGGATATTCAGCCAGCATATAGATGTTTGTTGGGATGACCATGGATCCATTCAGGAGGCGTTGTTACATCAACTCTGCACCAGCAGTTGAAATATATGGTGGGTGGTAGTGTTGTTACTATTTGTGGGGAAGAAGATATTATGATAAGCCATTTGTCTTTGTTCAAATACGTCGAGGTTGACGGTGAGATCCTCGAGATGTTATGTCAGGCTTTCGAGACTGTGCAGATTAAGGAGAAAACACCGGCTGTAGACAAAGTACCTGAGGTTGCCATGTCTTCTTTTAAAGAAGCACAGGCAGTGGTGAAATCCGGGGCATCTTAGGGTTGGGGCCAAGTTCTGATCATCTCCAACAAGCAAGACTAGTTCGAACTGGGGTACATCCCTTCCTCCTCTTCACAGAGTGTGCCGCGCTACCAGGGACCCATCTAATTCACCAGTGGTGGGGTAATTTTTGAGCAGACCAATGTTGTGTCTGATGAAGAAGGGGATAGCGACTGCGAAATGGGTTCATGGATTCGGCCATGTATTCCGGGTCAGAGCCTAAGCATCTCGACTGTCCAGGAAGTCATCCAAGTGACTAGAGAAGAGTAATGATTTGTTTTCTTGATTATCTTAGCCCTGTGCTCTACCCGGAGCATAGCGGTCTTTGTATGCAGGGCCTAATCTTTTATGTTTGAACAATCGTTTTGTTAATCAAAGGGCGTTTTTCTTGCATTCAAATATTGTGATCTCTGTTTTTCCTGTTTATTTTTAACAATAAAATGGAAATGTGGTTTGTGCTTGTTTGCATATCATTCTAAGCATTAAATCATCATCATTGCAAGTTCCACATTGCAGATAACACCGCTCTAGAACCGTCTATGACTCGCTTTAACTTTGATAACCCGATCTTCCAAGCTAAAGAAGAGATTGAAGAAGATGAAGACCCACCTGAAAAGTTAGCCAGGCTACTGAAACTGGAAGAGAAAGTCGTTCTGCCTCATGAGGAAGAAATTGAGATCATCAACTTGGGTACCGAGGAAGCTAGAAGAGACATCCGGATAGGGGCTGCATTGCAGGGTAATGTCAAGCAAAGATTGGTTGAAATGCTCCGTAAGTATAGCGATATCTTTACTTGGTCATATGAAGATATGCCCGGTCTTGACACAGATATTGTGGTTCATCGCTTGCCTTTGCGTGAAGAGTGTCCACCTGTCAAGCAAAAGCTCAGGAGAACCAGACCAGACATGCCCGTGAAAATCAAGGATGAAGTCCAGAAGTAGTTAGACGCAGGGTTTCTTGCCGTAATAACTTACCCTCTGTGAGTCGCTAACATCGTACCTGCACCAAAGAAGGAATGTAAGGTAAGGATATGTGTTGATTATAGAGACTTGAACAACGCGAGCCCAAAGGATGATTTCCCACTCCCCTACGTTGACGTACTTGTTGATAATACCACGCAGTATTCAGTGTTTTCCTTCATGGATGGTTTTTCCACATATAATAAGATTAAGATGGCGCAAGAGGATATGGAGAAAACAACTTTTATTACACCGTGGGGTTTTTTCTGTTATAAGGTAATGCCTTTTGGGTTGAAGAACATACGGGCAACCTATCAGCGGGCAATGGTGACGCTCTTTCATGATATGATTCATCATGAGATCAAAGTCTATGTTGATGACATGATCGCAAAGTCACAGACAGAGGAGGAACATCTGGTAAACCTTTTGAAGCTGTTTCAGAGGCTAAGGAAATTCAGACTAAGGTTGAATCCGAATAAGTGCACTTTTGGTGTACGGTCAGGAAAGCTGCGAGGGTTCATTGTCAATGAAAAAGGAATTGAGGTCGATCCTGCAAAAATACGAGCAATTCAAGAAATGCCAGCACCGAAGACGGAGAAAGAGGTTCGTGGTTTCTTGGGTAGATTGAACTACATTTCTAGGTTCATATCTCACCTCACAGCCACGTGTGAACCCATGTTCAAATTGTTAAAGAAAGATCAGGAGGTTGTCTGGAACGAAAATTGCCAAACGACATTTGACAAAATAAAAGTATATTTGCAGGAGCCTCCGATACTGATACCTCCAGTAGCTGGGAGACCATTGATAATGTATCTAACGGTTCTTGAGACTAGCATGGGTTGTGTTCTCGGTCAACAAGACGAGTCAGGTAGGAAAGAGCATGCCATCTACTACCTGAGTAAGAAATTCACTAATTGTGAGTCAAGATACTCAATGCTGGAAAAAACATGTTTTGCACTTGCTTGGGCTACCAAATGCCTAAGACAGTATATGCTAAATCACATAACCATGCTGGTTTCAAAGATGGATCTGATTAAGTACATCTTTGAAAAGCAAGCACTTTCGTGGAGGATTGCCAGATGGCAGACGGTCTTGACAGAATACGACATTCAATACGTTTCCCAGAAAGCTATCAAAGGGAGTGTTCTGTCAGAATATCTTGTTGAACAACCGATCGACGACTATCAACCGATGAAGTTTGAATTTCTGGATGAAGACATCATGTTCTTAAAAATGAAGGATTGTGATGAGCCATTACCTGAGGAAGGTCCCGAGAAAATATCCCAGTGGCAAATGATCTTTGATGGTGTTGTTAATTCTTACGGCAGCGGAATTGGGGCAATCATTATGACTCCTCAGGGTTCCTATATACCATTCACTGCCAGGTTGACATTTCCATACACCAACAACGAAGCCAAATACGAAGCGTGCATTATGGGGTTGGAAGAAGCCATTGATATGAGGATTAATAATCTAGATGTGTATGGCGATTCAGCGCTAGTTGTAATCAAATCAAAGGAGAGTGGAAGACTCGGCAGCCTAATCTGGTGCATTATATGAATTATGAAAGGAGGTTGTTACCCTTCTTTGACAGGGTGGAGTTTCACCACGTGCCAAGAGCGGAGAATTAGATGGTGGATGCCTTGGCTACTTTATCCTCAATGTATAGGGTGAATTTTTGGAATGATGCTCCAAGAATTGTCATCTCGAGGCTCGATAGGCCAACATTCGTATTCGTAGTAGAGGAGACTTCTGATGGCAAGCCATGGTATAATGACATCCAAAATTTTCTCAAGAACCAGGAATATCCTCCTAGGGCCTCGGCCCGGGATAAGAAGACCTTGAGGAGGTTGGCTTGGAATTTCTATCTAAACCAAGACGGTGTACGCTACAGGAGGAATTATGACTTGGTATTGTTAAGGTGCGTGGACGAGAAAGAAGAAGGTTTGCTTATGGAATAGGTGCACGAAGGTGCCTTTGGCACGCACGCCGGTGGGCATGCCATGTCTTGAAAGCTGTTACGAGCAGGGTATTATTGGTTGACTATGGAGTCTGATTGCTTTAAGTATGCAAAAAAGTGCCATAAATGCCAGATTTATGCTGATAACATTCATGTGCCGCCGAGTCCTCGGAACGTCATGGCGTTGCCTTGGCCCTTTTCCATGTGGGGCATTGATATGATCAGCAAGATTGAGCTGACCGCATCCAATGGACATCGCTTCATCTTGGTAGCAATTGACTATTTCACCAAGTGGGTCGAAGCAACTTCCTATGCGAATGTCACTATGCAAGTTGTAGCCCGATTTATCAAGAAGGACATCATCTGTCATTACAGAGTGCCTGAAAGAATCATTATTGATAATGGTTCGAACTTGAATAACAAGATGATGAAGGAACTGTGCCAGAGTTTCAAAATTGAGCATCACAACTCTTCTCCTTATCGTCCGAAGATGAACGACGCTGTTGAGGCGGCCAACAAAAATATAAAGAAGATAGTGCAGAAGATGGTGGTAACCTATAAGGATTGGCATCAGATGTGTAGTTCAACTAGGGCAACTCCTTTCTTGCTGGTGTATGGTATGGAAGTTGTCCTACCATTGGAAGTCGAGATTCCTTCTTTGAGAGTTCTGGTCGATATCAAGCTTGATAAGGTAGAATGGGTAAGAAACAGATTAAATCAGCTCAGTCTGATGGATGAGAAGAGGCTAGCATACATTGCATACGGTCGGTTGTACCAGGGCAGGATGAAGAAAGCTTTTTATAAGAAGGTGCACCCTCGAAGCTTTTAGGCAGGCGAGCTAGTGTTGAAAAACATTCTCCATCCACAGACAGATCACAGGGGCAATGGACTCCCAACTATGAAGGTCCATATATCGTGCGAAAGGTTTTCTTCGGAGGAGCCTTACTATTGTCAACCATGGATGGTGAAGATTTCACATCACCTGTGAATGCAGACGCAACTAAAAAATACTTTGCTTAAAGAGACCCGCTAGAATAAAAAAAGAATATCCATGAAAAAATGGGGCATCCTGTTGCGGTGAGAATCGTGATACCAAGCTATTGATTAACTTGAATCTTAATTCTTAAATTCATAACCAGACTTTAATTTATTCAAAGGAAATGTCTAAAGAAAGAAAAACCCTTTTCGCGATGTTACAACAACGCTAAGAGATTCGGGGATCAGGGGTTGGTTATGCCTAGGGTAGGTATTTCACATCCTAAACATCTGTAGTACTCTACAAGAACTTTTTGTTTGTTTGTATGCTAAGTTTTCTAAATGTTTGCTATGGATTGGGATTGGGTAAAAGGTGTAGGTAGAGACCTAAGGATAGTTTCTAAGTTTGCTCGCAAAGATATCGCATCCTCTGCCTACGTATCCTTACTAGGATAGAATCAGAGCAATCGTAGTTCACCTCACTAGGGATGAAGAACACTTGATTATGATCAAGGTTCAAAGGGGAACAAACATAAAAATGCTTGTATAGAGTTTAAGAAAACTCTCTAGATCTACATTGAACACTCAAGAAAGGGGAGTAAGCAATCATCTCCATGATTCTTACATAGAGTTAACAAACTCTATCTTAAGTTCTAATTGAAAGAGCACTCCTAACAAAGGGTAAGCTTTTAGACTTAAACAAAGTCCAATGGCTAAGTCCTAACTTAACTAAGTGTATAGATGACTTAACAAAGTCAAAGGAGGGTAATGAGCTATCTATGACCCAAGGGTCAAATGAGAGACTTTCCTTTGGAAGGGAAAAGAGGAGGCAACTTGGATGAGAACTAAAGAGTTCCATCACTTGGGGAAATAAACTTAGCAAAGCAATAATCATTCAAACATGATGAATATAAGGGATATGGTTACAACCAAGAGCAAGCAAGCATATTACAATATCAATGCCATGATTTCAATCAAGATAAATGGTTACGACCAAAGCAAACATCAAGATATTGCGATATCAATGATTTCAATCAAGGTAAATGGTTACGACCAAAGCAAACATTCAAGATATTACAATATCAGGCAATGATTTCAATCAAGATAAATGGTTACGACCAAAGCAAGTATCAAGATATTATAATATCTAAAAGGGGATAAGTTCTTTCAAGACGTAAGCACAAGAGGTGAAAACCAAAGACATATCTTGACAAAGATAAAGATGACAACCATGCAAACAAGTTATAACTTGATAAAAAGTTCAAAATCTTACGGGGATTTAAATGTTTGTAGAAATGAATCAATTACAATGCTTACAAGCAAAAGTTGAAATCAAAATCACATACACAAAGGAGTTGACAAACAATGCTCACATCAAGTGCAAAATTAAACTTAAGAACAGGAATCAAAAAGTTTTGAAATGTTGTTTTAGAGAGGAGGGTAAAAAAACCCTAAAAATGAAGCTTAACTTTATTTAGTGTAAAGTGTTTCTAAAATGAAAATTCTAGAATTATTTACATACCATATGAAAATATGCAGCAATACAAGACATTAGCAAAAAGAACCATTCAAAAATGATAAAAAATTATAAAGTTGTGTTACTTTGAAGTTTTTTTTTTATAAAAAACACAAAGATTTTAGTAATTAAAAAGAAGGGATGCACTTGGTGGGTGTTGAACTCGCGCTTTGTGGATCACTGGTTAAAACCCTCACCATACCAACCAACGCACACAAGTGAAAACTTATGGAAAAGAGACATAAAATATCAAGATGTGAAGAAAATCCAAATATAACCAAAAGAGTTGTCCCACAGGGATCGAACTCAAGGCAGGAGGCAAGGCAAGGTATTTGAAATGCAAGGCATAACCACTGGGGTGGTGATACATCCGTGTATTATGCCACCCCATTAATACTTAAACTAAACAAGTCAAGTATTATGGGCCAGGCAAGAAAAATCCAAGGTAAGTTTGTGTCAAAACGGTTTCATTCAAACTCGACCAAAACACAACCAAATTTCACAAAATTTGAGTCTAAACCACTTGAAATTTGAAGAGGAAAATTATGTTATCATTTATTTTTCAAAACAAAGCACACAAAATGAAGCACGAACGTAAATGCAGATGGAGGTTTTGAAAATGCATTTTGGAAGTCATGACTTAAACTAAACAGATTCATCCCATGAGATCACCATACACAAACTCTAAACATATAGTTCATGGATTCTAGACTCAAAAAGAACTAAAAAAACTCATCAACACAGAAACTGATATGTATGTTGCAGCTTTTGATCAAAAGTTTGAAATGTTGTTTTAAAAAAGAAGAACACTCTCCTGGTGTAGCATTTCATACTTCAAAACATCAACATACATCCAATGATTCACACTCCAACAAGACATGAACTCATACATAAATTGTAAGAAAACTCACATTAAAATTGATAGCACAAGAGGTTGACTAACCTCAAAACAGAAACTGAGAGTAAGTTCTTGTGTTTGTCAAATCAAAATGTCAAACAAGAATGCATAATGAATCCTACAACAATGATACCCTCAAAACACACACACATATAGTTCTCACACCTTGACAACTTGGTCTAACCAAACAGCCTAACAAGCTTGTACATCTAAGCATGATTAATTGGTTTTGCAATAGATCAAACAACATAACAACTATACAGAAGCAGCAGCCAGTCTTTGGTCATTACTATGCCAAATCAAACATCAATTCAAGACATTGCTTTAAATGAGAATTACAACTCTATGATAGTAAACGCAAACAAATTCTAGCAGGAGAACCTAGTTCTTAACAGCAAAAGATGCAACCATGACTTAATCAGCATTAAACAACAAGGTTCTTTGTTTACAAACAACAAAAAGAGCAAAATTGACAATGGTTGGAAGTAATGGGTGGTAGTAGCATTATATAGCAGTTGTTCATGCATTAGACAGCTCTAACAGCACTACTGTGAATCCTAACATGACCATGTTAAAATCATTCAACAATTAGTCTTAATACTTCATGCACATAACAACTTACAAGCCAATGACAATTGGTATCATATAACAACAGTGCTACCTCTAAATGGCAGTTGAGCTTGTAACAGAATAAGCATGACATGTTAACACAAACATTCAAATCATTGATCTATGATGCTAACAAGCAATTTCATGACAGATTTCAAACATGATTTACAAGATATTAAAACATACATGGGAAAGGTACATACATGCTTATCACAGTTGACAACACAAACAAAATATGGACATGTCATGATTAAAAGCAGCCCTACTATAATGCCTTAAAATAACAGTCACTACTTTACCCTAGCAAAGATTACAAACCCTAGTATACAAACCTAATGCTGACAGCAACTGATGCAAAATAAACATGACAATGTCAATTATCTAATAAAACATGATTCAATTGATACCACATTCTCATGTCAACAAGCATAAATCAAACACAAAGCAGTAGTTCAAATCATCACAGAGGTACACTTGGCATGTCAATGTCAAGTATCAAACTTCAATGTATATATCTCATGATGGTTATAACCATTTGACAGCAAAATAGTATTGGTCATCATAAATCAAAACATGCCTCAACAGTATCACATGAATCATCCCAATGTCTTTACCAAGTCCAACAGAATTACACAACTTAATAGCAAATTCAAAACAACATGGCAATGTTGATCATCATAGATCAAGATGTGTTTCAACAACATCTAGGTGAATCACTTCAACATTAGCCATGACCATGCTAAACAACAATCAGTTTTTTCAAAAACAGTTGACATGCATTTTGGAAATCAAAGAATGAAACAGTGGCAATCCAGTTCAAAAACAGATATGCACACATTATAATCATGGTATATGCAAAGTTTTCACAGAAGGATTCATCAACAAGGCACTAGATTTGAGAATGACATATCAGCTGCAAACTTACATGTTAGGATGGAAAGTGCTAAATTGGTTGAAACAGAACGGTAGAATCAAACAATCAACAAAGCTTCAATACACATTCAAACAATCATATCATGGATTGAACACATAGGAATTAATCTAAAATGACAGCCATAAAACTTGAGAAAACACTAGGCTGCAAAGTCAGTTTGCTTGCAACAGAGTTAAAAGCTTGTCACATAAGCAGCCAAATGCAAGGCCTTTGAATCAAATCCTGAGCTTATTCCAACAAATATTCTTGACAGATACTCTTATAGTTAACAAAAACTATAACAAACACATAACATGTATAAAACACCTACTCAAAATAGTTGTGAATTAAAGTAAAAATAGGTTTTGGACTAGAACTCAAACAGAAAAGCACATCAAGAGCAATATTAGGCACATTGAAAACAGTAGGTACACATAAGACATGGATATATGCATATGGTTTTAAGCCAAAACAGGTGTTGATCTAGACTGAATTCAAGCAGGAAATATCAAGCATATTTGAGAGCAAGTGTCAAGCATAATCTAATAAGATGCTCAAAAGCAACTTAACTAACACTAAACTCAAACATCCTAACTTGAACTAACAGCAACAACAACAATATGTTCATGGAAAAACTTAACACTCAAATCCAACTCCAACCATAACAGTTGTGAACTAAATCCTCCTAGAGTTCAAACATGACTTAGGGTAATGTCTCAAGGGGTTTCAAAACATAAACACACAAGCACGACACTATAGTGACGAAAGAGTGTTACATACATGAAAGAGCAAATCAAACAAAACAAAAACAGGTTCATACATGAGCTGTATTCATTCTTAAAAACACATTGCAACTAAAGCAAGCTAGGCATGTTCATGACAGTTTATGAATGAGATAGTGACTACTAACCTCTTGTAGACCTCCAAGCAAGCTTATACAGTAGGGAAAACCTTGAGGATTTCCAGCTGATATCCAACCAATGCCTTGATGAAAACACAACTTTCTTGCACTTGAAGTAAGTGAAGGAACTTTGTGACAGATCTAAAAACAAGTGATGCAGAGGGTATTTTAGGTTATGGAAAGTTGGTACATCTTAAACCAAAGGTGTTTAGAGGGTTGAGGTGATCAAAACAGACCTGAGCAAAGATTTATCTGATTTTGTATGGAAAGTCAAACTTTGTTTGGTTGAAAGTTGACTTTTGAGAATATGGAGTTTTGGAATGGTTTAAGAGCTTGAACACTTTCCACACATCATATGTGGATTGTGCAGATGGTTTTCAAGGAGTTTTAGTGTATGGAAATGGTTTTGGAAGGCAAACTGTTCAAGGCAGATTTTTGAGGAGCTTTGGAACCTTTTCTTCACTTACAAGTAAAGCAAGGCAAGATGAGAGAGCTATGGTTTTCTCTTGGGTTTTAGAGTGCTCTAGTGTGTGTTTTAACATAGAGGAAACCTCTATTTATAGGCAAGGTGAGAGGTTAGGACAGATTTTCTCAAGTGGTTTTCAAGGTGGTTTTTGGATGGAAGATCTTAGCAAATCCAAGTGTGATTGCTTTCTGCAGCTGGTGCATGCTTTCAAGGGTCATAAACCTATAAAACCTGATAATCTTGAGCTATATGAAATGACTATAGAGATAGAAAGGACAGATCTCCCATGCTGCAGCCACAAACCATCTCTCTCCTATTGTACTTTTGTACTTTTTCCTTATTAAACAATGGTCTTGGTATGATTCTTTGGGATTTGCTTGGACTCCCTTCTGAATTAGTCCATTATGCACTCTTAAACATCATATCAGATGTCAATCCATGGTTAGAGATGAAGTTCATAGTTGGAAATCAAGTTCATGTTGGGTTTTGGCAAGTTGACAAACTAGTGCATATGCCTAACTATCTCACTTCATAACTCTCAGCTCACAAGGGCTATGGAAGAGTTCTAGTACTATTTGGAAAGCCCTCATGGAGCTCTACAACTTTCATGTTTTCATAATCTTTATATTCCAAGTGGAACTAGGTCAAAAATCCCTTCAAAGTTGGCTGAACGCATGCCTAAAAAGGCCAGCAACTTAGAATTTTTCTAAGTGTTTTCTCCCTCTTGTGATGATTTTGGCCATAACTCCAAATCTATGCATTTTCTGCCCATGGACCAATGTGAGACTTTTGTAGGACTTGCCAAGACCTTTCCAACAAGCCTTGAACCAACTCAATTGGATGTGTGGTTAGGGAGTTATGGTCTTGCCCGTTTCAAACCCCTAATTTCCCGATTTCTTGATTACTCCTCAATCCTTGATCCAATGATCATGAAAATTAATGGATAGGTGTAATATGTTACTAGGAACATTTTTTCTTCATACTTTGAGGTCAAATTCCTTATGGTTGAGGAGTTGACTTTTTGGTCAACCGAACGATCGATCGATGACTACCGAGTCGACTGTTGATGTTCCGGGTCTTCTGAGGCCTTGAAACTTCTTGAGTTGACTTTACTAAGCCATACTAACTTCATGGACCACAATTCCATCATTGGAACACCTTTTAGATCAAAAGTCAAACTACAGTTGACTTTTCCCGATCGAAAACCCTAATCGGGTATCCTGAACTGCACTGTCTTTAATCTTTGGGTGACGACCTCAAATTGGATTCATACTTGACCCAATAGAGTATATTTGATGATGTGGAGACTTATTTCATGGAGAATCAATCCAATGCATTGACTGATTAAACCATCGAAACCTCGATTCCCGACTGTACGGAACCCTGATCTGCCTGTATCTTGACAAAGACCAACTTGAAATAGGTTAAGGTTAGATAAACAAATTAATATGATCCTAAAATGGTGATGAAGATATAAGGGGTCAAAATTTGGGGTGTAACACATCCCGCCGAACCATAAAAAAAATGGGTTTGGGAAAAGATAGGGATAAAAAGAAAAGATGTAAACCCCCAAAGTTGAAAACCTGAAAAGGCGACTTTGGAAAAAATGGGTATCCCGGTGAATTGAAAACCCGAAAGGGCGATTCAGGCAAAAGTTAGGGATTTGAAAGCAAATGATTGCGGTCTGCTTGTTGATCTTCAGAGCATAGTGGATTACGGAAGGACCCGAGGGCCGTTCATCCGAATCAATCTCTTCAGAGGACAAAGCATCGAAGAAGCATCGAAGTCATGCGAGTCATAGATGGATCAATACATGGTGTGTGTCTGTGCCACATTGCCGACATTCTCTACATTTATGTACATTTTTGTAAATTTTTGTGCAGCTTCCTCTTTTTAGGGGTTGCATGTGTTGTAAAATCTGCCTATTTATAGGCCATTTGTCAATAAAACTTATACTATTTAGTAAATTGTTGTTCTAGCTTTGGATTTACTGTTTTGTTTGTGAAAAAATGCCTAATGTTTGATAAAACTTTGTGTACAAAAACTTGCAGGCTTTGCCAATAATCATTAAAACATTGATTTATTTGAGCAATGTCACGGATGATGATTGGGATAGTTTCCAGTGTGTAGGATATCTTGTTGTTTGTTCACTGCACGGGGTTGTTACCCTTAGGGGAAGTTTCTCAGAGTTGTATCCCCGGTAGGATCATCATTCCCCACAGAAAGAAGGTATGTTGTTGAGACTCATTTGTCTCCAGCAGCGGGCCTGATGCACCTTGGCCCTAGCAAGAGTCTGCTTCTACATGAAAGGATATACAAGTATGAGGTTGAGTGGATACACTTCTCCCCAACGGTTTGTTTGTATGCACTTATCCCTCAGCAGTTCAAGTTTGATTTATTCGGCATAATAAAGTCATCTCCAGAGGGTCGAGATTGGTATCCCCCATGCAGGTCAAGTGCGTGTGCTTATCCCAAAAAGATTACAAGTATGCATTTACTCCCTGGAGAGTCAAGACTGGATTTCTTTCCACCAGGCAGATGTGGAACTTTTCCCCAAGCAGCAGAGCAAAGTCAGAATTGTGTTTCCCCACAGAGTCCAAATGTGTTTGACTTTGTATCCCCTCAGAGTTTGACTACTGACTCAATCCCCAAGTAGAGGTTGATGTCGTTTACCTTATTGCTAATTCCCCAGTGAAGTTGGCAAAGTTAACTATTCCTCAGCAGAGTAGGTTCTTCCCCGCGGGTTGGAATCGTTTATGAGAAAGTTTATTGACGTATCTCTAGCAGTTAGGATACCTTTTGATATTGCTTTCCCACTGAGTAATCCCCGGCAGGGTGGATTTGAATCTCTAGTGGAGTGGGTTTATCCCCAGATGTTTGCTTTATACCCTAGAAGGTTTGGGTGTTCTAGGAGGCCATGCAGGGCTGCTTCCCCCGCAGGCTAATCTCAATGGTTGTTTGTGGTTCCCCCACAGGGTCGTTGATTTCCCCAATAGGTTGGTTTTGATTCCAACGATTGGTTGTCTTTCCCCGTCCGAGTCGTTTGTTCCCCATAAGAGTGATATTCTGGAAGGCCATCCAGGGCGTTTCCCTCAGCAAGAGTTGATTCGATTCCCAGCCGAGTGGATTGTGTTCTCGTCAGAATAGTGTTACCCATGATTTCTTTTTCGGGAGGTCATCCATGGCTTGTTTTTCCCCAGCTTAAGTCTAATCATAATTGGCATATCCCATCTCTCCCCGGCGGAGTTGGTCTCGTCTCTTCAGCATTTATTTTGCTGATTTGGTTCCGTTGCATTCTGCATTTGTGCATAGCATCCTAAAAAATGCGTAGCATTTCCAGTTCGTATGGAAAATTACGCCATATTCAAACATATGCATTTGAAACATAGGCCAGGTTGTTACCTCTTTGTTTTCAGGTGTATCTTCAACAACAGTTGACTTTACTTTTTTCGTGCGGTATTCAGACCCCGGCAAATGATGTTATATCCCTTTAGTGCGCGGTATCCAGACCCGACATATTATCAGTTAATTCCAGAGCCTGTATGGTATCCAGACCACGACAAAGTCTTTTGATAGATGTGTTCATCTTATCATTCTCTTTCCCCAGTGGAGGTTTCTTGTGAATTGTTGTTATATTCACTTATCAACTTCGTGTTGATCCAGCCTTCAGGTTTGATGCTCGCTTTTATTTAGCGAATGCCTGCTGGTTAGTAGATGTTATCAACTTCGTGTTGATCCGGCCATCGGGTCGGACGCTCGCTTTTTTTAGCGAATGCCTGCTGGTTAGCAGATGTTATCATCTTCGTGTTGATCCGGTCTTCGGGTTCGATGCTCGCTTTTATTTAGCGGATGCCTGCTGGTTAGCAGAGATTCTCAACTTCATGTTGAGTCGGCCTTCGAGTTCGATGCCTATTGTTTCAATAGATGACTGATGGTGATATCAGATGATCTTTCCGACTGAGTGTCGAGGCTTCTTGATTGGTAATCAATTAGGTTGTTGCCGCTGCAACAATCAGATTCAGTTATTTCCGGAGATTTTTGTTCCCAATAACAGGTTGCAGTTCTATTTCTGCGGTTGGCAAATTTCTGGGTTCCTTGGTATTCAATCGTATTTTACCTTGACTGTTTGAAAGCCTTCCGCTTTTCACTCATTCAGGTCTAAGTCGTTTGAATAGGGGTAGCTGTTGTACCCCAAAATTTGACCAAACTTTTTCTTTACTTGGCTTATGTTTCATTTCATCTTTAGCATTTGCATTTGCATAGCTTTGTCGTCTGCAGGGGATCAAGAGAGGTGTGTCATTCAAGAGAAGATTTTCAAGGGTTTCAAGCTCAAGCATGAGTGCTTATTCAAGCTGTCAAGTGATTACAATCATCAGGAAATGGTCAAAGGTCTTTGATAGAGAAGGTTGATGGTTGTTGCTTATTGTTGCACCCCAAAATTTGACCAACACTTCTTTACCTAGTTTGTGTTTCATTTCATTCACATTAGCATTATCATTTGCATTTCATTGACATGTATGCATGAGATCAAGAGGTATGATTACCAATCAAAAGCTACACAAGATTTTGAAATAAGTTAAAAAGGTTATTCAAATGTTCAAGGGTTGATATCCTTGTCAGAGAAGTTGAAAGATCCTCAGAAAGAGTGGTTGAAACCAAGAGGGTGTGTCTCCTAACTTGAGAGTTGTGGGAAGCCATCAGATGATTCTGAAGCCATGAATTTAGACTTGAGGTGTTGAAAGAGAGCTCATGAGAAGTTTTGAAGATCACTTTGATTCCTAGACAGGTCATTGTGCAAGATTAAGAAGCCTCAGCCATGATTGATGCAGCTAGGGTTTGACTAGGTCAACCCTAAGTCAACTGAGGATTTGAAGAAGGTTGAGACCTAATTCAAGATCCATGTGATCATGGATTGATGAATTAAGATGTTATAAGGATGATTCCAAGGTTAACTCATCATGATTGAAGAGTTTGAGAAGTTTCAAGCTAGGGTTTCTAAGGCTTGACAGTGTAAAATCCCCTAGTTTGACCCCCATCTTCAAGGCAATGTAGCTCAAGATGTGATTGTCATATCATCTAGCCACCAATATGATTGTTGTAGAGCATGATATTAGCTTTAATTTGAGTGCTAGAAGTCCTTGATAGGATTTGTAGAACTCAAGTTATGGCTCAGACAAGTTACAAGTCATCTGGGGAATGTGAATTTGGAGCTTGAAAGTTACCCAACTTGCATGAAACGTTTGCCCTAGAAGGATGATTCCTATTAACTTTTGGTCAACATGAATGTTGTTCCTTATCCTCTTATATTTCTAGAGAGTACTAGAAGTCCTTGATAGGATTTGTAGAACTCAAGTTATGGATTTGACAAGTCAAGGGTATTTTGGACATTTGGAGATTACAGGTCATTTCAATCATAAGTCCATTTCTCCTATTTGCAAGCTTCAAATGGGAAAATGTTCAACATCAAACTTGTTCAAAATGATTTTTCGAGGCTAGCCAAGTGTTCATGAGAGGTTGGAACTGCTTGTAACCCAAAATTGCAAAATTGGCTTAAAAAGGAAGAATTAAAGTTCATTAAAAGGACCAAATTTGTGATTTTTCATTTGGTGACCAAATGAGACAAACCTACATGTCATTTTGATCAGAAATGACATTTTAAAGACAATGGAAATAACACTTTTCTCATTTGAGGTCAAAATCATGGAGTTGTATTTTGTTACTTAAGACTTAAGTTACATAAGCCAAACTACACCCAAGTGCAAAACCAAGGTGCTAACACATTCAAACACCTTCATAATCTCATTTGAGGAGAATTTGGATGACAATGAGGGCAAATGCAAGCTGCTAGCAGAACTGATATGAACATGACATGAGATTGAATTTTCCATGACATGCGATATTGAAATTCTCATTAGATTGATCCAGAACTTTCTAGAGTGTTTAATCATGTTCTATATAAGCATATGAGGTGATTCAGGGCCAAGGTTGGAGAGAATTGAGAGAGAAGAGTGAGATTGCATTTTGAATTTGCACATTGCAAATCAAAATCGGTTACATCAATTGAGGCCATTTCAACCCAAGTTCTTGATCTCAATAGCTTGCTCTAGGGTTGGTGATTGATTCCAGATCAAATTCAAGGAAAAACTGTGGAAGAATCGTGAGTTGGCCATTGGAGTTTGAAGCTTGCAACTCAGAATCGGGTTCAAGAATCCACGAGGTTTCAGCTCATTTCTTTGCATACAGAAGGTTGATTGGATGTTGGTGAAGGAATCTGGAGCTTATTGAAGGTTGATTTGAAGATTTAACCTCTCTATTCATCAAGAATTTGCAGGTATGTACTTTTCATCGTGCAGCTTAATTTAAGCATAATCAATAGGAATTGTTAGTTTAGATGTGATGTAGATTGTTAGTAGAAGCTTTCTGGTAGCAATTGGCTAGGTTTGGAGACAATTAGGGAGATGACTCAAATTCTGTTCATGCTGATATCTTGGTGATTCTTGAGAGTTAATCTTAATTTGATAGCTAGATCAACTCAGTGAAGCATGGTGATGATGTTAGACACCATAATTTTAAGTTTGGTGAGATTTGATCTTTAAGTGATTTCTGAGATTTTAATCGTGATTTGAGTTAGGATGAGTTTCAATGTTATTGATTAGCATGGTTAGATTCAGTGGGAAAAATGGAGTGGATTAGTGTATTCATGTGAGAGTTTTGATGGAGTATTGATGAAGTACGATTTGGGGAAGATGGAGTTGAAGCTCTGAACTTCCATGGCTTCTTTCCCTCCAACATTCAAAAGGAAGAAGACAACTAGGTAGCCATTGGATATGGGCTGAAGACTTTGACTTGGGAAGGATCCAACGGCCACGAGTGATCTAAATTTTGTGAAGGACTCTGAATTACTTGAACACAGCGTTTCATTTAAATAATCTGGGTGGGCTCAGTGCAACATTGATATCACCACCCCCCTTTTGGGCCCAATTTTGAAATGAACTGGAAAAATGTGCTATTTGCCACGCTTGTTTTTCCAATTTCCTTTAATTTCATTTATTTTCTTCATTTCATTCATGGTTATTGAATAATCCATAAAAATTTGAAAAATCACTCAAATAATTCCATTCTTTTTTCCATGGATTCATGATTGAATCTAGCTTTTTTTAGATAAAAAAATTAATATTTCATACATTTTTGATTTTATTAGAATTTTTTGAATTTTAATTGATATTAAAATGACCATGGTTGATGCTTTGTTTTGTTGAATTTGGTTTGATCATGTGATGATGATTCTTGCCTTGATTTTTTGTGTGTAGCTAGCATAGATATGCATGTTACCCCTAGATTTTTCTCACATTTTTGTGATGAATGTAAGTGGTAGTTTTAGGTTGAAACCTTTAGGAGCTCCATTTTTAGGGTTTATGGTTAATACCTTATGATGTAGGTTTTATATCTAGTACTTGGTGGATGATTCAACCTCTTAATTTTGTATGGTAGATTCATGATTGAATTAGGATCCCTTAGGAATTTTTGTAGGAATTTACAATGTAGTTTACTATTTTTGTTTGATTTTAGTTTAGGTGCTAACTTTGGATGATTCTAATGCACTAATTCAACTAGATTGATTTCTTTAGTCCCCTTAGATTAGGGTTTTGTCTATCTTGCTCTTGGATGATGATGAAGGCAATTTGAGGATACCATGGAATGCTTGAAGAAGCTTGGATGTGAAGATCTTCCCTTCTTTTGTTGTAGTGTTGATTAGGTGTTAAGATTAGGGTTTGTAGGTAGAGCTTCTAGATAGATTCTCTTCTTTCATAAATATGGAAGATGTTGATCACTTCCATTCTTCCCTATGATGTAAGGTCCCCTTGTAAAGGCCTCATCCCTCCTTTAGTAGGATGTATGGCTCTTTACATATTGGTAGACCCTTTGAGGGTCCCTCTCTCTGATGATAGGATGCTTAGTGGTGACCTTTGGTCTTCACTCTACTGTCAATCATCCAAACCTTGCTCTTGTTAGGTGAATCTTTCTCCCTTGTTAGAGGATGGAATTCCTTGTTAGAAGATTGAAGGCTAGAAGTTGCTACTTCCCTGGGTTTGAAGACTGTCATTGAAGCTGAAGCTTTAAGGTCATGAAGAACAAGTTGATACTTGTGAAGAGGAAAGAGCTGAAGCTTGAAGAAGGTGAAGAATAAGTTGATACTTGTGAAAGGAATCCATTGGAGATGGAATGAAGAGGCTGAAGCTTGAGGAAGAGGAAAGTTGATACTTGTGTGTTTAATGCATTGAGTCCCTGAAGGAGACAAGTTGATACTTGCTATTGGGATTGAAGCCTGAAGGTGGAGTCTGTTTTGGAGCTGAGGCTTGAAGAAGAAGGATAATTTGATACTTATTCTTGATGTGTTGGAAGCTCAGAGAAGCAAGTTGATACCTGGTATTGAGGATGATAGCCCTGAAGAGCAGACTGAGGACTGAACTGCTGTCAGAGGAGAGCTTTGCTGTGAAGTTGTGGAAGCTGTTGATTTGCTTTCTTGACTGTCTGTTTGCTTGCTGTGCAACTGTATTGATGTGACTTGTTTGATTTGCTTGATGCATTAGGATAAGTTCATGTTTAGATTGTGTTAAGCTAGGAGCAAGATTGCACTAGAGGTTGAGTTGCTCCCTCTGCTTGTATTTTTACTATATGGCTTTGCTTGCGGGTATTCGGTAGAGCCCTGCTCCCTTGCCTATATGGTTTGTGATTTGCTTGATGGAATTTTATTTCTTTTGTATGATTGAAGTTATTCATATCTGGCTTGAGGTTGAGATGAGCTTGTGGAGGCTAATGCCCCACACACCTTTCCTCCCTCACTTGCATTGCATGCATTATACTGTATATCTATTTACTGTTTAAGCTAATGCTTTACCTGTTTCTGTTTATCATTGACACGATCCCCTAGGAGTCTCACTTCCTTTGATAAGGAAGTGATGATTAGAACTTTAGGTTGAAACCTATGCATGATAACTTCTAGGAGATCCCTGTTTCAAACCTCAACCATAGGATGAATCCTTGGCATGACAACATTAGGACTTGATAGTCTCCCCTTAGTTGAGCCTCTCTCTTCTCATCCCAAACAAATTAAAATACAGTAATAAAGTTTAACTGATGTCGTACGTTACGAGCCTTGAGCTATCTGAGAAAGGATTATTGAAGAGTTTCTTTTCAACAGTCTGGATGTTTAGTATGGCACCCTTTGGGTGACATGCGACGCATTCACTCTCAGGTCATAGTCTCTAGTGCGATATTGGTTGCAAACATCCATAAAAAACAGTTCTTCCGTAAAAGACAGAAAACAAACTTCAAACCTTTTTGCCCCGTGGGCCCGTAATTCAAAGGAAAGCTTTTCTGAAGAAAAGAGTGTCGTTAACTCTCAGTTCTACCGCAAACGGTAACGCCTAAGTCTCCAAGGGTCGAGCTGCGTACACCAAACTGCTGGAACTGTTTGTTAACCCTACTTGAAAAACAGATGAATCTGAATCCCCGCAATCCGTATTATCCCGAACTACGTAAGCTCTGATCTCTCATGCCTGTTGAGAGTACGTAGGCACAATACTGACGTATTGGCGAGCCACCTTCCCCGTAACCCGTAGTTAGTCGAACTACGTTGACTCTGATTTCTCATTCTCTGATAAGAATACGTAGGCATAAAGTGCGACGCTTTGCCGAGTCATTTTCTTTTCTTTTTAGACCAGCCTTGATAGGTAGATAGATAAAACCAACCCGTCAGATAAACACAACAAGCGTGGATCCCATTGAGTACGATGGACGTGAGGGGTGCTAATACCTTCCCCTTGCGTAATCGACTCCCGAATCCAGACATTGGTTGCGATGACCTTGTCTTATAACTTTTCGTCAGGTTTTTCTGATCGTTTCCTTTCCCGCTCTAAGGGATAAATAACGAAAGGTGGTGACTCTTCTGTTTTGCCGGCACCTTATTTTCGCGGAAGCGACAGCTGGCGACTCTGCTGGGGACTTGATAGTGTCCTGGGATCCAACGTCCCTTATGCGAGTTAATCTGGGGATCCAACATCCCCTGCGAGAGTCAATCCTAGCGCTTGTATGATTACTCCTTGGGTTTTGTTTATTTACCGCATTTTATTTCCTGCACTTTATTTTCAGTATGATATGATTATATGTGCTGTTATGGGAAGGGGCATTCTGATGAGTGAGAAGCTAGACCCAGGCTTGAGTGTACCTAGCATTAGTTGTGGAAATTAGTGGGCGCGTGCTTGCTTTGCAGGCACTAGTGTCTTATGAAATCCACGCTCAGACGAGGTTCTCCCGGTTGACTTCTTTTCCGGCCCTTTGGGCCTGAGGGGTTGTTGGTTTGGAGGATTGTCGACTCTGGGGACCGATCATTTGGGATTCAGCTGAGTGAGGCCGCTTCAGGAGACGGTGATGCCACACCTTCTGGGTATCGTATCACCCCTCTTGAATGTCTGTGATGCTGATGACCGTATAGGATGCCGAACTTGTGTCAGTTTAGGTCCATACCTGTGAGCAGGGTTGGGTTTGTTGCAGGACACCTTAACCTTCAGACTACCTAGTTTTCTTGATAGCGAATCAGTTTTGTTGGTATCAGAGGTTCTCATCATCAGATATGTATTTGTTCTTGACAGAGAAGATTTGTGGTCCCGTATTAGAGGTCCTTGTTATCAGATATATGTGTTCTTGACAGAGCAGATTTGTGGTCCTGTATCAGAGGTCCTTATTATCAGATGTGTGTTTGTTCTTGACAGAGCAGAATTTATGGTCCGATATCAGGGTTTTCTTTTCATCAGAGATAGGGTTGTTCTTGGCAGAGCAGTATTGTGGTTTTGTTGATACAGAATCTTCACCTTCATCTCCTCAACAGCACAGTCGTCTTGATCTCCTGTTGCATGATTGCATTTTACATTGCTTTGCATACTCATTTGCATTTCATTAACGGGTGTCTGTGTTGCAGGTACCGTTTCCCCCGGTTCAGGTTTTCTTGCCTTCTATTGTGCTACTATGGGTTCTCTGAGGAAGACCGTGGCTTGCAAGCTCCCTACTCCTGATGTTGTTCAGCTGACTGGTTTGATTGCTTTGTTAGATGATTCTGTGAGAGATGAATTCAGAAAGTCTTATGGGAAACTGCTCAGCTTGGTTCGTAAACCCTCTGTGTTCTAGTTGAATGGGTTGCACGCCCTGCTGCAGTTCTACGATCCTCCTTTGAGATGCTTTTTTTTCCAGGACTTTATTCTCGCACCCACACTAGAGGAGTATGCTG
Organism: Lathyrus sativus; assembly: GCA_963859935.3. Taxonomy (NCBI): domain Eukaryota; kingdom Viridiplantae; phylum Streptophyta; class Magnoliopsida; order Fabales; family Fabaceae; genus Lathyrus; species Lathyrus sativus. Next base: position 360,174,855 of record OZ012739.1, read on the forward strand.
ATTTATTAGGTGTGCCTATCAAGAGTCAGATGCTTTTTGTCCACATGGACACTGAGCCTAATCTGGCTAGTCTAGCTCCTTCAGTTCATCTGGATGCCTCCGAGTTGGTCTTGTCTAGTTAGAACAGGGTTCCCGGTTTCTCCTACAGTTCTTAGTGGAAAAGGCCCAGCAGTGAATCCAGTCCCCAATATGTCCGACTTTGTAGACTTCGACGCCTTTCACATCTTTGCATCAGGGAATCCAGTCCCTACCTTGATAGGAGATGTCTACCATTCCGTCCACTACAAAAACGAGAATAGAAGAGGTAAGAATGTCTCGTGTTGTGTACCCCTGCTCTATAAATGGCTCGATAGTCACCTAACCAAGAAGGGTCCCTTTGCTTCGTCTGCAGCCACAGCTGAGTGGTCTGGGCGTCTGATGAGTCTGTCAGCTGAGGATATTGCCTGGTTTGATAGAGATAGGTTGGGTACCGAGGTTATCTTCAGCTGCAGTGGGTTTCTGAATGTGCCTTTGATAGGCAGGAAGGGCTGTATCAATTATAATCCATCCCTGCTGGTCCGACAGTTTGCTTATGCTTTGAAAGCTCCGCCGAAGGATGAAGAGGTGTAGGAATCTCTGTACCTCACGGGTCTTCTAGAGGGGGATATGTTATCTAAGCTTCAGCACGCTTGGAATGGTATCTGTAAGCGAGGAAAGCCGTTGTTGGGAAAGAGTAATAGCCAAGCCTACGCTCCGTATGTGACCTGGATCAGAGCCAGAGCAGATGCTATAGGGATTCCGTTTCCTCCTGCCCAGCCAGAAAGCCCTCCAGTGATTGAAGAGCCTACCACCGTGCCTATTCAGCAGCATAATCAGGTGTTAGCTGAGAGAGATGAGCTGAAGAAGGTAAATGAAGAACTGGAGAAAGAATTGGATCAACTCAGAAGCGAGAGAAGCGAAGTCGTCCACTCCTTCAAAAGGCAAACAGAGCTGGTGAACCAGTTAGGGACGGATTTGACTAAGCAGATGGCTGAGCGTGAGCGCTTGGGTCGAGACTTCAAAGCTATCAATGACATACTGGCCACCAAGAAGCAGCACTTGGATGAAGCGTACCGGAGGATATCCAAGTTTAATCAGCATTGGAAGGCCACCCTAGCCAACGGCAAGAAACAGGAGGATAAACTGAAACAACACATCTCCAGATTGAAAGCCCAGGTGAAGGCTAGTGAGAAGAGGTTTGATGAAGAAACCGCTCGCAGATATGCTGCTGAAGACCTGCTGAACAAAGCTCTTGCTAACCTGAAGGAGCGCAAACAGACGTTTGAATCCAAGAAGCGGAAGCTAGAAGATTGTTTCGGCGAAGGAGCATGGGAGGGCTCAGTTGAAGGTCTTCAATACACTATTACGCAGAGGGAGTTACTCGTCGAAGGGTTGCTCACTCGGCTTGATCATCCAGAAACGAGGAATCTGTTAGAAGAGTTTTGAGCTCGTGGCCATACTTGACTATGTTTGTAATCCTTTTGTTTTGACCGTTGTTGTATGCTGACCATCACCAGGCTTGTTGGTCGAGGTCATGCTATTGATTCTGCTTGTACTCAGTGACGTTGTGTGCTGCCTTGATGGGCTTTCTTTATATATATGAGATGTTATTTCCATGACTGGACTCGGACTTCTTATTATCAGCACTAGAACTCAGGCACTAGGATCGGGGGATATCTCCCTAACGCACAGACACACGTTTGCATTTGCATGAAGCATTTGCATAACGAGCACTTTGTCGTTTTTTCTAACCCTATTGTATCTACAGGTTGTTTCAGGTTGTTCCAGGATTGAGCAAAGACTAATCCACCGCTATCCGACCAGAGCAAATCAAGCCAGAGCTATGGAGCAAGTGCATACTGACGTTCAGGAACTCCGAGAGAGGATGGACCGCTTCATGGAGCTCATGTAAGTGGTTGCCAACGGCCAGGACCAACTCAGAACCTTGGTCCAGCCTCTGATTTCAAGGGTTGACAACAATGGTGTACTCCATGGTGGGACTGTTCCAACCCCTCCACCTGTTGAAACTCCTCAGAATGGAATCCCCGTGACCGGGGGGAATGGTAGTGGCAACGGTAACGTGATCGCTAACATGGGGCTCAATGGTAATACGACTGGCGTCGGTAATGGGAATTTCGAAGCTAATGTCAATGTTGGGCTGGGCAACAGCAACACAGGTGTTGGGAATCTGTATGGGCCTCAACCATGGTTAGAAGACCGCCAAGAAGATTTGTTCTCCCAGAAAGGTGCTGAAGGAGAGCTGACTGCTGAAGCACGTCTAATGTTTAAGGCTCTCGAGGACAAAATGAGGAATTTTGAGAACCTGAACACTATGGGTGTTGACATGTCCAAGTTGGGACTGATTGCTGATTTCAAGGTGCCTCCCAAGTTCAAGGTACCCGACTTTGAGAAGTACAAGGGCACCACTCGCCCTCGCGTCCACCTGAGATCATACTACTTGTCGCTTCCGCAAAAATAAGGTGTCGGCAAAACAGAAGAGTCGCCACCTTTCGTTATTTATCCCTCAGAGTGGGAAAGGAAACGATCGAAAAAACCTGACGAAATGGTATAAGATAAGGTCATCGCAGCCGTTGTCTGGGTTCGGGAGTCGGTTACGCAAGGGGAAGGTATTAGCACCCCTCACGTCCATCGTACTCGATGGGATCCACGCTTGTTTGTGTTTACTGGACGGGTTGGTTTTATCTACCTACCTATCAAGGCTGGCTTAAAAAGAAAAGAAAATGACTCGGCAAAGCGTCGCGCTTTATGCCTACGTATTCTCATCAGAGAATGAGAAATCAGAGTCAACGTAGTTCGCCCTACTATGGGTTACGGGGAAGGTGGCTCTCCAATACATCAGTATTGTGCCTACGTACTCCCAACAGGTATGAGAGATCAGAGCTTACGTAGTTCGGGATAATACAGATTACGGGGATTCAGATTCATCTGTTTTATCGAGTAGGGTTAACAAATAGTTCCAGCAGTTAGGGACAAAGCCTGTTTGCGGTAGAACTGAGAGTTAACGACACTCTTTTCTTTAGAAAAGCTTCCTTTGAATTATGGGCCCACGGGGCAAAAAGGTTTGAAGTTTGTTTTCTGTCTTTTACGGAAGAACTGTTTTTTATGGGTGTTTGCAACTAGCATCACACTAGAGACTATGACCTGAGAGTGAATGCGTCGCATGTCACCCAAAGGGTACCATACTAAACATCCAAGCCGTCGAATAGAAACTCTCCGACAACCCTTTCTCAGATGGCTTAAGGCTCGTAACGTACGCCATCAGTTAACCTTTATTACTATATTTTGATTTGTTTGAGATGAGAAGAGAGAACAGGCTCAACTAAGAGGAGACTATCAAGTCCTACTGTTGTCATGCCAAGGATTCATCCTATGGTTGAGGTTCGAAACAGGGAACTCCTATAAGTTACCATGCATAGGTTTCAACCTAAAGTTCTAATCATCATTTCCTTATCAAAGGAAATGAGAGTCCTAAGGGATCATGTCAATGATAAACAGAAGCAGATAAAGCATCAGCTTAAACAGTAAACAGTAAACGACTGTAAAATGCATGCAATGCAAGTGAGGGAGGAGATGTGTGTGGGGCAGCAGCCTCCACAAGCTCATCTCAACCTCAAGCCAGATATGAATAACTGCAATCATACAGAGAAACAAAATAAAACATGCTATCAAGCAAAACATAATAACTGCAATCATACAGAGGAAATGAAATAAAATGCCATCAGGAAAACACAAACCACATGGGCAAGGGAGTTGGGCTCTACCGAATACTCGCAAGCAAAGCCATACAGTAAAAATACAAGCAGAGGGAGCAACTCAACCTCTAGTGCAATCATGCTCCTAGTTTAAGTCATTCTAGATATAAACTTATTCTAATGCATCAAGCAAGGCAAACAAGGCACATCAATACAGAAAAGAAAACAGGCAGGAAAGGAAAGCAGATCAACCACTCCCACAGCTACTTAACAGCAGCTCAATCTTCAGACTTCAATCACCCTTCAAGGCTATCATCTTCCATGACAAGTATCAACTTGCTCCTCCAAGGTTTCAACCTATCAAACATAAGTATCAACTTATCCTTTCTTCTTTAGGCCTCAGCTTCAAAGTAGAATCCACCTTCAGGCTTTACTCCTAACTACAAGCATCAACTTGATTCCTTCAGGCTCTCAATGCATCAACATAAGTATCAACTTATCCTTCATTCCTCAAGCCTCAGCTCTTCACTCAATCTCAATTGAATCCTCTTCACAAGTATCAACTTGGTCTTCTTGCTTAAGCTCTCTTTGCTTTACCAGTATCAACTTGGTCTTCTTCTCCTACAAGCTTCATCTCCTCAGAGTAATCTTCAATCACACAGAAGTATCAACTTCATCCTCCAATCTTCTTCAAGCAAGGAACTCCATCCTCTAACAAGGGAGAAAGATTCATCTATCAAGAGTAAAGTTTGGATGATTGGTAGCAGAGTGAGGACCAAAGGTCACCACTAAGCATCCTGTCATCTGAGAAAGGGACCCTCAAAGGTTCTACCAATTTGCAAAGAGCCACACATCCTACCAAAGGAGGGATGAGGCCTTTACAAGGGACCTTACATCATAGGGAAGAATGGAATTGATCAACATATTCCATGTTTATGAAGGAAGAGAAACTATCTAGAACTCTGCCTACAAAACCCTAATCTTAACCTAATCAAAACTACACCACAAGAAGGGAAGATCTTCAAATCCAAGCCTCTCCAAGCAATCCAATGCATCTTTAACTTGCCTTTCATCATCATCCAAGAACAAGCAAAGCAAAACCCTAATCTAAGGGAACTAAAGAAGTTAATCTAGTTGAGTTAGTGCATTAGAATCATCTAAAGTTAGCACCTAAACTAAAATCAATCAAAAATAGCAAACTATCTTATAAATTCCTACAAAAATTCCTAAGGGATCCTAATTCAATTAAGAATGTCTCATACAAAAACTAGGGACTAAATCATCTATGAAGTCTTAAAATTAAATCCTAAATCCAAAGGTATCAACCATAAACCCTACAAATGGAGCTTCTAAAGGTTTCAACCTAAACTACCACTTATGTTCATCACAAAAATGTGAGAAAATTCTATGGGGATCATGCATATCTATTCTAGCCACACATAAAAGTTCAGGATCAAAATCATCATCACATGATCACACAAAATTCCACAAAATCAAGTATCAAACATGACTATTTTAATATCAATTAAAATGTAAAAATTCCCATAAAATCAGAAAATTCATGAAATAATAATATTTTTTCTCTAAAAAATACTAGATTCAATCATGAATCTAATGCAAAAAGAATGGGGTCAATTGGATCATTTTTCCATTTTTTATGATTTAATCATGAACCATGTATAAAATGAAAAAAAAAAAATCCAAAGAAAATAATAAATGCACGGTGCAGATAGAAATAGAAATCAGTTCATTTGGGAGATTGGGCCATGAGGGGGGTGCTGATATCAATCTTTTCATTAAGCCCAAAACCACAACTAAATGAAACGCTGCATTCCATTTAGTTCAGAAACCCTTCATAAAATTCATGCACGCGTGGCCGTTGGATGGGGTCATTGGTCCAAGTCAAACCACAATCTGATGGCTATCAAGTCATCTTCCCCAATTCAAACGTCTGAAACTCAGGCCACCTGCGCGCCCAAAACCACCGCCGGTGACTTTCTCCGGTCACGATTCCACAACCCTAGTTCAACATAGAGTCCACCGTAGGCCACGGTCCCTTAATGAAACATGTCCCAAATTCCCTCACGAATTCATTCATGCCCTTAATTCTCTCTGAAACCTCAAGATTCACAAGAACCAACTCTCAACTGAAAATGGTAACATCCCTAATTGGTCACTAATTCTCAAATTAATGGTCTGAAATCATTCCTACACCGTTCTACAATGCATCTAACCTCCTAATACATCTTAATTCTACCTAATTTAAGCTAGAGATTGAAGGTTACCAACCTGGAAAATTCGTGTGCACAGAAGTAGCAAGACCTCAAATCAAGCCTTCAAATTCTCCAGACTCCTTCAGTGAATCACTTTCAAGCTTCTGTATGCAATAGAACTGATTGAAATGGCCTCAATTCTTGGATTCGAATATGAGTTGCAGGTGGAAAAATCTGAGCTCAAGAACACCAATCAGCCACGAATTCCCCTTGATTATGATCTGGAATCAATCCCTAGAATCCATGGAAGAGATTGCAATCAAGAAAATGGATGGAAAGTGAGTGAAATGATGTAACCGAATTCAGTTGCAAGCAAGAATTTTCCAAACTCAATCTTTGCTCTCTCCTTCAATCATCACCAACCTTTCCTTTGGATCACCTATAGAACATGTATGGGTGATCTAGAACCCTCTAGATCCTTCTAATGAGAGTTTCAATCTCTCATGTCATGAGAATTTCAACCATATGCCATGGTATGCATAGTTCTGTTTGCAGCTTGAAATCAATCCCATTCTCTTCCAATTTCTCCCCTAGTGACATTTTGGAAGTGTTTGGCTTGCAAGGGATCTTGTTCATGCCTTGCATTTGAGTTTTGCACATGTTACTTATGATGTAAGTAACTACTTTTCAAAGCAAGTCCACCAATTGAATTTCAATTCAAAAATGTGGCTAAACCAATGTTATTAAAATGTTTTTTTAGAGTCAAAATGACCTATTACATGCCTTGGTTTGGATGTGTAGATCAAAAATATCAATTTCCAACTTTGGTTCATTTAACTTATACCCTTATTTTAGGTCATTTTTGCAACTTTGAGCTACAAGCATTTCCAACATCTCATGACCTCTTAATTAGCCTTAAAACATCATTTTGAACAAGTTTTATGTTGAACATTTTCCCATTTGAAGCTTGGAAATGGGAGTTATGGCCTTATGCTTGAAATGACCTGTAATCACCAAATGACCAAAATACCCTTGACTTGTCAAAGCCATAACTTGAGTTCTACAAATCCTATCAAGTACTTCTAGTACTCTCTAGAAATCTAAGAGAATAAGGAACAACATTCATGTTGACCAAAAGTTCATAGGAATCATCCTTCTTGGGCAAACGTTTCATGCAAGTTGGGTAACTTTCAAGCCCCCAAATTCACATACCTCAGATGACCTGTAACTTGTCAAAGTCATAACTTGAGTTATACAAATCCTATCAAGCACTTCTAGCACTCAAATTAAAGCTAAGATCAAGCTCTACAACATTCATGTTGGGGGCAAGATGAGATGACAATCACATCTTGAGCTAAACTGCCTTGAAGATAGGGGTCAAACTAGGGGATTTTACACTGTCAAGTCTTAGAAACCCTAGCTTGAAACTTCTCAAACTCTTCAATCATGATGAGTTGACCTTGGAATCATCCTTAGAACATCTCAATGTATCAATCTATGATCACATGGCACTTGGATTAGGTCTCAACCTTCTTCAAATCATCAGTTGACTTAGGGTTGACCCAGTCAAACCCTAATTGCACCACTCATGGCTGAGCCTTCTTAACCTCACACAGTGACCTGTCTAGGCCTCAAAGTGATCTTCAACACTTCTCATGAGCTCTCTCAAGACCTCAAGTCCATATTCATGGCTTCAGAATCATCTGATGTTCTTTCCCATAACTCTCAAGCTAGGAGACACACCCTCTTGGTTTCCACCACTCTCTCTGAGGATCTTTTAACTTCTCTGACAAGGATATCAACCCTTGAATGCTTGAATAAGCTTCTTAGCTAGCTTCACAGTCTTGTGTAGCTCTTTATTGGTAATCATATCTCTTGATCTCCTGCATACATGTCAATGAAATGCAAATGATAATGCTAATGTGCATGAAATGAAACATAAGCTGGGTAAAGAAATGTTGAGCAAATTTTGGGGTGCAACACTACCGGAAAATGTCCGCTCACTCTGAAGACGAGAAGCTGCTGATGCACTTCTTTCAGGATAGCTTATCAGGGCCATCCTTGGAATGGTACATGAGTTTGGAACCTACCAGCGTGCGCACGTGGAAGGAACTTGCTGAAGCATTCGTGCACCATTATCAGTATAACAGTGACTTGGCTCCGAACCGGGTCCAACTGCAGAATTTGTCACAGAGGAATAACAAAGGGTTCAATGAATACGCCCAGAGGTGGCGTGAATTGGCAGCTAGAGTTCAGCCGCCGATGGTTGAGCGCGAGCTTGTTGAAATGTTTGTAGCCACCCTCCCAGGGGTTTATTACGAGAAATTGGTCAGCGGTATGTCTGGAAGCTTCTCAGATCTCATCATCACGGGCGAGCACGTTGAAAATGGGATCAAACTAGGGAAAATTCAAGGTGATCTATCCTCAGCTGGAGGAGGAAAGAAACCGTATGGTGGCAAAAGGCGGGAAGGAGAGACGAGCGCCGTGTCCAACGCTCGAAGGAAGGGTAAAGGCCCTCACCAGCAGGTGGCTAGAATAACCATCCCCGCTGTCCAACAACCCCAGTAGCAGCAGCAGCAGAATCAGCAAGGGTACAGAAAGTATCAGAATAGGGCACCTCTATCAAGTCGCCACCTCGAGGCACCGCCCATGTCTTATGCTCAACTGTTACAAACTCTACTTCAGTTACAGCTGATCCAGAAGAGAACTTTGGCTCCCTTGATAGGGGCACCTCCGCCAGGTTATGATGTGAATGCAACTTGTGAGTTTCACTCAGGGGCACCAGGCCACACGGTAGAAAACTGCAAAGCCTTCAAGCACAAGGTGCAAGACATGTTGGATGCTAAGATCATCAACTTCTCGGATAATGTGCCAAACGTCACGAAGAACCCTATGCCGAATCATAGGAGAGGTGGAGTAAATGCCATTATTGAAGACGAGAATTTGGATGTGTTGACTGATGTCAAGGATCTAAAGACACTTCTTAGCTTCGTTAAAGCCAAGCTGATGAAAAGAGGATTCTTCCCAGGCTGTGGAGAACTATGTATGGGTTGTGCGACTCATCCTGATGGATGTGAACAGTTGATAGAAGGGATTCAGAGTCTGATGACTGAAGGGATCTTGCAGTTTAGCCGAAGGGCCGAAAGTAGATCCGGAGAGTTAATGCTGAAGCAGGATGATGAGGTTGCCACCATCACCATCCCTCGTCGGACGATCAATATTTCTACACCTAGATCGCCCACAATTACCATCACCAAAGTTGGACCGATACCTTTTGAAAGCACCAATGTTGTCCCATGGCATTATGGGGCAGACGTCTACTGCAACGGACATAAGTTAGAACTGGAACCGTCTGGGTCGTCTGTGGATAACCTAGCGGGAATTGGCGGGATCACGCGAAGCGGAAGAGTATTTGCTCCACCTGAGGTTGTGGCGGACAAAGCCGACAAAGCTGATGTAACTGACAAGGGAAAGAGTAAAGTCGTTGAGGAAACCCCTCGTGGGGTAGAGAAGGACTTACTTGTTAAAGACGCTGAAGAGTTTATGAGATTGATTAAGAAGAGTGACTACAAGATCGTGGATCACCTCCATCAAACGCCTTCAAAAATTTCCATCCTGAATTTGTTGCTGTGTTCTAAGGCACATCGCAACGCGCTGCTGAAGGTTTTGAATGCCACGTATGTACCGCAGGAAATATCGGTCAACCAGTTAGAAGGGGTCGTAGCCCACGTGAATGCTGGGAACGGGTTAGGGTTCACTGACCTAGAGCTGACGCCGAAGGTAAGAAACCACAACAGCGCCCTGCACATCTCGATAGAGTGTAGGGGAGCTGTTGCACCCTCAAATTTGCTCAACCTTATTCACTTGGTTTATGTTTCAGTATCATTAGCATTTGCATATAGAGTCATGTACATAGCCTAACCATCTGCATAGCATAGCATATCAAATCATCCAACAGAGGACCAATCATTATTCTCATCTCTATGGGCCTATCAAGAGGTTATTATTCAAATTCAATCTCATTCAGGTCATCAGGAAGAATTTGAAAACTGAGAAGTCAATGGATCAAGCAGGGCATCTGGCTCCTATCTGAGGGTATCTGAGGATCATCAAAGAAGTTGTGAGCTGTGAATTGGCAGCATGGAGAGTATCTGGACATCATGGGAGACTTAGAAAGTCATTTGGAGAAGGAGACAAGTCATTGGTGTGATCACAAGAATTGCAGTTGAAGACAGTCAACTAGGGTTTCATCTGGGGTCAACTCTAGGTCATTTGACTGATTGAAAGGCATTAAGGGTTATTGGAGAGATGTGGGGTTCATCATTTGACATGTAAAGAAGGATATGATGATATGCTAAGAAGAAATCAAGAGAAATCAAGGAGAAGAGGAGTTTCTAAATTAGGGTTTCTGTGTAAAATCCCCTAGTTTAGGTCAAATTTCCAAGCAAGATAAGTCAAAATGCAAGCTTCAAATGGATCCTTGGTCAACATGAAACTTGTAGAGGATCGCAAGACCTTTAATTTGAGTGGTGGAATACATTAAGGAGATTTATAGAACTCAAGTTATGGTCCTTGCAAGTTACAGGTCATCTGAGGTATCTGAAATTTTGTCTGTGAAAATGACTTGACTTCCAAGCCATTTTTACCCCTCAAGGAGATTTTAAATTAATTTCTGGTCAACATAAGAATTGTTCCTCATTGTCTTAGCTTTCTATAATGGTATGGTATGCCTTCATATGATTTGTGGAACTCTACTTATGGTCTTGGAAAGCAAAGAGTATTTTGGTCATCTGAGGATTACAGGTCATTCTTAGCCTATGCCCAAAACTCATACAAGGAAGCTTCAAATGAAAAACTTCACAACATCAAACTTGTTCCAAATGACATTTTAAGTCTAGAAACGTGACCATGAAAGATTGGACAGATTTATGGCACAAGGTTTCAAAATTGGTGGATTTAATGAATAAAAATGACCTAAAAAATGAGATTTTTCATACTTTGGCCAAATGAGGTGAAATTATAGGTCATTTTGATTGCAAAAATCATTTTGAGAACATTGGCTAAAGTGGAATTTTGAGTTTGGTTCAAATTTTGAAAGTTATGCATGGTTACTTACACATGAAGTTACATAATCCAAATCCAAGGGAAAGTGTGCATGGGAAGCTTCTCCAAAGTTCTAGGAGGTTCTAATGTCATCTATATATTGCCTTGAGTAACTTCATGCCATGGTTGGTGAATCACATTGCTCATAAACACAAGTTTCATACACTTTCTCCCACTTGCAAAATCAATTCAAACTCTCTCAAATTCTCATCAATTTCCACAATTTTTGATCTGGTATTCATCATCATCATCCAAGGATCATAATTCACACAATCATCTGGTAGAATTGAGGAAGATTCATGCTGTTCAAGTTGATCATCCAAGAAGCAAGAATTTTGGAATTGTGAGATTCAAAGCATTGGAGCACGATTCATTGCATACAGAACTCATCATCAAGTTCCTGGATCAGTTTTCAATCATTTCAAGCATTGGATCAAGAGGTTTTAGCATCTGTTTTCATCAATTGCACCAGGTATGTTTATCCTTCGAATTGCATGTTTAGGTTAGAATTACTAGGTTTTGTTAGCATAGAAATGGTAAGATAGGTTAGATGACTGATTCCACCAAGTTTGGAGAGCTTTCATGGAGTTTGATCATGGTGTACCAAAACTGTTTGGATGGATAACTCTTGGAATATTGCACAAGAACCTTAGGTTAATAGCTTGTTATGATCAGCATAAGGTATAGACAATGTTAGGGTAGAATTGAGCAAGCTTTGGAGAAGTTGATGACAGGTATTAATGGTGGATTCCAACTGTTATGTGTATCGGGTTCCATGGTTGCTTGAGTTTTAGGAGGAGTTATGGTCATGGTTGTATAGAGGGGGAAGAATAGAGCAACTTTGCTCTTTGAATCGGAGGCATCCATGGAGAGATGAGGGAGAACAGAGGAGTGTAAAGTTCATGCATGGCTAGGGTTTTCAGAGGTTAGGGTTAGCTGGAGGTTGAAGATGACTCGTGAGCCACACGATTGCCTTTTGACTATTGACTGGGAATTGAAACCAACGGCCACGATTAAAACTGAAAGCGGAGGGAAATTCAAACAATGAAACGCACCGTTTCATTTATTCTATCTGACTGGGCTCAACATGTGCTTGCTATACACACCCCTCAAACCAGGCCCACTTCCAAATGAGTTGAAATAATTGCTACATACACCGTTTCTCGTTTTTTTCTTTTTTTGTGTGTTGTCTGACCAACTGGGCCCAGACGCGCCCTGCTAGGCGCACCCCCAGTCTGGGCCCGTTTCCCTTTTTCAATTGAATTCTTTACTCGCTGCACCCTCCATGCATATTAATTCATTTTAATTTCTTTTAAAAAACATTAAATCTTTCAAAATTCATAACAAATTGGAAAATGCTTATTTTTCATTGGTTCTTTTTGAATTCTTTTCATAATTTTGTCAAGAAAATTATCATAAAAAAAATTAATAGTTCATCTCATTTTTATATTTTTGGCATATTTTTCTTTTAATTAGGTGTAAATAATATTTTGTTTAGTACATGAATTTGGTAATTTTAGTTTGAATAGTTGCTTCAATATTTTTAATCCATTCTTTTTAGGTTGATTAGTAGATATTGTTAGCTTGTATATACAATTTAGTTCATATTTTTAGGACTTAGTTTTAGGTGATTTGATTAGGTGTGAATAACATGAACCAGAACTAGGGTTTAGGAGAATTAAATCATTTCCCTTAGGAGTTAGAGATTGGATTTTTGATATGGGACTATAGGGACTATGGGTAGTTATTAGATCCCTTAGAAATCATTAGGATTCCCCTACTGCTATTAATATACTGTCTGTATTTGTTTGACTGGTGTGGTGTGCCCTCTCTGGGGATTATTGCTTGTTTGTGTGGGTATTGGGATTGCTTGGGGATTGGGAGAGCTGAAGACTTATGATGATGAAGCCATTGGAGATCCAGATGCTGAAGACCAACTTCCATAGTTGATGAGGAGATCCTTTGCTGGCAGCTGTTGAGGTATCTAGGTTTAGGAGCTAGGCAGAGCTCTAGAGTAGAAAGCTTGCTTTTCAAATGTGGAATGCCTTGTCTGCATCCATTCTTTCTCTGTGATTCAAAGTCTCTTTCAAATATTCACCTCCTTCCTTTGGAAGGATTAGTGACTGTATTCGAAAGATAGAACTTTTGAGAGAAACCTGTCTGTATGATGTTAACAGTTAATGAGCCACCCTTGGTAGGCAATTTACTGTTTAACATTCACCTCATCTTGTTGACTGATGTTCATCCTGGAGATTTGAGACTTGAAGAAAAGCCATTGCAGATGGAAGACTGATAATCCAAGACCTTGCTTGAAGGCTGTGGAGATGGAGATTGATGCTTACTGAAGCTTGTAGCTGATTGGAGATGACTTGAAGATAGGTGTTGATTCAGAGCTGCTGTGGCTGTTTATTTTTCTGCTGTATTTCATTTCTGATGTATTGATTGGTTTTCCCTGACTGTATTGTTTGCTGTTTAACCTGTTGGGTTGGAAGTGAATTCTGTTCACTTTCGCCTATTGTTTTCTAGGTTCGAGGTTGAGTGGGGCTCCCTTGCCTCGCTTGTACTGTTGCATCCATGCATTTTACTGTTTTATTATATACCTGTTATTGTTTCTGTTTCCATCTATTCCCTTAGGATCTCTGTTTCTCTCTGCGCAAGAGAGGAGCATGATAGACATCAGGTCTTAACCTATGCATGATAACACTAGGTTAGTTTGATTCCCTTCGCAACCGTAGGTTAGAGTTCTGTCTCTTCTTCCTCAAAACAAACAGAAAAATACAATAAAATTTCAAACACAATAAAAGACACTTCTTCCGTAAAAGAAGGTGAACTCATCAAGACGTCATTTTTTGTCCGCTTGGACTGCTAATCAGAAAAACCTTTTTCAGAAGGTATAAAATCAATCAAGACAGACTTGTGTCGTACGTGGCCCGAACTACGTTTGCTCTGATCTTTCATGCTGTATGAAAGTACGTAGGCATAGGATGCGATATCCTAGCGAGCAACCTTCCCCTCCTTTCCCGTAGGTAGGCGAACTACGTTGACTCTGATTTCTCGTTCCAGACGGGAATACGTAGGCATAAAGTGTGATACTTTGCCGAGTCATTTTATTTTCTTTTTAACCCTTAACCCTTAGAGTAGATAGAATAGCAATCCATACCCGAAAACAAGCGTGGATCCCGCCGAGTACGACGGACGTGAGGGGTGCTAATACCTTCCCCTTGCGTAACCGACTCCCGAATCCAGGTTTTGGTTGCGACGACCATACCTTTCCCGTGTTGTGCGAGGTTTACTCTGAGCGTTTCCTTTCCCTCCCGTGGGATAAATAACGCACGGTGGCGACTCTTCTGTTCAGCCAACGCCGATTTTCGCAGTAGCGACAGCTGGCGACTGTGCTGGGGATCCAACGTCCCCTGGCTGCTAAGGACGGCGATAGTTCTTATGCATTTGGGATCCAACGTCCCTTAAGAGAGTCAATCCTAACGCTTGTTTTCCCGTCGAGGATTTTGTATGGATTTATATTTCTGACCTTTATTTTTAGCATTATATATTGGTTATTATTGCTGTATTGTGGGGTGTGACGGGTGTTCTTTGATTGAGAGATAAGCCGGACCTGGGCTTGAGTGCACCTAGAATTAGAGTAAAAAGTAGTGGGCGCGTGCCAGCTTTGCTTGCATTAGTGTCTCATGAAATCTACACTCGGACGAGGTTCTTCTGGTTGGCTTCTTTTTCTACCTTTTGGGTCGAAGGGGTTGTTGGTCAACTGAATTGTCGACTCCGGGAACCGATCATTTGGAAGTTGGCTAAGTGAGGCCTCTTCAGGATTTGATGATGCCACTCCTTCTGGGAATCGTATCATCAACCCTGAAAGTCTGTGACGCCGACGACCGCATAGGATGCCATACCTTTGTCAGTTACTAGGACATCCACCTGTGAGATGGGTTTGGGTTATGCAGGTAACTAGACCTTCAGATTACCGGTTTATTTCTTGATCAGAGATCCTGGGTATTTATGGAGAGTTCTGAGGTCTGTCAGAGACCAGTTGGAGAGTTCTGAGGTCTGCCCGAGACCAGTTGGAGTTATGGTTTGAGGTCTGTCAGAGACCATTGTTGGAGCTTTGTTTTAGGTCTATCTGAGACCAGGGTTGAGGACTTCTGGAGAGTCTATCTGAGACTTCTTGATATGGTTCAAGCTATTCAGCTACGGCAGTTGGTCCCTGTTGCATGTTACTTCCATTGCATTGTTTGCATACTCATTATCATTGCATCCCATTAACGTGTGTCTGTGCTGCAGGTGCATTTGCATATCCTCCGATTCTAGTGCCTAGACTTCTGAGTATCGATTATGGCTGGTCTGAGGAAAACAGTTGCGTATAAGCTGCCTACACCTGATATTACTCCTTTGCTTGGTCTGATATCTCTTGCTGATGAGGAGGTTAGGAGAAGCTTCAGAATGAGTCATGGGAAATTGCTGAGATTAGTCTACAAGCCCACTGCTGATGAGATGAATGGGCTGTACACCTTGATGCAGTTATATGACCCCGCATTGAGATGTTTTACGTTTGCTGATTTCATTCTAGGGCCTACCATTGAAGAGTATGTGGAGTTTACTGAGCTGCCAGTGCAGAACAAGGTTCCCTTTATTCACTCTGCTGCTGAGCCCAAGTTGGAGGACTTAGCTAAAGCCTTGCATATGGACGCTGCCGAACTGTTAGTGACTTCGTGGCTTGGGGTTTCAGGTTTCTCTCTTGATTTCCTGGTTGGCAAAGCTCAGGAGTATGCCAAGAACAGATGCTGGGTGGTTTTCAATGCTATTTTGGCTCTATGCATTTATGGAATTGTGTTGTTCCCTAACTTGCCCAATTTCGTGGACTTGGACGCTTTCCATCTATTTGCTGCTGGCAATCCAGTGCCCACGTTGATTGGAGACTTCTACCACTCATTGCACTACAAGAATGAAAATAGAAGGGGAAAGGTTGTTTACTGCTGTGCGCCTTTGTTGAATATGTGGTTCAAGAGCCACCTTCCCCTGAAGGGATCTTTTGTGGAGAGTGCAACCACAACTAGCTGGTCAGAGCGCCTGATGAGGCTGTCTTCCGAAGACATTGAGTGGTTCGATCGAGACCTGCTAGGGTCTAAGCTTATATTCCGTTGTTCTGGGTACCCTAATGTCCCGCTGATAGGAAGAAAAGGGTGTATCAACTACAACCCTTCTCTGTTCATTCGCCAATTCGGATATGCGCTGAAGAACCCACCAAAGGAGGAAGAAGTACAGGAATCGCTGTACTTCACCGGTGATTTGAAGGGGGAGTTATTAGCTAAGCTGCAGCATGCCTGGACGCGTATTAACCGAAGAGGGAAGCCGCTGTTAGGGAAGAATGACTGTCAGGTTTATGCACCCTACAGAGTTTGGATCCAGGAGAGAGCAAGTCAGTTGCGGATGCCATTTCCAGATGCACCAGTCCTTGTTCCCCTTCCGGTAGCAGAGCCAACTACTGTTTCTAGGGAGGCCTACGAGCAAGTTGTGAAAGAAAAAGAAGCCTTGATGAAGGTCAATGAAGGGTTAGAGCAAGAGCTAGCCCAGACACGCAGTGAGAAAAATAAGGCCGTGCATGCTTTCCAACAGCAGATCGAGCTAGTAAACAGACTAGGGGCTGAGTTGACTGAGGAGAGGAAGAAGCGCGAACGTCTGGGGCAAGAGTTCAGAAGCTCCCATGACATGCTGGAATCCAAAAAGAAAGCACTCGACGCAGCTCACCGAGAGATCTCTTCTTGCAATAAGACTTGGAATGCTACGCTCACCAACAATAAGAAGAGGGAAGATAAGTTGAAGCAGCAAATTTCCGACCTCGAAGAGCAGTTGAAGTCTAGCATCAAGAAGTGTGAAGAAGAAGTGATGACCCGATATAGTCTTCAGAACGCACTGAACAAGGCCATCAAAGGCAGGGATGAAGCTGTGTCTCAGAAGCGTAAACTAGAGGATCGCTTCGGAGAAGGGGCATGGGAAGAAACTGCTGGAGACGTGCGACGTGTTCTTAAGAAAAGAAACCAACTTGTTGAAGGGCTGCTTACCAGACCAGGCCATCCAGAGACCAAGAAGTTAATAGAAGAGTATCAGACTTATGGGAGTGCTTGATCATTTCATGTATTAACTTGTATGCTTTATTTGCATAGTGCTGACCATCGCCAAGATTGTTGGTTGGGGTCATGCCCTTCTTTGTACTTAGTGATATTGTATTCCTGGCTTATTGGTTTCTCCGCAATATATAAGGCTTTTTGTGATTCAACTCCGATCTTTGTATTGCTAGCACTGGCACCTTCACACTAGAATCGGGGAATGAATTTCCCTAATGCACAGACACACACCTTGCATTGCATTCATATTCATATTGCATTACAGGTAATCATCGGATGATATCTTATTTCCTGCCATTTTCCAGGTACTTTTAGGATTGCAGATCAGCGCCCGCACAGATATTCCACTCGCACCAACTGTCGAAGAATCATGGATCAAATGCAGAACGAGATGCAAGATGTGCGCGAGAAGCTAGCTCTCTTTATGCAGACCATGGAAGCTATTGCAAAAGGTCAGGAGAATTTGCAAGCCATGGTGCAGCCTCTGTTGGTCAGAAATGCTAGTCACGGTAATGAGGATCATCTGTCTGTGCGAGTCGACACTGTTCATGGAGATGGCACTCCCACACCAGTGGCTCCACCTGTAGTCAATATGCCTGCTGCTAATGTCAACAATGCTACCGCTGCTGGGAACGGTAACGTCGGAGTTGGGAACGAGACTGCTGTCCATAACGTTGGGCTTGGTGATATCAACTTGGGTGATAATATGGGAGGCAACGGCTTCGGCAATGCTGGATTCGGGTTCAATGATCAGGGATTCGATAACGCTGGGAAATATGGTTTCAATGCTCAAGGCTTTGGGCAGGACGGTTTTGGTGTGACCAATCAGGGTTACGGAGGTTTCGGAAATGGAAACGGCGTTGGGTTAACGACTTTTGGACCTGCTGGAGTTGCTCAGGGGTACGGGAACAGAGGGCGAGGCCCGGTGATGAATCAGATTAGAGCTGGCCGCAATAATGGATACGATGGGTATGGAGCTGGGAATGGTATGTGGCAAGAAGATCAGCAGGAGGACGCCTTCTCCGGTGGAGGTTTCGAGGGACCGATGGATGACTCCCAGAAGATCAGAATGCTAGAAGAGCAGATGAGGGGGGTCCTGAACCAAAGTGCTGTGGGCTTAGACATGTCAACAATGGGTCTGGTACCTGGCTTGAGGGTGCCAATCAAATTCAAAGCTCCTACGTTTGATAAGTATAAAGGGGACACCTGTCCGAAAGTGCACGTGCGGGCTTATTACAGAAAGATGTCTGCATATTCAACTGATGAGAGAATGCTAATGCATTTCTTTCAAGATAGTTTGTCAGGCCCTTCCCTAGAGTGGTACATGGGGTTGGAGCCAACTAATATAAAGACATGGAAGCAACTGGCAGAGGCATTCGTAGCTCACTACAAGTATAACAGCGACTTGACGCCCAATCGGGTCCAGTTGACAGGGCTGTCTCAGAAGAAGGGTGAGAGTTTTAAAGAGTACGCGCAAAGGTGGCGCGATATGGCTGCCAGAGTCCGTCCTCCTTTAGAAGACAAGGAAATGAATGACATGTTTATCGGAACGTTCACAGGCATGTTTTATGACAAGTTGTTTCACACATCTTTGGCTAGTTTCTCAGACTTAATTCTGATGGGAGAAAAGATTGAAAACAACATTGAGCAGGGCAGGTTCCAGGCTGAGGAATCAACTGCACCTGGCAGTAATAGGAAGGCTTTTGGTGGGCGCCGTCAGGGCGAGGCAAGCGCAGTGTTTGGGGGTCGAGGCCGAGGCAGAGGCCGAGGCAGAGGTCGGAACCAATATCATCAGCCGCAGCAGGTGGCGAGTGTCACTATCCCATATCAGCAACAACCATTTCAACAACAACAACTGTTTCAGCAGCAGCCAATGCAACAACAACAACAGCAGCAGCAGCAGCCACAGCAGGGGTCACAACAGGCTCAGCAAAGATTCCAGGTGTCGCTACTGCGAAAATCGGCGCCGGCTGAACAGAAGAGTCGCCACCGTGCGTTATTTATCCCACGGGAGGGAAAGGAAACGCTCAGAGTAAACCTCGCACAACACGGGAAAGGTATGGTCGTCGCAACCAAAACCTGGATTCGGGAGTCGGTTACGCAAGGGGAAGGTATTAGCACCCCTCACGTCCGTCGTACTCGACGGGATCCACGCTTGTTTTCGGGTATGGATTGTTATTCTATCTACTCTACAGGTCAAGGGTTAAAAGAAAATAAAATGACTTGGCAAAGTATCGCACTTTATGCCTACGTATTCCCGTCTGGAACGAGAAATCAGAGTCAACGTAGTTCGCCTACCTACGGGAAAGGAGGGGAAGGTTGCTCGCTAGGATATCGCATCCCATGCCTACGTACTTCCACACTGCATGGAAGATCAGAGCAAACGTAGTTCGGGCCACGTACGACACAAGTCTGTCTTGGTTGATTTTATTCCTTCTGAAAAAGGTTTTTCTGATTAGCAGTCCAAGCGGACAAAAATGACGTCTTGATGAGTTCACATTCTTTTACGGAAGAAGTGTCTTTTATTGAGTTTGAAATTTTATTAGTGTTTTCTGTTTGTTTTGAGAAAGAAGAGACAGAACTCTAACCTACGGTTGCGAAGGGAATCAAACTAACCTAATGTTATCATGCATGGGTTAAGACCTAGTGTCTATCATGCTCCTCTCTTGCACAGAGAGAAACAGAGATCCTAAGGGAATAGACGGAAACAGAAACAATATTAGATATATACAGTAAAGCAGTAAAATGCATGGATGCAGCAATACAAGCGAGGCAAGGGAGTCCCACTCAACCTCGAACCTAGAAAACAATAGGCAAAAGTGAACAGGATTCACTTTCAACCCAACAGGTTAAACAGCAAACAATACAGTCAGGAAAACCAATCAATACATTAGAAATGAAATACAGCAAAAATAAACAGCCACAACAGCTCTGCATCAACACCTATCTTCAAGCTTCAGCAAGCATCAATCTCCATCTCCACAGTCTTCAAGCAAGGTCTTTTTCATCAATCTTCAGTCTACAATGGCTTTTCTTCAAGTCTCAAACTTCCAGGATGAGGGATCAATCACAAGAGTGAATTGGGTGTTAAGCAATTAGTTGACTACCAAGGGTGGCAAACCAACTGCTACTAACACATAAGATATTTTCTCTCAAGAGTTCTATCCCTTAGACAGTAGCACTAAGCCTTCCAAAGGAAGGGGGTGAGTGTCTTAGAGAGACTCTGTATCACAGAGAGGAATGGAGGCAGTCAAAACCTTCCATGTTTGAGAATCAAGATTTCTAATCTAGAGCTCTGCCTAGCTCCTAAACCCTAATCTCCTCAACAGCTGCTAGCAGGAACCTCCTTATCAACTCTGGAAGTTGGCCTTCAAGCTCTGGATCTCCAATGGCTTCATCATCACAAGTCTTCAGCTCTCCCAATCCCCAAGCAATCCCAATACCCACACAGACAAATCAATAATCCCAGAGGGCACACCACACCAATCAATCAAATACAGAAAGTAATATACTAATAGCAGTAGGGGAATCCTAGTGATTTCTAAGGGATCTAATAACTACCCATAGTCCCTATAGTCCCATAGCTAAAGTATTCAATCTCTAAGTCCTAAGGGAAATGAACTAATTCACCTAATTCATCACTTAAACCCTAATTTTATTCATGTTGTTCACATTTACACTAATCACCTAAAATTAATTCCTAAAAATACGAACTAAATTGTATGTACAAGTTGAATGACAAAACTACACAACCTAAAAAGAATGGATTAAAAATGTTAAAGCAACTATTAGAACAAAAATTAACAAAATCATGTATGAAATGAAACACCTAAAATAGGCATTTATTTGGAAAATATGGGGAAAATATCAAATAAAAAATAAAATGCAATTTTTATTTTTTATAATTTTCTAGACATCTTGAAGAAATTAATGCAAAAAGAATCATTAAAAAATATGAAGTTTATGATTTATTATGATTTTTATAAAAATGCATGAAAAATGAAAAGAAATTAAAAAATGAAATATAGAGAAATAGAGGGAGGAGGTGAGAATAGCAAGGCGCCCAGTTGTTTTTATTAAGTGGGCCATGAACGTGGGGTGCAAATAGAAACTTTGATAGGCCCATGCGCTCAGAAAAAACTGAAGGAAAAATATTAAACCTGCGGTGGGAATAGCAATCATTCTCAGTGTTATTTCCAATTGGGCTTTGCTGGGGGGTGGGAATATCACAAGCTGGATCAGGCCCAGAGGTGCATTTTAAGTGAAACGCATCGTTTCACATTGAGGTTTCCCTCCGCTTTTGACTTCAAATGGCAGCCACACGATCAGATTAAGAAGTCAAATAAAAGAAGTGATCGAACGGCCACGGTGTCGTCTTCTCTAACTCAACCTAGGGTTTTGTAGAATTCTCCTCCCATGCACAAACTTCCACTGCTCGGTTCTCCCTCCTCACTCAACCAAACGCCACGACCTTAACACCAAAACTGCTCTACTCTTCACCCTCTACAAGATCCTAACCCTAGATTTTGCTGAATCTCATTATATAATCGAGCTCGATAGCTGGAAGATCATGGTACCACTGAATTGCACCTGATGTGCATGATCACCAATCTTACTCAAACTAACCTAGAACGATCTACAGGTCATGGTGAGTATTCTGAGCCAAACACCTAACATTCTCTTGCCCTAATTCAGGAGTTCTTGATCATCACAGTTTCATCATCATCAATCCAATTGTCTCTAATGGCCATAACAGATGGGGTAAATGTTCCTCTTCCTAACCCTAACAATCTTATACCACTAATCTAACCTAACAATACCTAATCAAAGAGAGAAAACAGAAAATACCAAGTTGTTTAGCAGCTATGGCAGAGGTAGTTGCAGGTGGATCCAATGCTTGTAATTGCTTCTAGATGCTCCTCCAATGGTGTGCTTTCTACTGTTTGCAATGGTTGTGGCTCAAACTTCTTGAATCACCTTATCCCCTTCTTCATGCAACTTGGAGTGAAAACTTGGATCACACAAACCAGCCACGAGTTCCTCTAAATTTTCTTTGCCAATTACTCTATGATGATGGTGGATGATGATGATAACAGGAATTAATATGTTTGATGAAGTTTCAATGGAGTTTGAAGAGAAAATGCAAATGGGAGTGAAGGAATCAAAGTAGGGTTTGCAAGCTCAAAGAATCACCAACCAATGCACAAATGGCTTCATTTCCTTATATAGATGATGATTAACAGAATGAGAAGCTTCTAGATTGGTCCTAGAGGGATCTAGAAACTTGTGGAAATTTCATGAACTTATCATTTGATGGTATTTTGAATCATCTCATATCATGCTTTCACCTTTGGTAAACTTGTGTCAAAATCTCCTTTCATGAGATATTAAGAGTGTATGTATGAAAAACCAAGCTTTTCCTTGCCTTGTGTTAAGTTTTACCATGTTGCCTTATGATGCAAGAAACACCTTTACAAAGGAAGTTCAATTTTTAAGCCTAAACTCAAAATGTGGCTGAACCAATGCCTTTAAAATGATGTTGGGAATCAATTTGGTATATTGGATGACCCATATTGGATTTGTAGATCTCTCAAACCAATTTTTTATTTCAACTTTTTCAACTTATATGCCTTTTTTAGGTCATTTTTCACCAACTTTGGTCAAGTCTCATTATATGCATTTCCAAACTTTCATGACTTCTATTCTTGACTTAAAATGGCATTTTGAGCAACTTTGATGTTGGGAAGTTTTTCATTTGAAGCTTCCTTGTATGAGTTTTAGGCATAGGCTAAGAATGACCTGTAATCCTCAGATGACCAAAATACCCTTTGCTTGCCAAGACCATAAGCAGAGTTCCACAAATCATATGAAGGCATACTATACCATTATAGAAAGCTAAGACAATTAGGAACAATTCTTATGTTTACAAGAAATTCATTTGAAATCTCCTTGAGGGGTAAAAATAGATTGGAAGTCAAGTCACTTTCACAGACAAAATTTCAGATACCTCAGATGACCTGTAACTTGCAAGGACCATAACTTGAGTTCTATAAATCTCCTTAGTGTCTTCCACCACTCAAATTAAAGGTATTGAGATCCTCTACAAGTTTCATGTTGGCCAAGGATCCATTTGAAGCTTGCATTTTGGCTTATCTTGCTTGGAAATTTGACCTAAATTAGGGGATTTTACACAGAAACCCTAATTTAGAAACTCCTCTTCTCCTTGATTTCTCTTGATTTCTTCTTAGCATAACAACATATCCTTATTCTTAATGTCAAGTGATAAACCCCACATCTCTTCAATAGACCTTAATGCCTTTCAATCAATCAATTGACCTAGAGTTGACCTAGAGTTGACCCTAGATGAAACCCTAGTTGACTGTCTTCAACTGCAATACTTGTGATCACCTCAATGACTTGTCTCCTTCTCCAAATGACTTTCTAAGTCTCCCATGATGCCCACATACTCTCCATGCTCCATTCACAGCCCACAATTTCTTTGTTGATCCTCAGATATCCTCAGTTAGGAGATAGATGAACTGCTTGATCCACTGACTTCTCCAACTTCCAAATTCTTTTCTGATGACTTGAATGAGATTGAATCAGGATAATAACCTCTTGATAGGCCTCTAGAGATGAGAATAATGCTTGGTCCCCTGTTGGATGACTTGCTATGCTTATGCTATGCAGATGGTTAGGCTATGTACATGACTCTATATGCAAATGCTAAGGATATTGAAACATAAACCAAGTGAATAAGGTTGAGCAAATTTTAGGGTGCAACAGCTGCCCCTATTCAAGCGACTTGGACCCGATTGGGTGAAGAGCCCAGAGCCTTCAGACATTCGCGGTACGAGACGGTTGAATACTAAGAACCCGGAAATTTGCCAACCGCAGAAACAAACTTCGTCAAACTCTTCCACGTAAGGAATACGTCTTCTTTTGAATCTATCCACGTCAGGACTAAACCCCTTCCACGTCAGGAATACGCTCTTTCTTTCCACGTCAGGAATACAAGCCTCTTTCCATGCTAGGCATCAACTTTTCTTTTCCACGTAAGGAATCCACGTTAGGAATGTCTTTATCTTTCCACGTAAGGAATCTCCATCTTTTCCACGTAAGGAAACCAACCTGATCTGAATCTGTCCACGTCAGGACTAAACTTTCCACGTAAGGAATCACATCTTTCTCACGTAAGGAGACCACAATCTTTCCGCGTAAGGAAACCATTCTTTCTGATTTGTCCACGTAAGGACTCCCCTCTTTCCACGTAAGGAACCCGTCTTCTTTCCATGTAAGGAATAAAACTTCTCTTTCCACGTAAGGAATAAACCTGTCCACGTCAGGACTCACGTTTCGTCTTGATTTGTCCATGTCAGGACTTACCTCTTGACTTGCTGAGGAAATAAAACCTTTGTCCACGTCAGGACTCATGCACCTTTGACCCACTTGGGAAGTGGGACTTGTCCACGTCAGGACTCACATCTCAACCTGCTGAAGTAATAGAACCTGTCCACGTCAGGATTCGCGCATCTTCGACTTGCTGGGGACATAAAACTCATCCACGTCAGGACACACACTCTGCCAACAACACGAAGAAGGATAACTTTGTCCACGTCAGGACTCTCGCATCTTGTCATCTCAAAGAACTACAAACTTGTCCACGTCAGGACGCACATTTCACCATCACGCATAGAGCTTTCTGCTGGAAATAAATTGGTCCATGTCAGGACTCCAACACGAAGAGTAATCAACCTTGTCATCGTTATGACCTCACATTCAATCAACACCGAGAGCTCGACTCTGTCCACGTTAGGACTAACACACATTGTCAACTTGAGGAAATGTCCACGTCAGGACTCCACATTCCAACAATCCTGAAAAATCGAACCTGTCCACGTTAGGACTAGCACCTCCTATCAATCCGGGGAAATAAATCTGTCCACGTTAGGACACTCACTTCTCTAGCACGAAGAAATCCCGTCAATAAAATTGTCCACGTCAGGACTCATTTCTCCATTGATCCGCCAAATTCTTATCACTGACGTTACAGCAACTTTGAGGCTGACTCTACTGGGTATATTTGGAAATCAAACAACTGGGTGCCTGCTCTAATAACCGGTGGTAGCCTCTGAAATTCTGGTTCATGAAACCTTTTAATGCTGACGTAACAACAACTTTGAAGGAAACAATCCGCTGGTCGGACTAGAGAAACTTCAACAAGAACCCTGGCGAGGAAATAAGTAACTCTGCTTAAGGACAAAGAGAAACTTATCCTGCTGACTCTGTGGGGAATAGTGCCAAAGCTGACACTTCGTTGAATGTCTCCTGCCGAGACTTCGAATGCTTATTGATTTATTGGAGCGAGGACTCTCTCTACCTGCAAGAGAAACAATACTCGAAACGAAAGGTTAGCCAACCTGGTTTATGTTTCACAATACATGCGTTTGTCAATGATGCAATGTTCCCTTTGACAGGGAAATGCTACGCTTTTCATTTGGTGGATGCAAGTATGACACTATATGCCGACGCCAATGCAGACTCGAACTGCTGAGGATACAGGAACTGCTTCAGCAAAATAAAGGCTGAAGATAAAGCCAATTCCGCTGGGGATGGCCAGATGCTATAGAATTATTCCAGCAAAATAAATGCCGGAAGAAGGAAGTCGACTCAGCTGGGAAATTGGGAACTCGAACCAAACACCTCACTGAAGTAACACCCTGCTGGGAATATAACTCTGCTGGAGAATGGTAGATGCGCCTGGTATGATCGAACTTCTGCTGGAAAGTGAACGGGTATCACACGATATCCTGGCAACATACATGCCAGGACTCACAACCAACTCTGCCGGGGAGAGTCTTAATCTTCGAGTTCCACTGGAAGGAATGAAAACACTTGCAAAGAGAATTCCGCTGGGGATGGGATGATTCTCTTGGGGAAAATTAACTGACTCCACTGGGGGGGAGTAAATGACCCTGCGGGGAAAGGTAAACTGCCTGAATACAGCTCACCAACATTAATCTTCTGCGGCTAAACCACTCTGCTTGAGATACACTGTCTGAATGCAGCCTTATAATCTTGGAATCGTCAATTCTGTTGAGGATAAACGACTTTGCTGGAGAATGTCCTTTGGATAAGTTACGACTAGCTGGGGAATTCTATCCTTCTTCAGGAAGAACATGCATGACCTGCGTGGGGGTCGAGTCTTTCGTTATTGCAACCTTTTGATCATCTTCCTCGTACGGCTATGTAACCTGCAACAGCACAAACAAGACAAGACAAGCCTATGCAACCAAATCGATTCAGGTTAGTGACATTATTTTAAGTTAATTCAAAGCTTTAGCAATTGTTGGCAAGGGCCAGTGATATTATACACATGCTAGTTTCAGTAAACTTAGGCGTTTATCATGCACAAAACAGTAAAGAACCAGCATTAAGTACTGAATAACATATTTTATTGATTGGGCCCCTGAATGGGCGGAGTTTTGTACACGGGATGTAACTCCTGAAAAGAGGAAGCTACGCAAAGCAAATACACAAGTATGCACAAGAAGCATAAATATTTTGACAAATTAAATTTTGTACATATGTCGGCAACGGGATGCAGACGAACACCACGAACTGATCCTCCCATGACTCGCCCGACTCTAATGCTTTCCCAGTATTCACTCTTCCGAAGAGGTTGTATCTGATAATCGACCCCTCAGGTATTCTCCCACACTGATGCTCACTGTAATATCAAATTCAGACCGCAGTCATTTGCTTTTCAAATCCCTAACTTTTGCGTGAACTGCCCTTTACGGGTTTTCAGTTCACCGGGATACCCTTTTTTGCCGAAGCCGCCCAGTGTAGGTTTTCAACTTCGCGGGTGTATATTTTTTTCAATTTTATCCCTAACTTTTGCCCGAACCTTTCATTCTGTTTTTGGTTCGCCAGGATGCCCCATTTTTGCCTGGACTCTCTTTTTTTTTTTTGTCCAGCGGGTCAACTTTAAGCAAAGTATTTTTTAACTGCGTCCGAATTCACAGGCGACGTAAAGTCTTCACCGTCCATGGTGGACAACAATAACGCCCCTCCTGAAAAGACTTTTCTGACAACGTATGACCCTTCGTAGTTGGGGGTCCACTTGCCCCTGTGATCTTCCTGCGGCGGGAGAATCCTTTTCAGCACAAGGTCGCCCGTCTGAAAGCTTCGCGGATGTATCTTCTTGTCATATGCTTTCTTCATTCGGCTTTGATACAAACGACCGTATGCTAGAGAAGCGAGCCTCTTCTCATCCATCAAACTCAATTGGTTCAACCTGTCTTTCACCCATTCTGCCTCGTCTAGCTGAACATCTCGCAATACCCTCAGAGAAGGGATCTCGACTTCTAATGGTAATACCGCTTCCATTCCGTATACCAACGAGAACGGAGTTGCCCCGGTTGATGTGCGTACCGTCGTACGATAACCGTGCAAAGCGAAAGGTAGCATCTCGTGCCAATCCTTATAGGTCACCACCATTTTCTGAACGATCTTCTTGATATTCTTATTGGCCGCTTCAACAGCGCCATTCATCTTGGGTCGGTAAGGGGAGGAGTTGTGATGTTCGATCTTGAAATTCTGACAGAGCTCCTTCATCATCTTGTTGTTCAGGTTTGAACCGTTGTCCGTAATTATCCGCTCGGGGATTCCATATCTGCAAATGATATCTCTCTTGATGAATCTGGCCACCACTTGCTTCGTTACATTTGCATATGACGCCGCTTCTACCCACTTGGTGAAATAATCGATCGCTACTAGGATGAACCGATGCCCGTTAGAAGCTGTCGGCTCGATCTTTCCAATCATATCGATTCCCCACATCGAGAATGGCCAAGGCGATGACATCACATTTAGAGGACTCGAGGGCACATGGATCTTATCAGCATAGATTTGGCACTTGTGGCACTTCCTCGCAAACTTGAAACAGTCAGTTTCAATAGTTAGCCAAAAATAACCTGCCCGTAGCAGCTTTCTCGTCATAGCATGCCCACCAGCATGCGTACCAAAGGTACCTTCGTGTATTTCCTCCATGAGTAGCTTTGCCTCCCTTTCGTCTACACAACGCAACAGCACCAAATCGTGGTTTCTTCTGTACAAGACACCATCCAGATTCAAATAGAAATTACCCGCTAATCTCCTGAGAGTCTTCTGATCTTGACTGGATGCCCCAGCCGGATACTCTTTATTCTTCAGAAAATTAAGGATATCAAAATACCACGGTTTGTCGTCGGATACTTCATCAATAGCAAATACGAAAGTTGGTCTGTCAAGCCGAGAGATGATGATTCTGGGAGCCTCGTTCCAGAAATTGACTTTGTACATGGAAGACAAAGTAGCGAGAGCGTCAGCCATTTGATTCTCTGCCCGCGGCACATGATGCAACTCAACCTTGTCGAAGAAAGGCAACAATCTCCTTGCATAGTTCATGTAATGTATTAAGTTGGGCTGACGTGTCTCCCATTCCCCTTTTATCTGATTCACCACCAGAGCTGAGTCTCCGTATACGTCTAGATTTTTGATTCGCAAATCAATGGCTTCTTCAAGCCCCATTATACAAGCTTCGTATTCGGCTTCATTATTGGTAACAGCAAAGGTCAATCGGGCAGTAAACGGGATGTGCGACCCGTGTGGCGTAGTGATGATTGCCCCTATTCCGCTACCGTAAGCGTTCACAGCTCCGTCAAATATCATCTTCCATTTGGAACCCAACTCTGGCCCTTCATCTGGCAACGGCTCTTCACAATCTTTCATCTTTAGGTACATGATATCCTCGTCAGGAAAATCAAACCTCATCGATTGGTAATCTTCAATAGGCTGGTCCGCCAGATACTCAGACAGCACACTCCCCTTTATAGCCTTTTGCGAGACGTATTGGATGTCATATTCAGTCAAGACCATCTGCCAACGGGCAATTCTTCCTGACAACGCCTGCTTTTCGAATACAAATTTGATAGGATCCATCTTCGAGATGAGCATGGTTGTATGATTCAGCATGTATTGCCTCAAACGCTTGGCGGCCCAGGCTAGCGCGCAACAAGTTTTCTCAAGCATTGAGTATCGAGATTCACAATCTGTAAATTTCTTACTCAAGTAGTAGATCGCATGCTCCTTTCTTCCTGTCTCGTCGTGTTGACCGAAAACACAACCCATGCTTCCCTCAAGAACCGTCAAATACATAATCAAGGGTCTACCTGCCACTGGGGGTACCAAAATAGGAGGCTCCTGCAAATACTGCTTTATTTTATCGAACGCCTTTTGACAATTTTCGTTCCACGTTACAGCCTGATCTTTCTTCAACAGCTTGAACAATGGTTCACACGTAGCAGTTAGGTGAGATATGAACCGGGCGATGTAGTTCAACCTCCCTAAAAACCCGCGCACCTCTTTTTCTGTTTTAGGCGTCGGCATCTCTTGAATTGCTTTTATTTTAGCAGGATCGACCTCTATTCCTCTTTCGCTTACGATAAACCCCAGCAGTTTACCCGATCTCACCCCGAAGGTGCATTTATTAGGGTTCAGTCTCAGCCTGAACTTCCTAAGCCTTTTAAATAACTTCAGCAGATTTACCAGATGCTCTTCCTCCGTCTGGGATTTGGCAATCATATCGTCAACATAAACTTCGATTTCTTTATGCATCATATCATGAAAAAGAGTTGTCATCGCACGCTGATATGTTGCCCCAGCATTTTTCAAGCCAAAGGGCATCACTTTGTAGCAAAATGTTCCCCAAGGCGTTATGAAAGTGGTCTTCTCCATATCCTCTGGCGCCATTTTAATCTGATTATAGCCTGAAAAGCCATCCATGAAGGAGAATACGGAGTATTGAGCAGTATTATCAACTAGCACGTCAATATGAGGAAGCGGGAAATCGTCTTTTGGGCTTGCTTTATTCAAATCCCTATAATCCACGCACATTCGAACCTTGTCGTCTTTCTTTGGCACTAGTACGATGTTAGCAACCCATGAGGTATATTTTGTCACAGCCAGGAAACCAGCGTCCCACTGTTTTTGAACTTCCTCTTTGATCTTCACTGCCATATCTGGTCAAGTTCTGCGGAGCTTTTGTTTGACCGGCGGGCATTCTTCTTTCAGTGGCAGACGGTGCACCACCATATCTGTATCGAGCCCTGGCATATCTTCATACGACCACGCGAATACATCACTATACTCTTGGAGCATTTCAACCAGTCTTCGCTTGATATCACCCTGCAGCGCGGCTCCGATACGAATATTCTTCTCAACCCCTTCCGACCCCAAGTCGATAATTTCGATGACCTCGTCGTGAGGCAGAATGACTCTTTCCTATTGCTTCACCAACCAAGACAGTTCTTCAGGAACGTCGCTATCTTCGACAACCTCTTCTTCAGCCTGAAATACCGGGTGCTCAAAGTCGGGACGAGTCATGGGCGGTTCAAGGATGTCATCTGAAAATGTTATCCTGCAAAAGGAATGGTTAAGTGCTTCAAAATGCGTATAAAGCGAATAGCCACGTTGCCATTTTATTGCAAAATACAAAACAAGAAAGACAGAGATTACAGTATTTGCACATGAAAAACGCCATTTATTTAATGATTAACACGCAATGTTCATAACAACACAACCCTAAGCAAATCACGATGCCCCGGGCAAGACATCAGATTATTCAACAATTAATAAAGCAAAGCATTACTGTTTAAGAGTCACAGGAACAAGCTCCTGAATAGACCAGTTGCACAGTCCCTGTCCTGGCGTGCTTGGCTGAATCCAGGCATCCATATCACAGTCGCTGTCTCCTTCGTCAGACTCCGAAGCAGCGTTGATGGTCTCATGACATACTCCACTGGCAGAGATGGTTATTGGCCCTCTGAAACGGGGTGCCCCCACAGCAGGAGTCGGTGACGACGGTTGGTACCCCAGCCCGAATCGGTCCATCTTCACAGGAATATCCAGCACTTTGCCCCAGCCCTTTGCTTCTCCTGCCTGCACCAGAGCTTGAGCTTCCTTATACGACGAGACGGCTATCTCTGACACTTTGCTCGGCCCGGGACCTTTGTCCTTGATACGCAAACCTTCAAATGCCTGGCAGGGTGTTTCGTGGATCTCTCCATCGACCTCCACATATTTAAATGACGAAAAATGGCTGACCAGGATGTCTTCTTCTCCGCATACGGCGACTACGCTGTCTCCGACCATATATTTAAACTTCTGATGCAGGGTAGACGTGACAGCCCCAGCCCCATGAATCCAGGGTCTTCCGAGCAGGCATCTATATGCGGGCTGTATATCCATGATATAAAATTCGGTTGCAAATACCTCCGGCCCCACCAGTAGAGGCAATGTTATCGATCCAAAGACTGTTCTTCGCGTGCCATCAAACGCTCTGACTACCAAGTCACTGGGCGTGCACAAGATTCCTCTAACATCCAGCTTCATCATCGCTTTCTTGGGCAGCATGTTCAAAGACGATCCGGTGTCGACCAATACATGCGACATTACTGGTCCTCTACATTCGACGGATATGTGCAGCGCCATATTATGATCTCTCCCTTTCGGGGTCAAATCGAAGTCGGTAAAACCCAAGTTGTGGCCTGCATTCACATGTGCCAACACTCCTTCCAGCTGATTCACGGAGACGTCTTGGGGTACAAAGGAAGTATCCAGGACTTTCAACAAAGCATTTCTGTGAGCTTCAGAACATAGTAGCAACGACAGGATAGATATCTTGGACGGCGTCTGTTGCAGATGCTCCACAATCTTATAATCACTTTTTCGAATCAAGCGCATGAACTCTTCTACCTCTTTCGATGCTGCTTCTTTTTCGCTTGCTTGCCCTGGGACATTCTCAACCATCTTCCCCTTTCCTTTTGCTAGCCTTTCGGCCTCCACCTCAGGCGATATGAAGATCCTACCACTCCTTGTCATACCCCCCGACCCAACAACGTTATCTACAGTCTCGGCTGGCTGCTTATTAACATCAATCTTTATTCCGTCGCAATACACCTCCAACCCATATGACCATGGGACTGCTTTTGTGTTCTCGTACGGGATCGGTCCGGCCTTAGTTATGGTGATCGGTGGTCGCTGGACCGGTGCTGCAATAGTGATTGTCTTCCGAGGAATCGTTACAATGGCCACATCACTCTGATCATCTGCTACTGCCCCTGCAGGCTCTTCAGTTGCTGCTCGGTCAAACTGCAATGTGCCTCCATCAATTAAAGCCTGGATGCCTTTCTTCAAATCATCACACCCCCCAGTTAGGGTCCAGCATTCTAAGCAATACTCGTCACATCCTGGGAAAACACCCCCTTGCAACAATCTGCTTTTTATCTCGCTTAGCGGCGTCTTTAAGTCGTCGACATTCATAATCAGATTCAACCCTTCCTCAGTCAGAATGGCGTTTGCCCCATGATTAGGCATGGGTTTCTGCATTATATTCGGACCTGCCGTCCCGAAATTGATAGTCTTATTGTCCAGAAGATCCTGCACAACATGTTTAAAAGCATGGCAACCCTCTATATCGTGGCCCAGAGCCCCAGAATGAAACTCACAGTGCCTGCTTGCATCATAACCATACGGAGGAGTCCCCGTTATCGGTGCCAGAGTTCTCTTCTCTACCAGGTTTAAACCCAACAATGTCTGCAATAAATCTGCATAGGTTGAGGGAGGCTTCTCAAACACTCTTCTTGGTTTACCTCCCTGGAATCTTCGCTGAGCCTGCTGCGCACCCTGCTGCGGCTGCTGCTGCTGCTGTTGCTGTTGCATTGGCTGCTGCTGAAATGGTTGTTGTTGTTGCTGATACGGGATAGTAACACTCGCCACCTGCTGCGGCTGATGATATTGGTTCCGACCTCTGCCTCGGCCTCGGCCCCCAAACACTGCGCTTGCCTCGCCCTGACGGCGCCCACCAAAAGCCTTCCTATTACTGCCAGATGCAGTTGATTCCTCAGCCTGGAATTTTCCTTGCTTAATGTTACGTTCAATCTTTTCTCCCATCAGAATTAAATCTGAGAAACTGGCCAGAGATGTATGAAACAACATGTCATGAAACAAGCCTGTGAATGTGCCGACGAACATGTCATTCATTTCCTTGTCTTCTAAAGGAGGGCGGACCCTGGCAGCCATATCGCGCCACCTTTGCGCGTACTCTTTAAAGCTCTCACCCTTCTTCTGAGACAGCCCTGTCAATTGGACCCGATTGGGCGCCAAGTCGCTGTTATACTTGTAGTGAGCTACAAATGCCTCTGCCAACTGCTTCCATGTCTTTATATTGGTCGGCTCCAACCCCATGTACCACTCTAAGGAAGGGCCCGACAGACTATCTTGAAAGAAATGCATTAGCATTCTCTCATCAGTTGAGTATGCAGACATCTTTCTGTAATAAGCCTGCACGTGCACTTTCGGACATGTGTCCCCTTTATACTTATCAAACGTAGGAGCTTTGAATTTGATTGGCACCCTCAAGCCAGGTACCAGGCCCATTGTTGCCATGTCCAAGCCTACAGCACTTTGGTTCAGGACCCCCCTCATCTGTTCTTCTAGCATTCTGATCTTCTGGGAGTTATCCATCGGCCCTTCAGAGCCTCCGCCGGAGAAAGCGTCCTCCTGCTGATCTTCTTGCCATATACCATTCCCAGCTCCATACCCATCATATTCATTATTGCGGCCAGCTCTAATCTGATTCATCATCGGGCCTCGGCCTCTGTTGCCGTATCCCTGAACACCTCCAGCAGGCCCAAAAGCCCTTAACCCAGCGTCGTTTCCATTTCCGAAACCTCCGTAACCCTGATTGGCCACACCATAACCATCTTGCCCAAAGCCTTGAGCATTGAAACCATATTTCCCAGCGTTATCGAATCCTTGATCGTTGAACCCGAATCCAGCATTGCAGAAGCCGTTGCCTCCCATATTATCACCCAAGTTGACATCACCAAGCCCAACGTTATGGACCGCAGTCTCGTTCCCAACTCCGACGTTACCGTTCCCAGCAGCGGTAGCGTTTTTGACATTAGCAGCAGGCATATTGACTACAGGGGGAGCCACTGGCGTGGGAGTGCCGTCTCCATGAATAGTATCGACTCGTACAGATTGATGATCCTCATTACCGTGACCAGCATTTCGGGCCAACAAAGGTTGCACCATGGCTTGCAAATTCTCCTGACCTTTTGCAATAGCTTCCATGGTCTGCATAAAGAGAGCTAGCTTCTCACGCACATCTTGCATCTCGTTCTGCATTTGATCCATGATTCTTCGACAGTTGGTGCGAGTGGAATAGCGGTGCGGGTGCTGATCTGCAATCCTGAAAAGTACCTGGTACAGAGCAGGAAATAAGACACCATCCAAAGATTACCTGTAATGCAATATGAATATGAATGCAATGCAATGTGTGTCTGTGCATTAGGGAAATTCATTCCCCGATTCTAATGTGAAGGTGCCGGTGCAGCGACAGTGCTAGCAATACAAAGATCGGAGTTGAATCACAGAAAGCCTCATATATTGCATAGAAACCAATAAGCCAAGAATACAATATCACTGAGAGTACAATAAGATGGCATGACCTCAACCAACAATCCTGGTGATGGTCAGCACTATGCAAATAAAGCATACAAGTTACTACATGAAATGATCAAACCCTCCCATAAGTCTGGTACTCTTCTAGCAGCTTCTTGGTCTCCGGATGACTTGGTCGATCAAGCAGCCCTTCAACAAGTTGGTTTCTTCTCTTGAGAACACGTCGCACGTCTTCAGCAGTTTCCTCCCATGCCCCCTCTCCGAAGCGATCCTCTAATTTACGCTTCTGAGACACAGCTTCATCTCTGCCTTTGATGGCCTTGTTTAGGGCATTCTGGAGACTATACCGGGTCATCACTTCTTCTTCACACTTCTTGATGCTAGACTTCAACTGCTCTTCGAGGTCGGAAATTTGCTGCTTCAACTTATCTTCCCTCTTCTTATTGTTGGTGAGCGTGGCATTCCAGGTCTTATTGCAAGAAGAGATCTCTCGGTGTGCTGCGTCGAGCGCTTTCTTTTTGGATTCAAGCATATCATGGGAGCTTCTGAACTCTTGCCCCAGACGTTCACGCTTCTTCCTCTCCTCAGTCAACTCAGCCCCTAGTCTGTTCATTAGCTCAATCTGCTGTTGGAAAGCATGCACGGCCTTGTTTTTCTCACTGCGTATCTGGGTTAGCTCCTGCTCTAACCCTTCGTTGATCTTTCTCAAGGCTTCTTTTTCTTTCACAACTTGCTCGTAGGCCTCCCTAGAAACAGTAGTTGGCTCTGCTACTGGAATAGGAACAAAGGCTGGTGCATCTGGAAATGGCATCCGCAACTGACTTGCTCTCTCCTGGATCCAAACTCTGTATGGTGCATAGGCCTGACAGTCGTTCTTCCCTAACAACGGCTTCCCTCTTCGGTTAATACGCGTCCAGGCATGCTGCAGCTTGGCTAATAACTCCCCCTTCACGTCTCCGGTGAAGTACAGAGATTCCTGTACTTCTTCCTCCTTTGGTGGGTTCTTCAGTGCATATCCGAACTGACGGACCAACAGAGATGGGTTGTAGTTGATACACCCTTTTCTTCCTATCAGCGGGACATTAGGGTACCCTTTTCTTCAGTGCATATCCGAACTGACGGACCAACAGAGATGGGTTGTAGTTGATACACCCTTTTCTTCCCAGCAGATCTCTATCAAACCATTCAACGTCTTCAGAAGTTAACCTCATCATATGCTCTGGCCAGTCGGGCGTGATTGCATTATCCACGAAAGGTCCCCTCGAGGGAAGATGGCTCTTGAACCACATATACAGCAAAGGTACGCAACAAGAGACGTTCTTGCCTCTCCTGTTTTCATTTCTGTAGTGCATCGAATGGTAAAAGTCCCCGATCAGCGTTGGTACTGGGTTACCAGCAGCAAATAGATGAAATGCATCCATGTCCAAGAAGTTTGGGAAGTTAGGAAACAGCACTATCCCATAAATGCAGAGGGCCAAAATAGCGTTGAAGACCACCCAACACCCATTCTTGGCATACTATTGAGCCTTACCAACCAGAAACTGAAGAGAAAAACCCGGAACCCCTCGCCACGCAGTCATCAACAACTCAGAAGGATTCATATGCAGGGCCTTGGCTAAATCCTCCAAATTGGGCTCAGCGGCTGAGTGAATAAAAGGAACTGCATTCTGAACTGGAAGCTCAGTAAACTCTACATACTCCTCCATGGTAGGCCCCAAGATAAAGTCCACAAACGTGAAACATCTCAAAGCCGGGTCATAGAATTGCATTAAGGTGTACAGCCCATTCAATTCATCATCAGTAGACCTGCGAACTAAACTCAACAGTCGTCCGTAACCCTGCCTAAAGCTTCTACGGACATCCTCATCTGCAAGAGAAATCAGACCCAGGAGTGGAGTAATATCGGGGGTAGGTAGCTTATACGCAACAGTCATCCTCAAACCAGCCATGATCAAATACTCAGAAGTCCAGACACTAGAACCGGGGGAATGCAAATGCACCTGCAGCACAGACACACGTTAGTAGGATGCAACGATGATGAGTATGCAAGCAATGTAATGCAAGTGACATGCAACAGGGACCAAATGCCGTAGCCGAATAGCCTGAACCATATCAAGAAGTCTCAGATAGACTCTCTAGAAATCCTCAAACCCTGGTCTCAGATAGACCTAAAACAAAGCTCCAACAATGGTCTCTGACAGACCCACAACATAACTCTGGCTGGTCTCTGATAGACCTCAAATCATAACTCCAATAGGTCTCTGACAGACCTCAGAAATCCTCAACTGGTCTCTGACAGACCTCATAACACGTCTCCAAATGGTCTCTGACAGACCTCATAACTCTCCATAAATACCCAGGATCTCTGATCAAGAAATAACCGGTATCTGAAGGTCTAGTTACCTGCATAACCCCAAACCCTCTCACAAGTGGATGTCCTAGTAACTGACAAAGGTATGGCATCCTATGCGGTCGTCGGCGTCACATACTTTCAGGGTTGATGATACGATTCCCAGAAGGAGTGGCATCATCAAATCCTGAAGAGGCCTCACTTAGCCAACTTCCAAATGATCGGTCCCCAGAGTCGACAATCCAACTAACCAGCAACCCAAGCCAACCAAAGGGCAGGACAGGAGGCCAACCAGAAGAACCTCGTCTGAGTATAGATTTCGCGGGACACTAGGACATGCAAAGCACGTGCGCGCCCACTAATCTCTACTCTAAGTCTAAGGTGCACTCAAGCCCAGGTCCGGCTTCTCACTCAATATCAGAACACCCGCCACACCCCGATACAACAATAATAATCAATATATATAATGCTGAAAATAAAGGTCAGAAATATAAATCCATACAAAATCCTCGACGGGAAAACAAACGTTAGGATTGACTCTCTTAAGGGACGTTGGATCCCAAATGCATAAGGACTATCGCAGTCCTTAGCAGCCAGGGGACGTTGGATCCCCAGCAGAGTCGCCAGCTGTCGCTACTGCGAAAATCGACGCCGGCTGAACAGAAGAGTCGCCACCGTGCGTTATTTATCCCACGGGAGGGAAAGGAAACGCTCAGAGTAAACCTCGCACAACACGGGAAAGGTATGGTCGTCGCAACCAAAACCTGGATTCGGGAGTCGGTTACGCAAGGGGAAGGTATTAGCACCCCTCACGTCCGTCGTACTCGACGGGATCCACGCTTGTTTTCGGGTATGGATTGTTATTCTATCTACTCTACAGGTCAAGGGTTAAAACAAAATAAAATGACTCGGCAAAGTATCGCACTTTATGCCTACGTATTCCCGTCTAGAACGAGAAATCAGAGTCAACGTAGTTCGCCTACCTACGGGAAAGGAGGGGAAGGTTGCTCGCTAGGATATCGCATCCCATGCCTACGTACTTCCACACTACATGGAAGATCAGAGAAAACGTAGTTCGGGCCACGTACGACACAAGTCTGTCTTGGTTGATTTTATTCCTTCTGAAAAAGGTTTTTCTGATTAGCAGTCCAAGCGGACAAAAATGACGTCTTGATGAGTTCACATTCTTTTACGGAAGAAGTGTCTTTTATTGAGTTTGAAATTTTATTAGTGTTTTCTGTTTGTTTTGAGAAAGAAGAGACAGAACTCTAACCTACGGTTGCGAAGGGAATCAAACTAACCTAATGTTATCATGCATGGGTTAAGACCTAGTGTCTATCATGCTCCTCTCTTGCACAGAGAGAAACAGAGATCCTAAGGGAATAGACGGAAACAGAAACAATATCAGATATATACAGTAAAGCAGTAAAATGCATGGATGCAGCAATACAAGCGAGGCAAGGGAGTCCCACTCAACCTCGAACCTAGAAAACAATAGGCAAAAGTGAACAGGATTCACTTTCAACCCAACAGGTTAAACAGCAAACAATACAGTCAGGAAAACCAATCAATACATTAGAAATGAAATACAGCGAAAATAAACAGCCACAGCAGCTCTGCATCAACACCTATCTTCAAGCTTCAGCAAGCATCAATCTCCATCTCCACAGTCTTCAAGCAAGGTCTTTGTCATCAATCTTCAGTCTACAATGGCTTTTCTTCAAGTCTCAAACTTCCAGGATGAGGGATCAATCACAAGAGTGAATTGGGTGTTAAGCAATTAGTTGACTACCAAGGGTGGCAAACCAACTGCTACTAACACATAAGATATTTTCTCTCAAGAGTTCTATCCCTTAGACAGTAGCACCAAGCCTTCCAAAGGAAGGGGGTGAGTGTCTTAGAGAGACTCTGTATCACAGAGAGGAATGGAGGCAGTCAAAACCTTCCATGTTTGAGAATCAAGCTTTCTAATCTAGAGCTCTGCCTAGCTCCTAAACCCTAATCTCCTCAACAGCTGCTAGCAGGAACCTCCTTATCAACTCTGGAAGTTGGCCTTCAAGCTCTGGATCTCCAATGGCTTCATCATCACAAGTCTTCAGCTCTCCCAATCCCCAAGCAATCCCAATACCCACACAGACAAATCAATAATCCCAGAGGGCACACCACACCAATCAATCAAATACAGAAAGTAATATACTAATAGCAGTAGGGGAATCCTAGTGATTTCTAAGGGATCTAATAACTACCCATAGTCCCTATAGTCCCATAGCTAAAGTATTCAATCTCTAAGTCCTAAGGGAAATGAACTAATTCACCTAATTCATCACTTAAACCCTAATTTTATTCATGTTGTTCACATTTACACTAATCACCTAAAATTAATTCCTAAAAATACGAACTAAATTGTATGTACAAGTTGAATGACTAAACTACACAACCTAAAAAGAATGGATTAAAAATGTTAAAGCAACTATTAGAACAAAAATTAACAAAATCATGTATGAAATGAAACACCTAAAATAGGCATTTATTTGGAAAATATGGGAAAAATATCAAATAAAAAATAAAATGCAATTTTTATTTTTTATAATTTTCTAGACATCTTGAAGAAATTAATGCAAAAAGAATCATTAAAAAATATGAAGCTTATGATTTATTATGATTTTTATAAAAATGCATGAAAAATGAAAAGAAATTAAAAAATGAAATATAGAGAAATAGAGGGAGGAGGTGAGAATAGCAAGGCGCCCAGTTGTTTTTATTAAGTGGGCCATGAACGTGGGGTGCAAATAGAAACTTTGATAGGCCCATGCGCTCAGAAAAAACTGAAGGAAAAATATTAAACCTGCGGTGGGAATAGCAATCATTCTCAGTGTTATTTCCAATTGGGCTTTGCTGGGGGGTGGGAATATCACAAGCTGGATCAGGCCCAGAGGTGCATTTTAAGTGAAACGCATCGTTTCACATTGAGGTTTCCCTCCGCTTTTGACTTCAAATGGCAGCCACACGATCAGATTAAGAAGTCAAATAAAAGAAGTGATCGAACGGCCACGGTGTCGTCTTCTCCAACTCAACCTAGGGTTTTGCAGAATTCTCCTCCCATGCACAAACTTCCACTGCTCGGTTCTCCCTCCTCACTCAACCAAACGCCACGACCTTAACACCAAAACTGCTCTACTCTTCACCCTCTACAAGATCCTAACCCTAGATTTTGCTGAATCTCATTATATAATCGAGCTCGATAGCTGGAAGATCATGGTACCACTGAATTGCACCTGATGTGCATGATCACCAATCTTACTCAAACTAACCTAGAACGATCTACAGGTCATGGTGAGTATTCTGAGCCAAACACCTAACATTCTCTTGCCCTAATTCAGGAGTTCTTGATCATCACAGTTTCATCATCATCAATCCAATTGTCTCTAATGGCCATAACAGATGGGGTAAATGTTCCTCTTCCTAACCCTAACAATCTTATACCACTAATCTAACCTAACAATACCTAATCAAAGAGAGAAAACAGAAAATACCAACCTGTTTAGCAGCTATGGCAGAGGTAGTTGCAGGTGGATCCAATGCTTGTAATTGCTTCTAGATGCTCCTCCAATGGTGTGCTTTCTACTGTTTGCAATGGTTGTGGCTCAAACTTCTTGAATCACCTTATCCCCTTCTTCATGCAACTTGGAGTGAAAACTTGGATCACACAAACCAGCCACGAGTTCCTCTCAATTTTCTTTGCCAATTACTCTATGATGATGGTGGATGATGATGATAACAGGAATTAATATGTTTGATGAAGTTTCAATGGAGTTTGAAGAGAAAATGCAAATGGGAGTGAAGGAATCAAAGTAGGGTTTGCAAGCTCAAAGAATCACCAACCAATGCACAAATGGCTTCATTTCCTTATATAGATGATGATTAACAGAATGAGAAGCTTCTAGATTGGTCCTAGAGGGATCTAGAAACTTGTGGAAATTTCATGAACTTATCATTTGATGGTATTTTGAATCATCTCATATCATGCTTGCACCTTTGGTAAACTTGTGTCAAAATCTCCTTTCATGAGATATTAAGAGTGTA
Organism: Lathyrus sativus; assembly: GCA_963859935.3. Taxonomy (NCBI): domain Eukaryota; kingdom Viridiplantae; phylum Streptophyta; class Magnoliopsida; order Fabales; family Fabaceae; genus Lathyrus; species Lathyrus sativus. The sequence goes on from OZ012739.1 coordinate 360,215,980, forward strand.
TGTATGAAAAACCAAGCTTTTCCTTGCCTTGTGTTAAGTTTTACCATGTTGCCTTATGATGCAAGAAACACCTTTACAAAGGAAGTCCAATTTTTAAGCCTAAACTCAAAATGTGGCTGAACCAATGCCTTTAACATGATGTTGGGAATCAATTTGGTATATTGGATGACCCATATTGGATTTGTAGATCTCTCAAACCAATTTTTTATTTCAACTTTTTCAACTTATATGCCTTTTTTAGGTCATTTTTCACCAACTTTGGTCAAGTCTCATTCTATGCATTTCCAAACTTTCATGACTTCTTTTCTTGACTTAAAATGGCATTTTGAGCAACTTTTATGTTGGGAAGTTTTTCATTTGAAGCTTCCTTGTATGAGTTTTAGGCATAGGCTAAGAATGACCTGTAATCCTCAGATGACCAAAATACCCTTTGATTTCCAAGACCATAAGTAGAGTTACACAAATCATATGAAGGAATACTATATTATTATAGAAAGCTAAGACAATGAGGAACAATTCTTATGTTTACAAGAAATTCATTTGAAATCTCCTTGAGGGGTAAAAATAGCATGGAAGTCAAGTCACTTTCACAGACAAAATTTCAGATACCTCAGATGACCTGTAACTTGCAAGGACCATAACTTGAGTTCTATAAATCTCCTTAGTGTCTTCCACCACTCAAATTAAAGGTATTGAGATCCTCTACAAGTTTCATGTTGGCCAAGGATCCATTTGAAGCTTGCATTTTGGCTTATCTTGCTTGGAAATTTGACCTAAACTAGGGGATTTTACACAGAAACCCTAATTTAGAAACTCCTCTTCTCCTTGATTTCTCTTGATTTCTTCTTAGCATAACAACATATCCTTATTCTTCATGTCAAGTGATAAACCCCACATCTCTTCAATAGACCTTAATGCCTTTCAATCAATCAATTGACCTAGAGTTGACCCTAGATGAAACCCTAGTTGACTGTCTTCAACTGCAATACTTGTGATCACCTCAATGACTTGTCTCCTTCTCCAAATGAATTTCTAAGTCTCCCATGATGCCCACATACTCTCCATGCTCCATTCACAGCCCACAATTTCTTTGTTGATCCTCAGATATCCTCAGTTAGGAGATAGATGAACTGCTTGATCCACTGACTTCTCCAACTTCCAAATTCTTTTCTGATGACTTGAATGAGATTGAATCAGGATAATAACCTCTTGATAGGCCTCTAGAGATGAGAATAATGCTTGGTCCCCTGTTGGATGACTTGTTATGCTTATGCTATGCAGATGGTTAGGCTATGTACATGACTCTATATGCAAATGCTAAGGATATTGAAACATAAACCAAGTGAATAAGGTTGAGCAAATTTTAGGGTGCAACACCAGGGTGGTAAACCAAGGAGAGTATTTGAGAAGCCTCCCTCAACGTACGCAGATTTGTTGCAGACATTGTTGGGTTTGAACCTGGTAGAGAAGAGAATTCTGACACCTATAACGGGAACTCCGCCGTATGGCTATGATGCAAGCAGGCACTGTGATTTTCATTCTGGGGCTCCGGGCCACGATGTAGAGGGTTGCCATGCTTTCAAGCATGTTGTGCAGGATCTTTTGGACAATAAGGCTATCAATTTCGGAACGGCAGGGCCGAATATAGTGCAAAAGCCCATGCCTAATCATGGGGCAAACGCCATTCTGACTGAGGAAGGTTTGAATTTGATTACGAGAGTGGATGATTTAAAGACACCGCTGAGCGAGATAAAAAGCAGATTGTTGCAAGGGGGTGTTTATCCAGGATGTGACGAGTACTGCTTAGAATGCTGGACCCTAGCTGGGGGGTGTGATGATTTGAAGAAAGGCATTCAGGCTTTAATTGATGGAGGCACATTGCAGTTTGACCGAGCAGCAATTGAAGAGCCTGCAGGGGCAGTAGCCGATTATCAGAGTGATGTGGCCACTGTAACGATTCCTCGAAAGACAATCACTATAACAGCACCGGGTCAGCGACCGCCGATCACCATAACTAAGGCCGAACCAATCCCGTACGAGAGCACAAAGGCAGTCCCATGGTCATATGGGTTGGAAGTGTATTGTGACGGAATAAAGATTGATGTTAATAAGCAGCCAGCCGAGACTGTGGACAATGTTGTTGGTACCGGAGGTATGACAAGGAGTGGTAGGATCTTTATATCGCCTGAAGTAGAGGCCGAAAGACTGGCAAAAGGAAAAGGGAATATGGTTGAAAATGTCCCAGTGCAGGCAAGCGAAAAAGCATCGGCATCGAAAGATGTAGAAGAGTTCATGCGCTTGATTCGAAAAAGTGATTATAAGATCGTGGAGCATCTGCAACAGACGCCGTCCAAAATATCTATACTGTCGTTGCTATTATGTTCTGAAGCTCACAGAAATGCTTTGCTGAAAGTCCTGGATACTTCCTTTGTACCCCAAGACGTCTCCGTGAATCAGCTGGAAGGAGTGTTGGCACATGTGAATGCAGGCCACAGCTTGGGCTTTACCGACTTCGATTTGACCCCGAAGGGGAGAGCTCATAATATGGCGCTGCACGTATCTGTCGAGTGCAGAGGATCAGTCATGTCGCATGTACTGGTAGACACTAGATCGTCTCTGAATGTGCTACCCAAGAGGGCAATGATGAAGCTAGATGTCAGAGGAATCCTGTGCACGCCCAGTGACTTGGTGGTTAGGGCGTTTGATGGTACGCGAAGAACAGTCTTTGGGTCAATAACATTGCCTTTACAGGTGGGGCCGGAGGTATTTGCAACTGAATTTTATATCATGGACATCCAGCCTGCGTATAGTTGCCTGCTCGGAAGACCCTGGATTCATGGGGCTGGGGCAGTCACGTCTACCCTGCATCAAAAGTTGAAATATATGGTCGGAGACAGCGTGGTCACCATATGCGGAGAAGAGGACATCCTAGTCAGCCATCTGTCGTCATTTAAATATGTGGAGGTCGATGGAGAGATCCACGAAACACCCTGCCAGGCATTTGAAGGGTTGCGTATCAAAGACAAAGGTCCCGGGCCGAGCAAAGTGTCAGAGATAGCCGTCTCGTCGTATAAAGAAGCTCAAGCTCTGGTAGAGGCAGGAGAAGCAAAGGGCTGGGGCAAAGTGCTGGATATTCCTGTAAAGATGGACCGGTTCGGGCTAGGATACCAACCGTCGTCGTCAGCACCTGTTGTGGGAGCACCCCGTTTCAGAGGACCAATAACCATCTCTGCCAGTGTAGTATGTCACGAGACCATCAATGCTGCTTTGGAGTCTGACGAAGGAGACAGCGACTGTGATATGGATGCCTGGACTCAGCCAAGCACGCCAGGACAAGGACTGTGCAACTGGTCTATTCAGGAGCTTGTTCCTGTGACTATTAAATAGTAATGCTTTGTTTTTTTAATTGTTGAACAATCTGGTGCCTTGCCCGGGGCATCATGATTTGCTTAGGGCTGTGCTGTTATGAACATTGCGTGTTTATCATTAAATAAAAGGCGTTTTGCATGTGCAAATATTTCGATCTCTGTCTTTCTTGTTTTGTATTTTTCAATAAAATGGCAACGTGGTTATTCGCTTTATACGCATTTTGAAGCATTTAACCATTCTTTTGCAGGATAACATTTTCAGATGACATCCTTGAACCACCTATGACTCGTCCCGACTTTGAACACCCGGTATTTCAGGCCGAAGAAGAGATTGTCGAAGATAGTGACGTTTCTGAAGAACTGTCTTGGTTGGTGAAGCAAGAGGAAAGAGTCATTCTGCCTCACGAAGAGGTCATCGAAATTATCAACTTGGGGTCGGAAGGGGTTGAGAAGAATATTCGTATCGGAGCCGCGCTGCAAAGCAATATCAAGCAAAGACTGGTTGAAATGCTCCGAGAGTATAGTGATGTATTCGCTTGGTCGTATGAAGATATGCCAGGGCTCGATACAGATATGGTTGTGCACCGTCTGCCATTGAAAGAAGAATGCCCACCGGTCAAACAAAAGCTTCACAAAACTAGACCAGATATGGCGGTGAAGATCAAAGAGGAGGTTCAAAAACAGTGGGATGCTGGTTTCCTGGCTGTGACAAAATATCCCTCATGGGTTGCTAACATCGTACCAGTGCCAAAGAAAGATGGCAAGGTTCGAATGTGTGTGGATTATAGGGATTTGAACAAAGCGAGCCCAAAAGACGACTTTCCACTTCCTCATATCGACGTGCTAGTTGATAATACTGCACAATACTCCGTATTCTCCTTCATGGATGGCTTTTCAGGCTATAATCAGATTAAAATAGCGCCAGAGGACATAGAGAAGACTACTTTTATAACGCCGTGGGGAACATTTTGTTACAAAGTGATGCCCTTTGGCTTGAAGAATGATGGGGCAACGTATCAGCGTGCGATGACGACTCTTTTTCATGATATGATGCATAAAGAGATCGAAGTTTATGTTGACGATATGATTGCCAAATCCCATACGGAGGAAGAGCATCTGGTGAATCTGCTGAAGTTATTTAAAAGGCTTAGGAAGTTCAGGTTGAGACTGAACCCTAACAAGTGCACCTTCGGGGTGAGATCGGGTAAACTGCTGGGGTTTATCGTAAGCGAAAGAGGAATAGAGGTCGATCCTGCTAAAATAAAAGCGATACAAGAAATGCCGACGCCTAAAACAGAGAAAGAGGTGCGCGGGTTTTTAGGGAGGTTGAACTACATCGCTCGGTTCATATCTCATCTAACGGCCACATGTGAACCATTGTTCAAGTTGCTGAAGAAAGATCAAGCTGTAATGTGGAACGAAAATTGTCAAAAGGCGTTCGATAAAATAAAGCAGTATTTGCAGGAGCCTCCTATTCTGATACCCCCAGTGGCAGGGAGACCCTTGATTATGTATTTGACAGTTCTTGAGGGAAGCATGGGTTGTGTTCTCGGTCAACACGACGAGACAGGAAGAAAAGAGCATGCGATCTACTACTTGAGTAAGAAATTTACAGATTGTGAATCTCGATATTCAATGCTTGAGAAAACTTGTTGCGCGCTAGCCTGGGCCGCCAAGCGTTTGAGGCAATACATGCTGAATCATACAACCATGCTCATCTCGAAAATGGACCCTATCAAATATGTATTCGAAAAGCAGGCCTTATCAGGGAGAATTGCCCGTTGGCAGATGGTCTTGACTGAATACGACATCCAATACGTCTCGCAGAAGGCTATAAAAGGGAGTGTACTGTCTGAGTACATGGCAGAGCAGCCTATTGAAGATTATCAATCGATGAGGTTTGATTTTCCTGACGAGGATATCATGTACCTAAAGATGAAGGATTGTGAAGAGCCGTTGCCAGACGAAGGACCAGAGTTGGGTTCCAAATGGAAGATGGTTTTTGACGGAGCTGTGAACGCTTACGGTAGCGGAATAGGGGCAATCATCACTACGCCACACGGGTCGCACATCCCGTTTACTGCTCGATTGACCTTTGCAGTTACCAATAATGAGGCCGAATACGAAGCTTGTATAATGGGGCTTGAAGAAGCCATTGATTTGCGAATCAAACATCTGGACGTATACGGAGACTCAGCTCTGGTGGTGAATCAGATTAAAGGGGAATGGGAGACACGTCAGCCCAATTTGATACGTTACATGAACTATGCAAGGAGATTGTTGCCTTTCTTTGACAAGGTTGAATTGCATCATGTACCGCGGGCGGAGAATCAAATGGCTGACGCCCTAGCCACTTTGTCTTCCATGTACAAGGTCAACTTCTGGAACGAAGCTCCCAGAATTATTATCTCTCGACTTGATAGACCAGCATTTGTGTTTACTATTGACGAAGCATCCGACGACAAACCATGGTATTTTGATATCCTTAATTTTCTAAAGAACAAAGAGTATCCGGCTGGGGCATCCAGTCAAGATCAGAAGACTCTCAGGAGATTAGCGGGTAACTTCTATTTGAATGCGGATGGCGTCTTATACAGAAGAAACCACGACTTGGTGTTGTTACGTTGCGTAGATGAAAGAGAGGCAAAGCTGCTCATGGAGGAAATACATGAAGGTACCTTTGGTACGCATGCTGGTGGGCATGCTATGACGAGGAAGCTGCTACGGGCAGGTTATTTTTGGCTGACTATGGAAACTGATTGTTTCAAGTTTGCGAGGAAGTGCCACAAGTGCCAAATCTATGCTGATAAAATCCATGTGCCTCTGAGTCCTCTGAATGTGATGTCATCGCCATGGCCATTCTCGATGTGGGGAATCGATATGATTGGAAAGATCGAGCCGACAACTTCTAACGGGCATCAGTTCATCCTAGTAGCCATCAATTATTTCACCAAGTGGGTGGAAGCGGCGTCTTATGCAAATGTAACTAAGCAGGTGGTAGCCCGATTCATCAAGAGAGATATCATTTGCCGATACGGGATCCCCGAGCGGATAATCACTAACAACGGTTCAAACCTGAACAACAAAATGATGAAGGAGCTCTGTCAGAATTTCAAGATCGAACATCACAACTCCTCCCCTTACCGACCCAAGATGAATGGCGCTGTCGAAGCGGCCAATAAGAATATCAAGAAGATCGTTCAAAAGATGGTGGTGACCTATAAGGATTGGCATGAGATGCTACCTTTCGCTTTGCACGGTTATCGTACGACGGTACGCACATCAATCGGGGCAACCCCGTTCTCGTTGGTATACGGAATGGAAGCAGTATTACCATTGGAAGTTGAGATCCCTTCTCTGAGGGTATTGCGAGACGTCCAACTAGATGAGGCAGAATGGGTGAAGGACAGGTTGAACCAACTGAGTTTGATGGATGAAAAGAGGCTAGATTCTCTAGCATACGGTCGTTTGTATCAGAGCCGAATGAAGAAAGCATATGATAAGAAGATACATCCTCGGAGCTTTCAGACGGGCGACCTTGTGTTGAAAAGGATTCTCCCGCCACAGGCAGATCACAGGGGCAAGTGGACCCCCAATTACGAAGGGCCATATGTTGTCAGAAAAGTCTTTTTAGGAGGAGCGTTATTGTTGTCCACCATGGACGGTAAAGACTTTACGTCGCCTGTGAATTCGGACGCAGTTAAAAAATACTTTGCTTAAAATTGACCCGCTGGACAGAAAAAGAGAGTCCAGGCAAAAATGGGGCATCCTGGCGAACCAAAAAACAGAATGAAAGGTTCGGGCAAAAGTTAGGGATAAAATTGAAAAAATGTACACCCGCGAAGTTGAAAACCTACACTGGGCGGCTTCGGCAAAAAAGGGTATCCCGGTGAACTGAAAACCCGTAAAGGGCGGTTCACGCAAAAGTTAGGGATTTGAAAAGCAAATGACTGCGGTCCGAATTTGATACCACATTTGAGCATTGGTGCGGGAGAATATACCTGAGGGGTCGATTATCAGATACAATCTCTTCGGACGTGTGGATACCGGGAAAGCATTAGAGTCGGATGAGTCATAGGAGGATCAGTTCGTGGTGTTCGTCTGCATCCCGTTGCCGACATGTGTACAAATTTAATTTGTCAAAATATTCATGCTTCTTGTGCATACTTGTATATTTGCTTTGCGTAGCTTCCTCTTTTCAGGAGTTACATCCCGTGTACAAAACTCCGCCCATTCAGGGGCCCAATCAATAAAATATGTTATTCAGTACTTGATGCTGGTTCTTTACTGTTTTGTGCATGATAAAGCGCCTAAGTTTACTGAAACTAGCATGTGTATAACATCGCTGGCCCTTGCCAACAATTGCTAAAGCTTTGAATTAACTGAAAATGACGTCACTAACCTGAATCGATTTGGTTGCATAGGCTTGTCTTGTCCTGTTTGTGTTGTTGCAGGTTTCATAGCCGTACGAGGAAGACGATCAAAAGATTGCAATAACGAAAGACTCGACCCCCGCGCAGGTCATGCATGTTCTTCCTGAAGAAGGATCGAATTCCCCAGCTGGCCGTAGCTTATCCAGAGGGCATGCTCCAGCAAAGTCGTTTATCCTCAGCAGAGTTTGGCGATTCCAAGATTATAAGGCTGTATTCAGACAGTGTATCTCAAGCAGAGTGGGTTTAGCCTCAGAAGATTAATATTTGTGAGCTGTATTCAGACAAGTTCACCTTTCCCCGCAGAGTCAGTTACTCTTCCCCAGTGGAATTCTCTTTTCAGCAAGTGTTTTCATTCCTCCCAGTGGAATCTGAAGATTAAAACTCTCCCCGGCAGAGTTGGTTGTGAGTCCTGGCATTTATTTTTCCAGAATACCGTGTGATATCCGGTCACCCTCCAGCAGAAGTTCGATCATACCAGGCGCATCCGCTACTCCCCAGCAGGGTTGTATTCCCCAGCAGGGTGTTACTTCGATGAGGCGCTTGGTTCAAGTTCCCAACTTCCCAGCTGAGTCGACTGCACTCTTCCAGCATTTATTTTGCTGGAATAATCCTGTAGCACCTGGCTATTCCCAACGAAGTCGGCATTGTCTTCAGCATTTATTTTGCTGAAGCAGTTTCTGTATCCCAGCAGTTCGAGTCTGCATTTGCATCGGCATATAGTGTCCTATTTGCATTGGCATATAGTGTCACACTTGCATCCACCCAAATAAACACGTGTAGCATTTCCATGCCGAATGGAGCATTGCGTCATTGTCAGACATATGCATTTTGAAACATAAACCAGGTTGGTTACCCGTTTGTCTCAAGTATTGCTCTCTTGCAGGTGGAAGGAGCTCTTGCTCAAATGAAGTACCAAACATTCGAGGTCTCGACGTGAGACATTCAACGAAAGTGTCAGCTTGGCACTATCCCCCACAGAGTTATCATGATGAAGTTCTCTTTATCTCCGAACAGGGTTATTTGTGTAAATAGGCAAAATTTCTCCTCATTCTCAAGCAGAGTTGGTTGTCATCAAAGGGTTTCATGAATGTCAAAGGCTGCCGCCGGTTATCAGAACAGGCGTCCAGTAGTTTGGATTCCAAATACCCCCAGTAGAGTCCGCCTCAAGGTCGCTATAACGTCAGTGATAAGTGGTTTGGGACCAATCGAAGGATGAGTCCTGACATGGACAATTTTATTGACAGGTTTTCTTCGTGCTAGAAAAGTGGGGGGTCCTAACGTGGACAGATTGATTTCCTCAGTTTGACGATATGTGCTAGTCCTAACGTGGACAGGTTCGATTTTTCAGAATCGTTGTTATGTGGAGTCCTGACGTGGACATTTCTTCCAGTTTGACGATATGTGTTAGTCCTGACGTGGACTGATTCGAGTTCTCGGTATTGATTGAGTGTGAAGTCCTGACGTGGACAAAGTTGGTTACTCTTCGTGTTGGTGTCCTGACGTGGACCATTTATTTCCAGCAAATAGCTTTATTCGTAATGGTGAAAGGGGTGTCCTGACGTGGACAAGTTTGCAGTTCTTTGTGATGACAAGACGCGAGAGTCCTGACGTGGACAAATTTATCCTTCGTCGTGTTGTGGGCAAAGTATGAGTCCTGACGTGGACAAGTCTCACTTCCCCAGCAAGTCGAAGACGTGCAAGTCCTAACGTGGATAGGTTCTATTACTTCAGCAGGTGGAGATGTGGGTCCTGACGTGGACAAGTTTTTATCCTCAGCAAGTCAAGAGGTGAGTCCTGACGTGGACAAATCAAGACGATACGGTTTCCTTACGTGGAAAGATTGGAGTCCTTACGTGGACCAAGCGAGGTGAAAGTTGAGTCCTTACATGGACAAATCAAAAGAGAATGTATTCCTAACGTGGAAGAGTTTAGTCCTAACGTGGACAGATACAAAGATTTATTCCTTACATGGAAAGATTGAGTCCTTACGTGGACATATAAGACTGGAGTCCTTACGTGGACAGATGAAGAAGTATTCCTTACGTGGAAAAATGGGAGTCCTTACGTGGACAAATCAAGAAGATTATTATTCCTAACGTGGAAAAGTGGGTCCTAACGTGGACGATGTAGTCCTGACGTGGACGATGTATTCCTGACGTGGACAGATTTAGAAGAGAAGCTTTAGTTCCTTACGTGGAAAAGCAAGTTCAGTCCTGACGTGGACAGACTCAGAAAAGACGAGTTGGCTTCCTCACTGTCGCTTGCGCGAAAATAAGGTGCCGGCACAACAGAAGAGTCGCCACCTTTCGTTATTTATCCCTCTGAGCGGGAAAGGAAACGATCGGAAAAACCTGACGAATAAGGGTAAGACAAGGTCATCGCAACCATTGTTTGGGTTCGGGAGTCGGTTACGCAAGGGGAAGGTATTAGCACCCCTCACGTCCGTCGTACTCGACGGGATCCACGCTTGTTTGTTTACCTGGACGGGTTGGTTTTAATCTATCTACCTATCAAGGCGGGCTGAAAAAGAACAGAAAAATGACTCGGCAAAGCATCGCACTTCATGCCTACGTATTCTCATCAGAGAATGAGAAATCAGAGTCAACGTAGTTCGGCCTACGAAGGGTTATGGGGGAAGGTAGCTCGCCAAGACATCGCCATCTTGTGCCTACGTACTCTCAACAGGCATGAGAGATCAGAGCTCACGTAGTTCGGGAAACTACGGTCTATTTCCTGAAAGAAGTGTTTTTTATTGTGTTTGCGATTTCAACCGCACTAGAGACTATGACCTGAGAGTGAATGCGTCGCATGTCACCCAAAGGGTACCATACTAAACATCCAGACTGTGGAAAAGAAACTCTCCCACAATCCTTTCTCAGATAGCTTAAGGCTCGTAACGTACGAAAGAAATCATTCATGATTACTGTATCTTAAACTGCTTTGAGATGAGAAGAGAACAGGCCCAACTAGGAGGGAGACTATCAAGTCCTACTGTTATCATGCCATGGATTCATCCTATGGTTGAGGTTTGAACAGGGAACTCCTAGAAGTTGTCATGCATAGGTTTCAACCTAAAGTTCTATCATCAATTCCTTTTCCAAGGAAATGAGAGTCCTAAGGGATCATGTCAATGATACACCAAAACAGACAAAGCATCAGCTTAACAGTAAAATGCATGCAATGCAAGTGAGGGAGGAAATGTGTGTGGGGCTTCAGCCTCCACAAGCTCGTCTCGACCTCAAGCCAGTCATGAAATAACAGTAATCATACTGAAAAATAAACAACATGCTATCAAGCAATAACAGTAAACTGCAATCATACAGATAAAAGAAATGAAATGCCATCAGGCAAAATAAACACATGGGCAAGGGAGATGGGCTCTACCGAATACCCGCAAGCAAAGCCACGCAATAACAATACAAGCAGAGGGAGCAACTCAACCTCTAATGCAATCATGCTCCTAGACTGAACTTATTCTAGATGAGCTTAGTCTAATGCAACAGACAAAATCAGACAAAACAAACAATACAAAAGAGAAAACAGAAGAAAGCTTCAGCTCCTCCAGCAGCAACTCAGTCAACAAGATGAGGTGAGGATGTTACAGTGCTCACTGACTTCCAAAGGATGCCATTGAGGACTTAACATCAAAGGGAGAGGCTCTCTCAAAGTTCTACCTCAGAGGGCAAAGTCACTAATCCCTCCAAAGGAGAGAGGTGAATACCCTTAAGGGACTTTATGTCACAGAGAAGGAAGGAGGTGAACAAGACACTCCTTGTTTATTGGATGGAAGCATCCTATCTAAGGCTCTACCTATGCACTTATGATCCTATAAACAAAACAACAAAAGCTAACTAAACTCCTCTGCAAGGTCTTCAAAGCTTCAATGATGATCCACAAGGTCTTCAACTTAATCTTCAAGGCTCACACACTCAAAGGAGAAGGAAAACCAACACAACAATACAAACTATGCCTTTAAGCAACACACATACTAACCATACATTCAAAAATCAATGAAAAATACTAAAACACCATAAAATATTCTAGCAAAAATCTAGGGGACTCTATACATACTTACCCTTAACCCATATATTCCCCATACACTAATTTGGCCTATAAACCCCAAAGCAAAATGGTTCAAATCTACTTATACAACCTAAAACCCTAATTTGAGCACCTAAATGTCAAACAATCAAACTACATCAAATTTTAATCTACAAATTGGGAATTAAATCCTATATGAACTATGATTCAATACCTAACTATGCCAAAAAGAATGGCTCAAAAATCCTAAGGGAAAGTCTTAAAAGAAATTATACAAAATCAAGTATCAAACTAAACAATTAAAAATACCATTTACAAGAATAATATGCAAAAAATATTAAAAGAAAAATAAAATGGAATTTTATTTATTTACATTTTTCTAGACATGATTATGAATATGTGAAAAAAACAAGGAGTGAAAAATATTAATTTTTGAATTTTATATGGATTTATTAAAATGCAAGAAATATAAAAGAAATTAAAATAAGAAAAATGAAATAAAGGGGAGGGGGTGTCATGAGTAATGCGCCTCAGTTGTTTTTCATGATGGGCTAAAGCCCTGGGGTGCAAATAGAAAGCGTGGTAGGCCCACCTGCATTCAGAAAATCACTTGAAAAATAAAAGAAAAATAAATATGGACACGGTATGAATAGCAATGAATTTGCGTTGAAAACTGGATTGGGCCCATTGGTGGGGTGTGAATAGCGAGGTCTTCATTCAGCCCAGAATTCACCACTAATCCAAACGATGCGTTTTGCTTTATTCTTTCCCTCCGCTTCTGAATTCAAATCATGGCCGCTGGATTGAATTACAAAGTCACAAAACCAGGAGGATCCAACGGTGGAGGCTCATCTTCTCCAAACAAACCCTAGGGTTTTCAGAAACCCTAATCCCATGCCAGAACTTCAACTCAATCGTTCTCAATGATGGCTTGATGAAATCCAGAAATTCCAAAAGCAAAAATGTACTATTGATCACCACGAACATAACCATACAAGTAGCTTTCTCTGAAACTCCTTAAATCACTCTAACAGAACACGCGAATGCTTGGGTTCCACCATGATTCTCTGAGATCAAACCTAATAAAGCTTCAATCTAATGATGTAAATCTGTCCTCCATGTTATCCTAGCCATTCTAATCTATATCATATCCATTAATGCACACTAAACAGCTTGCTATCAATCTTGCAAAAATTGGTACCCTGCCACGAAACCTCATGGATCTTCCTCTAATTCTCAAAAAACCTTCCTCTAACCTAGCATGTTGATCTTACACCTAGGATTCTAACAGAATGTACATAATTATGGACCTATAGCTCAAGATACCAACCTGTCAAACTTCAATGGTGAGTGGTGTTAGAGCTTGATCTAGCACTTGAAATCCTCTCCAAATCTTCCTCCAATGATGAACACCTTTCTGTTTGCAAGAGTTGAGGTGGATGAAGCTTGTAGAAGAAGGAATTGGATCTTGCTTGATCTTGAAGAAACTTAGCAATGGCACTTTCTCTCTATCTCTCTCCAATGAACACAGCCACTTTCACCAACCTTTCCCTCATTGTGATTCATCCTTCTTATAACAATCAAAAGAATAATCTAGAACTTCCTAGAATGAGCTAGAAAGTTATAGAATTTCTCATGAAATGATACATTGCATAACCTTTATCTCATGCCTTAAGCTTGTCAAATTGCCTTTAAAATCTCCTTACAAGAGATATTGAGAAAGAATGAGTGAAAAACATGCACTTCCTTGCCTTTGGTGAAGTTTTATCAAGTTGCCTTATTATGCAAGAATGAGAATTACAAAGAAACCCCCATTTCTAGGCTTCAAATCAAAATTCTACTTGAACCATTGTTTTTAAAATATTGTTTGGAGTCAAAATGACATATTGGATGACCCATTTTGGATTTGTACATCTCCTAAACCAAAATTCAATTTCAACTTTTTCAACTTATAAGCCATTTTTAGGCCATTCTTACCCAATCTTGTAAATCCTTGCTACAAGCTTTTTTCAATAACTCATGACCACTTTTATAGACTTAAAATCCCATTTTGAACAACTTTCATGTTTTGAGTTTTTCCATTTGAGGCTTGGAACTAGGAGATATGGCCTTTGCTTAAAATGACCTATAATCACCAAATGACCAAAATACCCCTGTCTTGTTCAAACCATAAGTTGAGTTCTACAAATCCTATCAAGGACTTCTAGTACTCTCTAGAAAGCTAAGAAGATGATCTTCAACATTCATGTTGACCAAGAGATCATAGGAATCCTCCTACTAGGGAAAAAGTTGTCTGCAAGTTGGGTGATTTTCAAGGACCCAGATTCACACACCTCAGCTGACCTGTAATTTGTCAAAACCATAACTTGAGCTCTGCAACTCCTATCAAGGACTTCTACCACTCAAATTAAAGCTAAGAACAAGCTCTACAACATTCATGTTGTGGGGAAGATGAGATATCAATCACATCTTGAGCTAAAACTGCCTGGAAGATAGGGATCAAATTAGGGTTTTTCACTGACAATCCTCAGAAACCCTAACTCAAAACTTCTCAAACTCCTCAATCATGATGAGTTGGTCTAGGAATTATCTTTATAACATCTCTATGCATCATTCCATGATCACATGGCCCTTGGATTAGGTCTCAACCTTCTCCAAATTTTCAGTTGACCTAGGGTTGACCCAGTCAAAACCCTAATTCTACCATTCATGGTTGAATCTTCTGAACTCTTGCACAATGACTTCTCTGGGCTTCATGATGGCTCTCAAGACATCTCATAAGCTTTCTCAAAGCTTCAAGTTCACTCTCAAAGTCTCAGAATCATCTGAGGAGCTCCCACAACTCTCAAGCTATGAGTCACACATCCTTGGTTTCACCCAATTCCTCTGAGGTTCTCTTGAACTTTCTGAGGAAGGCACCAACCTTCAAACACTTGATGGATAAATAATTGTTGGCCAAATTTTGGGGTGCAACACTCACGTGGAAAGATTTATTCCTTACGTGGAAAGAAGATCGATTCCTTACGTGGAAAGATTGAGTCCTTACGTGGGCATATCAAGTTGAGTCCTTGATGTATTCCTAACGTGGAAAGTTTAGTCCTGACGTGGACAGATTCATAAAAGAAGGTGGTTTCCTTACGTGGAAAGATGTTATTCACACGATGAAAAACGATGTATTCCTTGCGTGGAAGAGTTTAGTCCTGACGTGGGCAGTTCCAGACAAAGGTGAGTCCTAACGTGGACGGTGTTATTCCTAACGTGGAACGGTTATTCCTTACGTGGAAGGGTGAGTCCTAACGTGGACAATGTTTTTCCTAACGTGGACAAGAGTTTACTCCTAACGTGGACGATTTATTCCTAATGAAATGCTGACGATTCATCCCCAGCACGGTCGCTAATGGATCAGTTGGTTGCCGTAACAGTTAGATTCAGTTGATGAATGTCGTTCCCCCAAGCAGGGGCGCAGTTTATTTCTGCGGTTGGCAAATTTCCGGGTTCTTAGTATTCAACCGTCTCGTACCACGAATGTTTGAAGGCCGTTCGCTCTTCACCCAATCGGGTCCAAGCCTCTTGAATAGGGGCAGCTGTTGCACCCTAAAATTTTCTCAACCTTATTCACTTGGTTTATGTTTCAGTATCATTAGCATTTGCATATAGAGTCATGTACATAGCCTAACCATCTGCATAGCATAGCATAACAAATCATCCAACAGAGGACCAATCATTATTCTCATCTCTATGGGCCTATCAAGAGGTTATTATTCAATTTCAATCTCATTCAGGTCATCAGGAAGAATTTGAAAACTGAGAAGTCAATGGATCAAGCAGGGCATCTGGCTCCTATCTAAGGGTATCTGAGGATCATCAAAGAAGTTGTGAGCTGTGAATTGGAAGCATGGAGAGTATCTGGACATCATGGGAGACTTAGAAAGTCATTTGGAGAAGGAGACAAGTCATTGGTGTGATCACAAGAATTGCAGTTGAAGACAGTCAACTAGGGTTTCATCTGGGGTCAACTCTAGGTCAACTCTAGGTCATTTGACTGATTGAAAGGCATTAAGGGTTATTGGAGAGATGTGGGGTTCATCATTTGACATGTAAAGAAGGATATGATGATATGCTAAGAAGAAATCAAGAGAAATCAAGGAGAAGAGGAGTTTCTAAATTAGGGTTTATGTGTAAAATCCCCTAGTTTTGGTCAAATTTCCAAGCAAGATAAGTCAAAATGCAAGTTTCAAATGGATCCTTGGTCAACATGAAACTTGTATAGGATCTCAATACCTTTAATTTTAGTGGTGTAAGACATTAAGGAGATTTATAGAACTCAAGTTATGGTCCTTGCAAGTTACAGGTCATCTGAGGTATCTGAAATTTTGTCTGTGAAAATGACTTGACTTCCAAGCAATTTTTACCCCTCAAGGAGATTTCAAATGAATTTCTGGTAAACATAAGAATTGTTCCTCATTGTCTTATATTTCTATAATGGTATGGTATGCCTTCATATAATTTGTGGAACTCTACTTATGGTCTTGGCAAGCAAAGGGTATTTTGGTCATTTGAGGATTACAGGTCATTCTTAGCCTATGCCCAAAACTCATACAAGGAAGCTTCAAATGAAACACTTCACAACATCAAACTTGTTCCAAATGATATTTTAAGTCTAGAAAAGTGACCATGAAAGATTGGAAAGATTTATGGCACAAGGTTTCAAAATTGGTGGATTTAATGAATAAAAATGACCTAAAAAATGAGATTTTTCATACTTTGGCCAAATGAGGTGAAATTATAGGTCATTTTGATTGGAAAAATCATTTTGAGAACATTGGCTAAAGTGGAATTTTGAGTTTGGTTCAAATTTTGAAAGTTATGCATGGTTACTTACACATGAAGTTACATAATCCAAATCCAAGGGAAAGTGTGCATGGGAAGCTTCTCCAAAGTTCTAGGAGGTTCTAATGTCATCTATATATTGCCTTGAGTAACTTCATGCCATGGTTGGTGAATCACATTGCTCATAAACACAAGTTTCATACACTTTCTCCCACTTGCAAAATCAATTCAAACTCTCTCAAATTCTCATCAATTTCCACAATTCTTGATCTGGTATTCATCATCATCATCCAAGGATCATAATTCACACAATCATCTGGTAGAATTGAGGAAGATTCATGCTGTTCAAGTTGATCATCCAAGAAGCAAGAATTTTGGAATTGTGAGATTCAAAGCATTGGAGCACGATTCATTACATACAGAACTCATCATCAAGTTCCTGGATCAGTTTTCAATCATTTCAAGCATTGGATCAAGAGGTTTTAGCATCTGTTTTCATCAATTGCACCAGGTATGTTTATCCTTCGAATTGCATGTTTAGGTTAGAATTACTAGGTTTTGTTAGCATAGAAATGGTAAGATAGGTTAGATGACTGATTCCACCAAGTTTGGAGAGCTTTCATGGAGTTTGATCATGGTGTACCAAAACTGTTTGGATGGATAACTCTTGGAATATTGCACAAGAACCTTAGGTTAATAGCTTGTTATGATCAGCATAAGGTATAGACAAGGTTACGGTAGAATTGAGCAAGCTTTGGAGAAGTTGATGACAGGTATTAATGGTGGATTCCAACTGTTATGTGTATCGGGTTCCATGGTTGCTTGAGTTTTAGGAGGAGTTATGGTCATGGTTGTATAGAGGGGGAAGAATAGAGCAACTTTGCTCTTTGAATCGGAGGCATCCATGGAGAGATGAGGGAGAACAGAGGAGTGTAAAGTTCATGCATGGCTAGGGTTTTCAGAGGTTAGGGTTAGCTGGAGGTTGAAGATGACTCGTGAGTCACACGATTGCCTTTTGACTATTGACTGGAAATTGAAACCAACGGCCACGATTAAAACTGAAAGCGGAGGGAAATTCAAACAATGAAACGCACCGTTTCATTTATTCTATCTGACTGGGCTCAACATGTGCTTGGTATACACACCCCTCAAACCAGGCCCACTTCCAAATGAGTTGAAATAATTGCTACATACACCGTTTCTCGTTTTTTTCTTTTTTTGTGTGTTGTCTGACCAACTGGGCCCAGACGCGCCCTGCTAGGCGCACCCCCAGTCTGGGCCCGTTTCCCTTTTTCAATTGAATTCTTTACTCGCTGCACCCTCCATGCATATTAATTCATTTTAATTTCTTTTAAAAAACATTAAATCTTTCAAAATTCATAACAAATTGGAAAATGCTTATTTTTCATTGGTTCTTTTTGCATTCTTTTCATAATTTTGTCAAAAAAATTATCATAAAAAAATTAATAGTTCATCTCATTTTTATATTTTTGGCATATTTTTCTTTTAATTAGGTGTAAATAATATTTTGTTTAGTACATGAATTTGGTAATTTTAGTTTGAATAGTTGCTTCAATATTTTTAATCCATTCTTTTTAGGTTGATTAGTAGATATTGTTAGCTTGTATATACAATTTAGTTCATATTTTTAGGACTTAGTTTTAGGTGATTTGATTAGGTGTGAATAACATGAACCAGAACTAGGGTTTAGGAGAATTAAATCATTTCCCTTAGGAGTTAGAGATTGGATTTTTGATATGGGACTATAGGGACTATGGGTAGTTATTAGATCCCTTAAAAATCATTAGGATTCCCCTACTGCTATTAATATACTGTCTGTATTTGTTTGACTGGTGTGGTGTGCCCTCTCTGGGGATTATTGCTTGTTTGTGTGGGTATTGGGATTGCTTGGGGATTGGGAGAGCTGAAGACTTGTGATGATGAAGCCATTGGAGATCCAGATGCTGAAGACCAACTTCCATAGTTGATGAGGAGATCCTTTGCTGGCAGCTGTTGAGGTATCTAGGTTTAGGAGCTAGGCAGAGCTCTAGAGTAGAAAGCTTACTTTTCAAATGTGGAATGCCTTGTCTGCATCCATTCTTTCTCTGTGATTCAAAGTCTCTTTCAAATATTCACCTCCTTCCTTTGGAAGGATTAGTGACTGTATTCGAAAGATAGAACTTTTGAGAGAAACCTGTCTGTATGATGTTAACAGTTAATGAGCCACCCTTGGTAGGCAATTTACTGTTTAACATTCACCTCATCTTGTTGACTGATGTTCATCCTGGAGATTTGAGACTTGAAGAAAAGCCATTGCAGATGGAAGACTGATAATCCAAGACCTTGTTTGAAGGCTGTGGAGATGGAGATTGATGCTTACTGAAGCTTGTAGCTGATTGGAGATGACTTGAAGATAGGTGTTGATTCAGAGCTGCTGTGGCTGTTTATTTTTCTGCTGTATTTCATTTCTGATGTATTGATTGGTTTTCCCTGACTGTATTGTTTGCTGTTTAACCTGTTGGGTTGGAAGTGAATTCTGTTCACTTTCGCCTATTGTTTTCTAGGTTCGAGGTTGAGTGGGGCTCCCTTGCCTCGCTTGTATTGTTGCATCCATGCATTTTACTGTTTTATTATATACCTGTTATTGTTTCTGTTTCCATCTATTCCCTTAGGATCTCTGTTTCTCTCTGCGCAAGAGAGGAGCATGATAGACATCAGGTCTTAACCCATGCATGATAACACTAGGTTAGTTTGATTCCCTTCGCAACCGTAGGTTAGAGTTCTGTCTCTTCTTCCTCAAAACAAACAGAAAAATACAATAAAATTTCAAACACAATAAAAGACACTTCTTCCGTAAAAGAAGGTGAACTCATCAAAACGTCATTTTTTGTCCGCTTGGACTGCTAATCAGAAAAACCTTTTTCAGAAGGAATAAAATCAATCAAGACAGACTTGTGTCGTACGTGGCCCGAACTACGTTTGCTCTGATCTTTCATGCTGTATGAAAGTACGTAGGCATAGGATGTGATATCCTAGCGAGCAACCTTCCCCTCCTTTCCCGTAGGTAGGCGAACTACGTTGACTCTGATTTCTCGTTCCAGACGGGAATACGTAGGCATAAAGTGCGATACTTTGCCGAGTCATTTTATTTTCTTTTTAACCCTTAACCCTTAGAGTAGATAGAATAGCAATCCATACCCGAAAACAAGCGTGGATCCCGTCGAGTACGACGGACGTGAGGGGTGCTAATACCTTCCCCTTGCGTAACCGACTCCCGAATCCAGGTTTTGGTTGCGACGACCATACCTTTCCCGTGTTGTGCGAGGTTTACTCTGAGCGTTTCCTTTCCCTCCCGTGGGATAAGTAACGCACGGTGGCGACTCTTCTGTTCAGCCGGCGCCGATTTTCGCAGTAGCGACAGGAACGATTATGTCTCACGTGTTGGTAGACACAGGGTCGTCACTCAATGTTCTTCCGAAGAAAGCATTGTTGAAGTTAGATACTCGAGGATTGATTTGCACACCCAGTGACCTGGTTGTGAAGGCGTTCGATGGAACCAAGTGTCATGTTTTTGGATAAGTGACTTTGCCAATCCAAGTTGGGCCGGAAACTTTCACGGTAGTCTTCTACATTATGGACATAATGTCTGCCTACAACTGCCTCCTAGGCCGGCCATGGATCCATTCTGCGGGCGCCGTGACCTCCACGTTGCACCAGAAACTCAAGTATGTCGTCGGAGGTAGCGTCGTGACTGTATGTGGCGAGGAGGATATAATGGTGAGCCATTTTTCATCCTTCAAGTATGTTGAGATGGATGGGGAAATCCACGAAACGCTATGTCAGGCGTTCGAAGCTGTTAAATTCAAGAACGTAGCTCCTGTAATCGCTGAGAAACCAGAGATGACTCTATCTTCCTTCAAGGAAGCCCGGGCCGTTGTTCAAGCCGGATCTACCCCAGGCTGGGGGAAAATTCTGGAAATACCTAACAAGCAAGACAAATTTGGGTTAGGATATTCTCCTGCGGCTGAAGCCTCCTCTTCTAGCAGTGCGTCGCGAGGTAAAGGGCCGATCCAGTTTACCACTGGTGGGGTGATATTTGAAAGTGTCAACGCGGTGTCTGAAGACGGCGAAGACAGTGACTGCGACCTAGACTCTTGGATCCAGCCAAGCAAGCCAGGCGAGAGCCTCAACAACTGGTCCATCACGGATATCATCCAAGTGATAGGCAAAGAGTAATGATTTACTTTCTCCAATCATTGTACAATGCTATGTCCTACCCGAGGCATAGTGGTTTTATTGTCAGGGCCTTGTTTGATTATGTACATGCATTTTATCAATAAATCAAAAGGCGTCTTTCTTCGTATTCAATGTTGTGATCTCTGTTATTCCTGTTTTATATTTGTTTTGAAAAACAATAAAATGGCAATGGGGTTTGTGCTAACCTGCATATCCTCATTTTAAGCTTAACCCTTGTTATTGCAGGATCCACATAACAAATGACATCGACTCTGGACCTTCTACGACTCACTTCGACTTCGATTGCCCGATCTACCAAGCCGAAGAAGAGATTGATGAAGACGAAGACCTTCCCAAAGAGCTGGCCCGCTTGTTGAAACAAGAAGAGAAAGTTATTCTGCCTCACGAAAAAGAAATTGAGATTGTGAATCTGGGTTCTGAAGAACTTGTCAGGAACATCATGATAGGGGCTGCATTGCAAAGTGATGTCAAGCAGAGATTGGTCGAGATGCTAAGAGAGTATAGTGACGTCTTTGCTTGGTCATACGAAGATATGCCCGGACTTGATACTGACATTGTGGTCCACCACTTGCCCCTACGAGAAGATTGTCCTCCCGTCAAGCAGAAGCTTAGGAGGACATGACCAGATATGGCCGTTAAGATCAAAGAAGAAGTGCAAAAGCAGCTTGATGCTAGCTTCTTAGCGGTCACTACTTACCCTCCGTGGGTCGCTAAAATAGTGCCTGTACCGAAGAAAGACGGTAAGGTACGAATGTGCGTCGATTATCGGGATTTGAATAGGGCGAGCCCTAAAGATGATTTCCCGCTTCCTCATATTGATGTGTTGGTCGACAATACAACTCAGTTCTCCATATTTTCGTTCATGGATGGATTCTCCGGTTATAATCAGATCAAGATGGCGCCGGAGGACATGGAGAAAACTACCTTTATTACACCCTGGGGAACCTTCTACTACAAGGTAATGCCTTTCGGTCTGAAGAACGCAGGGGCCACTTACCAACGAGCAATGGTCACTTTGTTTCATGATATGATCCATCATGAGATTGAAGTCTATGTTGATGACATGATTGCGAAGTCCCAAACGGAGGAGGGACATCTGGTCAATTTGCTGAAGCTTTTTGAGAGGCTTAGGAAGTTCAGGTTGAGGCTGAATCCTAACAAGTGTACTTTCGGAGTCCGGTCCGGAAAGCTATTGGGGTTTATCGTGAGTGAAAGAGGCATCGAGGTTGATCCTGCGAAGATAAAAGCAATACAAGAAATGCCAGCGCCAAGAACAGAAAAAGAAGTTCGTGGTTTCCTGGGCAGAATAAACTACATTGCAAGGTTTATTTCTCAACTCACGGCCACGTGTGAACAGATGTTCAAACTGTTAAAGAAAGATCAGGCGATTATCTGGAACGAGGATTGCCAGAGGGCATTTGATAAGATAAAACAGTATCTGCAGGAACCTCCAATCTTGATTCCCCCAGTGGCCGGACGACCTTTAATCATGTACTTGACAGTTCTTGAGAATAGTATGGGGTGTGTTCTTGGTCAGCACGACGAGACAGGCAGAAAGGAGCATGCCATTTACTATTTGAGTAAAAAGTTCACAGAATGTGAATCTCGTTACTCGATGCTGGAGAAAACGTGTTGTGCACTAGCCTGGGCTGCCAAACGTTTACGACAGTACATGCTCAATCATACAACCATGCTAATTTCGAAGATGGATCCGATCAAGTACGTCTTCGGGAAGCAAGCGCTTTCGGGCAGGATTGCCAGATGGCAAATGGTGTTGACGGAATATGACATTCAGTACGTTTCCCAGAAGGCCATGAAGGGAAGTGTGTTGTCTGAATACCTTGCCGAACAGCCGATCAAAGATTATCAGCCGATGAAATTTGAATTCCCTGATGAGGATATCATGTTTCTTAAAGCAAAAGATTGTGATGAACCGTTGCCCGACGAGGGGCCAGATAGGAGATCCCAGTGGAAGTTGATATTTGACGGGGCGGTTAATTCTTACGGAAGTGGCATAGGGGCAATCATCACGACTCCCCACGGATCCCACATCCCGTTCACTGCGAGACTGACGTTTCCGGTCACCAATAACGAAGCGGAGTACGAAGCATGCATCATGGGTCTAGAAGAGGCAATTGATTTGAGAATCAAGAACCTAGATGTATATGGTGACTCGGCACTTGTGATCAACTAGATTAAAGGGGAGTGGGAGACTCGTCAATCGAATTTGGTACCATACATGAACTATGCCAGAAGGCTGCTTCCGTTCTTTGATCGAGTGGAACTCCATCATGTGCCCAGAGCAGAAAATCAGATGGCTGATGCCTTAGCCACGTTGGCTTCGATGTATAAAGTCAATTTTTGGAATGAAGCTCCAAGAATTGTCCTTTCTCGTCTTGATAGACCCGCATTCGTCTTTGCGATCGAGGAAGCCTTCGACGGCAAGCCATGGTTCCATGATATCCAGACCTTCCTTATGACTAAGGAGTATCCTGTGGGAGCGTCAACCCAGGATAAGAAGACTCTGAGGAGGCTGTCTGGAAATTTTTATCTCAATCCTGATGGAGTTTTGTATAAAAGAAACCACGATCTCGTGCTACTCAAATGTGTAGATGAGAAAGAAGTGAGCATGCTCATGGAAGAAGTCCATGAAGGCACATTTGGTACGCACGCCGGCGGGCATGCTATGACAAGAAAGATCCTGAGAGCAGGATACTACTGGCTGACGATGGAGTCGGATTGCTTCAAATTCGCGAAGAGATGTCATAAATTCCAGATTTATGCTGATAAGATTCATGTGCTGCCGTGCCCGTTAAATTTCATGTCCTCCCCGTGGCCGTTCTCCATGTGGGGCATCGACATGATAGGCAAGATCGAGCCCACTGCATCTAACGATCATCGCTTCATTCTAGTTGCTATCGACTACTTCACCAAGTGGGTGGAGGCAGCCTCGTATGCTAATGTGACCAAGCAGGTGGTGGCTAAATTCATAAAGAGGGACATCATCTGTCGTTACGGAATTCCCGAGCGAATCATTATTGATAATGGTTCGAATCTGAATAACAAGATGATGAAGGAGCTGTGCCAGAGTTTCAAGATTGAACACCACAACTCATCTCCTTACCGGCCGAAGATGAATGGCGCCGTTGAAGCGGCCAATAAAAACATCAAGAAGATTGTACAGAAGATGGTTGTGACCTACAAGGATTGGCACGAGATGTTGTCGTTTTCGCTGCACGATTATCGTACAACGGTACGTACATCAACCGGGGCAACTCCCTTCTCACTAGTGTACGGTATGGAAGCCGTCCTACCTTTAGAAGTTGAGATTCCTTCCTTACGAGTTTTGGTTGATGTGAAACTCGATGAGGCAGAATGGATTAAGAACCGACTAAACCAACTCAGCCTGAAGAACAAGAAGAGGTTAGGATCGATTGCACATGGTCGTCTGTACCAAAGCCGGATGAAGAAAACTTATGATAAGAAGGTGCGTCCTAGAAGCTTTCAGACGGGTGATCTCGTCCTGAAGAAGATTCTTCCTCCACACTCCGATCATCGGGGCGAGTGGACTCCCAATTACGAAGGCCTGTACGTTGTCAGCAAGGTCTTCTCGGGAGGAGCCTTGTTGTTATCCATGATGGATGGTGAAGATTTTGCATCCCCGATGAACGTGGACGCAGTTAAAAAATACTTTGCTTAGAAAATGACCCGCTGGAAAGAAATAGAATATCCAGGCAAAAATGGGGCATCCCGGCGAACCATAAAAAAGGAAAAAGGTTCGGGCAAAAATTAGGGATATAAAAGAAAAGAATGTACACCCGCAAAGTCGAAAACCTGAAAGGGCGACTTTGACAAAAATGGGTATCTCGGTGAATCGAAAACCCGAAAGGGCGATTCAGGCAGAAGTTAGGGATTTGAAAAAGCAAATGACTGCGTTCCGCGTGTGGACTGTATTTGTTTAGTGGTTTGGAGGACCTGAGGGCCGTTTATCTGAATCAATCTCTTCTGAAGCTGAAGCGCCGGAGAAGTATCGAAGTCGAGTGGGCCATAGAGGGATCAACTCATGGTGTTCGTCTACGCCTCACTGCCGACATTTGTGTATATACTGATGTATATTTATGTTTTTATATTTGCACAGCTTCCTCATTCCAGGAACTTGCATCTGTTGTAAACATTTTTGCCCATTCAGGGGGCCGTTATCAATAAAATGTATACTATTCAGCAATTCTGTTTGCTTGTTTAGCACTTATCTGTTTTGTTTGCGAAAGAGAACGCCGATGTTTTTGATAAAATGTGCATACATAAACTTACTGGCCTAGGCCACTGATTGTTGAAACAATGAATTACTTGAACATTGTTACAAGATGATAACCTTGATAGGTACCTTTGAGAAGGGTATCTTGTCTGTTTGTTTGTGTTGTTACAGGTATGACATATTCCAGGCAGTACGCCGTATGCGTCCCCAAGCAGGATGATTCCTTCTTCTTCAGCAAGTTCAGTAGCACCTCCCCATGGAGTATGAACAGGAGATCGAAAGCATTGATATGCGTCCCCAAGCAGAGAAGATTCTCTCCCCAATCAGATGTATCCTGAAGGAACGTCACTTCCCCAGCTGAGTCATATACTGAAGTGTGCAGCTTTCGATAGCTCAAGACTGAAGTCTCCAGCGGAATCGAGATTCCCCACAGAGTTGTGCTCTCCCCAGTAGGCTGAATGATTCCTTCTTCCCCAGCCGAATTTGCAGTTCCCCAAGAGAGCCGAGTCCTGGGAAGCCGTTTGGGCCATGATTGGTTTTCCCCAGTAGAATGTTGAGTAGCTGATGTTGTATTTCCCCATCGGAGTCGTTATCTTCAGCAAAGTTTGCCGCGAAGGCCGTGCAGTTTATTTTTGCGATTGACATCGTGTTCCTCAGCAGTTGTGGTTTGAATACCCAGTTGAGCGGGTTCAAGTTCTCGGAGAGCTTTATTCCCCTGCAGCAGTCGACTGAAGTTCGTTTCCCCGGATGGAGTCCAATTGAGATCGGTGTGACCTCTTCTCCTCGGCAGGATGATTCCTTCCTCCACCAGAGTGGTTCTTTCTCCTTGACAGGAGGATTCTCCCTTCAGCATTTATTTTGCTGATGGGGTCGTAGCATTTTGCATGATTGCATAGCATCTACCCTAAACGCGTAGCATTTCCACCGTGTGGAGCATTGCGTCATTGTCGATCATATGCATATGAAACATGAGCTAGGTTGTTACCGTTCTCGTTTTGCAGGTGTTCCCCGGAAGGGTGTCTGCTCAGGATGATTCCTGAAATCTCGGAAGAGTTATGTGGCTCAAGATGATTCTTGAATTCCCCGACAAAGTCGTTTGCCCAAGATGATTCTTGAATTCTCCAGCGAAGGTGTTTGCTTAAGATGATTCTTAAAATCCCCAGTGAAGTCACCAGAGAGGGCTGCTCAAGTTGATACTTAGAGTCCCCGACAGAGTGTTTGCTTAGGATGATTCCTGAAATCTCCAGAAGAGTTATTGGTTCAAGATGATTCTTGAAGTCCCCGATGGGTTTATTTGTCCAAGATGATTCTTGAAGTCCTCAGCAGAGTTGATTCATCCATAATGATTTCTGAAGACCCGAAGCAGAGTTACCTGATAGTTCTCCAGAATCCCCAGCGGAGATGTGTCATCCCCAACAGGTTTTTAAATGGAGGAGTTGAAATTCCTTAAAGACTTGATGATTGAAGTCCGGCAGCAGTGCCAAAACCCCCAGACTTACTGATAAAGTTCAATTGTGATGTCAAAGCAGTTCTCCCAACTGACGCGGAGTGCCTGACGGTGAAATATCAGACATCCTTACTGGTTCATGATTGACTGAGGATTCTATTCCCGCCTTACTGACGAAGTCCGACTGATGCCCGAAAGTTCTTTGAATGCCCGACGGCATAAATAGCTTGATTGTTAAAAGTTCCTAATGACTTGATGAGTCCCGAGGAACCCTTCTGCCGCAATGCCGCAGAGTGCCTGACGACAATATCAACTATGTATCGCCGGTTACCGAGTAACTGGTGATCCTTCGATGACTTGAGGACGAGTATCTACAGAAAAATCAGATGATTACCCTGACGGAGATTAGACCTTCACGGTTACCGTGTGACCAATTCCCCAGCAAGTTGTCGCGCAACTGTCATGCTCAGTGTCGAAGATGTTCCTACCAGTCGGAGTACCGTTTACCCGTACGGTTGGCAAATCATCCGTTACCGTGTAACCAGTGATCCCTCGATGATTTGAGGATGCAATGATATCAGATAAATCAGAGAATCATCCTGACGGGGGTTCAGATCATTATTTCTCCAGCTAGTTGTCATGCAACTATTTTTTCAGTTTCCGAAGATTTGTCCCCATCAGAGTGCTGTGTACTTATGTAGTTGGAAAATTTCCGGGTTTGTTGGTATTCAACCGTCTTTTACCTTGATTGTTTGAGAGTCGCTCGCTTCTCACCCAGTCAGGTCCAAGCCGTTTGAATAGGGGCAGCTGTTGCACCCTAAAATTTGACCAACACTTTACCTAGTTTGTGTTTCATTTCATTCACATTAGCATTATCATTTGCATTTCATTGACATGTATGCAGGAGATCAAAAGGTATGATTACCAATCAAAAGCTACACAAGAGTTTGAAATAAGTTAAAAACGTTATTCAAATGTTCAAGGATTGATATCCTTGTCAGAGAAGTTGAAAGATCCTCAGAAAGAGTGGTTGAAACCAAGAGGGTGTGTCTCCTAACTTGAGAGTTGTGGGAAGCCATCAGATGATTCTGAAGCCATGAAGTTAGACTTGAGGTCTTGAGAGAGAGCTCATGAGAAGTTTTGAAGATCACTTTGATGCCTAGACAGGTCATTGTGCAAGATTAAGAAGCCTCAGCCATGATTGATGCAGCTAGGGTTTGACTGGGTCAACCCTAAGTCAACTGAGGATTTGAAGAAGGTTGATACCTAATTCAAGAGCCATGTGATCATGGATTGATTCATTAAGATGTTATAAGGATGATTCCAAGGTTAACTCATCATGATTGAAGAGTTTGAGAATTTCAAGCTAGGGTTTCTAAGGCTTGACAGTGTAAAATCCCCTAGTTTGTCATCTCATCTAGCCCCAAACATGATTGTTGTAGAAGATGATCTTAGCTTTAATTTGAGTGCTAGAAGTCCTTGATAGGATTTGTAGAACTCAAGTTATGGCTCAGACAAGTTACAAGTCATCTGGGGAATGTGAATTTGGAGCTTGAAAGTTACCCAACTTGCATGAAACGTTTGCCCTAGAAGGATGATTCCTATGAACTTTTGGTCAACATTAATGTTGTTCCTTATCCTCTTAGCTTTCTAGAGAGTACTAGAAGTCCTTGATAGGATTTGTAGAACTCAAGTTATGGCTTTGACAAGTCAAGGGTATTTTGGACATTTGGAGATTACAGGTCATTTCAATCATAAGTCCATAACTCCTATTTGCAAGCTTCAAATGGGAAAATGTTCAACATAAAACTTGTTCAAAATGATGTTTTGAGGCTAGCCAAATGGTCATGAGAGGTTGGAATTGCTTGTAACCCAAAATTGCAAAATTGGCTTAAAAAGGAAGAATTAAAGTTCATTAAAAGGACCAAATTTGTGATTTTTCATTTGGTGACCAAATGAGACAAACCTATATGTCATTTTGATCAGAAATGACATTTTAAAGACAATGGCAATAGCACTTTTCTCATTTGAGGTCAAAATTATGGAGTTGTATTTTGTTACTTAAGACTTAAGTTACATAAGCCAAACTACACCCAAGTGCAAAACCAAGGTGCTAACACATTCAAACACCTTCATAATCTCATTTGAGGAGAATTTGGATGAGAATGAGGGCAAATGCAAGCTGCTAACAGAACTGATATGAACATGGCATGAGATTGAATTTTCCATGACATGAGATATTGAGATTCTCATTAGATTGATCCAGAACTTTATAGAGTGTTCAATCATGTTCTATATAAGCATATGAGGTGATTCAGGGCCAAGGTTGGAGAGAATTGAGAGAGAAGAGTGAGATTGCATTTTGAATTTGCACATTGCAAATCAAAATCGGTTACATCAATTGAGGCCATTTCAACCCAAGTTCCTGATCTCAATAGCTTGCTCTAGGGTTGGTGATTGATTCCAGATCAAATTCAAGGAAAAACTATGGAAGAATCGTGAGTTGGCCATTGGAGTTTGAAGCTTGCAACTCAGAATCGGGTTCAAGAATCCACGAGGTTTCAGCTCATTTCTTTGCATACAGAAGGTTGATTGGATGCTGGTGAAGGAATTTGGAGCTTATTGAAGGTTGATTTGAAGATTTAACCTCTTTGTTCATCAAGAATTTGCAGGTATGTACTTTTCATCGTGCAGCTTAATTTAAGCATAATCAATAGGAATTGTTAGTTTAGATGTGATGTAGATTGTTAGTAGAAGCTTTCTGGTAGCAATTGGCTAGGTTTGGAGACAATTAAGGAGATGACTCAAATTCTGTTCATGCTGATATCTTGGTGATTCTTGAGAGTTAATCTTAATTTGATAGCTAGATCAACTCAGTGAAGCATGGTGATGATGTTAGACACCATAATTTTAAGTTTGGTGAGATTTGATCTTTGAGTGATTTCTGAGATTTTAATCGTGATTTGAGTTAGGATGAGTTTCAATGTTATTGATTAGCATGGTTAGATTCAGTGGAAAAAATGGAGTGGATTAGTGTATTCATGTGAGAGTTTTGATGGAGTATTGATGAAGTACGATTTGGGGAAGATGGAGTTGAAGCTCTGAACTTCCATGGTTTCTTTCCCTCCAACATTCAAAAGGAAGAAGACGACTAGGTAGCCATTGGATATGGGCTGAAGACTTTGACCTGGGAAGGATCCAACGGCCACGAGTGATCTAAATTTTGTGAAGGACTCTGAATTACTTGAACGCAGCGTTTCATTTAAGTAATCTGGGTGGGCTCAGTGCAACATTGATATCACCACCCCCCTTTTGGGCCCAATTTTGAAATGAACTGGAAAAATGTGCTATTTGCCACGCTTGTTTTTCCAATTTCCTTTAATTTCATTTATTTTCTTCATTTCATTCATGGTTATTGAATAATCCATAAAAATTTGAAAAATCACTCAAATAATTCCATTCTTTTTTCCATGGATTCATGATTGAATATAGTTTTTTTAGATAAAAAAATTAATATTTCATACATTTTTTATTTTATTAGCATTTGTTGAATTTTAATTGATATTAAAATGACCATGGTTGATGCTTTGTTTTGTTGAATTTGGTTTGATCATGTGATGATGATTCTTGCCTTGATTTTTTGTGTGTAGCTAGCATAGATATGCATGTTCCCCCTAGATTTTTCTCACATTTTTTTGATGAATGTAAGTGGTAGTTTTAGGTTGAAATCTTTAGGAGCTCCATTTTTAGGGTTTATGGTTAATACCTTATGATGTAGGTTTTATATCTAGTACTTGGTGGATGATTCAACCTCTGAATTTTGTATGGTAGATTCATGATTGAATTAGGACCCCTTAGGAATTTTTGTAGGAATTTACAATGTATTTTACTATTTTTGTTTGATTTTAGTTTAGGTGCTAACTTTGGATGATTCTAATGCACTAATTCAACTAGATTGATTTCTTTAGTCCCCTTAGATTAGGGTTTTGTCTCTCTTGCTCTTGGATGATGATGAAGGCAAGTTGAGGATACCATGGAATGCTTGAAGAAGCTTGGATGTGAAGATCTTCCCTTCTTTTGTTGTAGTGTTGATTAGGTGTTAAGATTAGGGTTTGTAGGCAGAGCTTATAGATAGATTCTCTTCTTTCATAAACATGGAAGATGTTGATCACTTCCATTCTTCCCTATGATGTAAAGTACCCTTGTAAAGGCCTCATCCCTCCTTTGGTAGGATGTGTGGCTCTTTACATATTGGTAGAACCTTTGAGGGTCCCTCTCTCTGATGATAGGATGCTTAGTGGTGACCTTTGGTCTTCACTCTGCTGTCAATCATCCAAACCTTGCTCTTGTTAGGTGAATCTTTATCCCTTGTTAGAGGATGGAATTCCTTGTTAGAAGATTGAAGGCTAGAAGTTGCTACTTCCCTGGGTTTGAAGACTGCCATTGAAGTTGAAGCTTGAAGATCATGAAGAACAAGTTGATACTTGTGAAGAGGAAAGAGCTGAAGCTTGAAGAAGGTGAAGAATAAGTTGATACTTGTGAGAGGAATCCATTGGAGATGGAATAAAGAGGCTGAAGCTTGAGGAAGAGGCAAGTTGATACTTGTGTGTTTAATGCATTGAGTCCATGAAGGAGACAAGTTGATACTTGCTATTGGGATTGAAGCCTGAAGGTGGAGTCTGTTTTGGAGCTGAGGCTTGAAGAAGAAGGATAAGTTGATACTTATGCTTGATGTGTTGGAAGCTCAGAGAAGCAAGTTGATACCTGTTATTGAGGATGATAGCCCTGAAGAGCAGACTGAGGACTGAACTGCTGTTAGAGGAGAGCTTTGCTGTGAAGTTGTGGAAGCTGTTGATTTGCTTTCTTGACTGTCTGTTTGCTTGCTGTGCAACTGTATTGATGTGACTTGTTTGATTTGCTTGATGCATTAGGATAAGTTCATGTTTAGATTGTGTTAAGCTAGGAGCATGATTGCACTAGAGGTTGAGTTGCTCCCTCTGCTTGTATTTTTACTATATCGCTTTGCTTGCGGGTATTCGGTAGAGCCCTGCTCCCTTGCCTATGTGGTTTGTGATTTGCTTGATGGAATTTTATTTCTTCTATATGATTGCAGTATTCATATCTGGCTTGAGGTTGAGATGAGCTTGTGGAGGCTGATGCCCCACACACCTTTCCTCCCTCACTTGCATTGCATGCATTTTACTGTATATCTGTTTACTGTTTAAGCTGATGCTTTACCTGTTTCTGTTTATCATTGACACGATCCCCTAGGAGTCTCACTTCCTTTGATAAGGAAGTGATGATTAGAACTTTAGGTTAAAACCTATGCATGATAACTTCTAGGAGATCCCTGTTTCAAACCTCAATCATAGGATGAATCCTTGGCATGACAACATTAGGACTTGATAGTCTCCCCATAGTTGAGCCTCTCTCTTCTCATCCCAAACAAATTAAAATACAGTAATAAAGGTTAACTGATGTCGTACGTTACGAGCCTTGAGCTATCTGAGAAAGGATTGTTGGAGAGTTTCTTTTCAATAGTCTGGATGTTTAGTATGGCACCCTTTGGGTGACATGCGACGCATTCACTCTCAGGTCATAGTCTCTAGTGCGATATTGGTTGCAAACATCCATAAAAAACAGTTCTTCCGTAAAAGACAGAAAACAAACTTCAAACCTTTTTGCCCCGTGGGCCCGTAATTCAAAGGAAAGCTTTTCTGAAGAAAAGAATGTCGTTAACTCTCAGTTCTACCGCAAACGGTAACGCCTAAGTCTCCAAGGGTCGAGTTGCGTACACCAAACTGTTGGAACTGTTTGTTAACCCTACTCGAAAAACAGATGAATCTGAATCCCCGTAATCCGTATTATCCCGAACTACGTAAGCTCTGATCTCTCATGCCTGTTGAGAGTACGTAGGCACAATACTGACGTATTGGCGAGCCACCTTCCCCATAACCCGTAGTTAGTTGAACTACGTTGACTCTGATTTCTCATTCTCTGATGAGAATACGTAGGCATAAAGTGCGACGCTTTGCCGAGTCATTTTCTTTTCTTTTTAGACCAGCCTTGATAGGTAGATAGATAAAACCAACCCGTCAGATAAACACAACAAGCGTGGATCCCATCGAGTACGATGGACATGAGGGGTGCTAATACCTTCCCCTTGCGTAACCGACTCCCGAATCCAGACATTGGTTGCGATGACCTTGTCTTATACCTTTTCGTCAGGTTTTTCCGATCGTTTCCTTTCCCGCTCTGAGGGATAAATAACGAAAGGTGGCGACTCTTCTGTTTTGCCGACACCTTATTTTCGCGGAAGCGACACTTATCTCTTATCTTGGGGATCAATAGAAGATCATCAGGGGTTCACAAGGTCATGGTTATGGATAAGAGATGTTTGAGAAGCTTATTGAGTGCTCTAGAAGCCATTGTGGAGCTCATCTAAACATTTATTTCACTTGCAAGAGGTCACAATCAAGGGTTGTGCACTTAAGGTTTCATATGGTCAACTCATGGTCAACTGTGGATCTGAGGGAGCTTGAGACTTAGTTCTAAGTCATTGGAGTCATGGGAAGTTATGTTGAGACATCTAGTATGTCATTTCAAGTTCAAATTAAGAAGAATCAAGAGTTCAAGAAGTTACTAAATTAGGGTTTCAAAGGATCTCAGTGTAAAATCCCCTTTCTTTAGTGCCTAACTTCAAGGACACGTTACCTGATGATACAAGTTCAATCTCATTTTTTATGAACATGAAACTTCTAGGGCATGTTCTAAGCTTTATTTTGAGTAATAGAAATCATCCATTGGGTTTGTGTAAGTCAAGTTATGATGCCAACAAGTTATAGGTCTCAGATGAACATATTTTTGGTCAACAAAAGTCAACAAACTTCCAAGACACTTTTGACCTAGTCTCAAGTTTCTCCTAAACTTTTGGTGAACATGAAAGTTATTCATCATGATCTTAGCTTTCCAAAAAGTCCTATAAGTCCTTGATATCATTTGTGGAACTCAAGTTATGGATCTTACATGGTAAGGGTATTTTGGGAAACATTGATTATAGGTCATTTTCATTATGGGTCATTTTCATGCACTTGTGCACTTCAATTGGAACTTCAAACAACATGAATGTTTCTCCTAAGGACATCATTTACACCATGAAACTCAAGGATTGTGTGAATTATGCTTGTGTATGGACATTGGGTGATAAATTTCAAGTGAAAATGAACTTTAAATCATGGTTTGAATTGGATACATTATGGGTCATTTTTATGCCTTATTTTTGTTCAATTCTCTTCACAATACACTCAAGGCAAGAATGCACAAATTGGTTTGGCACCAAATGGCAAGAAACATGTTCGTTTTTCAATTACTTCACAAAGAAGATTCACATTCAAACTTCAAAATTAAACCACATACAAAGCCCAATCCAATCCTCATGTAAAATTTAACTTGCAAGCTGCAGAATGAAGGAGTTTTGGTGTGTGTAGGCAAGCTTTTCACGTGTGCATGAATAAATTACCATTTTGGGAATTTTTTCCAATTCAGCAAATCAAGGCTTCATGGGCCTTCCATTTCATTCCAAATCCATCATATAAAAGTTCAGAATTCATTTGGAGAGCTCAGAAGCGCATTTTGGAGCAAGAGAGAGCAACTTCCATTTTCAAATTCTCCAAGAAAATTCCAAATTGTGTTTTCAATTTCACAGCAATTCAACATCAATTGAGGTGTGATTCTTCTTCCTTGAGAAAATTGGAGTGGATCTGGACGGTTTGAAGCAAGCTAGCAAGCAATTGAAGCACCAACAGAGTGTCTCTGTTCATTAAGTTTCTCCTTCAATTTTCTCTCATTCTAGAGAATGATCTAGGTCCATATTGGCTGCATCTAAAGCCCTACCTCATGTAGCCCATGTTTGATTGCTTAATTGTCATGTTTGATGAAGTTTTCATATGTGCATCTCAGCTTTGATCCGTTCGATTCTCTTTATTTAGCCATGTTTAAGACCAATTGGTCATGGATTTGGAATGTACATAAGCTCAACTTCATTTTGATATAAAGTTTGCCAGGTTTGGTGAGATTTTGGTCGCTTGAGCTCTAGCCAGCTCGCCCGAGAAGACGACCGGAGCTAGGGCTCCGGAGTCTGGTCTTAAACCCACAGGGCTGACGTGTCTGAGTTTGAATCATTGACCAGATGTGTTGAATGGCTCAGATCTACTTGACGTGCCTGCGTGGATTGTTGACTTCCACGTCAATAAATGAAGCGCTGCATTTTGATTTTGCTGAGATGGATTGGGCTTTTGTTGGTATATGCACCTCTCTGTTTGTGAGCCCAAAGCTATTGAACGTGGATCTCTTACTTGTTGCACCTCCTTGCCTTTATTTGTTTTATTTTATTTCTTTTTATTTCTGTTTTGATTTTTAATTGTTAAAAATTCCTCTAAATTTCATAAAATTCAAATAAAAATATTTTCTAACACTTTGAAATGTTAACTAATTTTTCATAATTTTTATTTTTAATTTCCTTTTATTTTTCAATTTAATTTGAATTTAATGATTGGAGGTGTTTTTAATGTGATTTCCATTTGTTCCTTGATTATTGGACCATTTGCAATCACCTATGAACAAGGCTCCCTCTCCATTTTGATGATGGATTGAGGTGCCTTTGAGGCTGATTTTGGTCAAATTTTGACCTATTTTTGTTTAACTTTGGTTTGTTTTTGTTTGACCCTCGATAAATATCCTTCAAAGTGGAGCACCCTAGATGATCAATTCATTTGGTGATGCTTTGATTGGATTTTGGTTTTGATGTTTTGGCCTCTGGTTGCCAACATGTTTATGAGCTTTGTTCATTTCATTTGGCATTTATTGAACACTTCTCCTATTTTTGGTGAACCTTGCAAGTCAAGTCACCCAAGTTGAGGTTCAAATAAACTAGTTGACCTAGTTGTTTTGGGAGATGACCTTTGTGGATCCCATATACATCCTATGCCTCTTGAATCATATTCTTGACATGTGCAAGATGCTGGTTTCAATTTTATAGGTCACACATTTGGATGGTTTGTGTTGCAAGTTACTTTTAATTGGGGCTTTCCATTTGCATTTGAATGTTGAAAGTGTTTTGAACTTTTGTTCTTTACCTTTCCCTACTTTATAACTTGTCTTGGATTGATTTCTTCTTTGTTTTGTGAACCTTCTTCTCTTATTCTCACTTCTGTCCATTGGACTTTGGAACTCATTCAAGGTGATTTGGTACTCTTTGTTTGTACTTTGAGTTTGTCTTAAATGAGATGCCATCTTGAGAACTTGTTTGTGCTTTCTTTTTGCATGATCAATTTGATGCTTTTGGTTGAGATATTCTTCTTATGTTGCTTGCTGCCCAAGCCTATTCTCCCATCCTCATCTTGATCACGGTTTTATCTCTTTCTTGCTTGTTTTCCTTTTGGTTTGGTGATTGATGTTTGAATGGTTGTAGGAGTTGTAACTTCTCCTATTGCATCTCACTTTGCTTGGGCTTGTTTGAGTCTTTTTTCTTGCATTTCTATTTTGTTTTGCATCTGTTTGTTTGCATTTAAGAGGTTGAGATGTGCTTGTGGTGGTTTCTACCCCACACTTTTTTCCTCCTTCTTTTATTTGTGTTGCATTTCATGTTTGCATTGCTTTCTTTCATCTCAATTATGATTGATTTATCTTGTGTTTACTTGGTTTTCTTTGCCATGATCCCTTAGGATTCCTAGTCCCATCTGTGTATGATGGGAGTAGGAGAGACATTAAGTGTTCAATCCAAGCATGCTAACATTAGGATAGTCTTTTCCCTCTTAATCTCAATCATAGGAGCACATTGCATGATAACATTAGGGTTGAGTTAGTTTCCCCTTAGTTGTGTCTTCTCTCTTCTCATCTCAAAACATCTTCAAGACACCTAATAATGGATAATAAGTGTTGTACGCTACGAGCCATAAGCATTTGGGAAATGATGATTTGGGGGCCTCCTCTAAATTGTCTAGAGTGTTTAGCGTATGCACTTTGGGCGATATGCGACACATTCACTCCTAAGTCATAGTCTTTAGTGTAACATGAATTACAAACACAATTCAATTCACTTCTTATTCAAAAAAGCTTCAAAAACACATCAAACATTTTTATCCTTCGGATTAATTGAAAACCATTTTCAAAGAGAGTGTTGTTAACTCTTGGTTCTACCGCAAACAGGTAACGCCTAAGTGTCCAATGGTCGAGGAACAATACATCTAACTACTAGAATGAAGGTTTAACCCTACTCGGTTAAAACACTTGAACCAACCTGTGGTCGTGTTAGCCCGAACTACATTTTCTCTGATTTCTTGTACCAGACGAGGATACGTAGGCACAAGACGGTGATGTCTTGGCGAGCAACCTTCCCCACCTTCACCCGTAGTTTTCCGAACTACGTTGACTTTGACTTTCCCATTGCATGAGGGAGTATGTACGCATAGAGCGGCGATGCTCTATCGAGTCTCATTTATTTTCTTTTTCCCTATGGCTTGTAGTTTGGATAGATTAACACCCTTTTAGATAGATAACAAGCATGGATCCCATCGAGTACGACGGACGTGAGGGGTGCTCATACCTTCCCTTGCATAACCGACTCCCAAACCCAAGATTTGGTTGCGATGACCTATCTTTTCCCTTTTTCGTTAGGTTTT
Organism: Lathyrus sativus; assembly: GCA_963859935.3. Taxonomy (NCBI): domain Eukaryota; kingdom Viridiplantae; phylum Streptophyta; class Magnoliopsida; order Fabales; family Fabaceae; genus Lathyrus; species Lathyrus sativus. The sequence goes on from OZ012739.1 coordinate 360,253,290, forward strand.
CTCTGATCGTTTCCTTTCCCTCTCTTTGGGATAAATAACGAACGGTGGTGAGTCTTCTGTCTTTGCCGACCCTCTTCGCAGCAATGCGACTCATCCACAAAACGAAGGACTACCAACCAAAAGTTGGGATAACATCCATAAAACAACGGACCAGCAACCAAAAATTGGGATAACATCCACAAAACAACGGACTACCAACCAAAAGTTGGGATAACATCCACAAAATGAAGGACTACCAACCAAAAGTTGGGATAACATCCACAAAACAACGGACTACCAACCAAAAGTTGGGATAGCATCCACAAAACAACGAACTACCAACCAAAATTTGGGATAACATCTAGAAAACGATTGAGTTGGGGTTACAACGAACATCCATTAAAGAGTGAACAGAAGGAAAACCGTCCTCATCAGAGGGGTACATCATCAAAGAGTTGATGGAAAAGAAACTGACATCGTGAAAGGGTTGACAGAGATAAAATTGACATCATCAAAGGGTTGACGGAAAAATAACATCTGGAATGTCGTCATCAAAGGGTTGGTGGGAAAAATAACATATGGAATATCGTCATCAAAAGGTTGATGGAAAAATAACATTTGGAATATCGTCATCAAAGGGTTGATGGCAAGAAACAGCTGACCTCATCAAAGGGTTGACGGAGGGAGAAACTTCATCGAAGAGACACATCACCAAAGACTTGATGGAAAGAAGATCTGACCGAAGAAAACACATCGTCAAAGAGTTGACGGGAAGAAAAACTTGCTTGGGGATGTCGTCATCAAATGGTTGATGGAAAAGGCCTGATTGAGGGTATGATCAACGTATGATCCAAGATCCAAATTGTAAATTTACTTGAGATAATTACAGTGTTGAATGGGTTGTAATTTTTTAAGAGTTTGGGTTTTTACGGAATCAAAATCGGAGGTCAGGAAGGTCTCCAACAGTGAAAAACGCAGAAAGTTGCATGCTGTCCGTCACGACTGTTCATGTTTTCGGTTGAAATCATTTTGGACTTAACTTTTGATCCGTAAGTCCGTTTTGGCCCCCGTTTAAAGCGTTAGAAAGCTAACGAATAAGGCTATAACAGATTATAAATAAGATAATTTCTTTTCTAATTTTTTTATGAGATTAAATAAATGATTGTCTGATGAATTACCATGAGTATGACTATGATTTCTACGTGATTAATACATGATAGTATGGTGATTACCATGGATATAATTATGAATTCTATGTGATTAATATGTGATATTATTATGATTACCATGAGTATAATTGTGAATTCTATGTGATTAATACGTGATAGTATGATGAATTACCATGAGTATGACTGTGATTCTATGTGATTAGTACATGATTATATGATGATTCCTATGATGTAATGATGAAGAGCTATGATGATATTTTCATGAGTTTTGATGATTCTATGATGACATGATTTTTGATGATGATGATTATGATGAATGATTATGCACCTATAATGTTATTATGAGGATAATTATTGACGTGTGCATCGTGCATTCATGTGCATCCGGACTTCGGTTCAAGACCTTAATTTCTTTGGCTTCAATCCCATTATGCGGATGTGAGGTATTTTGATGTGCTCCGATTCTCGAGTAGAATCGATCCTATTGATGGGGATATATGGAGGGTTGATGGCCCAACGTCCATCGCGCTTTGATGATTGGTACCACATGCATGAGTCTTGTTGCATTTGCATTTATGAGATGATCTTGAGTAATTTAAGATGTTTGTGCCTAGATGCCCATTGATGAATATGACGACGTTGAATATGAAAATGACGCCATTTTATATATTGATTTCCTACATTGATTATTATGAATCGTTTTACTCACCCTGCCTGTTTGAATGTTGCCTCCACGTGGGTAACGTGCAGATGATCGGGTTTAGCCGTGGATGCCGTCGAGGATCTTTTCGGAGTTTTGAGTTGTTGGCCGTTTTGGTTAACGTAGAGGGTCTTGCTCTGATAGTGTAACATCAGGTTGGGGTCTTTAAATTAAACCATGATTTATTTCATTTGGTTATTTTGATTATGTTTTCGTATAAGGAATACTTTGGATTATGCCTTTTTGAGTTCCGCTGCAATTTTTGATATCTTTTGGGAAAACCCATTGTTTACGGAGCATTGACCTATTTATGAATTTATTGAGAAATGTACGCCCTTTTAAATTTTGGGGTAGAAAAAGGGTGTTACAGAAGGTGGAATAACATCCTCATTAACTGGAGTCCTCTGAATATTGGTCTCTCCCCTTGTCATGGCTTCCATGAGCTGATCTAGCTGATTATTCATCAATTCAAACTCTGCCATTGTAATAACCAAATTTTGTTCTCCTGAGTTCACGATTCTTCCAAAAGCTAATTCAAGTCCAATGCGAGTGTCGGAAAATCAACTGCGGGTTGGACAAAATATGGGTGAGCTCTCTATTCTGGCTGAGGATGGATATGCAAAAATGAGATGGTAATGCAATGCAAGATTCTAATGCAACAGACACGGGATCAAGGTCACAGATCTTGCAAGATAACACAATGAGATATCTCTCACCTCGGGTGGGAAATCTATGGGTTTATGAGAGGGTATCCCAAAGGCTTTAAACAAAGTCGTATGTACTAACCCTCAAAAGTTTTCCATCATAACAACGATTCGTAAGACGGTAATCCCTTCAAAGGATGAACACAAAGTTATGTCTTAGTAACCTTCTAAATAAGGTTCTACCAAAGGTCCTTAGAGTCACGAACTCCGAGGTCAGAAATAAAGACGCTGTTACGACTACTCGTAAGACATAATCATCCCGAAGGGGCCTCATCTTAGCGGTGTAATTCAAACCAACACAACGAATCCTACGTCTCGCAAATCAGAAAGAAATCACCTCCTAATCTTAGTGTATACTAGAAAGCTCGGGTAGAAAGCTTTTATCCTTTCAAACCATCCAAATAAACCCAATAGGTAAAAGGAACACAACATAATAATAAAAGTAAATAAAACACGAATGCGACAAACAAACTAGGTTTGGCTTGCTAAGAAATCCCCAGCAGAGTCGCTACTCGAAAAAAATGCAACGAAGGAGAGGCGAGAATGAAGGACAGAAGAGTCGCCATCGAACTTTATTCATCCCATGAGAGGAAGGGAAATCATCGAAAAAACTGTAAGAAAAGAAACAGATAACATGGTCTCGCAACCAAGAACGGGTTCGGAAGCCAGTTATGCGAAGGGAAGGTATTAGCACCCCCCGCATCCATCGTACTCGACGGGAACCGTTTGTTTGTCTATGTGTGCAGGTACCTACTAAAGGTAATGCTTATAAAGAGTGTTCCAAAGGATAAAGAGAAGGGTTAGAAACAGAGGAACGGGCGATAAAGAGGGAGAAGAGACTCGGTAGGATTTCGCGTTCCTAGGCCTACGTATTCTCAATTAATCTGAGAAAGTCGGAGTCAATGTATCCTCATCGTTGTCTTGTGCCTACATATCCTTATCTGGTATGAGAAATCAGAGTAAACGTAGTTCGGGCAACTACGGGAAAAGACCTCGATCGCACTGGGGCGAGAGAAAAGGTTCTGGATAACGGGTTGGTCTCGATTGCACTGAGGCAAGAGAAAGGGGAAGTTAGTTGTTAGTGTGCTCGTCAAGGATAGAGATCCTCATACCTACTTATCCTCATTAGGGAGTGAAGAGTCAGAGTAGTCATAGTTCAGCCAACTATGGATGAAAGGTGGAAAAGTGAGCTCGCCAAGACATCGTCGTCTTGTGCCTACGTACTCTCATATGGTATGAGAAATCAGAGCAAACGTAGTCCGGGATGGTGTTAACCAGTGTTTTTGATGGATGATGCTAACGTACGCATTCTACCAGTTACGTGTATTGCAGCTCGCTCGTGGAGTCTTAGGACTTACCTGTTTGCGGTAGAACAGACGTAACATATCCTTTTTGAAAGGAGAGTTTTCGCCTTCGAGGCAAGATGTCACATTTGATTTGTGGAAGTTATTTTTAGAGGTGAAATAGATCCTCAGATAGTAGCCCTTGTGGGTAGTACCTAATTCTTTATCTCAAAAGATTTATTGTGAAAAGGTATGGCGAATACAGTTATGTCTTCGTATTGAAAGACAAGTATCAAAACCAAACACTCTACAGTGAGTATCCTGAAACTCGGAGAAGAAGAAGTCTGCACTCAATCCTCTCTCTTTAGTTCAATACGAAGAGAAACTTCATTCTCTTATTAAAGGTGTTTTGATCTTTAATAGTAAGTGCTTTGTGACAGTGAACCCTAAAGGTAATGTCAAGCACTCGGGATAGGAGAAGGCCTGCACCTAACCACTCCACGACCATTCAAGTTTTATTGTGAAAAGAAAATGAAGATGCACTCGGTACGAGACCAAGGTTTAAAGAGAAAAGTTGTAAAAAAAGAAGTGGTGAATTGGTTTGACAGTTGGTTGAGAAAATCCGTTTGACGTTAGATCAAGGGTTTGACTTGTACTTGCGTGCAAAATCGTGGTGGCATGGGAGTGAGTTTGAAAGTGGCTCAATGAAAAATTGAGAATTAGTTTGAAAACATATATTCTAGTCCCTTGGGGTACTCCTAGATGATAATGTTGTACCCTAAATTGTACCCTCATATTATTTTGCATTGCTTGTGTATTATATCATGTCTATTATTTTTCAATAATAACCAATTTATCAGTTGAAATAAACTTGTTGGAATTACAGTCGAATCGGTCAAACTAAAATTCAACCGTGTGAAAAATCAGCGGACAAAAAATTTTAAAGTCGACTCGGCAAACGTTAGTCTTATTAATTGTTTCACGTAGTTTAACCTGGCGTGCTGATTTAAATTTTTCTACCACTTTTCGGTCGCATTTTTAGACAGTTTAAGTCAATTTAGCGGGTAAAATTTATTTCAAAATTTGACAAAGCGTAATATTTTTCTAAATGGTATATTTTACGCTGATCATTTTGGTGTATTCGTTTTATTTTTTTAAGTACTTCGATACCAGTCCATTTTTTCGTTTTTTTACCGTTTTTATTTATACTTTTAAATAATATATTTTTTAATTAATCAATTTTTTTTAGTTAATACCCTTTCTTATTTTATATTTAATTTTTAAATTTTGATTTTTAATTTTAATTATTTTTTAGAAACTTGTCAAATAAGTCTCATAAATTATTTACTTTTTAGAAACTTGTCAAATAAGTCTCATAAATTATTTACTTTTTAGAAACTTGTCAAATAAGTCTCATAAATTATTTACTTGCAGGGTTAAGCCCACCTTATTTATATTTGTGTTTGGTATATGTTTGCTTGCTTATATATATATATATATATATATATATATATATATATATATATATATATATATATATATATATATATATATATATATATATATATATATATATATATATATATATATATATATATATATATATATATATATATATATATATATATATATATATATATATATATATATATATATATATATATATATATATATATATATATATATATATATATATATATATATATATATATATATATATATATATATGTCTGTGCTTGGGTTTTCTGTATGCAGGGTTGCTACCTTGAGTGGTGAGGAAGTCCTATACCCGTACTTGAGTGTACTTATGATAGGAAGGTGGTATATTCAAGAAGGCTTATAGGGAGTTGATTCCCGATCAAGCTGACTTGAGAAACCACCACTCAGTGGAGGCCCTCTTGAAAGTAACTTTGTTTAACGAGTATTCGAGAAAACATTACTACTTTCAACCTAGGAGCCTGTGACACTGAGGACTTTTAGTTACCTTTTACCCCCACTTGGCCTTTTAGGATGTAGTGCAATGGCTATGAGGGAGTATTCCCGAAGTAGTTGATACACGATACTACACTCAGACGAGACTCTCTTGAGAATATTATTGATTTCCAAGTAGTTGGTGTGTCGATAATATCCGAAAGATGGGTCAAGGACTTTGGGAACTTTGTTAGAACCTGTTATGCAGGTGCTTTGCCCATAGTACACACCCTGTGGTTGGTTCTTCACCCTGACCCCATGCTTTGATCTTGAACCTTTGATCTTGTTATTTGTGTTTTGCATCCTGTCTTGCATAGCATTGTATTGCATTTGCATCTTTGCATGGTTCATTGCATACCTCTGCTTGTCCAGTCGTTCATCTCCAACTGTCTTCATCATTCCAGTGTGCCTTTGAGTCGTCAAGCTGGTTCCTCGACACTAATATCGAACTAGGGCTAACTATAGATGCAAGATGTCAGAGCAAGAAGTACACAATGCAGAAATCCGAATGGATATCGATGAGTTGAAATCAGGCATGACCAAGCTCACCAAGATGCTTCAAGTCCTGATGGCCAGGGGAGAATCTCAAAGGACCGTCATTCAGGAAGTTTCAAGTACCGATCCTTCTCCTGTTCAAATGCCGCCTTCAACTTGGCCAGAGTTTTGTTTACCTCACAATTACTCTCCACCCCTTGCGTCTACTGCTATGATTGGTCAGACTGTCAGACCGGTTTTTCAAGCTACAGTATTTACTGAGCCCATACCTGTGGTCCACGCTGTTAATCAGACTGTCCAAGCTCCCTATGAGAATCCTCTCTATGAGTACAATGCTGCAAATGCTCAAGGGGAAGACCATGCAGATTTTGTTGAGCCTGAGATTGTCCGTGAACAGTTTCAGAACATAGACAAGAGACTCAAAGCCATTGAGGGTACTGACTTCTTCAACGTTGATGCAGACAATATGTGCCTAGTTTCTGGTCTTGTTATGCCTGCAAAGTTCAAGACTCCCGAGTTTATGAAATATAAGGGTCACTCATGTCCAAGAGCCCATCTGGTCATGTACTTCCGAAGGATGGCAGCTTACACCAAAAATCAGAAGCTACTCATCCATTGCTTTTAAGACAGTTTGAGTGGTGCTTCTCTCAAGTGGTATATGAACTTAGAGCACAACAGCGTCCACAGTTTCCAAGATCTTGCCAATGCTTTTATGAGGCAATACAAATACAATTTGGACATGGCTCCTGATCGCCGCCAACTGCAAAATATGTCTCAGGGTGAAAGAGAGTCATTCAAAGAATACGCTCAATGCTAGAGAGAGTTAGATTCCCAAGTTGAACCCCCTATAGCAGAGAAGGAGCTAACTGGAATCTTCATGGATACTCTGTCCCCTTTCTATTGGGAAAAGATGATTGGGAGTGTCTCTTCGAGCTTTACAGATCTGGTGGCCATTGGCCAAAGGTTAGAAGAAGGACTGAAAAATGGTAAGGTATCCAAAGCTGCTGAATCTTCTAATGGTGCAAAGAAATCCTATGGGAATTTCCAAAAGAAGAGAGAAGATCGGACCAATGGTATCATGACTGAAGTGAGAAGGCCTCGCCTTAGACCTCAGTTTGTTGATCATCATGTTGTTGCTGCTGTTGCTACTCCACGACCAGCTCAAATTCCTCAACGTCCAGCTGTTGGACAGAGCCAGTATAGGAATAGGAATCACTTCGAACCTATTCCCATGACATACACAAAAATTTATCCATACCTGGTTCAACAAGGGTTGATCACTATGAAGACTTTGCAACCTCCTCCTAATCCTCCTCCAGCTGGATTTAGGGATGATCTCCATTGTGCTTTTCATGAGGGTGCCCCAGGCCACGACTTGGAACATTGTTATGCACTGAAAGCTAGAGTGCGTGAGTTGATTAAAACTGGAATCCTTTATTTTAAGGATAGTCATCCGAATGTCCAGAACAATCCCTTGCCAGTACACCAAAGGTGAAGCTTCAGACTGACTTCAGACAAGACGACTCATCCTTGTTCTAATTAGTCGTTAGGCCTTGTGTTTCTCGTTGTTTGTACTTTCCTTCATTTTGTTTAAGCTGTTTGCCTTCAAATTATGTTTGTACTTTTATGTTAATGAAATGAGCATTGCAACTTTTGATTCAATTCATTTTGTCTAGTATTTACATCTTTATGCTTTATCTTTTAAAAATATGCACCTTTTGTTAAAACTTTTGATATGCAAATATTTGAGGGAGGATGATGAAAATGTTATACCCATAACTGCTGTCAGTATGCTTTCAATCAAACTTTTTTCACGATGTAAGGCAATGTTTCAACTCCCAAACACTGGAAAAATAAGGAAGATAATCCCTCGTTAACCCCTTCGAGCCTAGAAGTTGGAGTTTCTTTGTTTACAAAAAACCCGCAATTTTAACCTTTGGATGGGTAGTTTCTCAATTAACTTGGTTATGCTTTCCTGTAATACACCTTTCATATAAAGGTTGCATTCACAAGTTTTCCTTCGCACACCGCAAGTAAGTGTTGAAGATGTTTTCCAAGTCAAAAGTCGATGATGGTTCACCGTAATCATTAAAGCCAAACAGTCACTCTCTTTCTTTCAAAAAAAATAAATTCGAAGAAAATCCCGTTAAGTCAAAACCTAAGAAGGAAACTTAGGCAAAATTAAGGTATCCCACTGACTCTAACCTTCACAAGAAACAGTTCAGGAAAAAGTTAGGGATAACAAAAAAGAGGAAGTATTTCAATCTTCACCTTGAAAATCCTCAATATCAAAATAACCAAATGTTGTAAAGAGGCAGTGACTGCCTTTTCAAAAAGTCTGTTGACTTCTGAACCATCATCATGGTTATTATTAGTGAAATTTCCCCCATTTTGGGAACCTGAGTGCATATTCTGAGTTAACTGAGCATAGGACTGAAGATCATCACGTAGATTGGGTGGGCACAGATAAACTTTGAGTCTTTATCCTTTGTTTCTTAAACCGTGAACCGGCCCACGCTACAACCCTCAAAAGATCTAACTGAAACAAGGTTATTTTGAAAGCATACTACATCAAGTTTGCGTAAACTGACTTTAAAAGATCTTTGCAGGTCATTTGTTTTGGCATCATACCTTTTTGCTTTACCTTTCACTTTTAAGTGTTTTGAACCACCGTGTTCTAACCAATGACTCGTTTATTTTGTATCTTTCAAAAATGATTTTGATTTCAAAAGTTGCATGAACTTTACATTACCATGTTTGTATGAATACGTTTGTTTGTAAACTGCTTTCCTTTCAATGAATTTTCAAACAGTTGAGAAACTTGGTCGGTGATCCTATCAGAGGCAAGTTCTTTTCACATCTGTCAAAGAATCAGTTCAAGATTTGTTCAAGGCAAGGTCTTCTCATATTTGGTTTATCCAGAAGATATTTCAAGACTCAGACTAGGGCAAGCCTCCCAAGCACCCAGCGGATCAGTAATCTTCAAGCTGAAGCGGTTATCAGTTTACCTACAACAAACAACTAAATTGGGGCAGTTTACTTGAAGAATCCCCAGGCATCTTTTCATCCTTCCTACAAGGATCATTAACTTGACATAATTTACCGGTGTGGCAGAGATGTGCCCAGCAATAGCATCTTTAGTTCCCAAACAGAATGACTGTGATCTCCATGTTAAGGAATCAATCTTCCGGTCTTGTCTTCTCGCCAAAAGAGTCAAGCCTTGTCGTCGACCTTTGCATTTGCATTTGATCATATGTCAACTGCACAATTCATATACATATGCATAACATGGGTGTTTCATCCTCATTTGCATTTCTCCCGGTGTCGTGTTTTATCCACGTCTTACCTTATGATCAAAGTTCAACTCACTTGGCACCTACCAAACAGATTTTTGTGTCGTGTCTATCTGATGTTCTTCCAGATATGACATTTCCTATCCGATGTTTTTGCGGATATGTTTCTCTCTCTGATGTTTTTCCAGATTGAGTATTTGTTCTGATGTTCTTCCAGAACTTATCTGATGGTTTTCCAGATATTTACCTTGATTCTGATGTTTTTCCAGAATCTATCTGATGTTTCTCCGGATATGTTTCTCTCTCTGATGTTTTTCCAGATTTAGACTTTGTTCTGATGTTCTTCCAGAACTTATCTAATGGTTTTCCAGATATTTACCTTGATTCTGATGTTTAACCAGAATCTATCCGATGTTTTCCAAGATATGCTTCTCTCTCTGATGTTTTTCCAGATTGAGTCTTTGTTCTGATGTTCTTCCAGAACTTATCTGATGGTTTTCCAGATATTTATCTTGATTCTGATGTTTTTCCAGAATCTATCCGATGTTTTTTGGATATGTTTCTCTCTCTGATGTTTTTCCAGATTGAGTCTTTGTTCTGATGTTTTTCCAGAACTTATCTGATGGTTTTCCAGATATTTACCTTGATTCTAATGTTTTTCCAGAATCTATCCGATGTTTTTTTGGATATGTTTCTCTCTCTGATGTTTTTCCAGTTTGAGTCTTTGTTCTGATGTTCTTCCAGAACTTATCTGATTGTTTTCCTGATATTTACCTTGATTCTGATATTTTTCCAAAATCTATCCGATGTTTTTCCGGATATATTTCTCTCTCTGAAGTTTTTCCAGATTGAGTCTTTGTTGTGATGTTCTTCCAGATATTCCCTTGGATTCTGATGTTTTTCCAGAATCTATCTGATGTTTTTCCAGAATCGATCTGATGTTTTTCCGGATTTGTTTCTCTTTCTGATGTTTTTCCAGATTGAGTTTATGTTCTGATGTTCTTCCAGAACTACTTTGTTGCTTAATTGATGTTCTTCCAGATACGTCTTCAAACCTTTTCCCGTACATTTAGTGATTTCCTAAATGTTTCGGATGACCTTCGGAATCTTTGTCTTCATCTAATGCTCTTCTAGATGTCTTCACTTTGTTTTTGGATGTGTCAAAGAGTATATTCGATGTTTTTCCGAGTATCTCTGGTGTGTTTCAGAGTTCATTCGATGTTCTTTCGAATGTCTCTGATGTTTCTTTCTTTGTCCCTGTTATATTTTCCAAGTTTCTCTTCACCTCATTCAAATGATCTTATGAATGTTGTGACTCTTTTCCATCCAGTTCTGTTCTTGGATGATGACTGTTGCTTCCTCAATGTTGCTGTATTTTCCTAGTGGTTACTCGTTGTATCGTCTCTGTCTCGTTTTACTTTCGTATTAGTCTGCATTTTAGCATCTCATCATTTTCATCATACTAGAGTTCATGGCATGTCAGCGTCGCATTTTTTTCTTTCTCTTCTTCATAGCGTAGCATGTCATTGCATCTAAGGGCAAAATTTTCGGTTATCTGTATTTAAATACCTTCCACCATGATTTCATGAGGATTTTCATCACTCATGTCATCCGATGAGGATATTTAAATAGGGGCAACTGTTGTACCCCAAATTTTACCCTCATATCATTTTGCATTGCCTGTGTACTATATCATGTCTAGTATTTTTCATAATACCCAATTTATCAGATGAAATAAACTTGTTGGAATTACAGTCAAATCGGTCAAACTAAAAGTCAACTGTGTGAAAAATCAGCGGACACAAATTTTTAAAGTCGAGCCTGCAAACGTTAGTCTTTTTAATCTATGTTTCACGTAGTTTAACCTGACGGGCTCACTTAAATTTTTCGACCACTTTTCGGTCGCATTTTTAGACAGTTTAAGTCAATTTAGCGGGTAAAATTTATTTCAAAATTTGACAAAACGTCATATTTTTCTAAATGGTATATTTTATGCTGATCATTTTGGTGTATTCGTTTTATTTTTTTAAGCACTTCGATACCGGTCCATTTTTTTTTTGTTTTTTTACCGTTTTTATTTATACTTTTAAATAATATATTTTTAATTAATCAAATTTTTTTAGTTAATACCCTTTCTTATTTTATATTTAATTTTTAAATTTTGATTTTGAATTTTAATTTTGAATTTTAATTATTTTCTAGAAATTGTCAAATAAGTCTCATAAATTACTTACTTTTTAGAAACTTGTCAAATAAGTCTCATAAATTATATACTTTTTAGAAACTTGTCAAATAAGTCTCATAAATTATTTACTTTTTAGAAACTTGTCAAATAAGTCTCATACACTCTTCTTTCTTTTCCAACCTATATAAAGGAAGCAACCACACCACAAAATCTCACACTTCATGCTCTTTTCCTTATCACATTTCCACATAAACTAAAAACTCACTATCCACCATATTCTATCATCACTCTTTCATACACAATATCTTCCATGATATGAATAACTCACCTTCATTTTTCCAATAATAAACCACCACCTACATTTTCTTTTTTCATGGTACCTCTAACCTCACATAAAGTATCATCCTCCATCTAGACACAATACTCCCTCATCTAATCTTTATCAGGTTTTTTTTTCTTTTACTTTATTTATTTATTTAGTTTATTTTAATTTGTATATTATTTGGAAAGACAAAAAAAATGGATTTGTAATTACTTATGTTTTAGTCAATTGTTAAATATTTGAAAATACAAAAATATATGTTGTAGTTATTAATTAATTTAAATATTTGTATTTAATTTGATTAATTAATAATCTTTTTAAATATTTATACTTACATTGATTAATAATTCTGTTTGTTGCCTGATTATATTTGTGACTGATTTTCTTCCATGTACATGTTGTTTTACTTCTATTCCATGTTGATCTAATCCAATGGAAGGGATTGTGTGTTGACTTATTGTCATTATGCATGCCATTGCTTATCTGTCTTCGTTGTTATTGGTTCTTAGAACCTAGCAACTCGTAGTTCCACGAACTACGAACGCTCTGGTTTCTCAAGTCCCTCTTGAGGATACGTAGGCACAATATCTGATTTCTTGGCGAGCTCACTAACCACTAACTTCCTGTTACCTTTCTCAATTTAGGAACTGAGTCTCCGTACTCACATTTAACGTCCCGCCGTGGACATCCTTTACCCTTTTATCCTAACCTTAGGATCTGAGTCGCCGTGCTCTATTTAGTTGCCCCTCCATGGACATTCCCTTCTTTTCTAACTTAACTTTATTTTAGAGTCACCGCACTCTATGTAGGTGTCTCGTGCAGACATTTACTCTTTTCCCTTTGGAACCTTGACCACAGTCAAGAGTTCCTCACCCTTAGATAAGGGAACTACGGTTGCTCTGATTCCATTCCCGTCAGCATACGTAGGCACGAGATGCGATGTCTTCGCGAGCATACTTTACCAAACCTTATATAAACTTTAGATCTTTACCTTAGCACTTTTCCTTTAGCAAGCAAACTTTAGCAAACACAAATATTAACAAGAGGTTCCTGTAGAGTACTACAGATGTTTAGGATGTGAAATACCTACCCTATGCATAACCAACCCCCGAACCTTTAGATCTCTCTTTGCTTAGGTTTAAGCCTTGCTTTTTGCTCTGCATTTTTATACGTTTTTCTTTCTTTAAACCTTTCCTTTTTGGATAAATTAAAGTCTGGTTGTGAATTTAAGAATTAAAGATTCAAGTTAATCAATAGCTTAGTATCACGATTCTTACCGCAACAGAAATGGCGACTTCACTGGGGAAAGACAGGAACACCTGGGATATGCATAACTCTCTAACCACTGGGGAAAGACAAGAACACCGTGGATATGAATAACTCACTAACCACAGGCGATTCTCACTGCAACAGAAATGGCGACTTCACTGGGGAAAGATAGGAACACCGGGGATATTTTTGTATTTTCAAATATTTAGCTTTAGGCCTTGCCTTTTGCTTTGCATTTTAATTGGTTTTTCTTTCTTTAAACCTTTCCTTTTTGGATAAATTAAAGTCCGGTTGTGAATTTAAGAATTAAGATTCAAGTTAATCAATAGCTTGGTATCACGATTCTCACCGCAACAGAAATGCCGACTTCATTGGGGACTCCCCTAAGAGGGTTAAGCCCATCTTGTTTATATTTGTGTTTGCTATATGTTTGATTGCTTGTATATTTGTATATATTTGTCTGTGCTTGGGTTTTTCTGTATGCAGGGTTGTTACTTTGAGTGGTGAGGATAAAAGTCCTACACCCAGACTTGAGTAGACTTATGATAGGAAGGTGGTATATTCAAGAAGGCTTATAGGGAGTTGATTCCCGACCAAGCTGACTTGAGAAACCGCCACTCAGTGGAGGCCCTCTTGGGAGTATTTTTGTTGAACGAGTATTCGTGAAAACATTACTACTTTCAACCTAGGAGCCTGTGACACTGAGGACTTTTAGTTACCTATTACCCCCACTTGGCCTTTTAGGACGTAGTGCAATGGCTATGAAGGAGTATTCCCGAAGTAGTTGATACGCGATACTACACTCAGACGAAACTCTCTTGAGAATATTATTAATTTCCATGTAGTTGGTGTGTCGATAATATCCGAAAGATGGGTCGAGGACTCTGGAAACTTTGTTAGAACCCGTTATGCAGATGCTTTACCCATAGTACGTACCCTGTGGTTGGTTCTTTACCCAGACCTCATGCTGTGATCTTGAACCTTTGATCCTATTATGTGTGTTTTGCATCCAGTCTTGCATAGCATTGCATTGCATTTGCATCTTAGCACAGTTTGTTGCATACCTCTGCTTGTCCACTCGTTCATCTTCGGTTGTCTTCATCTTCCAGTGTGCCTTTGAATCGTCAAGCTGATTCCTCGACACCGATATCGGACTAGAGCTAATTACAAACGTCGAATATCCAGAACAATCCCTTGCCAATACATCAAAGGTGAAGCTTCAGACTGACTTCAACAGGTTGTCTTCCTAAACGCCAGTGTTTCAGACAAGACGACTCATCCTTGTCATAATTTAGTCACTAGGCCTTTTGTTTCTCATTGTTTGTACTTTCCTTCATTTTGTTTAAGTTGTTTGCTTTTAATTAGTGATTGTACTTTCATACCAATGAAATGAGAATTATGACTTTTGATTTCAAATTCACTTTGTCTATTACTTGCACTTTTATACTTTATATTTAAATTATTTACTCTTTGTCCAAATTTTTGATAATGCAAATATTTTAGGGAGGATGATGAAAATGTTATACCCATAACTGCTGTCAGTATGCTTTCAATCAAACTTTGTTGACGATGTAAGGCATTGTTTCAAATCCCAAACACTGGAGAAATAAGGAAGATAATCCCTCGTTAACCCCTTTGAGCCTAGAAGTAGGAGTTTCTTTCTTTACAAAAAAACCGCAATCTTAACCTGGGGCAGGGTAGTTTCTCAGTTAACTTGGTTGTGCTTTCCTGCAATACGCCCTTCATATAAAGGTTGCATTCACAAGTTTTCCTTCGTACGCCGCAAGTAAGTGTCGAAGATTTGTTTCAAGCCAAAAAGCCGATAATGGTTCACCGTAATCATTAAAGCCAGACAGTCACTCTCTTTCTTTCAAAAAAAATTAATCAAAAGAAAAAGCCCGCTAAGTCAAAACCTATGAAGGAGACTTAGGCAAAACTGGGGCATCCCGCTGACTGTAATCTTCACAATAAACAGTTCACGCAAAAGTTAGGGATGATAAAAAAGGAGGAGGTATTTAAATTTTCACCTTGAAAATCCTCAATATCAAAATAACCAAATGTTATAAAGAAGTAATGACTGCTGTCTCAAGGGTCCTTGGACTTCTGAACCATCATCATGGCTATTATGAGTACATATTCTGAGTTATCTGAGCATAGGACTGAAGATCATCACATAGATTGGGTAGGCACAAATAAACTTTGAGCTTTTATCCTTTGTTTCTTAAACCGTGAACCAGGCCACACTACAACCCTCAAAAGACCTAACTAAAGCAAGGTTATTTTGAAAGCATACTACAGCAAGGTTGCGTAAACTGACTCCAAAAGATCTTTGCAGATCATTTGTTTTGGCCATCATACCTTTTGCTTTACCTATCACTTTTAAGTGTCTTGAACCACCGTGTTCTAACCAATGACTCATTTATTTTTCAAATGATTTTGATTTCAAAAGTTGCATGAAATTTACATTACCATGTTTGTATGAATACTTTTGTTTGCAAACTGGCTTTCCTCTCAAGGAATTTTCAAACATTGAGAAACTTGGTCGCTGATCCTATCAGGGGCAAGTTCTTTTCACATCCTGTCGAAGAATCAGATCAATATTTGTTCAAGGCAAGGTCTTCTCAGATTTGGTTTATCCAGAAGATATTTCAAGACTTAGACTGGGGCAAGCTTTCCAAGCACCCAGCGGATCAGTTCATCTACAACAGACAGCTAATCTGGGGCAGTTTACTTGAAGAATCCCCAGGCAGCTCTTCATCCTTCCTACAAGGATCGTCAATTTGATACAATTTACTAGTGTGGCAGAGATGTGTTCAGCGGTAGCATCTTTAGTCCCCAAGAAGAATTGCAGTGATCTCCGTGTTGAGGAATCAGTCTTTCAGTCTTGTCTTCTCACCAAAATAGTCAAGCCTTGTCGTCTGCATTTGCATTTGCATTTTGATCATATATCATATGCATAATTCATATACATATGCATAACATGAGTGTTTTATCCTCATTTGCATTTCTCCATAGGTCGTGTTTTATCCACGTCTTACCTTGTGGTCAATGTCAACCTCACTTGGCACCTACCAAAATAATGTTTGTGTCGTGTCTATCTGATGTTCTTCCAGATATGACATTTCTTATCTGGTTGTTCTTCCAGATATGTCTGTTCCTGTATACATCCATTACTATTCTCAGTTACTATGTTTATACCCTTCATTCAAGGCCATTATTGGATGTCTGGTTTTCTTTTATCCAATGCTATTCTTGAATGTCACCTTTGTTTGTCTCTCTCTGATGTTTTTCCAGATTGAGTCTTTGTTCTGATGTTTTTCCAGAACTTATCTGATGGTTTTCCAGATATTTAACTTGATTCTGATGTTTTTTCAGAATCTATCTGATGTTCTTCCGGATATGTTTCTCTCTCTGATGTTTTTCCAGATTGAGTCTTTGTTCTGATGGTTTTCCACATATTTATCTTGATTCTGATGTTTTTCCATAATCTATCCGATGTTTTTCCGGATATGTTTCTCTATCTGATGTTTTTCCAGATTGAGTCTTTGTTCTGATGTTTTTCCAGAACTTATCTGATGGTTTTCCAGATATTTATCTTGATTCTGATGTTTTTCCAGAATCTATCCGATGTTCTTCCAGATATGTATCTCTCTCTGATGTTTTTCCAGATTGAGTCTTTGTTCTGATATATTTCCAGATTGAGTATTTGTTCTGATGTTTTTCCAGATTGAGTCTTTGTTCTGATGTTTTTCCAAAACTTATATGATGGTTTTCCAGATATTTACTTTATTCTGATGTTTTTCTAGAATCTTTCCGATGTTTTTCCAGATATATATATCTTTATTCTGATGTTCTTCCAGAACTCCTTTGTTGCTTATCTGATGTTCTCCCAGATATGTCTTCAAATAACTTTCTAAATGTTTCAGATATATCTTCAAAATATATGTCTTCAATGTGCTTCTTTGATATGTTTCGGAGTTTATTCGATATTTTTCCGAGTATCTCTGGTATATTTCAGAGTTCATTCGATGTTCTTCCGAATGTCTCTGATGTTTGTTTTTGTGTCCCTGCTATATTTTCCAAGTTTCTCTTCACCTCGTTCAAATGATCTTATGAATGTTGTGACACATTTCCATCCAGTTCCGTTCATGGATGATGACTGTTGCTTCCCCAGTGAAGTCGCCATTTCTGTTGCGGTGAGAATCGTGATACCAAGCTATTGAATTAACTTGAATCTTTATTTCTTAAATTCACAACCGGACTTTAATTTATCCAATAAGGAAAGGTTTAAAGAAAGAAAAACCTATAAAAATGCAAAGCAAAAAAGCAAGGCTTAAAGCTAAGCAAAGAGATCTAAAGGTTCGGGGGTTGGTTATGCCTAGGGTAGGTATTTAACATCCCAAACATCTGTAGTACACTACAAGAACCTCTTGTTAATATTTTTGTTTGCTAAAGTTTGCTTGCTAAAGGGAAATGTGCTAAGGGTAAAGATATAAAGTATATACAAAGTTTGCTCGCGAAGACATCGCATCTCGTGCCTACGTATCTTGACAGAAATGGAATCAGAGCAACCGTAGTTCCCCTCAATAGGGGTGAGGAACTCTTGACTGTGGTCAAGATTCCAGGGGGGTGTAAGCATTCATATGGAAGTACTTACATGGAGTGCGGCGACTCCTGAATCTACATTGAGATTGTTATGGTAGAGAATGTCCACGGCGGGACGCTAAACATGAGTACGGCATCTCAGATCCTAAGGTTAGGATAAAAAGGTAAAGGATGTCCACAGCGGGACGCTAAATGTGAGTAGGAGACTCAGATCCTAAATCAAGAAAGGTAACAGGAAGTTAGTGGTTAGTGAGCTCGCTAAGAAATCACATCTTGTGCCTACGTATCCTCAAGAGGGACTAGAGAAATCAGAGCGTCCGTAGTTCATGGACACTCTCTACCATAAATTATTTCTGAGTCTCCGTACTCACATTTAGCGTCCCTCCGTGGACACCCTTTATCCCTTTATCCTAACCTTGGGATTTTAGTCGTGATACCACATCCTAAGGTTATTTACTTTTCTTTCTGACTTATTTAGCATTCGTATTTGACACTCTTCTTTCTTTTCCGACCTATATAAAGGAAGCAACCACACCACAAAATCTCACACTTCATGCTCTTTTCCTTATCACACTTCCACATAAACTAAAAACTCACTATCCACCATATTCTATCATCACTCTTTCATACACAATATCTTCCATGATATGAATAATTCACCTTCATTTTTCCAATAATAAACCACCACCTACATTTCTTTTTCTTCATGCTACCTCTAACCTCACATAAAATATCATCCTCCAAATATACACAATACTCCCTCATCTAATCTATATCAGGTTTTTTTTCTTATTTTCTTTTACTTTATTTATTTATTTAGTTTATTTTAATTTGTAAAATATTTGGAAAGACAAAAAGGGATTTTTAATTATTTATCTTTTATTAGTTAATTGTTAAATATTTAAAAATTCAAAAATATATGTTGTAATTATTAATTAATTTAAATATTTATATTTAAATTGATTAATAATTTTGTTGGTTGCCTGATTCTATTTGTGACTGATTTTCTTCCATGACATATTTAGCCTAACCTTATAAGGTCCTTACCCTTTATCCTAACCATAGAACTTGGAGTCGACGTGCTCTATTTAGTTGTCCCGCCGTGGACATTCCCTTCCTTGCTAACTTAACCTTAGTTTAGAGTCGCCACAATCTATGTAGGTGTCTCTCGTAGACATTTACTTTCCCTTTGGAACCTTGACCACATTCAAGAGTTCCTCACCCCTTTTGAGGGGAACTATGAACGCTCTGATTTCTCATTGAGAATACGTAGGCATAAGATGCAACGTCTTAGCGAGCCAACTAACAACCAACCTTTTCTTTCTCCCCCACTAACCAACTTCACACTTTTCCAATTAACCCATTAGCTCACTAACAACTAACTTCCTGTTAACATTTACAACATAGAATTGGAGTCACCGTGCTCTATTTAGTCGTCCCGCCGTGGACATTCCCTTTGTTTACATTTATAATTTAGAACTTGGAGTCGCCGTGCTTTATTTAGTTGTCCCGCCGTGGATATTCCCTTCTTTGCTAAATTTAACTTTAGTTTAGAGTCTCCGAACTCTATGTAAGTGTCTCGCCGTAGACATTTACTTTCCCTTTGGAACATTGACCACAATCAAGAGTTCCTCCCCTCTTAGTTAGGGGAACTACAGTTGCTCTGATTCCATCCCCGTCAGGATACGTAGGCACGAGATACGATTTCTTGGCGAGCAAACTTTGTACATACTTTTTACTTTAGATCTTTACCTTAGCATTTTTCCTTTAGCAAGCAACCTTTAGCAAACACAAATATTAACAAGAGGTTCCTTTAGAGTACTACAGATGTTTAGGATGTGAAATACCTACCCTAGGCATAACCAACCCCCGAACTTTTAGATCTCTTTGCTTAGCTTTAAGCCTTGCTTTCTTGCTTTGCATTTTTATAGGTTTTTCTTTCTTTAAACCTTTCTTTTTTGGATAAATTAAAGTCCGGTTGTGAATTTAAGAATTAAAGATTCAAGTTAATTCAATAGCTTGGTATCATGATTCTCCCTGCAACAGAAATGGCGACTTCACTGGGGACATCCCCTAAGAGGGTTAAGCCCACCTTGTTTATATTTTTGTTTGCTATATGATTGTTTGCTTGTATATTTGTATATATTTGTACATATATTTGTCTGTTCCTGGGTTTTTCTGTATGCAGGGTTGTTATCTTGAGTGGTGAGGAAGTCCAATACCCGGACTTGAGTGCACTTATGATAGGAAGGTGGTATATTCAGGAAGGCTTATAGGGAGTTGATTCCCGACCAAGCTAACTTGAGAAACCACCACTCAGTGGAGGCCCTCTTTGGAGTAGTTTTGTTGAACGAGTATTCGTGAAAACATTACTACTTTCAACCAAGGAACCTGTGACACTGAGGACCTTTAGTAACACTTTTATCTCACTTGGCCTTTTAGTACGTAGTGCGATGGCTATGAGGGGGTATTCCCAAAATGGTTGATACGCGTTACTACACTCGGACGAGACTCTCTTGAGAATATTATCGACTATCGAGTGATTTGGGAAATTGATAATATCCGAAAGATCGGTTGTTGACTCTGAGAACCTATTAGAACCCTGTTCTGCAGATTTGAGAACCCCTAGTACACACCCTGTGGTTGGATCTTTACCTAAACCTCATGTTGTGATCTCGAACCTTTGATCCTGTTATGCGTGTTTTTCATCCTGCATAGCATTGTATTGCATTGCATTTGCATCTTTGCATGGTTCATTGCATACCTCTGTCGCTCATCTCCAGCTGTCTTCATTCTAGTGTGCCTTTGAGTCGTCAAGCTGATTCCTCAACACCGATATCGGACTAGAGCTAATTACAAACGTCAAATGTCCAGAACAATCCCTTGCCAATACATCAAAGGTTAAGCTTCAGACTGACTTCAGCAGGCTGTCTTCCTAAACGCCAGTGTTTCAGACAAGACGACTCGTTCTTGTCCTGATTTAGTCACTAGGCCTTTTGTTTCTCATTGTTTGTACTTTCCTTCATTTTGTTTAAGCTGTTTGCTTTTAATTAGTGTTTGTACTTTCATACCAATGAAATGAGCATTGTGACTTTTGATTTCAAATTCACTTTGTCTATTACTTGCACTTTTATACTTTATATTTAAATTATTACTCTTTGTCCAAAATTTTGATTGTGCAAATATTTGAGGGAGGATGATGAAAATGTTATACCCATAACTGTTGTCAGTATGCTTTCAATCAAACTTTGTTGACGATGTAAGGCATTGTTTCAACTCCCAAACACTGGAGAAATAAGGAAGATAATCCTCGTTAACCCCTTTGAGCCTAGAAGTAGGAGTTTCTTTCTTTACAAAAAACCCGCAACTTTAACGTTGGGGCAGGGTAGCTTCTCAGTTAACTTAGTTGTGCTTTCCTGCAATACACCCTATATATAAAGGTTACATTCACAAGTTTTCCTTCGCACGCTGCAAGTAATTATCGAAGATGTTTTCCAAGTCAAAAGCCAATGATGGTTCACCGCAATCATTAAAGCCAGACAATCACTCTCTTTCTTTTAATATATATATATATATATATATATATATATATATATATATATATATATATATATATATATATATATATATATATATATATATATATATATATATATATATATATATATATATATATATATATATATATATATATATATATATATATATATATATATATATATATATATATATATATATATATATATATATATATATATATATATATATATATATATATATATATCAAAAGAAAAAACCCGGTAAGTCAAAACCTATGAAGGAGACTTAGGCAAAACTGGGGCATCCCGCTGACTGTAAGCTTTAAAAGAAACAGTCCAGGCAAAAGTTAGGGACAATAAAAGAGGAGAACTTTAAATCCTTTACCCTGAAAATCCTCAATGAAAAAAACAACCAAATGTTGTAAAGAAGCAGTGACTGCCTTTTCAAAGGTCCCTTGACTTCTGAACCATCATCATAGCTATCAATCAAGGCAATTCCTAACCTATAAGAACATGGATGCATAATATGAGTTAACTGAGCATAGGACTGAAGATCATCACGTAGATTGGGTGGGCACAAATAAACTTTGAGCCTTTATCCTTTGTTTCTTAAACCGTGAACCAGGCCACGTTACCACCTTCGAAAGACCTAACTGAAGCAAGATTATTTTGAAAGCATACTACAGCAGGATTGCGTAAGCTAACTCCAAAAGATCTTTGCAAATCAATTATTTTGGCAGTACACCTGTGCTTTAAACTTTGAGTGTCTTGAACCACTGTGTTCTGACCAATGACTCATTTATTTTGCATCTTTCAAGAATGATTTTGATTTCAAAAGTTGCATGAACTTTACATTACCATGTTTGTATGAATACTTTTGTTTGCAAACTAGCTTTCCTCTCAAGGAATTTTCAAACATTGAGAAATTTGGTCGGTGATCCTAACAGGGGCAAGTTCTTTTCACATCCTGTCGAAGAATCAGTTCAATATTTGTTCAAGGCAAGGTCTTCTCAAATGTGGTTTATCCAGAAGATATTTCCTGACTTAGACCGAGGCAAGCTTTTCAAGCACACAGTGGATCAATCATCTTCAACAAGCTGAAGCGATTATCAGTTTACCTACAATAGACAGCTAAACTAGGGCAGTTTACTTGAAGAATCCCCAATCAATTATTCATCCTTCCTGCGAGGATCATCAATTTGACACAGTTTACTAGTGTGGCAGAGATATGTTCAACGATAGCATCTTTAGTCCCCAAGAAGAATGGCAGTGATCTCCGTGCTGAGGAATCAGTCTTTCAGTCTTGTCTTCTCACCAAAAGAGTCGAGCCTTGTTGTTGGCGTTTGCATTTTCATTTTGATCATATACCATCTGCATAATTCATATACATATGCATAACATGGGTGTTTCATCCTCATTTTCATTTTTCCCGAGGTCGTGTTTTATCCACGTCTTAAATTGTGGTCAAAGTCCAACTCACTTGGGACCTACCAAATAGATTTTAGGGTCATGTCTATCTGATGTTCTTCCAGATATGACATTTCTTATCCGATTGTTCTTCTGGATATGTCTGTTCCTATATACATCCATTACTATTCTTAGATACTATGTTTATACCTTTCATTCAAAGCCATTATTGGATGTCTGGTATCTTTTTATCCAACGCCATTCTTGGATGTCACCTTTGTTTGTCTCTCTCTGATGTTTTTCCAGATGGAGTCTTTGTTCTGATGTTCTTTCAGAACTTATCTGATGGTTTTCCAGATATTTACCTTCATTTTGATGTTTTTCCAGAATCTATCCGATGTTTTTCCGGATATGTTTCTCTCTCTGATGTTTTTCCAGATTGAGTCTTTGTTATTATGTTCTTCCAGAACTTATCTGATGGTTTTCCAGATATTTATCTTTATTCTGATGTTTTTCCAGAATCTATTCGATGTTTTTCCGGATATGTTTCATTATCTGATGTTTTTCCAAATTGAGTCTTTATTCTGATGGTTTTCCAGAACTTATCTGATGGTTTTCCAGATATTTACCTTGATTTTGATGTTTTTCCAGAATCTATCCGATGTTTTTCTGGATATGTTTCTCTCTCTGATGTTTTTCTAGATTGAGTCTTTGTTCAGATGTTTTTTCAGAACTTATCTGATGGTTTTCTAGATATTTACCTTGATTTTGATGTTTTTCCATAATCTATCCGATGTTTTTCCGAATATGTTTCTCTCTCTGATATTTTTCCAGATTGAGTCTTTATTCTGATGTTTTTCCAGAGTTTATCTGACGGTTTTCCAGATATTTACCTTGATTCTGATGTTTTTCCAGAATCTATCCGATGTTTTTCCGGATATATATATCTTTGTTCTGATGTTCTTCCAGAACTCCTTTGTTGCTTATTTGATGTTCTTCCAGATATGTCTTCAAATACCCTTCTAAATGTTTCAGATATATCTTCAAAATATATGTCTTCAATGTGCTTCTTTGATATGTTCTGGAGTTTATTCGATGTTTTTTCGAGTATCTCTGGTATATTTCAGAGTTCATTCGATGTTCTTCCATATGTCTCTGATGTTTGTTTCTGTGTCCCTGCTATATTTTCCAAGTTTCTCTTCACCTCATGATCTTATGAATATTGTGACTCTTTTCCATCCAGTTCCGTTCATGGATGATGACTGTTGCTTCCTCAGTGTTGCTGTATTTCCCTAGTGGTTACTCGTTGTGTCATCTCTGTCCCGTTTTACTTTTGTATTTGTCTGCATTTTAGCATCTCATCATTTTCATCATACTAGAGTTCATGGCATGTCAGCATCGCATTTTTTTCTTTCTCTTGTTCATAACATAGCATGTCTTTGCATCTAAGGGCAAAAATTTTCGGTTATCTGTATTTAAATACCATCCACCATGATTTCATGAGGATTTTCATCACTCATGTCATCCGGTGAGGATATTTAAATAGGGGCAACTGTTGTACCCCAAATTTTACCCTCATATTATTTTGCATTGCCATTGTATTATATCATGTCTATTATTTTTCATAATATCCAATTTATCAGCTGAAATAAACTTGTTGGAATTACAGTCGAATCGGTCAAACTAAAATTCAACTGTGTGAAAAATCAGCGGACAAAATTTTTTAAAGTCGAGCCTGCAAACGTTAGTCTTATTAATATACGTTTCACGTAGTTTAACCTGACGTGGTCATTTAAATTTTTCGGCCACTTTTCGGTCGGATTTTTAGACAGTTTAAGTGAATTTTAGCGGGTAAAATTTATTTCAAAATTTGACAAAGCGTCGTATTTTTCCGAATGGTATATTTTACGCTGATCATTTTGGTGTATTCGTTTTTATTTTTTTAAGCACTTTGATACCGGTCCAATTTTTTCATTTTTTTACCGTTTTTATTTATACTTTTAAATAATATATTTTTTAATTAATCAATTTTTTATAGTTAATACCCTTTCTTATTTTATATTTAAATTTTAAATTTTAATATTGATTTTTAATTTTAAATTTTAATTATTTTTTAGAAACTTGTCAAATAAGTCTCATAAATTATTTACTTTTTAAAAACTTGTCATATAAGTCTCATAAATTATTTATTTTTTAGAAACTTGTCAAATAAGTCTCATAAATACGGCGACTCATACACTCTTCTTTCTTTTCCAACCTATATAAAGGAAGCAACCACACCACAAAATCTCACACTTCATGCTCTTTTCCTTATCACACTTTCACATAAACTAAAAACTCACTATCCACCATATTCTATCATCACTCTTTCATACACAATATCTTCCATGATATGAATAACTCACCTTCATTTTTCCAATAATAAACCACCACCTACATTTTCTTTTTTTCATGGTACCTCTAACCTCACATAAAATATCATCCTCCATCTAGATACAATACTCCCTCATCTAATCTTTATCAGGTTTTTTTTTCTTTTACTTTATTTATTTATTTAGTTTATTTTAATTTGTATATTATTTGGAAAGACAAAAAAAATGGATTTGTAATTACTTATCTTTTAGTCAAGTGTTAAATATTTAAAAATACAAAAATATATGTTGTAGTTATTAATTAATTTAAATATTTGTATTTAATTTGATTAATTAAATTATTAGTTAATCTTTTTAAATATTTATACTTACATTGATTAATAATTCTGTTTGTTGCCTTAATATATTTGTGACTGATTTTCTTCCATGTACATGTTGCTTTACTTCTATTTCTTGTTGACCTAATCCAATGGAAGGGACTGTGTGTTGACTTATTGTCATTGTGCATGTCCCTTGCTTATCTGTCTTCGTTGTTATTGCTTCTTAGAACCTAGCAACTCGTAGTTCCACGAACTACGAACGCTCTGATTTCTGAAGTCCCTCTTGAGGATACGTAGGCACAAGATGCGATTTCTTGGCGAGCTCATTAACCACTAACTTCCTATTACCTTTCTCAATTTAGGATCTGAGTCTCCGTACTCACATTTAGCGTCCCGCCGTGGACATCCTTTACCCTTTTATCCTAACCTTAGGATCTGAGTCGCCGTACTCATGTTTAGCGTCCCGCCGTGGACATTCTCTACCATAACAATCTCAATGTAGATTCAGGAGTCGCCGCACTCCATGTAAGTACTTCCATATGAATGCTTACATCCCCCTGGAACCTTGACCACAGTCAAGAGTTCCTCCCCCTATTGAGGGGAACTACGAACGCTCTGATTTCTCGTTGAGAATACTTAGGCATAAGATACGATTTCTTAGCGAGCCAACTTCCCACTAACCCATTAATCCGTTAAATCACTAACCACTAACTTCCGGTTACCTTTCTCAATTTAGGATCTGAGTCTCCGTACTCACATTTAGAGTCCCGCCGTGGACATCCTTTACCCTTTTATCCTAACCTTAGGATCTGAGTCGCCATACTCATGTTTAGCGTCCCGCCGTGGACATTCTCTACCATAACAATCTCAACTTAGATTCAGGAGTCGCCGCACTCCATGTAATTACTTCCCTATGAATGCTTACATCCCTTTGGAACCTCGATTTTAAATATTTTCGCATTCGATTTTATTTTTTGGTTTTGCATCGCCTGCATGGTATCATGTCTTTTATCTTGAACAAATTTCAGAGGATTGGTTAGCCATAATAAATATTCGGATCCATATACAAACTAGTTGAAACTTTGCCCAAGCTGTTTGAGTAAGACCTCTAATTAATTCGACGCGATGCTGCATTTCTCCGAGTTATTTATTTTGCGTTAGTCACTTTCTCTACGAACGTTTTTTTTAGGATTTTCTTTTCATCTTATTTTAAATTTTTTATAATTTACCCACATTTTTCTTATTACTATTTATTTTTATTTTTATCACCTTTTATTCAATATCTTGTTAATATCAATTTCTTTTCTTTCTAAAAAAAAAATATAAAAGTCATTTCTTTTAGTTTCAATTTTTATTTTTTGTTTATATTAATATGTTAATAATATTGTTTATGTAATATTAGTTTTTATTAGATTATGCTGATTATTTGTTTGATTAGTGTGTAATTAATTATTGGTTAATTAAGTTAGTTAAATGAGAGGTTAATTAAAAAAAAGATGATCAGAATTGAAAAGAAAATAGGACACGGTAGAGATATTTTAGGCATTGAGGATTGTGGAAATTGAGTATAAATGGGAAGGTTATTGTTCATCTTCCCGGAAGGAAATCCCCAATCTGATAACCTAGTCGCCCAAACCTTTTTCATCTCCTACACAGCCGCCGCGAAAAACAAATTTCCTTCCTTCGCAAAACCCTTTCCGCCATCTTCCTCAATCCACCGTTATCAAACCCACACCAACAAATCACTTTGTTCCTCAAACCAAAACCGGCTCCCTCCGCCACGACCTTCATCTGTTTCCCTCATTAACCATTCCCAACATTTTGACATACCTCAAACCATCATGAAATATGCAACTCGACCTACCACGTGAACCAAGCTGTGACCATAGCTTAGTTTGGGGAATTGCTCATGATACCACAACAAAACCCCACTACAATTTATGGTCGGCCAACCTCGTTTCTCCGGCGAAACAGAAACCGTTGCACACCTAAGCTTCAAGTTTGAGTCTATCGTGACGAGTCGAGAGACGTGATTTCACCCTCAACATTAACAGCGCAAAGGGCAAAGTTTCTCAGTCACATCAAACCTACACGTACCTCACAACAGTTTTGCAACAACAACTGAAGGCATTGACATTTGATGGCGACAACTTCAAACATTGCTTGGACATTTCAGAAATGGAGTGGGCATTTTTCTTGTACTGTTTTGTTGATTTGCAGGTTTTTGAGCATCATGATAAAAAACAACCATGTACAACCGTAAAAAACTGACGAAGTTGCCTTCAAATACATCACTGTTATAGCTTCGGTGACGTTTTCATCGACCACTTTTGTTTCCCGTTAACGGTGTGGCAGCTCTGTTGACTTTGAGGCAGATTGCGACATCATTTCGGTTACGCGACAAGAGTTTGAAGTAACAGCAGCATTACGGCCTTTCTCCGACAACAACACCGAGCAATCCAGCAAATCCGAACAACTCAAAGATTTCACTTACTCGACTCTGCAGCAGCATTGACATTAAGTTCAGCTTAACACAAAACAACAATTTGTTTACGGTAACGATTCGAAATTAAACTTCTGTGGTATACTGTTTGTTTTTCAAATTTGTGTTTCAGAATTAATTCGATTATTGTTCATGTAATATTACTTAAATTGATTACACTGTTTCGGTTTCGGTTTTGCAGAATTTAATTTCATATTTTGTTGACTGTGTTTTGTTACTCATCTTGTATGGATGTTCAAAAGAATTACTAGGTACATATGCCATTACTTCATGGCACAACATATTTGAATGGTTTGTTTTAATGCTAAACTGTTGTTATTATTTGGTGATATAATTTTGATGGTGTCTCGATGTGTTTACGGTGAATTATTGGCATATTGTTTAAATGGTTCTAGACTGCTATTTGCTTTAAATATATTGTGTTAAGTATACAAGTGACGAGCTGGTCATATAAATGATGGGTATAGCATTGAGTAAACACTACATATCACTATTATTATCTATTTGGGATTATTTTACTTTTTTTTAGTGAAAAATATTTGACTTGTTTTGCTGTTAGTTTTTAAAGTAGAATATTGATCTTTATTTTTAGAATGTGGTTTGTTTTAATAAAGACATTATATGGTTATGTAGTTGTTAAAAATGGTTTGTATTTTCTAATGATATAATGTATTAACTCTAATTTTATTTTATTTTCTAATTAATTATTGAAAGTAGTGGGTTTTTGGGGGTCTAGCATCCCTTGTATTCTTGAACAACCGCTCTCGAGGCGCACGCCCTTGAGTTGTGGTTGTTTCGTCTTTCGGTTTCCAAAATGTTTTTTACTTAAATTAATTGAAATTTCTAAAATATATTTTAAAGCAATTTTTATTAATTAAATATTTTTATAAGAAAACTCAAATTATTCTTTTAAAAAATATATTTTAAAGTTATCACCAAATAATATTTTAAATATTAAACTTTAAAAAAAAACTATATTTTATTAATTAAGTTAAAACGTTCTTCTAAGATATTAAACTTCTTTTCAAAACAATTAGTTATGATTAACTTTTCTCAAAACTTTTCACAATTGATTAATTTATTTTATATGTGAAAATTAAGACTATTTTTCTCAATCAAATTATACAATCTTCCTAAAAAAAATTATTTCAAAACAATTGAATTCTTGGATCTCGCCTTCCTTGGATTTTTAAGCGACCGCTCTCGAGGTGCACACCTTGAGTTGTGATCCTTCTGATCTTACTTTTCTAGAATACCTAGCGCGCCTAGTCTGAGTACGCTAATCCATTCAAATTATTTTTTCTAAATTAAATCACGAAAGAATCAAGTTCTTGGAGTCGCGCATTCCTCGAATTTGAGAGTGACTACTATTGAGGCGTACGCCTTGAATGGTGTGTCGTTCAAACTTTCGTTTCTAAAATATTTCCCATAATTATTTGGACAAGTACTTTCACTTTCCAACAAACATATTTCGTAATTAATGGAATGAAAAAGATGTCTTTGGGATCTAGCATTCCAACGATATCCCTACTATTTGATTACGAGGCCGACGTCTCGCTTATCGAATAGTCGTCATTCCTCCCAAATTTACAAACCGCCTAACCTCGTTCTTCACCTTCGTGCGATCAAGTCTAAACCCTAGTATGTTTCTAAACCATACGTCAAATCCAAACTATTTTCTTAACTAAACCGCGAAAGAATTGAGTTCTTGGAGTCTCGCACTCCTTGAATTCTTGAGTAACCACTCTTGGGGCGTACGCTTTAGGTTGTGGTTCGCTCGACCTTTCAACTATAAAATATATGCCCTAACTATTTGGACAAATATCGTCATTGTCCATTCAAATACAATTTCATAATTAATTGAATGAAAAAGGTGTTGTTGGGATCTAGCATTCTAATAATATCCCGATTAATTGATTGCGAGGCCGATGTCTCGTTTATCGAGTAGTCGTCATTCTCCCTTAAAATATTCAATCCGACTCCCTTCTCTCGCCCTCGTGCGATTTAAACTTTCTCAAACATATTCCGTAATTATTCAAATGAAAAAAGTATCGTTGGAATCTAGCATTCCAATAATGCCCCGATTAATGGATTGTGAGGCTGACGACTCATTTATCGAATAGTCGTCATTCTCCATCAAATGACCTAACCAAACTCCTCTTTCTCGCCCCCGCGCGATCAAAACCCTAAATACATATTCAACCATTCCAACTCTTTTCTCGCCTCCGTGCGATTGAAACATTTCAAACACTAAATTCCTTGCCCTCTTGCGATTTCCATTTCAAACACCTTCTACCAAGAACATTGTTTAGTTCCTTCTTCCGCGCATAACAAATCCGTGCTTCAGCCTCCCCTAGTGAGCAGACAAGCCAACGTTTAGCAGTTAGAATGCGACCTAAACTCTCGTTCATTCCAAACACAAACCTTTTCCCGTAGTTAGCCGAACTACGGCTGCTCTGATTCTTCATTCTCTTCTGAATGTAAGATACGTAGGCACAAGATTGCGATAATCTTGGCGAGCACAATTCCCCTTTTTCCCGTAGTCCCACGAACTACGAATGCTCTGATTTTCCACTTCTTATAAGTGAAGATACGTAGGCACAAGGGCCCCAATCCTTGGCGAGCACCCTATCTTAAAACCACACATTCCCCTTATAGGAGAAACCTTAGAAGAAAACAAACAAGCATAGTTAACTTTACTCTCGAATCGAATCAAGAGGTTCCCGTTGAGTACAACGGACATGAGGGGTGCTAATACCTTCCCCTCATGTAATCGACTCCCGAACCTAGAATATTGGTTGCGATGGCCATGTTCTTATCTCTCTTAAAGGTTTTATCGATATTTTCCTATTCCATCCTTGGAATAAATAAAGTTCAGTGGCGACTCTGTTCGAACGTATTTTCCGCGTCTATCGTGAGGATCATATTTTTCGAGGTACGACAGATGGCGACTCTGCTGGGGATAATGCATTGCCCTATACAAGAGAGAGTCAAGCCTAACTTGACTCGAATTGAGAGTGTTAACCTTTTCTTAACTGTTTTCTTTGTGTTTATCTGTTGTTTATTTATTACTTTCTCTTTCTATTATGTGTTATGTATATTTGCTTGTTGGATTCTGGGAAAATATCACAAGTAAAGCTCCTTGTGTGCCTAGCATGAAAGCTCCTCCAGAATAGACCTTTTCGTAGATCATATCGTAACGCAGCTAGCCTGTTGCACGATTTGATTCATGAAGGGTCCATGACTCTGGGAACCACTCTTAGAACCAGTTTCTATATTGGTAGTCGTGTAATGTTAGTCTCTGAGGACCCGTTCCTCGTGTGCCTAGCATGAGGACTCCGCTCAGGAGAGACCTTATCGTACTCTCGTTATAATACAGCTAGCCTGCTGTATAATGTTGATGCGATTGGTGTCCGTGATCTTGGGAACCTTATTTGTCAACATAGACGCTATCCTGTGAGTGGGTATGTGGGTAAAGAAAATAGAACTTGTCTAGTGTAACCTACCGGTTAGGGAGCCTTGACCTGCTTATGTTATCCTGGATCCTGCCTGCATTGCATTTGCATGTCATTGCATATGCATTTCATTTGCATTCCAAAACCAGAAAACTCATCCATTCTTTGTCTATAATCCATAGTTGATTTCCTGACACACGTGTTGGACTTGAAGTAGTGCTAGAAGACCATGGAACACTTGAGGCAAAATCAAGTTGAGCTGACAAAAGACGAGAATAGCAGGGAAGGCAAGATGAAGCAGACGCCAGAAGTGGGAAGAAGAAAGGAAAAGCTTCAAGAAGGTATCACAACTAGGAGTTTTACTCCCATATTTCATCCCACTCCACAGCCTCTTGGTTTTTATCCCCAACCATTTCTTCCAAAGCCTCAGAATCAACGGTCATCACCTGTTCTATCCCAGGAACAGGGGAATTTAAACCAGAGAGGCGTCAAGAAGTCTCAGTCACGCCCTATTCGCGACCCTATTCCTATACCGTGTGGACAACTGCTCTCGCACCTGATTCAGAGTTCATTGGTGGTACCCGTATCCCTCGGGCCAACTCATACTCGTCTTCCACCTGGATATGATCCTGATGCACAGTGTGAATACCATAAGGGAGTGAGAGGGAACTCTATTGAAGGTTGTTGGTCATTCAAGAATAAAGTTCGAGAGCTAATTAACACAAGCGCATAGTCTTCGAGGAAGACAACCCAGGGGCAGAGTGTAGGTATCATACTGGAACCGTAGGGCATGCTGTGGAAGAATGTAAAAGCTTTCGAATCAAGTTGCAAAGATTGACTAGAAAGGAAGACCCTATCCCAAATGGTTCAACTCAAAGATCTAGAAAAGAGGAAGTACAAGAGTTTTGTGGACCAATCAGAATCCGGTACCACAAGGAAAAGGTTGAGTTTCTGGCAGATGAGATGTCTTTATCCTCTGATAATCATGTGGAGACCATGATCTCAAGAGAGGAGATGGAAGTGAAGTCTAAAAGGGTTGTATTTGCTGAAGAGACCTCGAAAAGTCACTTGGGAGAGCATCATACCGATACTGAGGAAGATGACGACATCCACCTTTGGATCCCAAAAGGACACCCCAACGATACCTAGGGAACCATGTCAGAAACCTTGGATTGCTCCCTATGCAAATCAGCGAGCGTATGGCCGAGGAAATCAGGATCCACGCCAGAATCAAAACAGGCCTCGCAATAATTTGGGAAGAAGGAACGCTCCTCTTCACCCAGTTCCTGTATCGCACACTCAACTTCTGCCACATTTGATTCGAAATTCACTAGTGGAGCCTAGATCTCTCAAGCCAGTGCCAGAACCATACCCTCCTGGGTATGATCCCAATGCACATTGTGGCTACCATGCTGGCGCATAGGGGCATTCAATAGACGATTGCAAACAGCTCAAAAATAAGGTTCAAGATCTGATTGAGTCCAAGCTAATCTCGTTCACACCTCAAGGACTTCATATCAATATCAAACCTTCATCTGGTCAAGTGAGTTCATCAGTCCATGACATGGAAGAAGCTGCAGAGAATAGATATGAAGAAGGTTATCATACTGGTCTCGATGAGCAAGAAGGGTAGCTCAACTGTGATGCAAGAGAGAAAAAGCCCAGTTCCTCAATACTGGCAATTTCCATATTGTTTTTACGCATTTGTAGTTTCTTTTCTGTTATAATGCTACTTGCTTTTAGACATTGTTTCTTATTAATGGTATTGTTAATGTGATAATTATGCATACTTTTGATCAAATCCATTCATATTCACTCACATTTTCTCACTTATTGCAAAAAATCACAAAACAATTTTCACTCCACTTCCTTCATCGCACTACTGTTTGGCAAAGATTTGAGGGAGGATGACGAAAACATAATACCCATAATTGCTGATAGTAGGTTTTTTGGATAAATTTTCGCCGATGATGTACAGGCATTGTTTCGAACCCCTAAACACTGAAGAGATAAGGAGTTAGTCCCTAGTAAACCACTTCGAGCCTAGAAGTAGGAGTTTCCTTCGGATATTCAAACCCTTAAACACTCAACCTGAGGTAGGGTAGTTGTTCAGTTAATCCAATGCCGCAATCAAAGCAAAATCCCAAATACAAGACGGTTGTTCATCAATAACCCTTGACATGGCAGTCACAATCCTTCAAAAAAAATTCAAAAGCCTGCTAAGTCGAACACCTCAAAAGGAGACTTAGGCAAAAATCAAGGCAATCCCGATGGATCTGACAAACAAAGTCAGTCCATGCAAAAGTTAGGGATCAAAAACAAAACCAAAAAGAGGTCCTCGAACCCTCGACAAAAATAAAATAAGATTTAGTGGCCACCCAGGTCAAAGGGTCGCTGACATCCATCAAAACCAAATAAAGTGGCTGCCATTTTGAGCAAACC
Source organism: Lathyrus sativus (assembly GCA_963859935.3). NCBI lineage: Eukaryota > Viridiplantae > Streptophyta > Magnoliopsida > Fabales > Fabaceae > Lathyrus > Lathyrus sativus. The sequence continues at coordinate 360,287,303 of OZ012739.1, forward strand.
TTGAATCATCAAGTTTTACACCGTCAAGGTAAAACAGGTGCAAAGTTAACTGAACATAGGTATGGAGATCATTACGAAGAAAGGGTGGGTACAAATCATAGTTTGAGCCTAATGTCCTTTGTTTCTATAACCGTGAACCAGACCACGATACAACCCTCAAAAGACCTAATTGAGGCGGGGTTTATTCTGAAAGCATACTACAGCAAGGTTGCGTAAACTGACTCCTATGTATTTGCTAATCACCTGTATTGGTGTCATATGCTTGCTATATCTTTAGCACCAGCTAAGTCAGCATTGTGTTTGGGCTAATGGTCCAATTCGTCACACATTTTCACATCATTCCCAATAAATGATATTTTCATAACTTGCATGAATGTCGCATTAAAATTACCATTTTTGAATGAACAATTTTAATTGCGAATTAGTAATTGGAATAATGGAAATTCCAACAAAGTGCAATCAAAGAGGAATTTGATCACTCATTGGTCTTGACCTGAATTAAAACTTTCTCCTAACCTTACGGATCTGGGGTAACTCCTTCTGAGGTTTAAACCGGGGCAGACCACTGCAAGGCCCAGACACTGGGGCAAATGGGTTCAAGCCATATCCTGGTATAATCATCGCCAAAGTTCTCATCCTAGAAGAAAGTCCTTCAAATACCCGGCAGACTGGGGCAAACTAGCTGATGGTTGAGGTCGACAAGCGTCAAAGGCCTTGGGGCAGAGCAAAAGCACGACTAATACACATTGGTTAAGTCGCTACGCTCATGCAATCCATATGCATTGGTTAAATCGCTACGCTCACACGACTAACACGCATTGGTTAAGTCGCTACGCTCGCACAGTCAACATGCTTTGGATAAATCGCTATGCTCAATGTTTGTAAGTCATCATGACATATCAGCTAGAAGCAAGGTTCTTACAAGAACAAGTATACCACTTCTGCAAAGGATCCAACTTGGGACACCAAGAGTATCCACATCTGTCTTCTGATTGTAGCACTGCCAGAAACTGTGTGTCGGGAAGTCAAATCCTTTTATCAACAAAAGTCCAATCTCGCTTGGCACGCCACACATAAAGTCCAATCTTTTATTGGCAACCACAAAAAGCCACTCCAATTGGCACCTTCATTTTACCCTAAAAAGTCCAGTCTTCATTGGCAACCACTAAAAGTCCACCCTCGATGGCATCCTCATAAAACCAAAGTCCAAACCCATTTGGCAACTACCAAATCCAATCCCTGGTGATATCCCCGGCAGGAGTTTATCCCCTGCATACTTGGTCGCTGCATTATCATAAGCACGACATACAACCTCATATCATAATCATATCAAGCATTAGCATATCATTTGCATTCACATCTTGTTGCACTGTTAGTTGCATGTTTGGGCATCATAATGCATTTCATTGCATAGCAACATAGCAGGATCCAGGATCAGGTCACAAGCATCTTGGGCAGTCCTCCATTGAAGTTGGCAGTATGACTCTGAAAAGAGTTAAGACCCCACGAGTTCATGGAATTCTACTCCCCAACAAGTCATCCTTCAACCATGCAGTTGATGATGATAATCCCCAGCAACTATTGCTCTGGTGGCTCCCCAAGCAGAGGTTATCTTAAAAAGTTTCTTGAAGGCTTTCCCCCTGCAGAGTTCGCACAACGCTGTTCCTCTAATAGGAATTTTAGCTCAACTATTCCCCAGCAAAATTATCACCGAGATACTGCTTTGGTATCATAGAAGAGCCTTAATGGATAAGGTAATGCTTCGACCACCCGAAGAATCTCAAGTTTTGTTCGAGATACTGCTTTGGTATTGTTGCACCCCAAAATTTGCCCTCTTTCAAGGCTTGACTCATTTCTTCAAATTCAATGACATAAGGGAAGCCCATCATTCCAAATTCAAGATTCATGAATTCAAGGCTAGATTCAAGAATATTACAAAGAAAATTTCATGACATTTGAGTGAATGTCACACTTGTTACAAAATCCAAACTATTGGTAATACTTAGGAAATTAAGTTATTTCTAGTCTTAATTCTAGTTTCTAAAAATAACTTCATGTCATGGTATCCCCCATGCTCCATCAAGTCCACATGACCCTCTTTGTGCTTACAAACATGCAAGGAAAATATTTAAGAGCTAATTCAATGTTGGAATATCTCAAGATCAATACCATGCATGTTCAACCATGAGCAATATGAATGAACAAAACAGTCCCATGCAAAAGGTGGCAAGTTTCCTCATGTCACAAAAAACTACATGTCACAAGACCAAGGGAATAACATGTGACAATGCTTCTACATATCAGGATTTTCAAAATGCTGTCAAGAGTTGGTGGCATTGACCAAGAGGAGCTGTCCAAACACAAACCAACAAAATGGGTGCAAGGCACAAGGTGCTGCAGCAAATAGCATAGGAAAGTAGTGCAGAAAATGCAGCATAGCAAGTTGCATGGAAATGGAAAGAAAGAGAGTGACATGAGAAAAGGTGGCAAGAGACATTGCCCCATGAAAAAATCTGATGTTTGGGGGGAAGAGAAAACCCTAGGAGCTGAGATAAGAGGAGGGGGTTGTAAACAAGAGAGTTCATTCATTCATTCTTCACACATTACACATTCTACACATTGCAAAAACCAGAAAATAGAGAGAGCAAGAGAAACCTTGAAAACCAGAAAAATATAAAAGAAGAAAAACCAGAAAAAAAAGAGTGACACAGAAGCACAAGAGGACCATTGAGAAACAAAACCTTCACAACATAGAGTGAAGAGTGGAGAGCACCTCCAACAAAAATCAGTGGAGGACTTGCCTGAAAGATAGAAAGCTCTTGGGTATCCATTTCAAACCTTTCTCTCTTTACTTTTTGCTTTTATATTAATTTTACTGCCTCTTTTATGTGTTGTGGTACTGAGCATATCATGTAAGGTTCTAAGGGGACCAATAAATCAGTTTTTAGAACCAATAAAAAGCAAGAAAATCACAAAAGACAGCAAAAAATACAGCAAATATTGTATTTTTCGCTTCAGGTCGCGGCGCGACCCATGTTCGCGGCGTGAACTGTCAAAAACAGAATCAAAACTTTTCTCAGTTCGCGGCGCGAACTGATCAGTTTGCTTATTTTATTTTCTTGTTTGTTTTTACCTTAAAAAAGTGATGTTTTATCTTTTGCATGTCTCATTTTTTTTAGCCGACTAACCCCTTATGTTGGTATGATTTTAATATGTTAATATTGCTATTGTCTTTGTTGACTCTTGATTACATAACCATTTTCAAAAAACAAACTCTCGATTTTATCGAGCCATTTTCGACCATGTAAGTCGGCTGCCTTGTGCGTCCGCCATCGACCTTGTTCGTATCACTTCAAACATCTTTACAAACAATAAACCTTGATCCAACATCAAGTGATCCTTTTTCTCCTAAAAAACCTCGGCCCCGTACCGAGTGCATTTTCAAAACACTTACAATAAATAAATCGATTCTCTTGGTATTGAACTAAAGAGAGAGGATTGAGTGTAGACTTCTTCCTCTCCGAGTGTTGGGATATTCACTGTAGTGTGGGTGGTCTCGATACTCGTCTTTCAATACGAAGACGTGACTTTATCCGCCACCTATCTCCCTCTACAACTACTTTTCGCAGCCGTTGTCACCTAAAAACCTCGGTCCCGTACCGAGCGCATTTTTAAAACTCTTCTCATAACAAAAATTTGAATGGTCGTGGAGTGGTTAGGCGTAGGCCTTCTCCTATCCCGAGTGCTGACGTTTACCGTAGGGTTCTATGTCGCAAAAGCGCTTACCATTTAAAACCAAAAACACTTTAATAAGAGAATGAAGCTCTCTTTGTATTGAACTAAAGAGAGAGGATTAAGTGTAGACTTCTTCCTCTCCGAGTGTCGAGATGCTCACTGTAGTGTGTGTGGTTTTGATACTCGTCTTTCAATACGAAGACGCTATGTTCGCCACACCCTTTCATAACAAAAATTTTGAGATGAAGAATTGGGTACTACCCGTAGGGGTTACTATCCGAGGACCTATCTCGCCCCTAAAAAAAATAATTCAACAAATCAAATGTGACATCTTGCCTCGCGTGGTGAAAAAATTATCTTTCGAAAAGGATATGATACATCCATTCTAACGCAAACAGGTAATGTCTAAGTCTCCAACGAGCGAGCAACAATACACCTAACTGCTAAAATACGTACAATAGCATCATCCATAAAAAACATCAACAAATCGTAGGCCGAACTACGGCTGCTCTGATTCTTTACTTTTTTCAAGTAAAGATACGTAGGCACAAGGGCCACAATCCTTGCCGAGCATAATCCCTCATATCAGTAGTTCCCCGAACTACGTCGACTCTGACTTTCTCATATCCGTTGAGAATACGTAGGCCTGGGACCGTGAAGTCCTACCGAGTCTGTTCTTTCCCTTCTTCCTCGCGTTACCTTTCTTTCCCCGTTTCTAAACCATTTTTCTGTATCTTTTGGAACACTCTTCATAGTAAATTTTTTAAGCAAATAAATCACACACGACAAATAAATGGTTCCCATCGAGTACGATGGATGCGAGGGGTGCTAATACCTTCCCCTCGCATAACCGGCTTCCGAACCCGTTCTTGGTTGTGAGACCATCTTATCTGTTCTTTTCTTAAGGTTTTCTCGATATTTTCCTTTCTCCTCATGGGATAAATAAAGTTCGGTGGCGACTCTTCTGTCCTTTTCCTTTTCGCCTTCCCCGTCGTTGCACATATTTTTCGAGTAGTGACAGCTGGCGACTCTGCTGGGGAACCCTAGCGAGCCAAGCATTATTTTTTTGTCGCACGTGTGGTTTATTTGCTTTTATTTATTTATTATGTTGTGTTGTGTTCACTAACCGTTGGGTTTATTGGGATGGTTTGTGAGGATAAGGCTCTCTACCTGAGCTTTCGAGTATACACTAAGATTAGGAGGTGGTTTCTTTCTGATTTGCGAGACGTAGGACTCGTTGAGTTGGATCGAATTCCACCGCTCAGATGATACCCTGTTGGAAAGATTATGTCCTACGTGTAGTCGTAACGGCGTTTTATTTCCGACGTGGGATTCCGTGATTCTGAGGACCTCTTGTAGAACCTTATTCCGAAAGGTTACTAAAACATAACTCTGTGTTCATCCTTTTGAAGGGATTACCGTCTTACGAGTAGTCGTTATGATGGAAAACTTTTGAGGGTTAGTGCATGGGACTTTGTTTAAAAGCCTTTTGGGATGCCCTCTTATAAACCAATAGATTACCCACCCGAGGTGAGAGATACCCTTTTGTTGTCTTGTAGGATTTGTAACTTTAATTCTTGATGTGGATCTGTTCTCGTGTGCACTCATTGCATTGCATTTGCATAAGCATCTCTGCATCATTTTGCATTTTCTTCCCTGACCAGATACCAAAAGCTTACCCATCCTCTGTTCATAACTCTTGGTTGATTTCCCGACACTCCCGTTGAACTCGTGAGAGCTACAAAAAGTTTGAAGCAAGAGGAACGTAGAAGCCTTGAAAAGCCAAGTCAAACAATGCAAACTGAGGTAGCTATGCTAGAGAACGACCGCCAGAATGTTGAGTCCCCACCAGGGTTTACTGTGACGAACAGTCCACTGTATGATCTTCCGCCGGATGGCCATCCTCCACAAGTAAACATTCCTACTCGACCCCAGAGGACGCCAACGATTGATCCCATAGAAGAAAAGCTTCGTGCCCTTGAGGAGACACTTCAAGCGATGAAAGTGCCTGATATGGCCGGACTCGATGCTGCTGATATGTGTCTAGTGCTAGACTTGGCGATTCCTCCAAAATTCAAGGCACCCAACTTCGAGAACTACATCGACTTTAGTTGCCCGAGGCGTCATTTGGTGATGTACTGTCGAAAAATGACCCCTTACACTCTTGACGTTAAGCTGATGATTCATTGTTTTCAAGGAAGTCTGAGTGGGGCATCATTAAGTTGGTACACAGATTTAGAAAGGAGTCATATCCAATCATAGAGGGACCTAGTTAGCGCTTTTCTAAAGTTTTACCAGTTCAATCTAGACACTATTCCCACCCGCAAGCAGTTGCAAAGCCTTTCTCAGAATGAAAATGAATTCTTTAAGGGATATGCACAGTGGTGGAGAGAATTCGCAGCAAGAGTGCAACCACCACTCTCGGACAAGGAGCTGACTGAAATGTTCATCAACAGTTTACATGGTTCTTATCTTGAAAGAATGGCTGGCTGTACGCCAACAAGTTTCTCTGACCTTGTAATTGTAGGAGAGCGCATCGAAAGCTACCTTAAAAGTGGACAAATCCAAGACGCCTCCAGCAGCCAAGCCAGTGAGACTGAATCCTTCAATGATATCCATGAGGAAGACAAGGATGAAACCAACGCATTCATAGCAAACATTGAGTATTCTCACGATATACCAGTAAAACTTTGTGGTCCCTCATTTGCTCAACAGGCATCATTACTAGTGCCATGTTATCCTTATGGGAAATCAGCCATGCTTAAAGCTTCTTCCCACAAGTTATGGGTCGCTCCTCATACAAATCAACAAGCCCATGGCCAAGGTCATCCGAATCAGCGCCGCAATCAGAATAGGCCCAACAACAACTTGGAAAGAAGGACTGCTCCTCTTCATCCAGTCCCTATGTCGCACAGTCAGCTTCTCTTACCTTTGATTCAAAACTCATTGGTGGAGCCTAAAAACTCTTAAGCCTATGCCAGAGCCTTACCCTCCTGGGTACAATCCCAATGTTCAGAGTGGATATCATGGAGGATCCATGGGGCACTCGACTGAAGAGTGCAAAGCCTTCCAAGCCAAGGTGCAACAACTAATTGACAAAGGGTACATCTCTCTTCCAGAAGGAAGTTTGGTTGTCCATGTCAACCTCTCAGCTGTCTAAGCTCGAAGATTTCAAGGGTCGTTTCCAGAAGTCGTTGGTCCAGACAGGCAGACGTCCTCAACATTAGAAGTCCTTGGGCACTTTTCATCATTTGCATTTGTAGTTTACTTCTTGTTAATTGCTACTTGTGTTTAAACATTGTTGTTTTGAATGGTGATATTAATGAAATGATTATGCATTTTCCGAATTGGTCACGTCGTATTCACTCGTTATTTCCACTTATCACAGACACATACACTTTTATCCACTCCATTATATCACTGTTGTTTTAGCAAATATTGGAGGGAGGATGACGAAAACGAAATACCCATAATTGCAAACCGTATGCTTTCAGATAGAATCTCGTCAATGATGTACAGGCATTGTTTCAAATCCCCTAAACACCGGAGATATAAGGAGTTAATCCCTAGTCAACCACTTCGAGCCTAGAAGTAGGAGTTTCTTCGGACATTCAAACCCTTACACTCAACCTGGGGCAGGGTAGTTGTTCAGTTAATTCAATCCCGCATTCAAATCAACAAAGAAAAGTCCAGAAGACGGTTGTTCATCAATGACCCATGACATGGCAGTCACAATTCACCAACAAAATTCAAAAAAAAAATCAAAAGCTTGCTAAGTCAAGCACCTCAAAAGGGGACTTAGGCAAAATCAGGGCTATCCTGATGGATCTGACAAGCAAAATCAGTCCATGCAAAAGTTAGGGATCAAAAACAAAAGCAAAGGAGGTCCTTCAAACCCTCAACAACAACAAAAAAAAGATTCAGTGGCCATTCAAATCAAGGGTCACTGACATCCTTCCATCAAAATAAGGTGACTGCCATTTCGAGCAAACCTTGAACCATCAAGCTTACACCATCAAGACAAATAGGTGCAAAATTAATTGAACGAAGGACTGAAGATCACCAAGAAGAAGGGGTGGGTACAAATCATACTTTGAGCCTAATATCCTTTGTTTTATAACCGTGAACCAGACCATGTTATAACCCTCGAAAGACCTAATTGAGGCGAGGTTTATTATGAAAGCATACTATTGCAAGGTTGCGTAAACTGACTCCTCACAATTTTGTTAATCATCAGCGTTGGTGTTAATATCCATGTTGTATCTTTCACACCAATCAAATTAGCACAGCGTTTGGACTAACGGTCCATTCGTCTCACTACCACGACACTTAATAAATGACATTTATTTCTAAACATGCATGAACTTTGCATTAAGATTACCATTCACGAACAAACAATTTTATTTGTAAGTCAGTAGTTGGCATCGAGGAAATTCCAACAGAGAGCAATCAAACAGGACTGGATCATTCAGTAGATCATAATCGAGTATACCTTGTCACCCTATGGATCTGGGGCATTGACATCCGAGAGCATGGAATCAGTCAGTCTGAGGCAAATCCCCAAGCATCTATTGATTATGGGGAAAAACATTCAATAAGCGGTTGATCAGAAGTGAATTATCTCAAGATTCCACCAATCAGGGGCAGACCATCCAGAGTTTCTTTGACTTAAGGATAGATCCCTCCAATGTTCAATCAGGATAAGTCAAGTCGCTTCAACGCTCTTTCAAGAGCAAGCTACCTCAAAAGTATGTTGAAGCCAACCACAAGAATCAATTAAACAATGATGAATCTATTCGTGGTACAAACTCTAGGGCATGCCATCTTGAGGTCATCTCATGGCAAGCTACTCAAGCAAGTTCATCCTCATCAGCAACTGTTGATTTCAAAATGAGTGTCGGGGAATCGTACAGTCACCTTACCCAATAACCTTAACCTTCCAAAAGGGCCTTGCTGTCATTAGATTCTTCATCCCACAGCCTAAACCTGTCACCTATCAAAATAAATCAGAACTTCCAAAGTCCAGTTCTTGTCTGGAAAACCTTTATACTAGTTCCATCTGGTCAACCCTTCACTAAACACCAATTCCCTTCTAATACATGTCATCCCTTAAACCATCTCCCATCTGGTCACCCTTCCTTTAGCCTTCCGTTTAACCAGTCCTCGTCTGGAAAACACAATTTCAAAGTCCAACTCCCATCTGGCAAACCATAAAATCAGTCCTCCTTTGATAACTTAACCTTTTGCCACCAGTTCTTGTCTGGTAAACCTCATTCCTAAGTCCAGCTCCCATATGGCAAACCACAAAATCAGCCCTCCTTTGACAACTTAACCTTTCGCCAACCAGTCCCATCTGGTCTACCCTTCGAATACCAACCCTCATCTGGTACTTCCAACCCAAAGTCCAATTTACATTGGCAACCACCAAAAGTCCACCACGTCATCACCTGCATTCCCAATCACCTGCATTCCTAGTCACCTGCCTGCATCCATCATTATCGTATGCATTATACGCATCGCATTCAACTTCATAAGCATCTTGCATCATATGCATATTCCTAACCATATCATACTCCCCTAACTCTTGCATCTCCGCGTGTTAGCATTTTGCATTTGCATTTATGGAACATCATTATCATCAAGCATTCACATATGCGAGATCAAGTCCAGGATCAATTCGAAGATTTTCAAGATCATTATCAGCCCAGTCAGGGGCATTCTCCGCAAGACTGTGGGTGTTCCCCACGAAGTTATGTAACTTTTGTTGGGTAAATTCAAGAGCTTCAAGGCAATCGACATCCCAGTCAGGGGCATTATTTGCAAAGACTGTGGGTCCTCCCACAAAACTCAAGATCACCAAAGCGAAATCCAGCACAGTCAGGGGCATCTTTTCAATACCATGGGTGTATTGCATGACGTATTTCAACCCCGTGGTTAATCAGATCTTCAAATCAATATTCAGCCCAGATAGGGGCATCTCCAGTAAAGTCATGGGCGATCCCCATTGCTTTGTCTCCAGCAGAGCAGGATCGTTTCCAGTGAGCGGGTGTGGGTTTACCCCTCAGCAGTGGAACGAATTCAGAAATTTTTTCTTCCGATAGAGTTTGAACAACTGGCTCTTTTCCCCCTCAGAGTCTAGGTCATTGACTCATTCCTCAAGCGGAAGTTGTGTTTGTTGAGTTTATTGCTCATTTCCCCAAGAAAAGGTTGATATTGGTTCCCTCATTGTCTAATCCCCAACAGGGTGGATTTGCTCTTAGCGGAACAATCTTACCTAGAAGTTTGCTCAGAAAACCATCCAGGATTTGTTTACCCCAACGTTTGTACTAGACGTGTCTAGTCTTTTCCCCGGCAGAATTAATCCTTCCTCTTTGGCATTTATTTTGCTAAAGTGTTTCCTTTGCATTTGCATCATGCATAACATCCTCCCAAACGCGTAGCATTTCCATTTCGTATGGAGCATTACGCCATATTCAAACATATGCATGTAAAACATAAGCCGGGTTGCCACCCCTTTGTTTTCAAGCGTATCTCCAGTAGTTATCAGTTTATTTCTCAATCCTGCGTGGTATCCAGACCTCCAGCCAGGTCATTGACAAATGTGTCCATCTTATCGGTTTCCCTAGCGGAGTCTATTTATTCAAGTTCATGTTTCCCCAATGGATTTCTTCACCCAGATGGTGAATCGACGAATCTTCTTCTGAACTTAGGGTTGAGCCGACCTTTGGGTTCAATGCTAGCTTTTTTAGCAAAAAGATTTGACGACGAAGTCAAATTATGAAGAGAATTGACGACGAGGTCAGATTGTGAAGATTGACGACGAAGTCAGATTATGAAGAGAATTGACGACGAAGTCAGATTATGAAGAGTATTGACGACGAAGTCAGATTATGAAGAGAATTGACGACGAAGTCAGATTATGAAAAAATTGACGACAAAGTCAGATTATGAAGAGAATTGACGACGAAGTCAGATTATGAAAAAATTGACGACAAAGTCAGATTATGAAGAGAATTGACGACGAGGTCAGATTGTGAAGATTGACAACGAAGTCAGATTATGAAGAGAATTGACGACGAAGTCAGATTATGAAGAGTATTGACGACGAAGTCAGATTATGAAGAGAATTGACGACGAAGTCAGATTATGAAGAAAATTGACGACGAAGTCAGATTGTGAAGATTCACGACGAAGTCAGATTATGAAAAGAATTGACGACGAGGTCAGATTATGAAGAGAATTGATGACGAGGTCAGATTATGAAAAAAATTGACGACGAAGTCATATTATGAAGAGAATTAGCGACGAAGTCAAATTATGAAGACAATTGATGGCGAAGTCAGAGTATGAAGAGAATTGACGGTGAAGTCAGGCCATGTTGGGAATCGACGGCGAAGTCAGATCATGAAGAGAGTTGATGGCGAAGTCAGGTTATGTTGAGAGTTGACGGCGAGGTCGGATTATGTAAAGAATTGACGGCGAAGTCAAACTATGAGAGTAGTTGACGACGAAGTCAGATTGTGGAGGGGTGACGGCGAAGTCAGGTGTCCTACCAATTTGATGTTAAGGACTGACAGCAAAGTCGGGTGTTTTTCCAAAATTTATGTGGAGAGTTGATGGCGAAGTCAGATCATGTAGAGGGTTGACGGCGACGTCAAAATGGTTTGAGAAATAATGGCGAAGTCAAATGATTTTAATTGACGACGAAGTCAGATTATGTTGTAAGTTGATGGCGAAGTCAGAGGATATGGAGGACTGATGGCGAGATCAGATGTTCTACCAATCAGATGTTTTTACAAATTATGTTGAATATTGACGGTGAGGTCAGATCTCACAGATTTGATGTTGAGTTCCGACGGCGAAGTTAGAATGCTATTAAGAACTGATGGCAAGGTCAGGTGTTTGTATTTGATCAACGACTAATGGCGAAGTCAGATGTTCTGCCTGTCATAGGTGCCTGACGGCGATGGCAGAGGTTTCATTCTACGGTTGACAAATTTTTGGGTTCTTTTGTATTCAATCACCTTTTACCTCGAATGTTTGAAAGCGTTTGCTTTTCATCCCTTCAGGTCCAAGTCGTTTGAATAGGGGCAACTGTTGCACCCCAAAATTTGCCCTCTTTCAAGGCTTGACTCATTTCTTCAAATTCAATGACATAAGGGAAGCCCATCATTCCAAATTCAAGATTCATGAATTCAAGGCTAGATTCAAGAATATTACAAAGAAAATTTCATGACATTTGCAAGAATGTCACACTTGTTACAAAATCCAAACTCTTGGTAATACTTAGGAAATTAAGTTATTTCTAGTCTTAATTCAAGTTTCTAAAAATAACTTCATGTCATGGTATCCCCCATGCTCCATCAAGTCCACATGACCCTCTTTATGCTTACAAACATGCAAGGAAAATATTTAAGAGCTAATTCAATGTTGGAATATCTCAAGATCAATACCATGCATGTTCAACCATGAGCAATATGAATGAACAAAACAGTCCCATGCAAAAGGTGGCAAGTTTCCTCATGTCACAAAAAATTACATGTCACAAGACCAAGGGAATAACATGTGACAATGCTTCTACATATCAGGATTTTCCAAATGTTGTCAAGAGTTGGTGGCATTAACCAAGAGGAGTTGTCCAAACACAAACCAACAAAATGGGTGCAAGGCACAAGGTGCTGCAGCAAATAGCATAGGAAAGTAGTGCAAAAAATGCAGCATAGCAAGTTGCATGGAAATAGAAAGAAAGAGAGTGACATGAGAAAAGGTGGCAAGAGACATTGCCCCATGAAAAAATCTGATGTTTGGGGGGAAGAGAAAACCCTAGGAGCTGAGATAAGAGGAGGGGGTTGTAAACAAGAGAGCTCATTCATTCACTCTTCACACATTACACATTCTACACATTGCAAAAACCAGAAAATAGAGAGAGCAAGAGAAACCTTGAAAACCAGAAAAATATAAAGGAAGAAAAACCAGAAAAAAAGAGTGACATAGAAGCATAAGAGGACCATTGAGAAACAAAACCTTCACAACATAGAGTGAAGAGTGGAGAGCACCTCCAACAAAAATCAGTGGAGGACTTGCAAGAAAGATAGAAAGCTCTTGGGTATCCATTTCAAACCTTTCTCTCTTTACTTTTTGCTTTTATATTAATTTTACTTCCTCTTTTATGTGTTGTGGTACTGAGCATATCATGTAAGGTTCTAAGGGGACCAATAAATCAGTTTTTAGAACCTATAAAAAGCAAGAAAATCACAAAAGACAGCAAAAAATACAGCAAATACTGTATTTTTCGCTTCAGGTCGCGGCGCGAACTGTCAAAAAAAGAATCAAAACTTTTCTCAGTTCGCGGCACGAACACCCTTCGCGGCGCGAACTGATCAGTTTGCTTATTTTATTTTCTTGTTTGTTTTTACCTTAAAAAAGTGATGTTTTATCTTTTGCATGTCTCATTTTTTTAGCCGACTAACCCCTTATGTTTGTATGATTTTAATATGTGAATATTGCTATTGTCTTTGTTGACTCTTGATTACATAACCATTTTCAAAAAAAGAACTCTCGATTTTATCGAGCCATTTTCGACCATGTAAGTCGGCCGCCTTGTGCATCCGCCATCGACCTTGTTCGTATCACTTCAAACATCTTTACAAACAATAAACCTTGATCCAACATCAAGTGATCCGTTTTCTCCTAAAAAACCTCGGCCCCGTACCGAGTGCATTTTCAAAACACTTACAATAAATAAATCGTTCTCTTGGTATTGAACTAAAGATAGAGGATTGAGTGTAGACTTCTTCCTCTCCGAGTTTTGGGATATTCACTGTAGTGTGGGTGGTCTCGATACTCGTCTTTCAATACGAAGACGTGACTTTATCCGCCACCTATCTCCCTCTACAACTACTTTCCGCAGCCGTTGTCACCTAAAAACCTCGGTCCCGTACCGAGCGCATTTTTAAAACTCTTCTCATGACAAAAATTTGAATGGTCGTGGAGTGGTTAGGCGTAGGCCTTCTCCTATCCCGAGTGCTGACGTTTACCGTAGGGTTCTCTGTCGCAGAAGCGCTTACCATTTAAAACCAAAAACACTTTAATAACAGAATGAAGCTCTCTTTGTATTGAACAAAAGAGAGAGGATTAAGTGTAGACTTCTTCCTCTCCGAGTGTCGAGATGCTCACTGTAGTGTGTGTGGTTTTGATACTCGTCTTTCAATACGAAGACACTATGTTCGCCACACCCTTTCACAACAAAAATTTTGAGATGAAGAATTGGGTACTACCCGTAGGGGTTACTATCCGAGGACCTATCTCGCCCCTAAAAAAAAATAATTCAACAAATCAAATGTGACATCTTGCCTCGCGTGGTGAAAAAATTATCTTTCGAAAAGGATATGATACGTCCATTCTACCGCAAACAGGTAATGTCTAAGTCTCCAATGAGCGAGCAGCTATACACCTAACTGCTAGAATGCGTACGATAGCATCATCCATAAAAAACATCATCAAATCGTAGGCTGAACTACGGCTGCTCTGATTCTTTACTTTTTTCAAGTAAAGATACGTAGGCACAAGGGCCACAATCCTTGCCGAGCACAATCCCTCATATCAGTAGTTTCCCGAACTACGTCGACTCTGACTTTCTCATATCCGTTGAGAATACGTAGGCCTGGGACCGCAAAGTCCTACCGAGTCCTCTCTTTCCCTTCTTCCTCGCGTTACCTTTCTTTCCCCGTTTCTAAACCCTTTTTCTGTATCTTTTGGAACACTCTTCATATTAAATTTTTTAAGCAAATAAATCACACACGACAAATAAATGGTTCCCATCGAGTACGATGGATGCGAGGGGTGCTAATACCTTCCCCTCGCATAACCGGCTTCCGAACCCGTTCTTGGTTGCGAGACCATCTTATCCGTTCTTTTCTTAAGGTTTTCTCGATATTTTCCTTTCCCCTCATGGGATAAATAAAGTTTGGTGGCGACTCTTCTGTCCTTTTCCTTTTCGCCTTCCCCGTCGTTGCACGTATTTTTCGAGTAGCGACAGGTATCATCGAAGAGCCTTAATGGAGAAGGTACTGCTTCTCCCACCCGAAGAATCTCAGGTTTTGTTTGAGATACTGCTTTGGTATCATCGAAGAGCCTTAATGGATAAGGTACTGCTTCGACCACCCGAAGAATCTCAAGTTTTGTTCGAGATACTGCTTTGGTATCATCGAAGAGCCTTAATGGATAAGGTACTGCTTCGACCACCCGAAGAATCTCAAGTTTTGTTCGAGATATTGCTTTGGTATCATCGAAGAGCCTTAATGGATAAGGTACTGCTTCGACCACCCGAAGAATCTCAAGTTTTGTTCGAGATACTACTTTGGTATCATCGAAGAGCCTTAATGGATAAGGTACTGCTTCGACCACCCGAAGAATCTCAAGTTTTGTTCGAGATACTGCTTTGGTATCATCGAAGAGCCTTAATGGATAAGGTACTGCTTCGACCACCCGAAGAATCTCAAGTTTTATTCGAGATACTGCTTTGGTATCATCGAAGAGCCTTAATGGATAAGGTACTGCTTCGACCACCCGAAGAATCTCAAGTTTTGTTCGAGATACTGCTTTGGTATCATCGAAGAGCCTTAATGGATAAGGTACTGCTTCGACCACCCGAAAAATCTCAAGTTTTGTTTGAGATACTGCTTTGGTATCATCGAAGAGCCTTAATGGATAAGGTACTGCTTCGACCACCCGAAGAATCTCAAGTTTTGTTCGAGATACTGCTTTGGTATCATCGAAGAACCTTAATGGATAAGGCACTGCTTCACCCACCCGAAGAATCTCAAGTTTTCAGAGATGCTGCTTTGGTATCATCGAAGAATCTTATTGGATAAGAGGCTGCTCCGACCACCCGAAGAATCTCATGTGTTTAGAAGTACTACTTTGGCATCATCGAAGAATCTTATTGGATAAGAGGCTGCTTCGATCACCCGAAGAATCCCACGTGTTTAGAAACACCACTTTGGTATCGCGAAGGACCTTAACGAATGAGGGATTGGTTCGACCACCCAAAGAGGTTTGTTTATACAACTTTGGTATCGCGAGGAACATTATTGGATAAGGGACTGCTTCGACCACCCAGAGAATATCAGGTTATCTCGTTCATCTATTTTGCATCTTGTCATCCCGTTCTGGTATACCTAATCTCTATACTTTGCATGTCGGACAAATTTCGGGGTCTTCTTGTATCTAATTGACTTCCACCCTAAAAATGAACGCCATGCAGCATTTCATTCTCTTAGGTTCAAGGCAATTAGATAAGGGCATCTGTCATTCCCCAAATTTGTCCTACCTTTTTAAATATTTTCGCATTCGATTTTATTTTTTGGTTTTGCATCGCCTGCATGGTATCATGTCTTTTATCTTGAATAAAATTCAGAGGATTGGTTAGCCATAATAAATATTCGGATCCACATACAAACTAGTTGAAACTTTGCCCAAGCTGTCTGAGTAAGACCTCTAATTAATTCGACACGATGCTGCATTTCTCCGAGTTATTTATTTTGCGTTAGTCACTTTCTCTACGAACGTTTTTTTTAGGATTTTCTTTTCATCTTATTTTAAATTTTTTATAATTTACCCACATTTTTCTTATTACTATTTATTTTTATTTTTATCACCTTTTATTCAATATCTTGTTAATATCAATTTCTTTTCTTTCTTAAAAAAAAATATAAAAGTCATTTCTTTTAGTTTCAATTTTTATTTTTTGTTTATATTAATATGTTAATAATATTGTTTATGTAATATCAATTTTTATTAGATTATGCTAATTATTTGTTTGATTAGTGTGTAATTAATTATTGGTTAATTAAGTTAGTAAAATGAGAGGTTAATTAAAAAAAGATGATCAGAATTGAAAAGAAAATAGGACACGGTAGAGATATTTTAGGCATTGAGGATTGTGGAAATTGAGTATAAATGGGAAGGTTATTGTTCATCTTCCCGGAAGGAAATCCCCAATCTTATAACCTAGTCGCCCAAACCTTTTTCATCTCCTACACAGCCGCCGCGAAAAACAAATTTCCTTCCTTCGCAAAACCCTTTCCGCCATCTTCCTCAACCCACCGTTATCAAACCCACACCAACAAATCACTTTGTTCCTCAAACCAAAACCGGCTCCCTCCGCCACGACCTTCATCTGTTTCCCTCATTAACCATTCCCAACATTTTGACATACCTCAAGCCGTCATGAAATATGCAACTCAACCTACCACGTGAACCAAGCTGTGACCGTAGCTTAGTTTGGGGAATTGCTCATGATACCACAACAAAACCCCACTACAATTTATGGTCAGCCAATCTCGCTTCTCCGACGAAACAGAAACCGTTGCACACCTAAGCTTCAAGTTTGAGTCTATCGTGACGAGTCGAGAGACGTGATTTCACCCTCAACGTTAACAGCACAAAGGGCAAAGTTTCTCAGTCACATCAAAGTTACACGTACCTCACAACAGTTTTGCAACAACAACTGAAGGCATTGACATTTGATGGCGACAACTTCAAACATTGCTTGGACATTTCAGAAATGGAGTGGGCATTTTTCTTATACGGTTTTGTTGATTTGCAGGTTTTTGAGCATCATGATAAAAAACAACCATGTACAGCCGTAAAAAACTGACGAAGTTGCCTTCAAATACATCACTGTTATTGCTTCGGTGACGTTTTCATCGACCACTTTTGTTTCCCGTTGACGGTGCGGCAGCTCTGTTGACTTTGAGGCAGATTGTGACATCATTTTGGTTATGCGACAAGAGTTTGAAGTAACAGCAACATTACGGCCTTTCTCTGACAACAACATCGAGCAATCAAGCAAATCCGAACAACTCAAAGATTTCACTTACTCGACTCTGCAGCAGCATTGACATTAAGTTCAGCTTAACACCAAACAACAATTTGTTTATGGTAACGATTCAAAATTAAACTTCTGTGGTATACTGTTTGTTATTCAAATTTGTGTTTTAGAATTAATTCAATTATTGCTCGTGTAATATTACTTAAATTGATTACACTGTTTCGGTTTCGGTTTTGCAGAATTTAATTTCATATTTTGTTGACTGTGTTTTGTTACTCATCTTGTATGGATGTTCAAAAGAATTACTAGGTACAGATGCCATTACTTCATGGCTGATAAACATGGCACAACATATTTGAATGGTTTGTTTTAATGCTAAACTGTTGTTATTATTTGGTGATATAATTTTGACGGTGTCTCGATGTGTTTACAGTGAATTGTTGGCATATTGTTTAAATGGTTCTAGACTGCTATTTGCTTTAAATATATTGTGTTAAGTATACAAGTGACAAGCTGGTCATATAAATGATGGGTATAGCATTGAGTAAACACTACATATCACTATTATTATCTATTTGGGCTTATTTTACTTTTTTTTAGTGAAAAATATTTGACTTGTTTTACTGTTAGTTTTTAAAGTAGAATATTGATCTTTATTTTTAGAATGTGGTTTGTTTTAATAAAGACATTATATGGTTATGTAGTTGTTACAAATGGTTTGTATTTTCTAATGACATAATGTATTAACTCTAATTTTATTTTATTTTCTAATTAATTATTGAAAGTAGTGGGTTTTTGGGGTCTAGCATCCCTTGAATTCTTGAACAACCGCTCTCGAGGCGCACACCCTTGAGTTGTGGTTGTTTCGTCTTTCGGTTTCCAAAACGTTTTTTACTTAAATTAATTGAAATTTCTAAAATATATTTTAAAGCAATTTTTATTAATTAAATATTTGTATAAGAAAACTCAAATTATTCTTTTAAAAAATATATTTTAAAGTTATCACCAAATAATATTTTAAATATTAAACTAAAAAAAAAACTATATTTTATTAATTAAGTTAAAACATTCTTCTAAGATATTAAACTTCTTTTCAAAACAATTAGTTATGATTAACTTTTCTCAAAACTTTTCACAATTGATTAATTTATTTTATATGTGAAAATTAAGACTATTTTTCTCAATCAAATTATACAATCTTCCTAAAAAAAAATTATTTCAAAACAATTGAATTCTTGGATCTCGCCTTCCTTGGATTTTTAAGCGACCCCTCTCGAGGTGCACACCTTGAGTTGTGATCCTTCTGATCTTACTTTTCTAGAATACCTAGTGCGCCTAGTCTGAGTACGCTAATCCATTCAAATTATTTTTTCTAAATTAAATCACGAAAGAATCAAGTTCTTGGAGTCGCGCATTCCTCGAATTTGAGACTGACTACTATTGAGGCGTACGCCTTGAATGGTGTGTCGTTCAAACTTTCGTTTTTAAAATATTTCCCATAATTATTTGGACAAGTACATTCACTGTCCAACAAACATATTTCGTAATTAATGGAATGAAAAAGATGTCGTTGGGATCCAGCATTCCAACGATATCCCTACTATTTGATTACGAGGCCGACGTCTCGCTTATCGAATAGTCGTCATTCCTCCCAAATTTACAAACCGCCTAACCTCGTTCTTCACCTTCGTGCGATCAAGTCTAAACCCTAGTATGTTTCTAAACCATACGTCAAATCCAAACTATTTTCTTAACTAAACCGCGAAAGAATTGAGTTCTTGGAGTCTCACACTCCTTGAATTCTTGAGTAACCACTCTTGGGGCGTATGCTTTAGGTTGTGGTTCACTCGACCTTTCGTCTATAAAATATATGCCCTAACTATTTGGACAAATATTGTCATTGTCCATTCAAATACAATTTCATAATTAATTGAATGAAAAAGGTGTTGTTGGGATCTAGCATTCTAATAATATCCCGATTAATTGATTGCGAGGCCGACGTCTCGTTTATCGAGTAGTCGTCATTCTCCTTTAAAATATTCAATCCGACTCTCTTCTCTCGCCCTCGTGCGATTTAAACTTTCTCAAACATATTCCGTAATTATTCGAATGAAAAAGGTATCGTTGGAATCTAGCATTCCAATAATGCCCCGATTAATTGATTGCGAGGCTGACGACTCGTTTATCGAATAGTCGTCATTCTCCATCAAATGACCTAACCAAACTCCTCTTTCTCGCCCCCGCGCGATCGAAACCCTAAATACATATTCAACCATTCCAACTCTTTTCTCGCCTCCGTGCGATTGAAACATTTCAAACACTAAATTCCTCTCCCTCGTGTGATTTCCAATTCAAACACCTTCTACCAAGAACATTGTTTAGTCCCTTCGTCCGCGATAAAAAACTCGTGCTTCAGCCTCCCCTAGCGAGCAGACAAGCCAACGTTTAGCAGTTAAAATGCGACCTAAACTCTCGTTCATTCCAAACACAAACCTTTTCCCGTAGTTAGCCGAACTACGGCTGCTCTGATTCTTCATTCTCTTCTGAATGTAAGATACGTAGGCACAAGATTGCGATAATCTTGGCGAGCACAATTCCCCTTTTTCCCGTAGTCCCACGAACTACGAATGCTCTGATTTTCCACTTCTTATAAGTGAAGATACGTAGGCACAAGGGCCCCAATCCTTGGCGAGCACCCTATCTTAAAACCACACATTCCCCCTATAGGAGAAACCTTAGAAGAAAACAAACAAGCATAGTTAACTTTACTCTCGAATCGAATCAAGAGGTTCCCGTTGAGTACAACGGAAATGAGGGGTGCTAATACATTCCCCTCATGTAATCGACTCCCGAACCTATAATATTGGTTGCGATGACCATGTTCTTATCTCTCTTAAAGGTTTTATCGATATTTTCCTATTCCATCCTTGGAATGAATAAAGTTCGGTGGCGACTCTGTTCGAACGTATTTTCCGCGTCCATCGCGAGGATCATATTTTTTGAGGTACGACACCCTCTAGAAAGGGGAACTACGGTTTCTCTGATTCCATTCCCGTCAGGATACGTAGGCACGAGATGCGATGTCTTCGTGAGCAAACTTTGTATATACTTTATGTCTTTACCCTTAGCACATTTCCCTTTAGAAAGCAAACTTTAGCAAACACAAATATTAACAAGAGGTTCATGTAGAGTACTACAGATGTTTAGGATGTGAAATACCTACCCTATGCATAACCAACCCCCGAACCTTTAGATCTTTTTGCTCAGGTTTAGGCCTTGCCTTTTGCTTTGCATTTTTATAGGTTTTTCTTTCTTTAAACCTTTCCTTTTTGGATAAATTAAAGTCCGGTTGTGAATTGTAAGAATTAAGATTCAAGTTAATCAATAGCTTGGTATCGCAATTCTCACCACAACAGAAATGGAGACTTCACTGGGGACCTCTCCTAAGAGAGTTAAGCCTACCTTATTTATATTTGGTTTGGTATATGTTTACTTATTTGTATATTTGTATATATCTGTATATATATTTGTATGTGCTTGGGTTTTCTGTATGCAGGGTTGCAACCTTGAATGGTGAGGAAGTCCTATACCCGGACTTGAGTGTACTTATGATAGGAAGGTGGTATATTCAAGAAGGCTTATAGGGAGTTGATTCCCAACCAAGCTGACTTGAGAAACCACCACTCAGTGGAGGCCCTCTTGAGAGTAACTTTGTTTAACGAGTATTCGTGAAAACAGTACTACTTTCAACCTAGGAGCCTGTGACACTGAGGAATTTTAGTTTCCTTTTACCCCCACTTGGCCTTTTAGGACGTAGTGCGCTGGCTGTGAGGGAGTATTCCCGAAGTAGTTGATACGCGATACTACACTTAGACGAGACTCTCTTGAGAATATTATTGATTTCCAAGTAGTTGGTGTGTCGATAATATCCAAAAGATGGGTCAAGGACTTTGGGAACTTTGTTAGAACTTGTTATGCAGGTGCTTTACCCATAGTACACACCCCGTGGTTGGTTCTTCACCCAGACCCCATGCTTTGATCTTGAACCTTTAATCCTGTTATGTGTGTTTTGCATCCCGTCTTGCATAACATTGTATTGCATTTGCATCTTTGCATGGTTCACTGCATACCTCTGCTTGTCCAGTCGTTCATCTCCAACTGTCTTCATCATTCCAGTGTGCCTTTGAGTCGTCAAGCTGATTCCTCGACACCGATATCGGACTAGAGCTAATTACAGACGTCGAATGTCCAGAACAATCCCTTGCCAGTACATCAAAGGTGAAGCTTCAGACTGACTTCAGCAGGCTGTCTTCCTAAACGCCAGTGTTTCAGAAAAGACGACTCATCCTTGTCCTGATTTAGTCACTAGGCCTTTTGTTTCTCATTGTTTGTACTTTCCTTCATTTTGTTTAAGTTGTTTGCTTTTAATTAGTGTTTGTACTTTCATACCAATGAAATGAGCATTGCGACTTTTGATTTCAAATTCACTTTGTATATTACTTGCACTTTTATACTTTATATTTAAATTATTTACTCTTTTTCCAAATTTTTTATTATGAAAAAATTTGAGGGAGGATGATGAAAACGTTATACCCATAACTGTTGTCAGTATGCTTTCAATCAAACTTTGTTGACGATGTAAGGCATTGTTTCAACTCCCAAACACTAGAGAAATAAGGAAGATAATCCCTCGTTAACCCCTTCGAGCCTAGAAGTTGGAGTTTCTTTGTTTACAAAAAACCGCAATCTTAACCTTGGGATGAGTAGTTCTCAATTAACTTGGTTATGCGTTCTTGCAAGGCACCTTTCAAATAAAGGTTGCATCCACAATTTTTCCTTCACACACAACAAACAAGTGTTGAAGATATTTTCCAGCCAAAAAGCCGATGATGGTTCGCCGTAATCATTAAGCCAAACAGTCACTCTCTTTCTTAAAAAAAATCAAAAGGAAAAGCCCGCTAAGTCAAAATTTATGAAGGAGACTTAGGCAAAACTGGGGCATCCCGCTGACTGTAAGCTTTAAAAGAAACAGTTCAGGCAAAAGTTAGGGACAATAAAAGAGGAGATCTTTAGATCCTTTACCATGAAAATCCTTAATGTCAGATGTTAGGAGGAGGCAGTGACTGCCTTTTCAAAAAGTCTGTTGACTTCTGAACCATCATCATGGCTATTATTAGTGCAATTTCCCACCTTTTGGGAACCTGAGTGCATATTCTAAGTTAATTGAGCATAGGACTGAAGATCATCACGTAGATTGGGTGGGTACAAATAAACTTTGAGCCTTTATCCTTTGTTTCTTAAACCGTGAACCAGGACACGTTACAACCCTCAAAAGACCTAACTGAAACAAGGTTATTTTGAAAGCATACTACAGCAAGGTTGCGTAAACTGACTGCAAAAGATCTTTGCAGATCATTTGTTTTGGCATCATACCTATTTGCTTTACCTTTAAACTTTGAGTGTCTTGAACCACCGTGCTCTGACCAATGACTCATTTATTTTGCATCTTTCAAAAATGATTTTGATTTCAAAAGTTGCATAAACTTTGCATTACCATGTTTGTATGAATACTTTTATTTGCAAACTGGCTTTCCTTTCAAGGAGTTTTCAAACAATGAGAAACTTGGTTGGTGATCCTATCACGGGCAAGTTCCTTTCACATCCTGTCGAAGAATCAGTTCAATATTTTGTTCAAGGCAAGGTCTTCTCAGATGTGGTTTATCCAGAAGATATTTCAAGACCTAGACTGGGGCAAGCTTTCCAAGCACCCAGCGGATCAGTCATCTTAAACAAGCTGAAGCGATTATCAGTTCACCTACAACAGACAGCTAAACTAGGGAAGTTTACTTGAAGAATCCCCAAGCAGATTTTCAGCCTTCCTACAAGCATCATCAACTTGACACAGTTTACTAGTGTGGCAGAGATATGTTCAGCAGTAGAATTTTTAGTCCCTAAGAAGAATGGCAGTGATCTCCGTGATGAGGAATCAGTCTTCCAGTCTTGTCTTCTCACCAAGTGTCGAGCTTTATCGTCGGCGTCTGCACTTGCATTTTGATCATATACCATCTGCATAATTCATATACATATGCATAACATGGGTGTTTCATCCTAATTTGCATTTCTCTCGAGGTCGTATTTTATCCATGTCTTACCTTGTGGTCAAAGTCCATCTCACTTGGCACCTACCAAACAGATTTTTGTGTCGTGTCTATCTGATGTTCTTCTAGATATGACATTTCTTATCTGATTGTTCTTTCGGATATGTCTGTTCCTATATACATCCAATACTATTCTCAGATACTATGTTTATGCCTTTCATTCAAAGCCTTTATTGGATATATGGTTTCTTTTATCCAACGTTATTCTTGAATGTCACCTTTGTTTGTCTCTCTCTCTTACGTTTTTCCAGATTGAGTCTTTGTTCTGATGTTCTTCTAGAACTTATCTGATGGTTTTCCAGATATTTACCTTGATTCTGATGTTTTTCCAGAATCTATCCGATGTTTTTCCGGATATGTTTCTCTCTCTAATGTTTTTCCAGATTGAGTCTTTGTTTTGATGTTATTCCAGAACTTATCTGATGGTTTTCCAGATATTTACCTTGATTCTGATGTTTTTCCATAATTTATCCGATGTTTTTCCGGATATGTTTCACTCTCTGATGTTTTTCCAGATTGAGTCTTTGTTCTGATGTTTTTCCAGAACTTATCTGATGGTTTTCACGATATTTACCTTGATTCTGATATTTTTCCAGAATCTATTCGATGTTTTTCCGGATATGTTGATTCTGATGTTTTTCCAGAATCTATCCGATGTTTTTCCGGATATGTTTCTCTCTCTGATGTTTTTCCAGATTGAGTCTTTGTTCTGATGTTCTTCTAGAACTTATCTGATGGTTTTCCAGATATTTACCTTGATTCTGATGTTTTTTCAGAATCTATCTGATGTTTTTTTGGATATGTTTCTCTCTCTCTGATGTTTTTCCAGATTGAGTCTTTGTTCTGACGTTCTTCCAGAACTTATCTGATGGTTTTCCAGATATTTACCTTGATTTTGATGTTTTTCCAGAATCTATCCGATGTTTTTCCGAATATGTTTCTCTCTCTGATGTTTTTCCAGACTGAGTCTTTGTTCTGATGTTCTTCCAGAACTTATCTGATGGTTTTCCAAATATTTAACTTGATTCTGATGTTTTTCCAGAATTTATCTGATGTTTTTCCGGATATGTTTCTCTCTCTGATGTTTTTCCAGATTAAGTCTTTGTTCTTATGTTCTTCCAGAACTTATCTGATGGTTTTCCAAATATTTACCTTGATTCTGATGTTTTTCCAGAATCTATCCAATTTTTTTCTCGATATGTTTCTCTCTCTGATGTTTTTCCATATTGAGTCTTTGTTCTTATGTTCTTCTAGAACTTATCTGATGATTTTCTAGATATTTACCTTGATTCTGATGTTTTTCCAAAATCTATCCGATGTTTTTCTGAATATGTTTCTCTCTCTGATGTTTTTCCAGATTGAGTCTTTGTTCTGATGTTCTTCCAGAACTTATCTGATGGTTTTCCAGATATTTACCTTGAGTCTGATGTTTTTCCAGAATCTATCCGATGTTTTTCCGGATATGTTTCTCTCTCTAATGTTTTTCCAAATACTCCCTTTAAACTCTGATGTTTTTCTAGAATCTTTCGATGTTTTTCCGGATATATATATCTTTTGTTCTGATGTTCTTCCAGAACTCCTTTGTCGCTTACCTGATGTTCTCCCAGATATGTCTTCAAATACCCTTCTAAAATGTTTCAGATGTACCTTCAGAATATATGTCTTCAATTCGCTTTTCTGGATATGTCCCGGAGTTTATTCAATGTTTTTCCGAGTATCTCTGGTGTGTTTTAGAGTTCATTCAATGTTCTTCCGAATGTCTCTGATGTTTGTTTCTTTGTCCCTGATATATTTCCCAAGTGTCTCTTCACCTCGTTCAAATGATCTTATGAATGTTGTGACTATTTTCATCCAGTTTCGTTCGTGGATGATGACTGTTGCTTCCTCAGTGTTGTTGTCTTTCCCTAGTGGTTACTCGTTGTGTTGTCTCTGTCCCGTTTTACTTTCGTATTTGTCTGCATTTTAGCATCTCATCATTTTCATCATACAAGAGTTCATGGCATGTCAACATCGCATTTTTTTCTTTCTCTTGTTCATAGAATAGCATGTCATTGCATCTAAGGGAAAAATTTTTGGTTATCTGTATTTAAATACCTTCCACCATGATTTCATGAGGATTTTCATCACTCATGTCATCCGGTGAGGATATTTAAATAGGGGCAACTGTTGTACCCCAAATTTTACCATCATATTATTTTGCATTACCTGTGTTTTATATCATGTCTATTATTTTTCATAATAACCAATTTATCAGTTGAAATAAACTTGTTGGAATTACAGTCGAATCGGTCAAACTAAAAGTCAACTGTGTGAAAAATCAGCAGACAAAAAATTTTAAAGTCTAGCCTGCAAACGTTAGTCTTATTAATCTACGTTTGACGTAGTTTAACCTGACGTGATCATTTAAATTTTTCGACCACTTTTCGGTCGCATTTTTAGACAGTTTAAGTCAATTTAGCGGGTAAAATTTATTTCAAAATTTGACAAAGCGTCATATTTTTCTAAATGGTATATTTTACGCTGATCATTTTGGTGTGTTCGCTTTTTTACCGTTTTTATTTATACTTTTAAATAATATATTTTTTAATTAATCAATTTTTTTTAGTTTATACCCTTTCTTATTTTATATTTAATTTTAAAATTTTGATTTTGATTTTTAATTTTTAATTTTAATTATTTTTTAGAAAATTGTCAAATAAGTCTCATAAATTACTTACTTTTTAGAAACTTGTCAAATAAGTCTCATAAATTATTTACTGTTTAGAAACTTGTCAAATAAGTCTCATAAATTATTTACTTTTTAGAAACATGTCAAATAAGTCTCATAAATTATTTACTTTTTAGAATCTTGTCAAATAAGTCTCATAAATTATTTACTTTTTAGAAACTTGTCAAATAAATCTCATACACTTTTCTTTCTTTTCTAACCTATATAAAGGAAGCAACCACACCACAAAATCTCACACTTCATGCTCTTTTCCTTATCACACTTTCACATAAACTAAAAACTCACTATCCACCATATTCTATCATCACTCTTTCATACACAATATCTTCCATGATATGAATAACGCACCTTCATTTTTCTAATAATAAACCACCACCTACATTTTCTTTTTTTCATGGTACCTCTAACCTCAAATAAAATATCATCCTCCATCTAGACACAATACTCCCTCATCTAATCTTTATCAGGTTTTTTTTCTTCTTTTACTTTATTTACTTATTTAGTTTATTTTAATTTGTATATTATTTGGAAAGACAAAAAAAAATGGATTTGTAATTACTTATCTTTTAGTCAATTGTTAAATATTTGAAAATACAAAAATATATGTTGTAGTTATTAATTAATTTAAATATTTGTATTTAATTTGATTAATTAAATTATTAGTTAATCTTTTTAAATATTTATACTTACATTGATTAATAATTCTGTTTGTTGCCTGATTATATTTGTGACTGATTTTCTTCCATGTACATGTTGCTTTACTTCTATTCCTTGTTGACCTAATCCAATGGAAGGGACTGTGTGTTGACTTATTATCATTGTGCATGTCCCTTGCTTATCTGTCTTCGTTGTTATTGCTTCTTAGAACCTAGCAACTCGTAGTTCCACGAACTACGAACGCTCTGGTTTCTCAAGTCCCTATTGAGGATACGTAGGCACAAGATGCGATTTCTTGGCGAGCTCACTAGTCACTAACTTCCTGTTACCTTTCTCAATTTAGGATATGAGTCTCTGTACTCACATTTAGCGTCCCATCATGGACATCCTTTACCCTTTTATCCTAACCTTAGGATCTGAGTCGCCGTACTCATGTTTAGCGTCCCGCCGTGGACATTCTCTACCATAACAATCTCAATATAGATTCAGGAGTCGCCGCACTCCATGTAAGTACTTCCATATGAATCCTTACACCCCCCTGGAACCTTGACCACAGTCAAGAGTTCCTCACCCCTATTAAGGGGAACTACGGACGCTCTGATTTCTCGTTGAGAATACGTAGGTATAAGATGCGATTTCTTAGCGAGCCAACTTCCCACTAACCCATTAACATGTTAACTCACTAACCACTAACTTCCTGTTACCTTTCTAAATTTAGGATCTGAGTCTCCGTACTCACATT
This sequence comes from Lathyrus sativus, assembly GCA_963859935.3. Classification (NCBI taxonomy): domain Eukaryota; kingdom Viridiplantae; phylum Streptophyta; class Magnoliopsida; order Fabales; family Fabaceae; genus Lathyrus; species Lathyrus sativus. The sequence continues at coordinate 360,315,157 of OZ012739.1, forward strand.
TAGCGTCCCGCCGTGGACATCCTTTACCCTTTTATCCTAACCTTAGGATCTGAGTCACCGTACTCATGTTTAGCGTCCCGCCGTGGACATTCTCTACCATAACAATCTCAACCTAGATTCAGGAGTCGCCGCACTCCATGTAAGTACTTCCCTATGAATGCTTACATCCCCTTGGAACCTCGACCACAGTCAAGAGTTCCTCCCCCCTAGATAGGGGAACTACGGTTGCTCTGATTCCATTCCCGTCAGGATACGTAGGCACAAGATGCAATGTCTTCGCGAGCAAACTTTGTATATACTTTATATCTTTACCCTTAGCACATTTCCCTTTAGCAAACAAACTTTAGCAAACACAAATATTAACAAGAGGTTCCTATAGAGTACTACAGATGTTTAGGAGTTGAAATATCTACCCTATGCATAACCAACCCCCAAACCTTTAGATCTCTTTGCTCAGCTTTAGGCCTTGCCTTTTGCTTTGCATTTTTATAGGTTTTTCTTTCTTTAAACCTTTCCTTTTTGGATAAATTAAATTCCGGTTGTGAATTGTAAGAATTAAGATTCAAGTTAATCAATAGCTTGGTATCGCGATTCTCACCACAACAGATAAGCCGTAGTCAAAGAAATACAAAATACGTACATCGGAAATGGGAGAGGGATACATGCAAATTACACGGGATTGCACGAAAATAAAAAGTCTCATCGTCAGGTAGCCCAAGAGAAATCCGTGTGTGTGATGTGTCCTAATCTAACTCTTAGAAATATATATTAAAACTTTCAAAACAAAAAATTAGAAAAATATAAGAACTCTAAAATTTAATTAGAAAATATATTTACAAAATTTCTAAAAACTAGATTAGAAAAATATACAAACAAACTCTAAAATGCTATTTAGAAAAGAAAAATATAAATTAAAAATAAGAGGGAGTGTGTTTGGAAGGAATGGAGGTGTAAGAAAGAGCACGAGCTTATGAGCAACATGTAGCTCGGCCCAACACTAAACTCAAAGCAAATGTTTTTTTTAATAAGTAATAAAAAACTGAAAAGAAAAAGGAGCACCCCAAGAGCCCCACTGGTACAATGCCTCAGGTTAACAAACCACCCACACAGACCATTTGTTCCAAATAAAAATCAGCATTATGCCAAATTCAGAAGAAAAAAAACATTCCTCAAACAGAAATCGACAATGAAGCCTCCTTCTTTCTCAAAGCAAAAACAAATAAATAGCTACGAAACGGAAATGGCATCGAAAAAACACGGATGAAACCAACTCAACCTTCAGTCTCTCCTTGTTCGCGGCATTCGTCCGTCCCGTTTTCTGTTTTCACGTTTTCTATTTGCAAATTAGAATTTCGGTGAATCCTTTTTCTTCTACCCACTTTCTGATCTGTTTTTCTTTCTGGGATTATTTGGGGGATTATTTAGTTGAGGAGAAATTTGAAAAAGGAAAATAAAAATGGTTAAGGAAAGAGGCAAGGAATTTGGGTTTGTTGATGTAGATTGAGAAGATGAGGCTCGCGGGTTTTGAATGTATGCCGAATGGTGTATCTAGGAAGAAGATGGGAAGAAAAATGATGTATAGAAGAATGAGGATAAGGGGTTGCACAGAGAATACGAGTGGAGGCGACGGTGTCGGAGGGAAGAGGGATTGGATTTGTGAAGGGGCGGCTAGGTTAAAATTGAAGAAGATGATGAACAGTAAATTTGGCCAGGGTTTTTTATTTTCAATGTGTCTCCCTCTTTATATTGATCCTACTTTTTAATTTTTCTTTTTTCTTTTTATTTTTTAATTCTATTTTTTAATTCTATTTTCTTTTCTATTTAAAAACAATAATTTTAATTCTATTTCAATTAATTAATTCTATTCTAACTAATATTCTAATCCTATTTCTAAATTCTAATTAATTCCTAAATTAAATTCTAATTCTATTTCTTACTAAATCTAATTAACTAATAGTTCTAATTCTAATATATTTCTAATAAAAAAAATACTAATTCTAATGCTATTACTAAATTCTATTTAACTCCTAAATAAAATTCTAATTCTAATGCCATTTCTAAATCCTAAATTCTAATTAATTCTATTTTCTAATTTAGAAATTTAATCTAATTTTTAATTAAAAATCTAATCTAATTAATTAATAGTACAACCTTAATATTATATTATATTATCATAACTAAATCTTAAAGTAATTATTAAGTATTAAAAACTAATATTAAAGAAAGCTAAATAAAATCCTAATAAATCTAAGCAAATCAAAATTAAACTTAAATTAACAAACGACTGTTAAAAATAAATCACAAAATGCAACGAAATAAAAAACGATTGAAAGGGTCGAACACTGAAATGCTTGAAAGCGAGAAACTAACGCAACACAATTATCAGCACAGACTAAACCACCAGGAAGAATACGACATTCGTTCGATTTCGAAATAAAACTTATCATTTGAACTGGTTTAAATTGCCTAAAATGAGAACAAAGCGGTTGTAATTTCAATAAACCCAATCCGGCTGATAACGTGGACATTATGCGAGAAATGATCGACCTAGATGATATGCAGATGAATGTGAAACGAGAGCCAGTCAAAGTTAGAAAACGTGAGGGCAAATTTTGGGGTGCAACATTGTGGAATGCATGTGCATCCTCTGTCTTGTGTATGGTGAGGTAATATTGCTTCTATTATTTCTTATTTTGTAACTGAGTATTTCTTTTACTTGTTTATTTCTAGAAGATATATGGTGTATTATGTGTATGATGTTTGCGATATGTGTTCACTTCCAAAAAATATAAAGGCGATAATTGTGTGTTGCATTTTATATTATTATAGTGACTATATTCAAAATGTATTCATATCTTGAGAAATTTTATGCTTGCATCTTCATGATTGCATGATTCTAAGTCGACACGTAACTAATTTATCTAAATTTTTTGGTTTCCGCTACATTATGTGTCGACACATATCAGTCATAAGTCGACACATGGCAGTTAAAGGTCGACTCATAAGGGCAACATTGAGTCATTTGAGTTTATTCTATCCACTCTCTTGCATGCACTAAATATTCAAATTTCTCCAGTTTGCTATTGCACTTGAAAAACATTAAATCTGCATTTCATCTCTTCTTGTTATCAATTTCACATCATTTTTATTCAAATTTGTTCACCAAATCTCTCTCATTCTCATCAATTTCTCTTATTTTCCTTCTAAAACCCCAACTCATCATACCTCACCAAAAATCCAAAATTCTCTCTTGTTTGTGGTTTATCTTGGTTTCTTTGTGTAGTATTGTGTTTATCTATCTTGTTTGAGTGTGTGGGTGCTCAAAGATCTCTCATACTCACTCATTCTTCATTCAATCAATTCGTCAAACACTCGGTGTGGATACATCTTTTCAAAATTTCCATGGCATCCAAGTCAAGAAGTAGTGATAAAGGAAAGAACAAACCTACTACCTCTATAATTTTTGTTGAGAATCCATTCACTTTACTTTCAAAGAAGTATGTCAGATATTTTGAGATAAATCATAAGTTGCATCTTGTTGTCAAGAAATTCATGTGGAAGCCGGATATAATTGGAAGCCTGTATCTACATGATGTCGTGGCGCGAGTTAATCATAAAAAGATTGACTATTTCCTACAACTGGATCAAGATTATGATGAGGATCTTGTTCGTATATTTTACTCAGGACTACCTGAAATGGATGGTTATCACTTCAAATTTTCAATAGGTAATAAAGTTTATCAATTTACTGATGAGTTGTTGAATACCTTGTTTGGTATTACTGTTCCTGATCCTAATCTTGTTTGAAGACACAAGACATATTCAGGTTCACTTGAAAACTATCAAGCTAATCTAGTCCACCTGCGAAGGTGATTCGCCTTATACACCAGGACTTAATCCACTATAATCAACATATTAGAATGCAATAGAAACCGCAGGTGACTAACAACACAGACAACCGTGTCTTCTTAAGGATTCTGACCCAGCTGGTCCCTTAAGGAATTACAATCTGCATAAGCAACTGTTGGTGACTAACAAAACATACAACAATCTCTTCTTAAGGATTCAGACCTAACCGGTCCCTTACGAAGTTACAAACAATAGTTTGAACGGATATGTTTACAATGAAATTGCTTCTAAACAACAGATATAAACACTATTAATATCTAAAATTTCTTAAAGACACTAATACAATATGAACAATATTCTTTCTTTGTATTGTGGTGCTTCAATACTATAGCTTTAGTTCTTTATGGATTGATTTCAATCAAAGTGTAACCTTTGTATTAATCATTGTAAAGCTTCTTTATTTCTTCAAGTAATTAAGTCCTTATATAGCCAGAAAAAGATCTGTTGGAGGGAAGATCAATCATATCCTTTAGGTAGTTGGCGACTTGAATAATGTCGTTACGCAAGGATGAAAATCATACACAAAAGTTGTCCTTTGTACCACCAAAACAAAGTATGGAATGGTAGTGGAGTGAGACGTTAAAATGTAATATGTAATATTTTATCTTGTAGACGTTTGAGCTTCTCTTCTTTACATCAGAGGCTTCTGAATAGAGATAATTGAAGCATGAGTAGAAACGTTAATCAATAGGTCTTCAGAGTCTTGAGTCTTCAGAGTCTTTAGAACTTGTTCACCGGAACCTTGTCTTCAGAACTATAAGCACTCAGTCTACAGAACCTTTGGTCACAAGTAACTTAAGTCTTTAGAGTCTTTATAATGAAGTTTAGAAGAACTTTGTCTTCAACACTTATTCTTCATAAACTCAAGTCTTCAGAGTCTTCAGAACTTCGTTCAACAGAACCTTGTCTTTAGAGTCTTCAGCCCTTATTCTTCAGAAGATAATGACTTCAGAAGCTTGAAAGTATTCAAAAGTAAAGTATTAGAGTCATGATCAGAAGCAGAAACTAAGAGAAGATTGCAGCAGCAACATATTGTCTTCTTAGAATCTTTCTGAATGAAAGTAGATCAGAAGCAGACTTTCTTCTTATAACACATAAATGATGATGGTCAGATTAGATTAATCATTGAATATGATCTCTATCAGAATCAAAGCTTTCTCTATCAGAGTCAAAACCTTTTTGTTAGTTCTTAGAAAAACAAATGTTAGAGCACAAAAATTGTTCTCTCACAAATACCACTTTGTTATTATCAAAACTTAGAGATATCTTGCAGAACCAAATCTTGTTCTAACAATATCCCCCTTTTTGATAATGACAAAACCATGTATTTTGATGACACTATTTTGTACGATGATAATTAATAAAAAATGATAGATATAAGTTTAGAAATAACTTTCCTTAATCAAAGCTCCCCCTGAATCTAAGATCTCAAAAGTCTTATCTGATTTGGGATACCGAAGCTTGATTGTAAAGTTCTTATCGGATACACAATAACAACACTTTATAATATATCAGAGTCTGATTGGACTTATAAAATCAGAGATGGTTCAAGCCCAATTCTTAAAAAATGCATCAGATAGAGATAATGATTGGTTAAACCAGAGCCTGATTATCAATATATCAATTTGTTTCTAAAAAACATTCTAAGAAAGAGAACTGAATGCAATTAAAGAGTTTAAATGTCTAAGCTATGATTCAGAGACAAGATATTCTTTATCAAAATAATTTTCCATTTAAGTACTCCCCCTTTTTGTCATAACCAAAAAGGTAAATAATAGTTCAATCAAATTGAGTACTGGAGTTGATTCAAGAGAAAGATTAAAATCAATGTTTCTTCCCTTTTTGTTAGCAAGCACAAAGAATGCAATAAGATAGAACATAAGCAAACATTTTTCATTGAAAATAAAAATGCCTAAGGCGTAGGTACAGGAACACAAAAATAAAAACAACATGAAACACTAACACATAAAAAAAACCGAACAAACAAAGCAACCAAAAAGGAGACCAAACAGAAACACTCATTATCCACTATCAAAAGTCTTCAATCAATGATGGTTTCAAAATAGTCCGTAGGAGAGCACCAATTAAGAGCAAGTTTTTCATTTATTCCGGTTTCCTTTATGTGAGAGACTACACCTTGAAGATCAAGAATGTGAGAAATTACTCTACTAAAAGGAATTTGGAATGATAACTCCTTTCTAAAAGAAATTATTTGTTCTTTCAGAAAGTTAAACATGGATTGAGGTAGATTAATCTTGATTTTGGAAACTAAGAAGAAAATGAAGAGCTTGTCCATTACAGAAAGCCATCATGTTCCCTTTTCTCTAGGCCTAAGGTTTTCTCCCATAATTTGGTACCAAATTTTTGCCATAGAGGTAAGAGTTGAGGGATTGTCAGCAGGTCCTTCATGATGATAGATGAGGTGAATGTGTTTAGAAAAACAGTTGTTTCCTTTATACTGTTCAACATACTTACCATCTTCCTTGTGTCGCTACTCGAAAAAACGCAACGACGGATAGGGGAAGGTGGAAAGACAGAAGAGTTGTCATCGAACTTTATTTATCCTAAAAGGAGAAGGGAAAATATCGAGAAAACCCCAAGAAAGAAATGGATAAGATGGTCTCGTAAGCAAAAGAAAGGATTCGGAAGCTGGTATTGCGAGGGGAAGGTATTAACACCCCTCACATCCATCGTACTCGATGGGAACCATTTGCTTGTCTCACATTGCTGCGAAGAGGGGTCGGCAAAGACAGAAGAGTCGCTACCATTTGTTATTTATCCTAAAAGAGGGAAAGAAAACAATCAGAGAAAACCTACAAAAAAAGGGAAAAGATAGGTCATCGCAACCAAATCTTGGGTTCGGGAGTCGGTTACGCAAGGGGAAGGTATGAGCACCCCTCACGTCCGTTGTACTAAATGGGATCCATGATTGTTATCTATCTAAAAGGGTGTTAAACTATAAGGCTGGCCAAAGGGGCAAAAGAAAAGAAAAGAGACTCGATAGAGCATCGCCGCTCTATGCCTACATACTCCCTCGTGCAATGGGAAAGTTAGAGTCAATGTAGTTCGGGCTGAAGGTGGGGAAGCTTGCTCGCCAAGACATCATCGTCTTGTGCCTACGTATCCTCGTCTAGTATGAGAAATCAGAGTAAATGTAGTTCGGGCTGACACGACCACTAGTTGGTTCGAGTATTTTAACTGAGTAAGGTTAAACCTTCATTCTAGCAGTTAGGTGTATTGTTGCTCGACCATTAGAGACTTAGGCATTACCTGTTTGTGGTAGAAACAAGAGTTAACACACTCTTTTTGAAAATGGTTTTCAATTAATCCCGAAGGATAAAAAGGTTTGATAGTTGTTGTGTGTTTTTTATGAAGAAGTGAATTGAGTTAAGTTTGTAACTCATGTTACACTAAAGACTATGAATTGGGAGCGAATGCATCGCATATCTCCCAAAAGGCATATGCTAGACACTCTAGACAGTTGAGAGGAAGCCCCCTAACCATCATTCCCCAAATGCTTAAGGCTCGTAGCGTACAACACTTATTATCCATTATTAGATGTCTTGAAGAAGTTTTGAGATGAGAAGAGAAGACACAAACTCTAAGGGGAAACTAATCAACCCTAATGTTATCATGCAATGTCCTCCATGTTGGACCCCAAAATTTGCCTAACCTTTTTCTTTACCTAGCTTGTGTCTCATTGCATTCATTCTAGCATTATCATCTGCATTGCATTGACATGTGTGTAGGAGATCAAGAGGTATGACTACCAACAGAAGGCTACCAAGATTATGAAGCTATCTGAGAGTCCTAATTCAAGTGTTCAGGGGTTGATATCCTCATCAAAGAAGTTAAGGATCCTCAGAGAAGGGGTTGGATATAAGAGTGTATATCTCCTAACTTGAAGGTTATGGGAAGGTCATCAGATGATTTTGAATCTATGAAGTTGGACTTGAAGCCTTGAGAGAGCTCATGAGAAGTATTGAAAGCTATTTTGAAGCCTAGACAGATCATTATGTGAAGGATATGAAGCAACTACCAAGATTGGTGCAATTAGGGTTTCATCTGATCAACCCTAGGTCAACAGATGATTTGAAGAAGGTTGAGACCTAATTTCAAGGACATGTAATCATGGATTGATGTATTAAGATTCCCAAGGGATGATTCCAAGGTCAACTCATCATGAATCAAGAGTGTGAGGAGGTCCTAGGCTAGGGTTTCTAAGCTTGACAGTGTAAAATCCCCTGATTTGGTGCCTAACTTCAAGACCACATAACTCAAGATGTGATTTTCATCTCACCTTTACCCCAACATGATTGTTGTAGAGCATGATCATAGCTTTAATATGAGTAATATAAGTCCTTGATAGGGTTTATAGAACTCAAGTTATGAGTCAGACAAATTACAGGTCATCCGATGAATGTGAATTTTGAGCTTGAAAGTCAACCAACTTGCATGACATTTTTGACCTAGAAAGATGATTCTCCTGAACTGTTAGCCAACATGAATGTTGTTCCTTATCTTCTTAGTTTTTATAAAAAGTACTAGAAGTTCATGATTGGATTTGTAGAACTCAAGATATGAGCTTTGCAAGACAAGGGTATTTTGGGAATGTGAGATTATTGGCCATTTTTTATTATGGGTCAATTTCATCAACTTACACATCTCAAATTGACTTTTGTTCTACTTGAAAGTTGTTCAAAATAGTGTTATTTGTTTAACCATGACCCAAGAATTCATTGATATGGATTAGATTGAGAGATGTATGAAGAAAGTTCCATGAATGAATAATTAAAAGGCATAAAATGAGAAAGTTACAAAATAAATCATTTTAGTTCAAAATGTAACAAGTTTGTGCATTTTTTGAAAGTAAAGGACATTTGGAACACTTTGGCATTTTTACATTTTTAAGTTGAAGTTGGTTTCATGGCAAAATTTGAGATTTCTTAAGAATGAAGTAACATGATCAACACACACCATGGATTGGAATTGGAGAATTAATCTTGACCCTTCGTCCTCACCAACACACTAGCAATGAATTTGAGCTAGATTGAAGGAAAAACAGAGAAGAATTCGTGTTGTGCCATGAAGTAAAAGTGAACGAAAATGTGAAAATGGAAATTGGACTTGGAGTCAAGTTTGGGCCCCCACTTCAGCCCAGAACAGTTCTATATAACTCCATGATTGAGTTCAGAGCAAGATTGGTGATGGAATGAGCTTGTTGAGGTAAGAAACAGTTACAAAAAGTTAGTTACAAGTGAAAATTGAATTTGACCATTGGAGGTAATTCTGAGGAAATTGAAGGTTGAAAAAGCTTCTACCATCATCAAGGAGTGATTCTGCATGGTTTGGGATAAAGATTGGTGGCTGTATCATCTTCTATTGAAGCTTAAACCAGGTTTTCTTCTTTTCATGATTACACTCTATTGATGATGAATTAGTGTAATTATTGCATGTGGTTAGGTAGAACTTAAGTCATAGATTGATTTAGGTTTGATCTGGTAGCCATTGGTGAAGTTTCTTGATGATGGATGAAAACTTGGAAGGATCGGTTTAAGCTTAATCTTGATTGATATCAAGTTTTATTTGTGGATTCTTGATTAGTGTTAGATGTAGAAGAGATTGGTAGAAAGAATTTGGAGTTTGGTGATGATTTGCCTAAGTGTTATATTTCTGTTCCTCTTCGTATCTGCGTATCCCTTGAGAAAAACGAAAAAAGAAGAGTGTCATGGTGATCCTCATGAGTAGAGGAAGAGATTTGGGTAAATTTTATGAAGTTTGGTGTTGTATGAGTTCTGGCCACCGTGGACTCGCCGGAGAAGAAGACCGGAGTTTTCTCCGGCTGCCCTGAGTTTTCCCCCCTAGGTTTCAGAATTTAAAACGAAGAAGATGAAGTGTGAGCCATTAGATCGTCTTGACTGCCTTGACTTGGTACTAAGATCTAACGTGTGAGATCCATTCTGAGAATGTTGACCCTTAACCAGGTGATGTGGCACGCTGATGTGTGTTGATTTATGTTGCTTTTTACATGGACGTCTGAGATTAGAGACTAGGGTGAACTCTAGTCAAACCAGCCACATGTGAACATCTATGAAACAAATCGATTCATTAAAACTCCGCAGTGCTACGTGGCACGCGCTTTGGCCTTGGATGGTTTGACTGATCTAGTGATCTGATGGTCCTGATATTTTCCAGCTTTTGTATATTCTTTTATTTCATTTTTGATTTTCTTTTATTCATTTAATTGTTTTTAATGTTTTAAAAATAGAAATAATTGTCAGAAAAATATGAGAAAAATCATGATTGATCTTTGGCATGTCCCTGATTTTTGTATGCAATTTAATTGAATTTTTGATAAAATTTCCATTTATTGCTATTTTTCCATTTTTATTAGTTGATTAAAAAATGTAAAAATGTTTGATTTCTTTTATGATTTTTGTGCTATCTCATGGATTTGAATTTAGTTCTGAAATTGTGCAAGATTGTTTTAGAGATCTTGATAGAGTTGTATGATTTTTCTTGCATTTTTTTAGATGCTTTTAGGTATAGGTTTGAGATAGATTTCTAGGACCTTTCCCTTGTGGATTCCCTTAAGCATACCTTTAAGTGTAGAATTTGTTTAGAACCTTTAGATTTAGGTTTTGACTCTGGATTTTGTACCATGGTTCCTTAACACACTTGGGAAGCCGTAGGATTTTTCCTAGCCTTTTAGGATTGATTTTGGTATTTTACTTAGAATTTCCAAGTTGATTGTACTTAGGGTGATCCTAATTTAGCTTACCTCATAGTTTAGTCTCTAAAGTGAACTTTAGCTAACTCTAGGATTCTAATTCATTCTTGATAGAATAGAGCTTAGGTAGACACCTATTTAGAACATTTGTTAAGCCTTGATAGAGCTTTTGAATCCACTTAGTTTAGGTGATCCTTGTAACTAGTCATTAGGATTTCTTAGAAGTTTCTGTGATGTCCTCTTTCCCCTGTGTGTTTTCTTCCCTGGGCTTTGCCCTATCCTCCTTCCTCAAGTCTTGATGAGGAGCCCTCTTGGGAGGGCCTAATCCTTCCCTTGGTTGGATTCTATGCATTCCTCAAGAGGTTGAGCTTTGGATTGACATTCATCAGCATAGTATATTCCTTTGGTTTCTACTATCTTCTTCCTTCAAGTCTTGATGAGGAGCCCTCTTGGGAGAGCATAATCCTTCCCTTCGTTGGATTCTGTGCATTCCTTAAGAAGTTGAGCCTTGGATTAACATTCATGGCATGGTATATTCCTTTGGTTTATACTGTCTTCTTTATCCAAGTCCCTTTCTTAGGATCCCTCTTTGGAGATCCTAATCCTTCCTTTGGTTGGATTCGGTGCATTCCTCAACAAGTTGAGCTTTAGATGGACATTCTGTGTTGATACACTTTAGCCAGATACCTTAGATTGACATGTAGGACCAACACCCAGTTTCTCTGTCTTATTGACATAGGATCCCTCTTGGGAGAGCCTAATCCTTCCTTTGGTTGGATTTTTTGCATTCCTCAAGAGGTCGAGCCTCTGATGGACTCATGTGTTGATACATATCAACTGGATGTAGCCTTAGGATTACTTCCTTATTGCTCTTCCAGTCCATTCCTTCTCTCCTGATGGATTGTTGTGTGCCTGTTTGCCTGTTGCTTGATGCATTAGGATAGGTTCATATATAGAATATGTTAAGCTTAGGAGCATGACTGCACTGAAAGGCTGAGCTGAGCTCCCTTTGCTTGACTGCATTGAAAGGTTGAGGTGACCCTCCCTTTGCTTGTCTATTTTTGTTTGTTCTCTTTGCTAGTTTGCTTAGAGGTTGAGCTTCTCCCTCTGCTTGTATTGCTGCATTTCATTTGCATCTTTACTGTTTGCTCTTCTGTTTTATCTGTTTTATGATTTTAGCAGTTTGTTTGTGTTGCCCATTGACATGATCCCTTAGGACTCTCACTTCCTTTGACAAGGAAGTGATGATAGACTTTTAGGTTGAAACCTTTGCATGATAACATCTAGGAGTTCCCTGTTTCAAACTCAACCATAGGATGAATCCATGGCATGACAACAGTAGGATTCTTGACAGTTTCCCCTGTAGAGTTCTTTCTCCTTCTCATCTCCAAAACAACAGTAAAAATCGTAATAAAGGCAAGTTGGTACAGTGCGTTACGAGCCTTAAGCCACTTGGGAAATGATAATTGAGCGGTCTTCTCTCAATCGTCTAGAGTGTTTAGTATACGTCCCTTCGACGATATGTGACGCATTCGTTCCTAAGTCATAGTCTCTAAAGTTGTACGAACTGCAGACATCCATAAAAAACACTTGTTCTGTAAAAGACAAAAACAAACTTTAAACCTCTTTTGCCCCGTGGGCCCATAACTCGAGGAAACGTTTTCAGAAAAAGAGTGTCGTTAACTCTCAGTTTTATCGCAAACGGTAATGCACGAGTCTCTGACGAGCAAGTTGCATACACCAAACTGCTGGAACTGTTTGTTAACCCTACGCGGAAAAATAGATGAATCTAAACCCGTAATTTGTAGTAACTCGAACTACGTTCCCTCTGATTTCTATGATGATAATACATAGGCACAAGATGCGATATCTTGGCGAACAACCTTCCCTTCACCCCTAGTTAGCCGAACTACATTGACTCTGATTTCTCGTTCTCTGAAGAGAATACGTAGGCATGAAGCGCGATGCTTTGCCGAGTCAATTTTCTTTTCTTTTCAGACCAGCCTTGATAGGTAGATAGATAAACCAACCCGACAGATAAACACAACAAGCGTGGATCCTGTTGAGTACAACGAACATGAAGGGTGCTAATACCTTCCCCTTGCGTAACCGACTCCCGAACCCAGACTTGGTTGCGATGACCTTGTCTTATACCTTTTCATCAGGTTTTTCCGATTGTTTCCTTTCCCTTCTGTGGGATAAATAAAGAAAGGTGGCGACTCTTCTGTTTTCCTGGCACCTTATTTTTGCAGTAGCGACAGTTGGCGACTCTGCTGGGGACTTGTGATGGTTCCTTATGCGAGTCTCGCCTTGGATTTTCCTCCTAGATGTCTGGATCATCCCCAGCAGTTGGCGACTCTGCTGGGGACTTGCGATGGTTCCCTATGCGAGTCTCGCCTTGGATTTTCCTCCTAGCTGTCTGGGTCATCCCCAGCAGCTGGCGACTCTGCTGGGGATCCAACGTCCCCTAGGTGAGTCAATCCTAGCGCTTGCGTGTTTATCTGTTGGGTCTGCATTTATTTATCACACTTTACTTTCCTGCACTTTACTTTCAGTATAATATGATTATTTGTTGTGCTGTTGTGGGAGGGACTGATTCTGATAAGTGAGAAGCCAGACCTAGGCTTGAGAGAAAACATAGCATTAGAGTGGATTAGTGGTGGACGTGCTTGCTTTGCTCGCATCAGTTCCCATGTAATCCACACTCAGACGAGGTTCTCTTTGATGACTTCCTATCGTTCCTTTGGACTCGAGGGGATTTTGGATATGAGGATTGTCGACTTTGGGAACCGATCATCTGTGACTCAGCTAAGTGAGGCCTCTTCAGGGAGTGATGATGCCAAACCAGAAATGGTGAACATATCATCATTTCATGTAAGTCTGTCACACTGAGGAACGCATAGGATGTCATACATGTGTCAGTGGATTAGGTTCATACCTGTGAGCGGGGCTGGCCTATGCAGGAAACTTTTACCTTCAGACAACCTGGTTTTCTTGACAGTGAATCCGTATTGTTGGTATCAGAGGGTTCTTATCATCAGAGTTGTGTTATATTCTCGCCGAAGCAGAATTTTAGTCCTTCTCAACCAACAACACAATCATCTTGATCTCCTGCAACATGTTTGCATTTTTGCATTTTTGCATTCTCATTCGCATTTCATTAACGTGTGTTTGTGTTGCAGGTGCATACTTCTCCCCTGGTTCAAGTTATCTTGATCCATATGGATGACATGGCATCTTTGAAGAAAACAGTGGCTTACAAGCTACCAACACTTGATATCCGAGAGTTACGGGGTTTGATTTCTTTGGCTGATAAAAAAGTGATGGAGGACTTCAGGAAAAGCTATGGGAGACTTCTGAATATTGTGTGTAAGCTTTCTACATACGCGTTGAATGGCCTCTACGCTCTTTTGCAGTTTTATGACCCGCAGCTCAGATGCCTCGTTTTCCCAGACTATGTCCCGGCTCCGACCTTAGAAGAGTATTCTGACTTGCTGGGGGTACCTTTGTTGAATCAGATGCCTTATTACCGTGTTGATGGTGAACCTAACTTGGGTAAGTTGGTTGTTTCTCTTCATTTAGATGACTCAGAGCTAAAAGGGATGTTGTTCAGAAACATTGGAGTTTATGGTTTCTCTTTGCCTTTCCTTGTGGAGAAGGCCCAAGGTTTGCCAAGAAGGGTTGATGGGTTGTGTTCAATGCCATCTTAGCCCTTTGCATATATGGCATCGTTCTATTCCCAAGTCACTCGGACTTCATAGGTATGGATGCCTGCCACATATTTGCTTTCGGGAATCCATTGCCCACTCTTCTCGGAGACATTTATCATTTCGTTCACAACAAGAATGAAAACAGAAAGGGGAAGAATGTGGCATGTTGCACTCCTTTGCTGTATAAGTGGTTTGCCAGCCATCTTCCTAAAACGGGTCCATTTCTTGATTCTGCTGAGACTTCACCATGGTCTGCATGCTTGATGGGTTTGTCTGCTGACAATATCACTTGGTTTGATAGAGATCTATTGGGCAAAGAGATTGTGCATAGTTGTTGTGGCTTTCCTAACGTCCCCCTGGTCGGAAGGAACGGGTGTATCAATTACAATCCCTCTTTGCTGGTAAGACAATTTGGATATGCACTAAGAGGTCCTCCTGAAAAAGAAGATATATAGGAATCTCTGTATCTCACAAGGTTGCTTGAAGGTGACACTTTGGTTAAGGTAGAGAAAGCTTGGAGCAAAATTCATAGAAAAGGCAAAGTTTTGCTAGGAAAGAGAAACAACAAAGCCTTTGATCCATATGTAGCCTGGATCCTAGAAAGAGCCGCCAAGTTTCTAATGCCATTCCCTGCAGTGGAGCCATTATATCCTTCCGTGGTAAAAGAACCAACCACAGTTGATATCCAGAAGTTCAACCAGGTACTCCGAGAGAAGGAAGAGCTACGGAAAGCCAACGAAGAACTCGAGAAAGAAATTGCTCAACTCCGGAGCGAGAAGAGCGAAGTCGTGTACACCTACAAGAAGAAGACGGAATTGATAAACCACTTGGGCGCCAGTTTGACCAAGGAGACTGATCCTAGAGAACGTCTTGGATTAGACCTGAAGGCTGTGCACAGTGTGTTGACCACTAAGAAGCAAGACCTGGATAGGGTGTATCTGAAGTTATCCAAATACGAGACATTGTGGAACAACACTCTAACCAACCACAAAGAGCGAGAGGAAAAGCTGAAGCACCAGATAGCCAAGATGAAGATTCAGCTTGAGACCAAGGACAAGAAGATAGAGGCTGAAGCATCACTTCGACGAGACGTTCAATACAAAGTAGTTGAAACCAAAGCAAACCTGCAGGATTGTCAACTCAGAGCTGATGCTAAGAGGTGCAGAGTGGAAGACTGCTCAGGAGAAGGTGATTGTAGGGACGTTGCCAAAGATCTCCAGGACACCATCAGGCAGAGGGATCTGCTGATCCGGGGTCTGCTCTCCCACCCTGACCATCCCACTATGAAGAAGTTATTGGAAGATTTCTGTGCCCATAGCCGCACTTGATTTCCTTGTATTTATTTGTATCTTTTATGCATTGATATGCTGACCACCACCAGGTTTGTTGGTTGGGGTCACACTTGTTGCTTCAGTTATATTCAGTTACAGTTGTACGCTGCACACGTGGGTTTTTCAGATATATATGAGGATTTCTTTCCATGATTAGATGTCAGACTTTATTTGTCTTGGAAACTACAATCAGGGGGAATCTCTCCCTAGGCACAGACACACGTTTGGACTTGCATAATCATTTTGCATAGCATGGGCCTCTGGCTTATTTACCTAACCTTCTGGGTTTACAGGTTGTTTCAGGTTTGTTTCAGGTTGATCAGAGCGATGGAACAGGTACAAGCGGAACTGAAGGACGTTCAGAGCCAGCTAGGGCAGTTCATGAAGGACATGCAAGCTTTGCGTTGGAATCAAGAGGCGCTCAAAGAGGAGAACAACCAGCAGAAGAGTCAGGTGGGTTTGATGGCAGAAGTGTTAAGGAACATACTCAGAAGAAAATGTGAGCAAATGCCCGAAGCTGCAGCAGACATACTTGCCCCACAGGTGTCTGAAGAACCTGCACCAAGGCACGATAGGCCTAAAAGATCCTCTGCACAGCTTGAAACTCCGGATTTTCCCCGTCAGTGACCATGTTCGGTTTCTCAGGATAACCTTAGAAGGTATGGTAAAAGGATAAAGCTACCTGACAGAATCTTCGATGAAATCCCGATGGATTATGCTCAGTTGGTGCAGCTCTTGCTCCAACTTCAAGTGGTTGAACTTCGAACTTTGGCTCCATTGAATGGACAACCACCACCAGGCTATGATGCGGGCGCCTATTGTGAGTTCCACTCCGGAGCACCGGGGCATAACATAGAGAACTGTAGAGCTTTTAAGCATCATGTTCAAGACCTGCTAGACTCGAAAGCTATTGAATTTGTGCTGGGCGGCATGAAAGTATCAGGAATTGATATTCCTATTCCCCCACCTGAAGCTGTAAAAGGTCCGGGGTACATCCTGGAATCATTGGAGTCTGAATCCCCTTGTTCGCAGCAGTTGCCGGTTCTTGGGCCAAATCTGAGGATGATAGTGCCTGAGCATAAGGAATTTCTCGACCAATACCAGCAGTCTCATGTTTCTCAAAAACAAGATTATCGTCAGCGCCATAATCAGAATAGGCCTCGCAGTAACAATCTGAAAAGAAGGGATGCCCCCCTGCATCCCGTGCCTATGACGCCCAGTCAGCTGCTACCGCATCTAATTCAGTATGCTTTGGTGGAGGCCAAGACGCTCAAACCGGTGCCAGAGCCGTATCCTCCCGGATATGATCCTGATGCTCGATGTGGATATCATGGGGAATCCATGGGGCATACGACTGCCGATTGCGAGGATTTTCAAGCCAAGATACAACAGTTGATAGACAGAAGGTGCATATCCTTTCTAGAGGGAAGGCTGGTCATCCATGTCAACCGTTCATCTGATTGAGTCTGAAGACTTCAAGGGATGTTCCTCAGCAGCAAATAAGTGTGAAAGCCCAGTTCCCAGAAGCTGGAAATCTGCATTTTATAATGGCATCTCTTTACATTTGTAGTTTCTTTCCTGTTAGAATTGCAAATTTCGTTTGTAAAGCATGTTGTTTTTCAATTGATATTGATAAATGGAATAAATATGCATGTTTTGAACTAATCCATTTGTGTTCACTCTATTGCTTTATTTTATTTCAAACGCTTGTTTAAGTGGAATCCGGGGAGGATGACGAAATCCAACGATGCGTAAGCTTCCGATCCTATGCTTTTGAATAAAAACCTGTTGATGATGTACAGGCATTGTTTCAATCCACAAACACCGGAGATATAAGGAAGATAATCCCTTGTTAACCCCTTTGAACCTAGTAGTAGGAGTTTCTTTCTAAAGATGGAAAACCCGCAATCTTAACCCGGGGCAGGGTAGGTTTTAGTTAATTTGACCAAGCGTTCAAATTACAAAAGGTGTGTCTGTTCGAGCATCAATCACACCGCTATAGGTCGTACCTAAAAAACCATGATGGTTAAACCTGGCCGATCAGGAGTGAAACAGTCACAATCTCTTTAATAAGTCAGACGAGTCGTTGTCATGCGATTTGTTCAAAAAAAAGAGAGAAGAAAAAAGAATATAAAGAAAAATCCCGCTAAGTCAAATCTTGCAAACAAGCGACTTAGGAAAAAATTAGGGTACCCCGCTGGACTTCAAAATTGAAGAAACTCTAAAGAGCTAGTCCAGGCAAAAGTTAGGGGAAAACGAAAAACGAAAAGCAAAAAAGGATTACAAAAGAGAAAAATCCTCAAACAAGAACGAAATCGTGTGGCTCCGGACGCCAAAAGACGAAAAGAGAGTGATTGTCACTTCGAAAAGGGTGATCTCTTGAACTATCGCTCAACCTTTGAAAGGTGAACGCTAAGGCCGAATTAGCTGAACGTAGGATTGGAGAACATCAAGGAAAATGGGTGGGTTAAAATGAATTTTGAGCCTTTATCCTTTCTTTCTTAAACCGTGAACCTGACCACGTTACAACCTTTAAAAGTCCTAATTGAAATAGGTTTGTTATGAAAGCATACTTCGGTAAAGATCGCATCGAAACTGACTCATAGAAAGGATTCCCTTTACAACGTTGTATTAATATTGACATGTTGATGAATGATTTCATACATTTTATGTCACAAATTTTTTTTCCAGTGAACAGGAATAGATTTTGAAAACTACCATATGCATTGCATTTGATATGTCTTTTATGCAGAACAACTTGTTTTACTAGCGAGTAAGCGCTTGACAGTGGGAAAGTTTCCATGATGGAAATATTTGATCAGGACATAATGCAGAACGTCAGAATATTCCGGTGAACCGGGGCAAGCTATATCAAACGATCACGGCATGGGAGTCAGCCATTCCAGAAGTCAGTAATCTGGGGCAATCAGGTCGAGATTTGATGAATCTCTCGCAGCCAATGGTACTACTCCCCACAGATCAGCCCATGAGGGGCAAAGTCATGACAAGGCGGGGCAGGTCACCCCGAGAGCGCCGAAGTTATCCTTATCCTGAAGGCGATTAAGTTGAAGCACCTTTGTGAGGTTCAAAGAGTTGAGACCGTTTATATCAAACCTTTAGAGTACAGAGATCTTAGGTTTCCTTTCGAGAGGATATTACGAAGATCCCACAGGCTGGGGAAAAAGTTGAAAGCGAAGGAACCGCTCCCCTCCATATCTGCAGAATTTATTAAAAGTTGTTAAGATTCTGGGGCAAGCCATTCCGAGTTCGTTTCGTGGCATGTTTTTCCAAGCAGGATGATTCCTTCTTCCTCAGCAGGTTTAGTTGTGTTTCCCCATAGAGTCTGAACATGAGGGAATGAGCATTGATATGCATCCCCGGATAGAGATAGATTCTCCCCAACCAGAGTCCATTCCCCAGCAATTGGAGTTAGGATCATCATTTCTCCAGCTGAGTCATGCGCAGAGGTGTATACTCGTTCCCAGCGGTGGGTCAACAGGCAGTTTTCTCGTAGAAGACTATCTGCCAGTGTTCAGCTCTCGATAGTTCAGACTGAAGTCTCCGGCAGTGTTGGAATTCCCCACAGAGTTATGTTCTCCCCGGCGGGTATAAGTTATTCCATCGTCTGGTTGCCTATCCTCAGCCGAGTTCGTAGTTCCCCAAGAGAGCCGAGTCCTTGGAGGCCGTTAAAGCTATTATTGGTTTTCCCAAGGAGAGTGGTTGAATAGCTGCTGCTGTACTTCCCCATCGGAGTTCGTATCTCCAGGAAGATTCTATCTATGAAATTCGTGCAGTTTATTTTTGCGATTGATACCGTTTCCTCAGCAGTTTGTGGTTCGTATACCCAGTTGAGCAAGTACAGGTTCTTGAAGAATTTTGTTTCCCAATGGAGAGTCGTCTGAGGTTCGGTTTCCCAGATTAAGTCCAATTGAGATTGGTGTGCTTTCTTCTCCTCAGCAGGATGATTCCTTCTCCCTATCAGGATGGTTCCTTCCCCTTGACATGAGGATCTTCCCTTCATCATTTATTTTACTGATGTGGTTCCGTAGCATTTTGCATGATTGCATAACATCTACCTTGAACGCGTAGCATTTCCACCGTGTGGAGCACTACGCCATTGTCAAACATATGCATGTGAAACATGAGCTAGGTCGTTACCGTTCTTGTATGCAGGTGTTCCTCAGCAGACTTGTTTGCTCAAGATGAATCTTGAAAGTCCTCAGCAGAGTTGTTTGCTCAAGACGATTCTTCAAGTCTCCAGCGAAGTTGTTTGTTCAGGATGATTCTTGAATTCCTCAGCAGAGTTTATTCGCTCAGGATGATTCCTGAATCCCCAAAGCAGAGTACTTGATAGTTCTCCAGAATCCGTAGTGGAGATGTGTCGTCCCCAACAGGTTTCAAACAGAGAAGTTGAAATTTCCCTTGAAGACTTGATGATTGAAGTCCGACAGTAGTGCCAAACTCCCCATGACTTACTAATGAAGTCCGACTGTAATGTCGAGGAGTTCCTCTGACTGACGCAGAGTGCCTGACGGCAAAATATTGGATATCCTTATGGGTTCATGATTGATTGAGGATTCTATTTCCTGACTTACTGATGAAGTCCGACTGTAATGTCGAAGGAGTTCTCCCAGCTGACGCGGAATGCCTGACGGCAAAAGTTTATGCATCCTTATGGGTTCATGATTGACTAAGGGTTCTATTTCCTGACTTATCGATGAAGTCCGATCGTGATGTCAAAGAAGTTCTCCCAGCTGACACGGAGTGACTAACGGCAAACGTTTATGCATCCTTATGGGTTCATGATTGACTAAGGGTTCTATTTCCTGACTTACTGATGAAGTCCAACCGCGAGGTCGAAGAGTTCCTCTAATTGACGCAGAGTGCCCGATGGCAAAAGTTTAGATATCCTTATGGGTTCATGATTGATTAAGGATTCTATTTCCTGACTTACTGATGAAGTCCGACTGTAATGACGAAGCAGTCCTCCTAGCTGACGCGGAGTGCCTGACAGCAAAAGATTAAATATCCTTATTGGTCCGTGATTGAATAAGGATTCCATTTCTTGACTTACTGACGGAGTCTGACAGATATTGTCAAACGTTCCTAGCGACCTGACGAGTCCATAGGTGACGATAAGGAATTCTTCTACTGTGGCGCATAATGCCCGACGGCAAAATCAACCATCCTTCACCAGTTGTCGTGCAACCAGTGATCCCTTATTGACTTACTAACGGAGTCCGACAGATATGGTCGAACGTTCCTAGCGACCTGACGAGTCCATAGGTGACGACAAGGAATTCTTCTGCTGTGGCACAGAATGCTCGATGACATAATCAACCATCCTTCACCAGTTACCGTGTAACCGGTGATCCCTTGATGACTTGAGGACGCAAACGATCATCCTGACGGAGATTTGAGATTAATCCTTCACCAGTTACCGTGTAACCGGTGATCCCTTAATGACTTGAGGATGAAGTTCTACAGCGAAATCAGATGATCATCCTGATGGAGATTTGAGATTAATCATTCACTAGCAAATTGTCGTGCAACTATCATTTCAGTTTCCGAAGAATTTGTCCCCATCAGAGTATTGCTTACTTGTGCGGTTGGCAAATTTCCGGGTTTATTGGTATTCAACTATCGTTTACCTTGATTGTTTGAGAGCCATTCGCTTCTCACCCAGTCAGGTCCAAGTCGTTTGAATAGGGGCAGCTGTTGCACCCCAAAATTTTCCTAACCTTTTTCTTTACCTAGCTTGTGTCTCATTGCATTCATTCTAGCATTATTATCTGCATTGCATTGACATGTGTGCAGGAGATCAAGAGGTATAACTACCAACAGAAGGCTACCAAGGTTATGAAGCTATCTGAGAGTCCTCATTCAAGTGTTCAAGGGTTGATATCCTCATCAAAGAAGTTAAAGATCCTCAGAGAAGGGGTTGGATATAAGAGTGTATATCTCCTAACTTGAAGGTTATGGGAAGGTCATCAGATGATTCTGAATCCATGAAGTTCAACTTGAAGCCTTGAGAGAGCTCATGAGAAGTATTGAAAGCTATTTTGAAGCCTAGACAGGTCATTATGTGAAGGATATGAAGCAACTACCAAGATTGGTGCAATTAGGGTTTCATCTGATCAACCCTAGGTCAACAGATGATTTGAAGAAGGTTGAGACCTAATTTCAAGGCCATGTGATCATGGATTGATGTATTAAGATTCCCAAGGGATGATTCCAAGGTCAACTCATCATGAATCAAGAGTGTGAGGAGGTCCTTGGCTAGGGTTTCTATGCTTGATAGTGTAAAATCCCCTGGTTTGGTGCCTAACTTCAAGACCACATAACTCAATATGTGATTTTCATATCACCTTAACCCCAACATGATTGTTGTAGAGCATGATCATAAGTTTAATTTGAGTACTAGAAGTCCTTGATAGGGTTTATAAAACTCAAGTTATGAGTCAGAAACGTTACAGGTCATCATATGAATGTGAATTTGGAGCTTGAAATTCAACCAACTTGCATGACATTTTTGACCTAGAAAGATGATTCTCCTGAACTTTTGGCCAACATGAATGTTGTTCCTTATCTTCTTAGCTTTCTAAAAAGTACTAGAAGTCCATGATTGGATTTGTAGAACTCAAGATATGAGCTTTGCAAGACAAGGGTATTTTGGGAATGTGAGATTATAGGCCATTTTTGGTTATGGGTCAATTTCATCAACTTACACATCTCAAATGGACTTTTGTTCAACTTGAAAGTTGTTCAAAATAGTGTTATTTGTTTAACCATGACCCAAAAATTCATTGATATGGATTAGATTGAGAGATGTATGAAGGAAATTTCATGAATGAATAATTAAAAGGCATAAAATGAGAAAATTACAAAATAAATCATTTTAGTTCAAAATGTTACAAGTTTGTGCATTTTTTGAAAGTAAAGGACATTTGGAACACTTTGGCATTTTTACATTTTTAAGTTGAAGTTGGTTTCATGGTAAAATTTGATATTTCTTAAGAATGAAGTAACATGATCAACACACACCATGGATTGGAATTGGAGAATTAATCTTGACCTTTCATCCTCACCAACACACCAACAATGAATTTGAGCTAGATTGAAGGCAAAACAGAGAAGAATTCATGCTCTACCATGAAGGAAAAGTGAAGGAAAATGTGAAAATGGAAATTGGACTTGGAGTCAAGTTTGGGCCCCCATTTTAGCCCAGAACAATTCTATATAACTCCATGATTGAGTTCAGAGCATGTTTGGTGATGGAATGAGCTTACTGAGGTAAGAAACAGTTACAAAAAGTTAGTTACAAGTGAAAATCGAATTTGACCATTGGAGGTATTTCTGAGGAAATTGAAGGTTGAAGAAGCTTCTACCATCATCAAGGAGTGATTCTGCACGGTTTGGGATAAAGATTGGTGGCTGTATCATCTTCTGTTGAAGCTTAAACCA
The DNA here is from genome assembly GCA_963859935.3 of Lathyrus sativus. Classification (NCBI taxonomy): domain Eukaryota; kingdom Viridiplantae; phylum Streptophyta; class Magnoliopsida; order Fabales; family Fabaceae; genus Lathyrus; species Lathyrus sativus. The sequence goes on from OZ012739.1 coordinate 360,338,301, forward strand.
GATTTTCTTCTTTTCATGATTACACTCTATAGATGATGAATTAGTGTAATTATTGCATGTGGTTAGATAGAACTTAAGTCATAGATGGATTTAGGTTTGATCTGGTAGCCATTGGTGAAGTTTCTTGATGATGGATGAAAACTTGGAAGGATCGGTTTAAGCTTAATCTTGATTGATATCTGTTGCGGTGAGAATCCTGATACCAAGCTATTGATTAACTTGAATCTTAATTCTTAAATTCACAACCGAACTTTAATTTATCCAAAGGAAAGGTCTAAAGAAAGAAAAACCCTTTTCGCGATGTAACGACAACGCTAAGAGATTCGGGGATCGGGGGTTGGTTATGCATAGGGTAGGTATATCACATCCTAAACATCTGTAGTACTCTACAGAAACCTTTTGTTTGTTTGCATGCTAAGTTTGCTAAATGTTTGCTATGGATTGGGATTGGGTAAAGGTGTAGGTTAAAACCTAAAGATAGTTTCTAAGTTTGCTCTTAAAGATGTTGCATCCTCTGCCTACGTATCCTAACCAGGATAGAATCAGAGCAATCATAGTTCACCTCACTAGGGTTGAAGAACACTTGATTATGATCAAGGTTGCAAGGGGGACAAACATAACAATGTTTGTGTAGAGTTTATCCAAACTCTCTAGATCTACATTGAACACTCAAGATAGGGGGGTAAGTAATCATATCCATGATTCTTACATAGAGTTAACCAAACTCTATCCTAAAGTTCTATGTTGTAAGCCCAATTGGTTCTATCCAGACCAAAAGGTGGGGGAAGGGGGAAGGTTTCTCGTTAAGATATCGCATCTTATGCCTACGTATTCTCATTGTCCAATGAGAAATCAGAGCGGTCGTAGTTCGGGCACGAACTACAGAATAAGGATCTATTGGTTTTTTCCAGACCAAAAGAGGGGGGAGGTTCTATCCAGACCTATGAGTTTAAATCCTATTGGTTCTATCCAGACCAAAAGGAGGGGGAGGTTCTATCCATACCTGTGAGTTTAAATCCTATTGGTTCTATCCAGACCAAAAGGAGGGGGAGGTTATATCCACACCTATGAGTTTAAATCCTATTGGTTCTATCCAGACCAAAAGAAGGGGGAGGTTTTATCCAGACCTGTGAGTTTAAATCCTATTGGTTCTATCCATACCAAAAGGAGGGGGAGGTTCTATCCGGACCTATGAGTTTAAATCCTATTGGTTCTATCCATACCAAAAGGAGGGGGAGGTTCTATCCAGACCTATGAGTTTAAATCCTATTGGTTCTATCCAGACCAAAAGGAGGGGGAGGTTCTATCCAGACCTATGAGTTTAAATCCTATTGGTTCTATCCAGACCAAAAGGAGGGGGAGTTTCTATCCACACCTGTGAGTTTAAATCCTATTGGTTCTATCCAGACCAAAAGGAGGGGGAGGTTCTATCTAGACCTATAAGTTTAAATCCTATTGGTTCTATCTAGACCAAAAGGAGGGGGAGGTTCTATCCAGACCTATTGTCGCTACTGCGAAAATCGGCGCCGGCTATGACAGAAGAGTCGCCACCGTGCGTTATTTATCCCACAAGAGGGAAAGGAAATGCTCAGAGTAAACCTAACGCAATGAGGGAAAGGAATGGTCATCGCAACAAAATCCTGGATTCGGGAGTCGGTTACGCGAGGGGAAGGTATTAGCACCCCTCACGTCCGTGGTACTCGACGGGATCCACGCTTGTTTTCTAACTAGGGTATGTTATTCTATCTAATCTACAAGTCTGGGCTAAAAAAGAAAAGGAACGACTCGGCAAAGTATCGCACTCTATGCCTACGTATTCCCGTCTGGAACGAGAAATCAGAGTCAACGTAGTTCGCCTAACTACGGGTTAAGGGGGAAGGTTGCTCGCCAAGATATCGCATCTTGTGCCTACGTACTTTCATACGACATGAAAGATCAGAGCAAACGTAGTTCGGGCTACGGAAGATACAAGTTTGTCTGACAGTTTTCTATATCTCCTTCTGAAAAGGGTTTTCCTGATTAAAGGTCCAAGAGGACAAAAACAGAGTTTGAATGTTTGTTTGAGTTTTTTTACGAAAGAACTGTTTTTTAGGATGTTTGCAATCTCAGTCGCACTAGAGACTATGACCCAGGAGTGAACGCTTCGTATGTCACCCAAAGGGTACCACACTAACATCCAGATTAATGGAGAGAGACCCTCCACCAACCTTTTCCCAGATAGCTTAAGGCTCGTAGCGCACGACTTCAATTAACCTGATTACTGTGTTTTTGAATTGATTTGAGATGAGAAGAGAAAGACACCTTAAAACTATGGTTGAAAGGGAATCTACCCTAATATTATCATGCATGGGTCAAAACATAATGTCTGTCATGATTCCCTCTTGCACAGAGGAAATCAGAAATCCTAGGGCAAACAACAAAAGAAAGCGAGCAATAAACAGTAAACAGTAAATAGTAAAAATGCATGTTATGCAACAGTACCAGTGAGGCAAGGGAGAAAACAACAGGCAAGAGGAGACAAGATCCACCTTAAACCTAGAGGTAATCAACACAAGCAAACAGACAAAACAACACAAGAAAAGAAACAGAGAAAGCAGCCTAAGCAACAACAATAGTCTTCAGCAGACAGCAACTTCAATACTGAACAGCAGCAGCTCTAAATAGCAAATCCTCTTGACAGCAAAGTTGACAGCAAACCCTCTTCTTCAAGCTAGCTTCTATCTTCAAGCTTCATCAAACATCAACTTCAAGCTCTAGCAAACACACTCCAAGCAGAGAATAATCACTAAGATCAAGGTTGCAATGTTGAGAACCAGATGAAAACCAAAGGAAATCATCAAGTACCAACATTGAAATGGAAAGGCATCCTCAAAATTCTACTCAACTTTGGGCATACCACACATCCCTCCAAAGGAGAGATGGAGTTTCCCTAGGAGGACTTTACATCATTGGATAGAATAGAAGCACACAATGCATTCTATGTTTGATGAAAGAATCAAAACTAGTTCCAATGGCTCTTCCTAAAACCCTAATTTCCTAAGCTCCTAAAACAACTCCTAAAAGAAAAGGAAACCTCAACTCCAAGCTCCAATCTTCAAACCATAGCAGCTACACCAAGTCCAGAAGACCTCTCAAAAAGGAATCCAAGCAAATCCAGCTCCAAAGTCACTAACAAGACCAAACAAGCAAAGGCACACAAAATAGAACACCACAAGCACAAGCAACTTGCAAAATACAACTAAAATAGGAAACAAAGTTGTAAAAATATAATAAAATTCCTAGGGGAACATACATGTCTAAAAAACCTAGGGTTAAAATATTAAAGCCTAATTCAACTTCTAAGTCACCTAAATGAATTCTAGATTGAAGGGTATCAAGGTGATCCACAAGTTTAGGAAGGCTCTAATCTCAACACCTAAAACAGAACCTAGAGTTGTTCTAAAACTCCAACAAATATTCTATAGGAACATGAATATCTACCCTAAAACATACTAAAACATCAAAGCCAAACTCATCACCAATTGGAAGAACAAAATTCAACAAAACAGATGATCAAATATGCAAAATTAAAAGAATTAAACAAAATGAGAAAAATCAAATTAAATTGAAAAATGCATGAAAATGCATTTTATTGATTTCAGAAAATTACAAATTCCCTCAAGGTCATGGAGATATTTTTGAAATAATTTTTGGATCAAAATTGAATTTATTGTGATTTTTTGAATTAATAAAGCATTTAAAATAAAACAAAATGAATAAAAGAAAATAAAACTCTGAAATAAAACGTGAGCCACAAGATGAGGAGACTGGTCCACTGATCCAAGCGCTGAGGGCATGCCACCTCATTAAATGAAACGCCTGCGTTTTGAATTAAAAATCTCACTTCTCAGATTAAAACACAACCATTGGATCTGGTGGAAAGTCTTTGGTCAAAGGCAGATCTAATGGCTATGGACTCATCTTCTCCAAAATTCAACCTGGCCTGAGTGAGACTCAGTGTGGTGGCCGGAGAAGACTCCGGTCGTCTTCTCCGGTGAGCAGGTGGTTGCAGGTGATCAAAAATCAACAACTCTTATATCAATCTCTCCAGAATTTCACCAGGACCTCAAATCTCCTACTCAAATTATCCAACTCTCCATAGATTTTAAAACACGAATCAAAGTTCAGAAATGTCATCCAAATCAAACATCACCAATTGCAAATCTAATAATACAGAAATGTTCCTCATGCTTCATAGTTCATCTTGATCTATCCAAATCATGTTATAGCCTTAAGATAAGATCAACTCGTGTCCAAACAAAAAATTCACTTCAACCTAAATTGTCACTAATTGCTCCAATTTCAATCCAGAAACGATCTATTCCTCTATTAGATCCTAACCACATGCATAATATGAACTACATCTCCCTAAATCAAGAGGAATTTTGAAGTTTACTAACATGATGTAGATCCACTAACAGAGGTAGCTAGAACTCGAATCAAGCTTCAAAACTCTCCAGAATCTTTCAAGGATGCAAGAGGATGATGCTTCAACCTTCAATTTGCTCTGAATCAGCCTGGAACTCAAAACACGATTTCACTCGCTTCTTGGAATTTTTCAACTGCAACTTCAGTGTTCTTCACGAAATGAATGCCAAAACCACTCTGAATTCAATGCAATCAATATATAGAATGTTTTCATGGGCTTTTGAAGTGTGTTTGAAGCCCAATCCATCAATTTGCAAATTATGATTTCGCTCTTGAAGTTGCACATGACAATCACGATTTTGCCATGGAAACTGTTCTAGAATCTTCCCTTTCAACTGCAAGTTGCCTTGTGAGTGTATTCAGACCAAAAGGAGTGCTTGAATTGCATTGGTAAGGTGTTTGGCTATGTGACTTGCAAATGAAGAAACCAAATGACAACTCATGAAACTTGGCCTAAACTTAAAATTCTGGCAATGCCAAAGTGCTTAGAATTCAATTTCCATTTAAAAAATGTGGTTACTTGACATGTTTTGGTCATATAACTCAAAATTGGCATTTTCCCTCATTAATCCATTTGAAAATTTCCCTTTTTGAAACCAATTCAAACCAAGTCTTTCTATGAGCTCAATCAATCCATCATGACCTCTTTCCTAGCCTAAAAACCTCATTTTTAACAACTTTCATGTTGAACAAAATTGCATTTGACAAGTGCAAGTTGGAGATTTTGGCCTATGATTGAAAATGACCTATAATCTCACTTTCCTAAAATACCCCTGACTTGTAAACCTCATAACTTGAGTTCTACAAATAAGATGGAAGAATTCTAGTACAATTTAAAAATCTAAGATCATGAGGAACAACTTTCATATTGGCCAAAAGTTCAGGTGAAACCTCCTTCTAGGTCAAACATAGCTTTGAAGTCAGATGATTTTCACAGACAAATTTTAGAGGCATCTGAGGACTTGTAACTTGTTTGGGTCATATCTTGAGTTCTTTAAATCCCCTTGAGGACTTATAGTACTCAAATTAAAGGTATTGAGATGCTCTACAAGTTTCATGTTGGCCAAAGATCCATTTGAAACATGTATCTTAACTTATGTGGTCATGAAGTTAGGCACTAAACAGGGGATTTTGCACTGAAACCCTAATTTAGCAACTTCCCACACTCTTGACTCTTCTTGATTTGATCTTGGCACAACACCACAAATGTCTTATCATATCATTTCATGAACTCCATGACCTAAAATTAGGCTTTTGATACTCTTCAATTGCACAATTGACCTAGGATTAACCCAGATGAAACCCTAATTGTTTGCACCTCAATTGTGGCTCTTGCAATTGACACAATGACTTGATTAAGCTCTCCCATGGCCCTCTAGGCATTCTATGAGCTCCATACACATCCTCTTCTCACATTCCAAACTTCACAACCCTCTGATGGTCTTCAGTTGATCCTCAAGTTACGAGAAGATTCATACTCAAACATCTAAATCCTTAGGCACTCAAACCATCTTCTAATGACTTTGACAACTTCTCAATCTTGAATGAGACCTCTTGCTAGGCTTCTCTTGAGAAGAATCACACTTGATCCCCTGCTATATGAATGATATCATGATATGCACATGATATAACTATGCAAATGTTAATGCAATGAAACATAAACCAGGTAAGAACAGGTTGAGCAAATTTTGGGGTGCAACAGCTGCCCCTATTCAAACAGCTTGGACCCGACTGGGTGAAGAGCGAACGGCCTTCAAATAATCGAGGTAGAAGACGGTTGAATACCAAGAAACTCGGAAATTTGCCAACCGCAGAAATACACAGCAAAAACTGCTTAGGGAACAACATCCGTTGTGCCGAACCTAGTTGTTACGGCAACAACTAATCAATCATCTGATAAAACTTTGGATTTCAACATTCTCCTCCTGTGTGACGCCACAGGCATCGAATTAACTTTGCAAGAAACATCTCCGTCCACAATCGGACTAAACTTCGTCAACACGAGGAAAGACTCCATCACCATGGGTACAATTCCGTTCATAACTAGAATAACGATCCCTGTCAATCACAAGTAATGACTCCACTAGGGACAATTCCGTCGATCACGGATAATAACTCCGTCCACACGGGTAACAATCACTGTCAACACAGGTAACACTTCCGCCAACACGGACAACAATCACTGTCAACACAGGTACAATCTTTGCCCATCACAGGTAACAATCTCTGTCAACACAGGGAAGAATTCCATCAACACAGACAACAATCACTGTCAACACAGGTACAATCTCTGTCCATCACAGGTAACAATCTATGTCAACACAGGCGTAACAATCACTGTCAACACAGGGAAGAATTCCGTCAACACGGACAACAATCACTGTCAACACAGGTACAATCTCTGTCCATCATAAGCATGATCCGTCAACGCGGATAACAATCACCGTCAGCACGGGTACGATTCCGTCAACACGGATAACAATCACCGTCAGCACGGGGAAACATCACTGTCAACACAGGTACAATTTCGTCAATACGGAGAACAAACTCTGTCCATCACAGGTAATAATTCGAAGAATACTTTGCTGGAGACTACGAGAAACTTAACCAAACAACTCTGTGGGGAAATCACTAGTAACAACTCCGGAAGTTTAAGGCATGAAATCTTCTAATGCTGACGTAACAGCAACCTGAAGAGATAAACTTAACCAAGCAACTCTATTAGGGGACGAACGTTATCATCACCTATCTCACGCTAAGAATCTTGAATATCTAGAGATCCTTCTGAGCAAGAATCCCACTCCTCTGCTAGGGGTAACACCTGAAAACAAAGAGGTAAACAACCTGGCTTATGTTTCAAAATGCGTATGTTTGACAATGGCGTAATGCTCCATACGGCATGCAAATATGATGATATATGCAAAATGCAAAGATGCCAAGAGGCACTTCAGCAAAATAAATGTTGAAGACAAGACCCAATCCGTTGGGGATAACCAGGTATCACAGACATATTCCAACAAAATAAATGCAGGAAAGGTGCAGCCAACTCCGCTGGGGATAATCATCCTGTTGGGGGAACATCTCACAAGCTTGAAATTACGAACTCTGATGGGGATGTTTATCCTGTCGGAGGAAAAACAACCTGCTGGGGAAAAGGAGAAACAATCCTGCGCGGGGATAATCCTTCTGAACCAATGACGACTTGGTTATACTCTGCGGGAGTTACCCATGCTGGGAATGGGTGTTAACATACTCACTGTTGGGAATGCACCTTCTGTTGGGGACATTCAAATCCACTGAGGATACTCTCTTGGCAACTTTCCTGGGGAATACTCTTCTGGGAAGGACCACCCACATCCAATAGGGATAAGTGCCATCTCAAATCTTCTGAGACAAGATGTGACTTCCGTCTGCTAAGGAATAATACCATCACTATGTCACAGGACTCTGGCTGGGGAACACAACTTCCCTGCCTGTTTGCTTCAAAGGTGAGAACCCTGCAAAACACAAACGAGACAAAACAAATCTATACAACAAGATCTATTTCGGTTAGTATCCGTGACGTTTGTTCAGTCAATTCGAAGTTTTAGCAATTATTGGCAAGGACCAGCAAGTTTATGCACATGCAAGTTCATCAAAAACATCGGCGTTTTTCACAAACTAAATAGCAAAGAACAAGCATCAAGTACTGAATAACATGCTTTATTGATAACGGCCCTGTAAATAGGCAAAATTTTATACATTGGATGCAACTCCTGAAAAGAGGAAGTTACGCACAAACAAAATACAAATATTACAGAAGCACAATGAAAATTTGTATACATGTCGGCAAAGTGGTACAAACGAACACCATGAGTTGATCCTCCTATGACTCGCCTAACTCTGACGCTTTCCCGATACTCGATCTTCGGAAGAGATTGTTTCGGATATACGACTCTCAGGTACTCCCAAACCACTAAGCAACGCAGTATCAAACTCGGACCGCAATCATTTGCTTTTTCAATTCCCTAATTTTTGCGTGAACCGCCCTTTGCGGGTTTTCAATTCACCAGGATACCCTTTTTTGCCGAAGTTGCCCTTTTCAGGTTTTCAACTTCGCGGGTGTACATTTTTCAATTTTATCCCTAACTTTTGCCCGAACCTTTTATTCCTTTTTTATGGTTCGCCGTGATGCCCCATTTTTGCCTGGAGTCTTTCTTTCCTGTCCAGCGGGTCTCTTTAAGCAAAGTATTTTTTAACTGCGTCCGAGTTCACAGGGGATGTAAAATCCTCACTATCCATGGTGGACAACAGTAAGGCTCCTCCAGAGAAAATCTTTCTAACAATGTATGGACCTTCATAGTTGGGAGTCCACTTGCCCCTGTGATCTGATTGTGGTGGGAGAATCTTTTTCAGCACAAGATCACCCGTCTGAAAGCTTCGAAGACACACCTTTTTGTCGTAAGCTTTCTTCATTTGTCTTTGATACAGCGGACCATATGCTAGAGAAACCAATCTCTTCTCATCCATTAAATTAAGCTGATTCAGTCTATCTTTCACCCATTCTGCCTCGTCTAGCTGGACATCACGCAAAACTATCAGAGAAGGAATCTCAACCTCCAATGGTAGGACAACCTCCATACCATATACCAGTGAAAAAGGAGTTGCCCCGGTTGATGTGCGTACCGTCGTACGATAAACGTGCAAAGCAAAAGGCAACATCTCATGCCAGTCCTTGTAGGTCACAACCATCTTCTGAACGATCTTCTTTATGTTTTTATTGGCCGCTTCAACAGCGCCATTCAGCTTGGACCGATAAGGAGAAGAGTTGTGATGTTCAATTTTGAAATTCTGACACAATTCCTTCATCATCTTATTATTCAAATTCGAACCGTTGTCAGTGATAATCCGCTCCGGGATTCCATATATGCAGATAATATCCTTCTTGATAAATCTGGCCACCACTTTCTTGGTAACATTAGCATATGACGCCGCTTCAACCGATTTGGTGAAGTAATCAATAGCTACCAAGATAAAACGATGTCCATTGGATGCCGTGGGCTCAATCTTTCCAATCACATCAATTCCCCACATGGAAAAAGGCCAAGGCGACGACATAATGTTCAGAGAGCTCGGAGGAACATGAATTTTTTCCGCATAAATCTGGCATTTATGACACTTCTTTGCAAATTTGAAACAATCTGTTTCCATTGTTATCCAGTAGTACCCTGCTCTTAATAGCTTTCTCGTTATTGCATGTCCGCCGGCATGCGTGCCAAATGTACCCTCATGGATTTCTTCCATTAGCAACTTAGCCTCTTCCTCGTCCACACATCGCAACAACACCAAGTCGTGGTTTCTTTTGTACAAAACCCCATCCGGATTCAGATAGAAATTTCCAGCAAATCTGCTAAGAGTCCTCTGATCACGACTGGATGCCCCAGCCGGATACTCTTGGTTCTTTAGGAAATTCTGGATATCATAATACCATAGTTTACCATCGAAAGCTTCCTCAATGGCGAATATGAAAGCGGGTCTATCAAGGCGAGAGATAACTATCCTGGGAGCCTCATTCTAGAAGTTAACCTTATACATCAAAGACAAAGTCGCGAGAGCGTCTGCCATCTGATTTTCCACTCGTGGTACATGGTGCAGTTCCACCTTGTTAAAGAAAGGTAACAACCTCCTTGCATAGTTCATATAAGGTATCAGATTGGGCTGACGAGTTTCCCACTCTCCCTTGATCTGATTCACAACTAAGGCAGAGTCTCTGTATACATCAAGATTATTAATTCTCAGGTCAATAGCTTCTTCGAGCCCCATAATGCACTCTTCATATTCGGCCTCATTGTTGGTAACTGGAAAGGTTAATCTAGCAGTGAATGGATGTGCGATTCATGGGGAGTAGTAATGATTGCCCCTATTCCACTTCCATATGAATTGACGGCACCGTCAAATATCAATTGCCATTTGGAACCCAGCTCTGGACCTTCATCCGGCAACGGCTCCTCACAGTCCTTCATTTTTAAGTACATGATATCCTCGTCAGGAAAATCAAAACTCATCGACTGGTAATCATCAATTGGCTGCTCAGCTAGGTATTTTGACAGAACACTACCTTTGATAGCCTTTTGAGAAACATACTGGATATCATATTCTGTCAATACCATCTGCCAACGGGCAATCCTTCCGGAAAGTGCTTGCTTTTCAAACACGTATTTGATCGGATCCATCTTTGAAATTAGCATGGTCGAATGGTTTAGCATGTATTGCCTCAAAAGTTTGGCAGCCTAGGCTAGTGCACAACACGTTTTTTCGAGCATTGAGTAACGGGACTCACAGTCTGTGAACTTTTTACTCAAGTAGTAAATTGCATGCTCTTTACGTCCAGTCTCGTCATGTTGACCGAGAACACAACCCATACTTTTCTCAAGAACCGTCAAATAAATAATCAATGGTCTCCCGGCTACTGGGGGTATCAATATTGGAGGTTCCTGCAAATATTCTTTTATTTTCTCAAACGGCCTTTGACAATCTTCATTCCAGGTCACAGCCTGATCTTTTTTCAATAACTTGAATAATGGCTCACACGTGGCCGTTAGATGAGATATGAACCGAGCAATGTAGTTCAATCTCCCTAAAAAGCCACAAACTTCTTTTTCTGTTTTCGGCGTTGGCATTTCTTGTATTGCTTTTATCTTAGCAGGATCAACCTCAATTCCTTTTTCGCTTACAATAAACCCCAATAGCTTACCAGATCTTACCCCGAAGGTGCACTTGTTAGGGTTCAGCCTCAGCCTGAATTTCCTAAGCCTCTTGAACAATTTCAGAAGATTGACCAGATGCTCTTCCTCTGTCTGGGATTTGGCAATCATATCGTCAACGTAGACTTCTATCTCTTTATGCATCATGTCATGAAAGAGTGTTGTCATAGCTCGCTGATATGTTGCCCCGGCGTTCTTCAAACCAAAGGGCATCACTTTGTAGGAGAACGTTCCCCACGGGGTAATAAAAATTGTTTTCTCCATATCATCCGGTGCCATCTTTATTTGATTATAGCCAGAAAAGCCGTCCATGAAGGAAAACACGGAGAATTGAGCGGTGTTGTCGACCAGCACATCAATATGAGGAAGTGGAAAGTCGTCTTTTGGGCTCGCCTTATTCAAATCTCGATAGTCCATGCACATACGCACCTTACCATCTTTCTTTGGTACAGGTACTATATTGGTGACCCATGAGGGATAAGTTGTAACAGCCAGAAAACCGGCGTCCCACTGTTTTTGAACTTCCTCCTTAATTTTCACAGCCATATCTGGTCGAGTTCTTCTGAGTTTTTGCTTAACCGGCGGACATTCCTCACGCAATGGCAGACGGTGAACCACCATATCAGTATCCAAACCAGGCATGTCTTCGTAAGACCAAGCAAAGATATCAATGTACTCTCGAAGCATCTCGATCAAACTTTGCTTGATATCACTTTGCAGTGCAGCCCCTATCTGGATATTCCTGACAACCTCTTCAGACCCCACATTGATAATTTCAATTTCCTCCTGATGAGGCAGAATGATTCTCTCTTCTTGTTTCAAAATTCGAGTCAGCTCTTCTAATAAGTCACTATCCTCAACAATCTCTTCTTCTGCTTGAAATATCGGGTGCTCGAAGTCGAAGCGAGTCATAGGAAGTTCATGATCGATGTCGTCTGAAATATGAATCCTGCAATGAGAATGGTTAAATGTTTCAAATAATGCAAACAAAGCACATAACCACGTTGCCATTTTATTGTTAAAACAAAAACAGGGAAAACAAGGATCATAAAATTTGTATGAGAAAAACGCATTTATTAATGATTAAACAAAGTACACACATAAGCAGGTAGCCCTAAAAACAGAATCACTATGCCCCGGGTAGGACACAGGATCATACAATAATTGAGAAAACAAATCATTACTGTTTTGTAGTCACTGGGACAAGTTCCTGGATAGACCAGTTGCACAGATTCTGTCCTGGCACGCCGGGCTTGATCCATGAGTCCATATCACAATCACTATCTCCGTCTTCAGCATCGGAAACAACATTAATTGTTTCATAACAGACCCCACCTGGAGTGATCACCACCGGTCCTTTGAACTTTGGCACGCCTGATGCGGAAGGTGACGATGTCGGGCGATACCCCAACCCAAACTTGTCCATCTTGACCGGAATTTCGAAGACTTGGCCCCATCCTTTGGTTGCTCTAGCCAGAACCACTGCCTGAGCGTCTTTATACGAAGACATGGCCACCTCTGGCCCTTTGCTAGGAACATGAGACTTGTCCTTGATCTGCAACCCCTCGAAGGCTTGGCATGGCATCTCATGGATCTCCCCATCCACTTCGACGTACTTGAATGACGAAAGATGACTAACTAGAATGTCCTCCTCTCCGCAAATAGTAACAACACTGTCACCGACCATGTATTTGAGCTTCTGATGCAGCGTGGACGTCACAGCCCCTGCAGAATGTATCCCTGGTCGCCCGAGTAAACAGCTGTAAGATGGATGTATATCAATGATGTAGAACACGGTGTCAAACACTTCCGGCCCAACCTGGAGTGACAACGTTATGGACCCAAACACCGACCTTATGGTCCCATCAAAAGCCCTAACGGCCAAATCACTTGGCGTGCATATGATTCCTCGAACATCTAGCTTCATCATAGCCTTCTTCGGTGTCGCTACTGCGAAAATCGGCGCCGGCTGAACAGAAGAGTCGCCACCGTGCGTTATTTATCCCACGGGAGGGAAAGGAAACGCTCAGAGTAAACCTCGCACAACACGGGAAAGGTATGGTCATCGCAACCAAAACCTGGATTCGGGAGTCGGTTACGCAAGGGGAAGGTATTAGCACCCCTCACGTCCGTCGTACTCGACGGGATCCACGCTTGTTTTCGGGTATGGATTGTTATTCTATCTACTCTAAAGGTCAGGGGTTAAAAAGAAAAGAGAATGAAAATAAAATGACTCGGCAAAGTATCGCACTTTATGCCTACGTATTCTCGTCTGGAACGAGAAATCAGAGTCAACGTAGTTCGCCTAGCTACGGGAAAGGAGGGGAAGGTTGCTCGCTAGGATATCGCATCCTATGCCTACGTACTTTCACACAGCATGAAAGATCAGAGAAAACGTAGTTCGGGCCACAGAAGACACAGGCTTGTCTTGGTTGATTTTATTCCTTCTGAAAAAGGTTTTCTGATTAACAGTCCCAGCGGACAAAAATGACGCTTTGATGAGTTCACATCCTTTTACGGAAGAAGTGTCTTTTATTGTGCTTGAAATCTTTATGGTGTTTTTCTGTTTGTTTTGAGGAAGAAGAGACAGAACTCTAACCTACGGTTGCGAAGGGAATCAAACTATCCTAATGTTATCATGCATGGGTTAAGACCTAGTGTCTATCATGCTCCTCTCTTGCACAGAGAGAAACAGAGATCCTACGGGATAGGCAGAAATAGAAACAAAACCAGATATATACAGTAAAACAGTAAAATGCATGGATGCAACAGTACAAGCGAGGCAAGGGAGTCCTACTCAACCTCGAACCTAGAAAACAATAGGCGAAAGTGAACAGGATTCACTTTCAACCCAACAGGGTAAACAGCAAACAATACAGTCCAGAAAACCAATCAATACATCAGAAATGAAATACAGCAATAAAACAAACAGCTTCAGCAGCTCTGAATCAACATCTGGCTCCAAGTAATCTCCAATCAGCTATGGGCTTCAACAAGCATCAATCTCCATCTTCATGATCTTCAGGTAAGGGCTTTGATCATCAGTCTTCTATCTGCAGTGGCTTTTCTTCAAGTTCAAACCTCCAGGATGAGGGATCAGTCACAAGAGTGAATTGGGTGTTAAGCACTCAGTTGACTACCAAAGGTGATGAACAGACTGCTTCTAACACAAAATACATTTTCTCTCAAGAGTTCTATCTCTTAGACACTATCACCAAGCCTTCCAAAGGAAGGGGGTGAGTGTCTTAGAGAGACTCTGAATCACAGAGAAGAATGGATGCAGACAAGGCAATCCATGTTTGAGAAACAAACTTTCTAATCTAGAGCTCTGCCTAGCTCCTAAACCCTAGTCTCCTCAGCAGCTGCTAGCAAGAACCTCCTCTTCAACTCTGGAAGTTGATCTTCAATCTCTGGATCTTCAATGGCTTTCATCTCCACAAGTCTTCAGCTCTCCCAAGTCCCCAGACAAACCCAATACCCAAACAATCAAGCAATAATCCCCAGCGGGCAAACCACACCAGTCAATCAGATATACAGTACATTAACAGCAGTAGGGGGAATCCTAACTTCTTCTAGGGGATCTAATAACTACCCATAGCCCCTATAGTCCCATAACTAAACTAGTCAAACCCTAAGTCCTAAGGGAAAAGAATCAAATCTCCTAAGTCATCACCTAAAACCCTAGTTTTATTCATGTTGTTCACACCTAAACTAAACACCTGAAATTAATTTCTAACAATGGGAATTAAATTGCATCTACAAGTTTGATGTCTAACCTAAACAACCTAAAAAGAATGGATGAAAAATATGAAAGTATCTAATAGAACAAAAATTAATAAAATCAAACATGAAGTGAAATCATTTAAAATGTTATTTATTTAGAAAATATGGGAAAAATATCAAATAAAAAATAAAATGCAATTTTTATTTTTTATAATTTTCTAGACATCTTAAAGAAAATAATGCAAAAAGAATGAATTAAAAATATGCAATTTTTGATTTATTATGAATTTTCAAAAATGAATGAAAATAAAAGGAAATTAAAAAAGAAAATAGAAAGAAATAAAGGGAGGGGGTGAGAATAGCAAGAAAATCAGGTTAAGCGCGTTGGGCTTATGAAACTGGGGGGTGTGGATAGCGCTCTGAGCCCAATCCCCCCAACTTAATGAAACGGTGCGTTTGGGATTTCAAAATTTCCCACCAAAACTCAGACTAAATGAGGGCCGTTCGATCCCTGGTCAAGTCAAATCTTCCCTCCAGATCCAAGGGCGCGTGGTTCATCTTCTTCCTCCCTTCGTCTAGGGTTTCAGTCCCCATTTCCATGCATGAGAATTCCACTCAATCTTTCTCCATGATTTCTTGATGAAAACAAAAAATTCCAAGCCCTAAAATACTCTATGAAACTCCAGTAATCCATGCCTAGTCTTAGTTTTCCCTAACTCTCATTACACACTCCAAACAGAGAGCACGAAATTCAGAACAAACCATGCTTGCCTGAGGTCAAAGTTGCCAGAACTCAAACCTAATGATCAACAGATATTCTACATGCTTGCCTCATTATTCTATGCCTCAACACATTGATTATAACTCAACATACAGCTTGTTATCGAAGCCAACAGAAATGGTAACCTGTTATTGATCTCCATGAATCTATCCCTAAACCTCAAGAATTGATCCTCTAGGGTTTCTAGACAACATTATCTTAGCCACATGATCTCTACCAGCCAGAATAGTGAGATTCGAAGAAATCTACATACCTTGCACTTGATGATGGTGATGGTAGCTAGACCTCAATTCAACCTTTGATACTTGCTGAAAACAATCTCCAATGGATGAATATGCTTCTGTTTGCAGTGATTTGTGCTGAAACCTTGTGAATCATGCTATTCCATCCTTCATGCAAGTTGGAGTGATGAAGTGGATAGGTATGATCCTTGATCAATTCAGCCACTTCTTGGTGTGAATCCTAGGGTTTGAATGATGATGATGATGATTCAATTCAAAGATGTGAGAATTTTGAGAGGTTTGTGAGAGTTTGAGTATCTTGTGGAAGAATAAGAAAATGGATGAAAATGGAGATTTTTGCCAAATGGGAGCACCAACCCTTGCATGATTCAGCTTGCATGAATATATAGGTTGCATTAGAACCTCCTAGAATATTGGAGAAATTTCCCTTTACACTTTCCCTTTCAATTTGGATTATGTTACTTTCAAATCAAGCAACCATGGATAACTCCCAAATTATGACCTAAACTCAAAATTCCACTTTAGCCAATGTTTTTAGAATGCCTTTTCCATTCAAAATGACCTATAATTTTGCATCATTTGGCCAAGATATGAAAAATACCATTTTTTAAGCCATTTTCCTTCATTAAATTCACCAATTTTGAAACCTTGTGCTATGGACATTTCCAATCTCTCATGGTCACCTTTCTAGACTCAAAATGTCATTTGGAGCAAGTTTGATGTTGTAAGTTTTTTCATTTGAGGCCTCCTTGTATGAGTTTTGGACATAGGTTAAAATGACCTATAATTCACAAATGACCAAAATACCCTTTGCTTGCCAAGACCATAAGTTGAGTTCCACACATCATATGAAGGCATACCATACCATTATAGAAAGCTAAGACAATGAGGAACAATTCTTATGTTGACCAGAAATTCATTTGAAATCTCCTTGAGGGGTAAAACTAGCTTGGAAGTCAAGTCACTTTCACAGACAAAATTTCAGATACCTCAGATGACCTGTAACTTGCAAGGACCATAACTTGAGTTCTATAAATCTCCTTGATGTCTTCTACCACTCAAATTAAAGGTCTTGAGATCCTCTACAAGTTTCATGTTGGCCAAGAATCTATTTGAAGCTTTAATTTTGACTTATCTTGCTTGGACATTTGACCTAACTAGGGGATTTTACACAGAAACCCTAATTTAGAAACTCCTCTTCTCCTTGATTTCTCTTGATTTCTTCTTAGCATGACAACATATCCTTGTTATCCATGTCAAATGATGAACCCCACATCTCTCCAATAGCCCTTAATGTCTTTCAATCAGTCAATTGACCTAGGGTTGACCCAGATGAAACCCTAGTCAACTGTCTTCAACTGCAATACTTGGGATCATACCAAAAACTTGTTTACTTCTCCAAATGACTTTCTAAGCCCTCTCATAATGTCTAAATGCTCTCCATGCCTTCCATTCACAGCTCACAACCCCCTGGTTGACCCTCAGGTACCCTCAGATAGGAGATAGACTGCTCTCAAATTCTTTTCTGATGACTTGAATGAGATGGAATTAGGATAATAACCTCTTGATAGGCCTCTAGAGATGAGAATAATGATTGGTCCCCTGTTGAATGACTTGCTATGCTTATGCTATGCAGATGGTTAGGC
This sequence comes from Lathyrus sativus, assembly GCA_963859935.3. Taxonomy (NCBI): domain Eukaryota; kingdom Viridiplantae; phylum Streptophyta; class Magnoliopsida; order Fabales; family Fabaceae; genus Lathyrus; species Lathyrus sativus. The sequence goes on from OZ012739.1 coordinate 360,355,903, forward strand.
TATGTACATGACTCTATATGCAAATGCTAATGATGTTGAAACATAAACCAAGTGAATAAGGTTGAGCAAATTTTAGGGTGCAACAGCTGCCCCTATTCAAGCGACTTGGACCCGATTGGGTGAAGAGCGAACGGCCTTCAAACATTCGAGGTACGAGACGGTTGAATACTAAGAAACCCGGAAATTTGCCAACCGCAGAAATAAACTGCACCCCTGTTTGGGTAACGACATCCACTGCCTGGATCTGACTGTTTGCAGCCGCTCACTGATCTCGTAACGACCACGCTGGGGATAACAGATTGCTTACTTGTCCACCTTAGGACTCTGTCTGTCATCAATACGAAGAAATCTCCACTAGAACCTGTCCACGTTAGGACTCCACTTGCTGTTAACCCAGAAAAATCTCGGCAACTCCGCTGGGGGATATTCCAATAAATCGTCCACGTTAGGAATAGACTCTTCCACGTTAGGCATAACACCATCCACGTAAGGAATCATCTCTTCTGCATCTGTCCACGTCAGGACTAAACTTTCCATCTTTCCACGTCAGGATGCAATCTTCTTTTTCCACGTAAGGAGAACCGTATCAATCTGTCCACGTAAGGACTCCAGTACAACTCGATATGTCTGCGTTAGGACTCCAATCTTTCCGCGTAAGGAATACAACTTTGGTTCTGAACCTGTCCACGTTAGGACTCACCTTTCCACGTAAGGAGTACATCATTTTTCCACTTCAGGAATCAACTTTTCTTGAATCCGTCCACGTAAGGACCCCAATCTCTCCACGTAAGGAAACCAACTCTCCCCGATTTGTCCGCGTCATGACTACATTTTTCCACGTAAGGAATGCCATCTTAATCTGTCCACGTAAGGACTCCGCTCTTTCCACGTAAGGAATCCTCCTCCTATGTGTCCGCGTAAGGACTCAATCTTTTCCACGTAAGGAACGCGATCTCCTTTCCCCATAAGGAACCATTTTTCTGATTTGTCCACGTAAGGACTCCCATCTTTCCACGTAAGGACCTGAAGTTTCTCTTTCTCTTCCACGTCAGGAATCAATCTTGATATGTCCGCGTGAGGACTCAATCTTTCCACGTAAGGAAACCCATTCTTTTCCACGTAAGGAATCTCATCTTTCCACGTTAGGAATAAACTCGTCTTTCCACGTAAGGAATCTCCATCTTTTTCCATGTAAGGAATAGACTTGTCCACGTCAGGACCCCTCTTTCGTCTTGATTTGTCCACGTCAGGACTCAGGCATCCTCGACCTGATGAGGAAATAAGACTTGTCCACGTCCGGACTCACACCTTTGTCTGATCTGTCCACGTCAGGACCCATGCCACCACGAAAAAGGGTAACTGCTGAGAGGAACTGGTCCCCGTCAGGACACCACCACAAAGAGAAATCACTTTTGTCAACGTTGTTGCACCCTAAAATTTGCTCAATCTTATTCCTTGGATTTATGTTTCAATATCATTAGCATTTGCATGTAGAGTCATGTACATGGACTAACCATCTGCATAGCATAAGCATAGCAAGTCATTCAACAGGGGACCAATCATTACTTTCATCTCTAGAGGCCTAGCAAGAGGTTATCATCATAATTCAATCTCATTCAAGTCATCAGGAAAGAATTTGAAAGCAAAGAGTTCAGCAGATCAAGCCTTGAGTCCATCTCCTAGCTGAGGGTGTTTGAGGATCAATAAGAGGGTTATGAGCTATGAAATGAAGACATGGAGGGGATCTAGACACCTTGAGAGACTTATAAAGTCATTTGGAGAAGAAAACAAGTTATTGATGAAGGCACAAGAGCTATAGTTGAAGACAGTCAACTAGGGTTCCATTTGGGTCAACCCTAGGTCAACCCTAGGTCAATTGACTGACTTAAGAGGGCATTCAAGTCTATTGGAGAGATGTGGGGATCATTATTTGATATATAAAGAAGGATATGGAGATATGACAAGGAGAATTCAAGAGAAGAGGAGTTACTAAATTAGGGTTTCTCTGTAAAATCCCCTAGTTTAGGTCAAATTTCCAAGCAAGATAAGTCAAAATGCTAGCTTCAAATGGCTTCTTGGCCAACATGAAACTTGTAGAGGATCTCAAGACCTTTAATTTGAGTGGTGGAAGACCTCAAGGAGATTTATAGAACTCAAGTTATGGTCCTTGCAAGTTACAGGTCATCTGGGGTGTCTGAATTTTTGTCTGTGAAAGTGACTTGACTTCCAAGCTAGTTTTGCCCCTCAAGGAGATTTCAAATGAATTATTGGTCAACATAAGAATTGTTCCTCATTGTCTTAGCTTTCTAGAATGGTATGGTATGCCTTCATATGATGTGGAGAACTCAACTTATGGTCTTGACAAGCAAAGGGTATTTTGGGCATTTGTGAATTACAGGTCATTTTAACCTATACCCAAAACTCATACAAGGAGGCCTCAAATGGAAAAACTTACAACATCAAACTTGCTCCAAATGGGATTTTAAGTCAAGAAAGAAGACCATGTAAGTTTGGAAATGCTTGTAACTCATGCTTGTAGAAATGACCTAAAAAAGGCATAAATTTAATACATGAAATGTCCATTTTTGGGAATTTTATACTACATGATCAAAATGGGGCAAGTGACATATCATTTTGACTAGAAAACATATTTTGTGATCATTGGCATTATTAGATTTTGGATTTGAGGTCATAATTTGGGACTTGCCATGGATTGCTTATAATTCAAGTTACATATCCAATTCACATAAGGGATTAATACACAAGCTTGCAAGGCTTTTCAACATGTTCAAAATACCATTTGGGGAGATTTTCAATTAATAATCATGGGCTGTAACAAGGAGAACTTGGAATGAACTATGCATAGCATGAAATGAAAAAGTCATGACATGAGAAACTCAATTTCTCATAAGAAGAGTCCAGTTGGTTCTAGATGATTCTAACATCATCTATATATGGATTGGAGTGTGCTCAGATGCAAGGGTTAGAGAGAATTGCTGCAGAAAGAGAGATTGAAATCCAAGTTCCTCCATAGCAAGTCATTCTCCAATTTCTCATTTCTTCTCCATTCTGTTCAATTTCTTGATCTGGTTCAGTTCTATCATCATCATTGAAGGTGTGGCAATCAAAATCAGAGGGAATTCAAGGCCAAATCGTGTTCTGTACCTTGAGTTTGGCAGCTTGCAGCTTCAGATCCATTTCCAAGATTCAGAGCTTTTCAACCTTCCTTTTTGCATACAGAAGCTAGAAGATGGATCACTGAATGATTCTGGAGGAATTCAGGCATTGATTTGAAGAATTCTACCATCTGTGCATCTCATTTCACCAGGTTTGTAAATTTCTTCGTGCACCTTAATCTAAGTAGAATTGATTAGAATTAGTAGGTTAGAACGGTTAGAAATCATTAGGGGAAGCTTTCTGGAAAGTTAGAGATGATTTGGTGATGATTTTGTTAGAGGTACCATTTCTGTGTGGACCAAGAACTCCCTCGATATTGAATGATAATCTTAGTTCTTTAGGGGGAAATGATCTAGGTGAAGAGAGGAACATGCCTGTGCCTTTAATTTTGAAGATAGTGAGAATCAGTTCTTGATCTTTTCTTGGAGGTAGCTATCGGATTTAGGGTTAGAGGAGATTTCAGTTAGTTGTGACACCATGGTTGGATTCCTGGTAAGTTTTGGAGCGGATTTGATTTTTATATGTTGACGTTTCATGGAGAATCGAGGGAGTTAGGGTTTGAAGCAGGTGGAGTGTTCATCCATGGAGTTCCCTCCAAGCCCTGAACCAAGGAGGAAGATGATATTTTCACCCTCAGATCACCTTTTGACCAGTTGACTGACTTTGGATCCAACGGCTGATGTTTAAACTTCGTTTGTGAGGGAAAGCTGAGCTAAGACCAAACGCGGCGTTTCACTAATTGGGGGGTTGGGCTCAGAGCGCTATCCACACCCCCCATGTTATCAGGCCCAATTCTTTGAACGTGCTTTTCTGCTTTTCTCACCCCCTCCTTCATTTCATTTCTTTTTATTTTCTTATTTCATTTCATTATTTTACCAATCTTCTAAAATTCATAATAAATTCATAAAAAATGCATTTTAATCCATTCTTTTTACCATATTTTCATTAAAATGTCTAGAATATTATAGGAAAATAAAATTTCATTTTTAGTTTTATTTCATATTTTTTTCATATTTTCTAAATAAATAGCATATTAAATAGATCCATTTCATGCATCATTTTTATGATTTTTGTTCTCTCACATGCTTTAATATTTTTTGATCATTCTTTTCATATTGTTTAGATGAGATGTTAAGCTTGTAGAAATATTTTAGTTCCCATTTTTAGGAGTTAGTTTTAGGTGATTAATAAATGCTTGAATATCATGATCAAAACTAGGGTTTTAGGTGACAACTTAGGAAGTTCAATTTTCTCCCTTAGGACTTAGGGTTTGAATAGATTAGTTATGGGACTATATGGGCTATGGGTAGCTATTAGATCCCTTAGAAAAATTAGGACTCCCCTACTGATATTATTACTGTCTGTATATCTGCTGTCTGGTGTGGTGTGCCCTCTAGGGATTGTTGATTGTTTGATTGGGTATTGGGTTTGTCTGGGGCCCTGGGGAAGCTGAAGATTTGTGGAGATGAAGCTATTGGAGATTCAAGGACTGAAGATCAACTGTCAGAGTTGAGGATGAGTTTCTTGCTATCAGTTGCTGAGGAGACTAGGGTTTAGGAGCTAGGCAGAGCTCTAGATTAGAATGATTGTTTCTCAAACATGGATTGCCTTGTCTGCATCCATTCTTCTCTGTGATTCAGAGTCTCTCTAAGAAACTCACCCCCTTCCTTTGGAAGGCTTGGTGATAGTGTCTAAGAGATAGAACTCTTGAGAGAAAATGTCTTTTGTGTTAGAAGCAGTCTGTTCACCACCTTTGGTAGTCAACTGATTGCTTAACACCCAATTCACTCTTGTGACTGATCCCTCATCCTGGAGGTTTGAACTTGAAGAAAAGCCATTGCAGATAGAAGACTGATGATCAAAACCCTTACCTGAAGATCATGAAGATGGAGATTGATGCTTGTTGAAGCCCATAGCTGATTGGAGATTACTTGGAGCCAGATGTTGATTCAGAGCTGCTGAAGCTGTTTGTTTTATTGTTGTATTTCATTGCTGATGTATTGATTGGTTCCCTGACTGTATTGTTTGCTGTTTACCCTGCTGGGTTGAAAGTGAAGTCGGTTCACTTTTGCCTATTGTTTTCTAGGTTCGAGGTTGAGTGGGACTCCCTTGCCTCGCTTGTACTGTTGCATCCATGCATTTTACTGCTTTACTGTATATATCTGGTATTGTTTCTGTTTCTGCCTATCCCTTAGGATCTCTGTTTCTCTCTGTGCAAGAGAGGAGCATGATAGACACTAGGTCTCAACCCATGCATGATAACATTAGGATAGTTTGTTTCCCTTCGCAACCGTAGGTTAGAGTTCTGTCTCTTTCTTTCTCAAAACAAACAGAAAAACACAATAAAGATTTCAAACACAATAAAAGACACTTCTTTCGTAAAAGAAGGTGAACTCATCAAAGCGTCATTTTTGTCCGCCGGGACTGTTAATCAAGAAAACCTTTTTCAGAAGGAATAAAATCAATCAAGACAGACTTGTGTCGTACGTAGCCCGAACTACGTTTGCTCTGATCTTCCATGCTGTGTGGAAGTACGTAGGCATAGGATGCGATATCCTAGCGAGCAACCTTCCCCTCCTTTCCCGTAGGTAGGCGAACTACGTTGACTCTGATTTCTCGTTCCAGGCGGGAATACGTAGGCATAAAGTGCGATACTTTGCCGAGTCATTTTTATTTTCATTTTATTTTCTTTTTAACCCTTGACCTATAGTTTAGATAGAATAACAATCCATACCCGAAAACAAGCGTGGATCCCGTCGAGTACGACGGACGTGAGGGGTGCTAATACCTTCCCCTTGCGTAACCGACTCCCGAATCCAGGTTTTGGTTGCGACGACCATACCTTTCCCGTGTTGTGCGAGGTTTACTCTGAGCGTTTCCTTTCCCTCCCGTGGGATAAATAACGCACGGTGGCGACTCTTCTGTTCAGCCGGCGCCGATTTTCGCAGTAGCGACAGCTGGCGACTCTGCTGGGGATCCAACGTCCCCTGGCTGCTAAGGACTGCGATAGTTCTTATGCATTTGGGATCCAACGTCCCTTGAGAGAGTCAATCCTAACGCTTGTTTTCCTGTCGAGGATTTTGTATGGAGTTATTTTATATTTCTAACCTTGTATTTTCAGCTTTATGTATTGATTATTATTGCTGTATTTGGGGCGTGACGGGTGTTCTGATATTGAGAGATAAGCCGGACCTGGGCTTGAGTGCACCTAGAATTAGAGTAGAAATTAGTGGGCGCCCGCTTGCTTTGCTTGCTTTGGTGTCCCATGAAATCTACACTCAGACGAGGTTCCTCTGGTTGGCCTCCTGCCCCTTCCTTTGGTTGGCGTGGGTTGCTGGTTAGTTGGATTGTCGACTCTGGGGACCGATCATTTGGAAGTTGGCTGAGTGAGGCCTCTTCAGGATTTGATGATGCCACTCCTTCTGGGAATCGTATCATCAACCCTGAAAGTCTGTGACGCCGACGACCGCATAGGATGCCGTACCTTGTGCCAGTTATAGGGCCATCTACCTGTGAGGGGATTCAGGGTTATGCAGGTAACTAGACCTCCAGATTACCGGTTATTTCCTGATCAGAGATCCTAGTTATTTATGGAGAGGTTTGAGGTCTGTCAGAGACCATTTGGAGATGTGTTATGAGGTCTGTCAGAGACCATTTGGAGATGTGTTATGAGGTCTGTCAGAGACCATTTAGAGATGTGCTACGAGGTCTGTCAGAGACCAATTATGGATGTGATCTGAGGTCTATCAGAGACCAGTTGGAGTTATGGTTTGAGGTCTGTCAGAGACCAGTGTTGGAGTTTTATTTTAGGTCTATCTGAGACCAGGGTTTGATGACTTCTGGACGGTCTATCTGAGACCTTTCTTGATTGGGTTTAGGCTATGCAGTTGCAGCTTTGGTCCCTGTTGAATGTTACTTGCATTGCATCCTTGCATATCCATTATCATTTGCATTTCACTAATGTGTGTCTGTGCTGCAGGTGCATTTGCATTTCCCTAGTTCTAGTGCCCAGACTTCTGAGGTTTGATCATGACTAGCCTACGGAGAACGGTTGCTTACAAATTGCCTACGCCTGATATTGTTCCTTTACTGGGGTTGATCTCTCTTGCTGATGAGGGTGTTCGTAGGAGTTTCCGGATGAGTTATGGTAGATTATTGAGATTGGTGTGCAAACCTACAGAGGTAGAGTTAGATGGGTTGTATGCTTTGATGCAATTCTACGACCCTGCTTTGAGGTGCTTCACGTTCTCTGACTTTATTATGGGACCAACTCTGGAGGAATACGCTGAGTATGTTGAGCTGCCTGTGCAGAACCAGGTTCCATTCATTCATTATGATGCCAAACCTAAGCCGGAGGAATTGGCCAAAGCCTTGCATGTGGATGCTTCTGAACTTGTGACTACTGTTTCCCGTGGAGTTCCAGGCTTCTCATTTCAGTTCTTAGTTGGTAAAGCCCAAGAGTACGCCAAGAATGGGTGCTGGGTTGCTTTCAATGCTGTGTTGGCTTTGTGCATCTATGGCATAGTTTTATTCCCCAATATACCGGATTTTGTGGACTTCGATGCTTTCTACTTGTTTGCCGCTGGTAATCCTGTACCTACCTTACTCGGAGATCTCTACCATTCACTGCATTACAAGAATGAGAAGGGAAGAGGGAAGAATGTTCATCTGTGTGTGCCCTTGTTGAGTATGTGGTTTGAGAGTCATCTTCCTAAGAGAGGATCTGCTGCAGAGACTACAGTTCCAGTTGGTTGGCCGGAGCGTTTGATGAGGTTATCGTCGGAAGATATGGAGTGGTTTGATAGAGATCTGTTGGGATCTGAGCTCATCTTTAGCTGTTCGGGGTACCCTAATGTGCCATTGATAGGAAGGAAAGGGTGTATCAATTACAACCCTTCTCTATTCATTCGCCAGTTCGGATATGCGCTGAAGGATCCACCTCAGGAGGAGGAAGTGCAGGAATCTCTGTACTTCACCGGTGACGTGAAGGGGGAGTTATTAGCCAAGTTGCGACATGCTTGGACGCGTATTAACCGCAAAGGGAAGCCGTTGTTAGGAAAGAATGACTGTCAGGCCTATGCACCTTATAGAGTTTGGATTCAGGGGAGGGCTAGTCAGTTGAAGATGCCATTTCCAGATGCACCAATCTTTGATCCTACTCCGGTAGAAGAGCCGACTACTGTTTCTAGGGAAGTCTATGAACAGGTTGTGAAGGAGAAAGAAGCCCTGATGAAGATTAACGAAGGGTTAGAGCAAGAGTTAGCCCACGCACGCAGTGAGAAAAACAAGGCCGTGTATGCTTTCCAACAACAGATTGAGCTGGTAAACAGGTTAGGAGCTGAGTTGACCGAGGAAAAGAAAAAGCGCGAACGTCTGGGGCAAGAGTTCAGAAGTTCCCATGACATGCTGGAAGCCAAAAAGAAAGCGCTCGACGCGGCACACCGAGAGATATCTTCTTGCAATAAGACTTGGAATGCTACACTCACTAACAACAAGAAGAGGGAAGATAAGCTGAAGCAGCAAATTTCCGACCTCGAGGAGAAGTTGAAGTCTAGCATCAAGAGGTGTGAGGAAGAAGTGATGAACCGGTATAGTGTCCAGCATGCACTGAACAAGGCAATCAAATCCAGAGATGAAGCGGTCTCTCAGAAGCGAAAGCTAGAAGATTGCTTCGGAGAAGCAACATGGGAAGAAACTGCTGAAGACGTACGCCGTGTCCTTAAGAAGAGAAACCAGCTTGTTGAAGGGCTGCTTGATCGACCAAGCCATCCGGAGACCAAGAAGTTGATAGAGGAGTACCAGACTTTTGGGAGGATCTGATCATTCCATTATTTGTATGCTTTATTTGCATAAGTTGCTGACCATCACCAGGATTGTTGGTTGAGGTCATGCCATCTTTGTACTCTCAGTGATATTGTACCCTGGGCTTATTGATTCTCTCTGCTATATATGAGGCTTTCTATGATTCAGCTCCGGTATTCTTATTGTCAGCACTGTCACTGCACCGGCACCTTCGCACTAGAACTGGGGGAATGAACTTCCCTAATGCACAGACACATTGCATTGCATTCATATTCATCTTGCATAACAGGTAATCTTTGAATGGTGTCTTATCTCCTGTTTTGATTCAGGTACTTAACAGGATTCCAGATCAACATCCGCACCGCTATTCTACACGATCCAACTGTCGGAAAGTCATGGACCAGATTCAGAACGAGATGCAGGATGTACGCGAGAAGCTCGCCCTCTTCATGCAAACCATGGAGGCTATAGCAAAAGGGCAGGAGAACTTGCAGGCCATGGTCCAGCCTCTGTTGGCTCGCAACGCAGGTCATGGTAACGAAGATCATCAGTCTGTCCGGGTTGATACTGCTCATGGAGATGGCACTCCAACGCCAGTGGCTCCGCCTGTCGTCAATGTGAATGCTGCTAACGTCAACCACGCTACCACTGCTGTAAATGGTAACGTCGGAGCTGGAAATGAAACTGCTGTCCACAACGCTGGGCTGGGTGATGTCAATGTGGGAGATAATCTCGGAGGCAATGGCTTTGTCAACGCTGGGTTCGGATTTAACGATCAGGGATTCGACAACACTGGCAAGTATGGCTTTAATGCTCAAGGCTTTGGGCAAGATGGTTATGGTATGGTCAATCAGGGCTATGGAGGTTTTGGAAACGGAAACGGTGCTGGTTTTATGGCTGGTGGTCCTGCTGGAGGTGTTCAAGGGTATGGCAATAGAGGCCGAGTTCCGGGAATGAATCAGGTCAGAGCTGGACGTAATAATGCGTATGATGGATACGGGGCTGGAAACGGTATGTGGCAAGAGGATCAGCAGGAGGACGCCTTCTCTGGAGGAGGCTTTGAAGGGCCGATGGATGATTCTCAAAAGATTAGAATGCTGGAAGAGCAAATGAAGGGAGTCCTAAACCAGAGTGCTGTGGGTCTGGACATGGCAACAATGGGCTTGGTACCTGGGCTGAGGGTGCCGATCAAGTTCAAAGCGCCTGCGTTCGATAAGTACAAAGGAGATACATGTCCGAAAGTGCATGTACGAGCTTATTACAGAAAGATGTCAGCATACTCCACTGACGAAAGAATGCTCATGCATTTCTTTCAGGATAGTCTATCGGGTCCTTCCTTAGAGTGGTACATGGGGTTGGAGCCCACTGATATTAAGACTTGGAAGCAATTAGCAGAGGCGTTCGTAGCCCATTACAAATATAACAGCGATCTGGCACCCAATCGGGTCCAGTTGGCCGGGCTTTCGCAGAAGAAGGGGGAGAGTTTTAAAGAATACGCGCAAAGGTGGCGCGATATGGCTGCCAGGGTCCGTCCTCCTGTGGAAGATAAAGAAATGAACGATATGTTTGTTGGTACATTCACCGGGCTGTTTCATGATATGTTGTTTCATACGTCTTTGGCTAGTTTTTCAGACCTGATCTTGATGGGGGAAAAGATTGAGCGGAACATTAAGCAAGGAAAGTTCCAAGTTGACGAGTCAGCTGCATCTGGCAGTAATAGGAAAGCTTATGGTGGGCGCCGTCAGGGCGAAGCTAGTGCGGTATTTGGAGGCCGAGGCCGAGGCCGAGGCAGGGGAAGAAATCAATATCGTCAGCAGCAGCAAGTGTCGAGTGTCACTATTCCTTATCAGCAACAACCAATCCAGCAACAACAACCGGTTCAGCAGCAGCCAATGCCACAGCAGCAGCAGCCTCAGCAGGGGGCACAGCAAGCTCAGAGAAGATTCCAGGGTAATAAGCCGAGAAGGGTGTTCGAGAAGCCTCCCTCTAACTATGCTGATTTATTGCAGACCTTGTTGGGATTGAATCTGGTGGAGAAGAGAACCTTGGCACCGATAACGGGAACTCCCCCGTTCGGCTATGATGCAAATAGGCGCTGCGAGTTTCATTCTGGGGCCCCGGGCCATGATATAGAAGGTTGTCATGCTTTTAAGCATGTTGTGCAGGATCTCTTGGACAACAAGTCTATCAACTTCGGAACGACCGGTGCGAATATAGTCCAGAAACCCATGCCTAATCATGGGGCGAATGCCGTGCTGACTGAGGAAGGTCTGAATCTGATTATGAATGTTGAGGATTTGAAGACGCCGCTGAGCGAAATAAAAAGCCGACTGTTGCAAGGAGGTGTTTACCCGGGTTGTAATGAGTACTGCTTAGATTGTTGGGCCCTGTCTGGGGGGTGTGAGGATCTGAAGAAAGGCATTCAGGCCTTGATTGATGAAGGTGTATTGCAGTTTGATAGAACAGCAACTGATGAGCCGGCAGGGGCAGTAGTGGATAATCGGAGTGATGTTGCCACAGTGACAATTCCTAGGAAGACGATCACTATTTCAGCACCAGCTCAGCGACCACCGATTACTATAACTAAAGCCGGGCCAATCCCGTATGAGAGCACGAAAGCGGTCCCATGGTCATATGGGCTAGAGGTGTATTGTGACGGGATTAAAATCGATGTTAACAAGCAGTCAGCGGAGGTTGTGGATAACGTTGTGGGCTCAGGAGGCATGACAAGGAGCGGCAGGATCTTTATATCTCCTGAAGTGGAAGCCGAAAGGATAGCGAAAGGAAAAGGGAAAGCGGTGGAGAATGTTCCGGTTCAAGTGAATGAAAAAGAAGCAGCATCTAAGGATGTCGAAGAATTCATGCGCTTAATTCGGAAAAGCGATTATAAAATTGTGGAGCATCTGCAGCAAACGCCATCCAAAATATCTATTCTGTCATTGCTGTTATGTTCGGAGGCTCACCGAAACGCTTTGCTGAAAGTCCTGGACACTTCTTTTGTACCACAGGATGTCTCCGTGAACCAGCTAGAAGGAGTATTGGCACACGTAAATGCAGGCCACAGTCTGGGCTTTACTGATTTCGATTTGACTCCGAAAGGAAGGGATCATAATATGGCATTACATGTATCTGTTGAGTGCAGAGGGTCGACAATGTCGCACGTATTGGTTGACACCGGGTCGTCTTTGAATGTGCTGCCTAAGAAGGCTATGATGAAGCTGGATGTTCGAGGGATTTTGTGTACACCAAGTGATTTGGTGGTCAGAGCGTTTGACGGCACGCGGAGAACAGTCTTCGGATCAATTACATTGCCTCTGCAAGTAGGGCCGGAAGTGTTTGCGACGGAGTTTTATATCATGGATATACAGCCTGCGTACAGCTGTTTGCTGGGAAGACCTTGGATTCACGGGGCAGGGGCAGTCACGTCTACCCTGCATCAGAAGCTAAAGTATATGGTCGGAGACAGTGTAGTCACCGTGTGCGGAGAAGAAGACATCCTGGTCAGCCATCTTTCTTCGTTTAAATATGTGGAAGTCGACGGGGAGATCCACGAGACGCCATGCCAAGCATTCGAAGGTTTGCGCATAAAGGACAAGAGTCCCGGGCCAAGCAAAGTGCCAGAGATAGCTGTTTCTTCGTATAAAGAGGCTCAAGCGCTAGTAAAAGCAGGAGAAGCCAAAGGCTGGGGCAAAGTATTGGACATTCCGGTGAAAATGGACCGGTTCGGACTGGGGTACCGACCGTCGTCATCAACTCCTTCCGTGGGGGCCCCTCATTTCAGAAAGTCAATCACCATCTCTGCCAGTGGAGTATGCCATGAATCTGTCAATGCTGCTTCAGAGTCCGACGAAGGGGACAGCGACTGTGATATGGATGCCTGGATTCAGCCAAGCACGCCAGGACAAGGACTGTGCAACTGGTCCATTCAGGAGCTTGTTCCTGTGACCTTTAAACAGTAATGCTTTGCTTTATTAATTGTTGAATAATCTGATGTCTTGCCCGGGGCATCAGGATTTGCTTAGGGCTGTGTTGTTATAAACATTGCTTTGTTAATCATTAAATAAATGGCGTTTTTTTTCATGTGTAGATACTGTAATCCTTGTTTTTCTTGTTTTGTATTTTTTCAATAAAATGGCAATGTGGTTATCCGCTTTATATGCATTTTGAAGCACTTAACCCTTCCTTTTGCAGGATAACATTTTCAGATGACATCCTTGAACCACCTATGACTCGTCCCGACTTCGAGCACCCGGTATTCCAGACTGAAGAAGAGGTTGTCGAAGATAGCGACGTTCCTGAAGAACTGTCTTGGTTGGTGAAGCAAGAGGAAAGAGCCATTCTGCCTCACGACGAGGTTATCGAGATTATCAATTTGGGGTCGGAAGGGGTTGAGAAGAATATTCGTATCGGAGCCGCACTGCAGAGCGATATCAAGCGAAAACTGGTCGAAATGCTCCGAGAGTATAATGATGTATTCGCTTGGTCGTATCAAGATATGCCAGGGCTCGATACTGATATGGTTGTGCATCGTCTGCCACTGAAAGAAGACTGCCCGCCCGTCAAACAAAAACTTCGCAGAACTCGCCCAGATATGGCAATGAAGATCAAAGAGGAGGTTCAGAAACAGTGGGACGCTGGGTTCCTGGCTGTGACGAAGTATCCCTCATGGGTTGCTAACATCGTACCAGTGCCAAAGAAAGATGGCAAGGTTCGAATGTGCGTGGATTATAGAGATTTGAATAAAGCAAGCCCAAAAGACGATTTTCCACTTCCTCATATTGACGTGTTAGTTGATAATACTGCTCAATACTCTGTATTCTCCTTCATGGATGGCTTTTCAGGCTATAATCAGATTAAAATGGCGCCAGAGGATATGGAGAAAACTACTTTCATAACGCCTTGGGGAACATTTTGTTACAAAGTGATGCCCTTTGGTTTGAAAAATGCTGGGGCAACGTATCAGCGTGCGATGACAACTCTCTTTCATGACATGATGCATAAAGAGATCGAAGTTTATGTTGACGATATGATTGCTAAGTCCCAGACAGAGGAAGAGCATTTGGTGAATCTGTTGAAGTTGTTTAAAAGGCTTAGGAAGTTCAGGCTGAGGCTGAACCCTAACAAATGCACCTTCGGGGTGAGATCGGGTAAGCTCCTGGGGTTCATAGTAAGCGAAAGAGGAATAGAGGTCGATCCTGCTAAAATAAAAGCGATCCAAGAAATGCCGACGCCTAAAACAGAGAAAGAGGTGCGCGGGTTTTTAGGGAGATTGAACTACATTGCTCGGTTCATATCTCACCTAACGGCCACGTGTGAACCATTATTCAAGCTGTTGAAGAAAGATCAAGCTGTAACGTGGAACGATAATTGTCAAAAGGCGTTCGATAAAATAAAGAAGTATCTGCAGGAGCCTCCTATTTTGATACCCCCGGTGGCAGGGAGACCCTTGATAATGTATTTGACGGTTCTTGAGGGAAGCATGGGTTGCGTTCTCGGTCAACACGACGAGACGGGGAGAAAAGAGCATGCGATCTATTATTTGAGTAAGAAATTTACAGACTGTGAATCTCGATACTCAATGCTGGAGAAAACTTGTTGCGCGCTAGCCTGGGCCGCCAAGCGTTTGAGGCAGTACATGCTGAATCATACAACCATGCTCATCTCGAAGATGGATCCGATCAAATATATATTCGAAAAGCAGGCGTTGTCAGGTAGAATTGCCAGGTGGCAGATGATCTTGACCGAATATGATATTCAATATGTCTCGCAAAAGGCGATAAAAGGGAGTGTGTTGTCTGAGTATCTGGCGGAGCAGCCTATTGAAGAGTATCAATCGATGAGATTTGACTTTCCTGACGAGGATATCATGTATCTCAAGATGAAAGATTGCGAAGAGCCGTTACCAGACGAAGGACCAGAGCCGGGGTCCAAATGGCAGATGATATTTGATGGAGCTGTGAATGCTTACGGGAGCGGAATAGGGGCAATTATCACTACGCCACACGGGTCGCACATCCCGTTTACTGCCCGATTGACCTTTGCCGTTACCAACAATGAGGCCGAATACGAAGCTTGTATAATGGGGCTTGAAGAAGCCATTGATTTGCGAATCAAACATTTAGACGTATACGGAGACTCAGCTCTGGTGGTGAATCAGATCAATGGGGAATGGGAGACACGGCAGCCCAATTTGATACATTATATGAATTATGCAAGGAGATTGCTGCCTTTCTTCGACAAAGTTGAATTGCATCACGTGCCACGGGCAGAAAATCAAATGGCTGACGCCCTGGCCACCTTGTCTTCCATGTACAAGGTCAATTTCTGGAACGAAGCTCCCCAAATCACTATCTCTCGGTTAGACAGGCCAGCTTATGTATTTGCTATTGAGGAAGCGTCTGATGGCAAACCGTGGTATTTTGATATCCTTAATTTCCTGAAGAATAAAGAGTATCCGGCTGGGGCATCCAGTCAAGATCAGAAGACTCTCAGGAGATTAGCGGGTAATTTCTACTTGAACCCGGATGGCGTCTTGTACAGAAGAAACCACGACCTGGTGTTGTTGCGTTGTGTAGACGAAAAAGAGGCAAAGCTTCTCATGGAGGAAATTCACGAAGGTGCCTTTGGTACGCATGCTGGTGGGCATGCTATGACGAGAAAACTGCTGCGGGCAGGTTATTTTTGGCTGACGATGGAAACTGATTGTTTCAAATTTGCAAGAAAGTGCCACAAGTGCCAAATTTATGCTGACAAAATACATGTACCTCCGAGTCCTCTGAATGTGATGTCATCTCCATGGCCATTCTCAATGTGGGGAATCGATATGATTGGAAAGATTGAGCCGACGGCTTCTAACGGGCATCGATTCATCCTCGTAGCAATCGATTATTTCACCAAGTGGGTGGAAGCAGCGTCTTACGCAAATGTAACGAAGCAAGTGGTGGCTAGATTCATCAAGAGAGATATCATTTGCCGATACGGGATTCCCGAGCGGATAATCACGGATAATGGTTCTAATTTGAACAACAAAATGATGAAGGAGCTCTGTCAGAATTTCAAGATCGAACATCACAACTCCTCCCCTTACCGACCCAAGATGAATGGCGCCGTCGAAGCGGCCAATAAGAATATCAAGAAGATTGTCCAGAAGATGGTAGTGACGTATAAGGATTGGCATGAAATGCTACCTTTCGCTTTGCACGGTTATCGTACGACGGTACGCACATCAACCGGGGCAACTCCGTTCTCGTTGGTATACGGGATGGAAGCGGTATTACCATTGGAAGTTGAGATCCCTTCTCTAAGGGTATTGCGAGACGTTCAGCTGGACGAGGCAGAATGGGTAACGAATAGATTGAACCAACTGAGTTTGATGGATGAGAAGAGGCTAGCTTCTCTGGCATACGGTCGTTTGTATCAAAGACGAATGAAGAAAGCGTACGACAAGAAGATACTTCCGCGGAGCTTTCAGACGGGCGACCTTGTGTTGAAAAGGATTCTCCCACCGCAAGCAGATCACAGGGGCAAGTGGACCCCCAATTACGAAGGGCCATACGTTGTCAGTAAGGTCTTTTCAGGAGGAGCTTTATTGTTGTCCACCATGGACGGGGAAGACTTTGCATCACCTGTGAATTCGGACGCAGTTAAAAAATACTTTGCTTAAAATAGACCCGCTGGACAAAAAAAAGAGAGTCCAGGCAAAAATGGGGCATCCTGGCGAACCAAAAACAGAATGAAAGGTTCGGGCAAAAGTTAGGGATAAAATTGAAAAAAATGTACACCCGCGAAGTTGAAAACCTACACTGGGCGGCTTCGGCAAAAAAGGGTATCCCGGTGAACTGAAAACCCGTAAAGGGCGGTTCACGCAAAAGTTAGGGATGAGAAAAGCAAATGACTGCGGTCCGAATTTGATTATTCAATGAGCATCAATGCGGGAGAATATATTTGAGGAATTAGTTATCGGATACAACTTCTTCAGAAGACGGATACCGGGAAAGCATTAGAGTCGGACGGGTCATGGGAGGATCAGTTCGTGGTGTTCATCTGCATCCAGTTGCCGACATGTGTACAAAATTTAATTTGTCAATATTTACGCTTCTTGTGAATACTTGCATACTTGTGGATTTGCTTTGCGTAGCTTCCTCTTTTCAGGAGTTACATCCCGTGTACAAAAACTCCGCCCATTCAGGGGCCCAATCAATGAAAATGTGTTATTCAGTACTTGATGCCTGTTCTTTACTGTTTTGCGCATGATAAAACGCCTAAGTTTATTGAAGCTAGCATGAGTATAACGTCACTGGCCCTTGCCAACAATTGTTAAAGCTTTGAATTAACTGAGTGTAACGTCACTAACCTGAATTGATTTGATTGCATAGGCTTGTCGTGTCTTGTTTGTGTTGTCGCAGGTTTCATAACCGTACGAGGAAGATGATCAAAAGATTGCAATAGTGAAAAGCTTGATCCCCACGCAGGTCATGCATGTTCTTCCTGAAGAAGGATAGAATTCTCCAGCTAGCCGTAGCTTATCCAAAGGACGTGCTCCAGAGAAGTTACTCGTCTTCAGCAGAGTTTAGTGATTCCGAGATCGTAGGGCTGTATTCAGACAGGTTCATCTCCCCCCGCAGGGTCATGCATTCTCCCCCAGCAGGGTCAGTTAATTTTCCCCAAGAGAATCCAGCCATCCCCAGCGGAGTTCTCTTTTCAGTAAATGTTCTTTCCTTCCAGTGGAATTCGAAGGTCAAGACTCTCCAAAGCAGAGTTGATGTTGGGTCCTGTCATTTATTTTGTCAGAGATACTGGTGATATCGGTTCACGTTCCAGCAGAAGGTCTGAGCATACCGTGCACATCTGTTATTCTCCAGCAAAGGCATATTCCCCAGCAGGGGGTTACTTCAACAAGACGTGTGGTTTGAGTTCCCAACTTCCCAGCAGGGTCGACTTCACCCTACCAGCATTTATTTTGCCGGAATAATTTTGTAGCATCAGGCTATCCCCGGTGAGTCGGCGTTATCCTTCCAGCATTTATTTTGCTGAAGCAGTTTTTGTACTCTAGTAGTTCAGGTGGAGAGAGCTCTTGCTCAAATAAATTACCAAACAATCAAGATCTCGGCAGGAGATATTCAATGACAATGTCAGTTTCGGCGGTATTCCCCACAGAGTTATAATGACAAAACTCTCTTTGTCTCCAGCAGAGCCATTTATGCAAATGTATGTTATTTTCCCCAGCCAGAGTGGCCAGGATAAGAATCTCCTTATTCCCAAGCAGAGTTCGTTTGTCATCAACGAGTCGCATGAATCAGAATTTCGAAGCAGGTGTCCGATAGTTGGTTCTCAGACATTCCCAGTAGAGTCCGCCTCAAAGTCGCTGTCACGTCAGTGCTAAGAAGTTTATGAGAGAAGATCATTGAAGAACTAAGTCCTGACGTGGACCATTTATTCCTAGAATGACGGGGTCTCTTCAGAAGTGGGCGTCCTAACGTGGACAGGTTTGTTTACCGGATTGGTAAGGTGTGTTAATCCTGACGTGGATAGATTCGGTCTTTTGAAATTTGGAGAAAGGGAGGTCATGACGTCGACAAAAGATTGGTTACTCTTCGTGTTGGTATCCTGACGTGGATCATTTTGTTTTCGGCAGATATCTTTATTCGTAATGGTGAAATGTGCGTCCTGACGTGGACAAGTTTGTAGTTCTTTGTGATGACAAGATACAAGAATCCTGACGTGGACAAATTTATCCTTCTTCGTGTTGTTGGCAAAGTGTAAGTCCTAACGCGGATATTTCCCCAGTGAGTCGAAGGTGTGAGTCCTTACGTGGACAAGTCTTATCTCCTCAGTGAGTCGAAGACGCCTGAGTCCTAACGTGGACAAATCAAGACGAGATCAGTGTCCTAACGCGGGCAGATCAAAGAGATTATTATTCCTAACGTGGAAAGATGTAGTCCTTACGCGGACCTATCAACAGAAGTGATTCCTAACGTGGAAAGACGAAGATTCCTAACGCGGAAAAGATGGAGTCCATACGCGGACGTGTCAGAAGATAGTTTCCTTACGTGGAAATGACAGTATTCCTAACGTGGAAAGAAGAGAGTCCTTACGTGGACAGATTAAGATGGCATTCCTGACGTGGAAAGATTGAGTCCTTACGTGGACATATCAAGATTGATTCCTGACGTGGAAAGAAATGGATTATTCCTGACGTGGAAAGAGAGTTTAGTCCTGACGCGGACAGATCGAAGAAGATATTCCTAACGTGGAAGAAGAAGGAAATTAGTCCTAACGTGGACAGATGCAAGAAAAGTAGAGTCCTGACGTGGACGAGTTCAGAAAAAGTGGAATTCCCTACGTGGAAAGATTGAAGTCCTGACGCAGACATATCAAGTGGTATCGGAGTCCTTACGTGGACAGATTGATGCAGTTCTCCTAACGTGGACGATGTGATTCCTAACGTGGAAAGATAAAAGCGTTACTCCTAACGTGGAAGAGTTTGTTCCTAACGTGGACGATTCAGTTTATGTAAATGCAGACGACTTATCCCCAGCGGAGTTGCCGAGACTTTTCTGGGTTAACAGCAAGTGTAGTCCTAACGTGGACCAATTCTAGGTGAGATTTCTTCGTATCGACGACAGACAGAGTCCTAGCGTGGACAAGCAAGCAATCTGTTATGACAGAATCCTCTTCAGGACGATGAAGATAACCCCCAGCACGGTCGCGCGAGATCAGTGGGTTACTCTAACAGTCAGATTCAGCTGACGAATGTTATTCCTCAAGCAGGAGCGCAGTTTATTTCTGCGGTTGGCAAATTTCTGGTTTCACTAGTATTCAACCGTCTCGTACCGCGAATGTCTGAAGGCTCCGGGCTCTTCACCCAATCGGGTCCAAGTCGCTTGAATAGGGGCAGCTGTTGCACCCTAAAATTTGCTCAATCTTATTCCTTGGATTTATGTTTCAATATCATTAGCATTTGCATGTAGAGTCATGTACATGGACTAACCATCTGCATAGCATAAGCATAGCAAGTCATTCAACAGGGGACCAATCATTACTTTCATCTCTAGAGGCCTAGCAAGAGGTTATCATCATAATTCAATCTCATTCAAGTCATCAGGAAAGAATTTGAAAGCAAAGAGTTCAGCAGATCAAGCCTTGAGTCCATCTCCTAGCTGAGGGTGTTTGAGGATCAATAAGAGGGTTATGAGCTATGAAATGAAGACATGGAGGGGATCTAGACACCTTGAGAGACTTATAAAGTCATTTGGAGAAGAAAACAAGTTATTGATGAAGGCACAAGAGCTATAGTTGAAGACAGTCAACTAGGGTTCCATTTGGGTCAACCCTAGGTCAACCCTAGGTCAATTGACTGACTTAAGAGGGCATTCAAGTCTATTGGAGAGATGTGGGGATCATTATTTGATATATAAAGAAGGATATGGAGATATGACAAGGAGAATTCAAGAGAAGAGGAGTTACTAAATTAGGGTTTCTCTGTAAAATCCCCTAGTTTAGGTCAAATTTCCAAGCAAGATAAGTCAAAATGCTAGCTTCAAATGGCTTCTTGGCCAACATGAAACTTGTAGAGGATCTCAAGACCTTTAATTTGAGTGGTGGAAGACCTCAAGGAGATTTATAGAACTCAAGTTATGGTCCTTGCAAGTTACAGGTCATCTGGGGTGTCTGAATTTTTGTCTGTGAAAGTGACTTGACTTCCAAGCTAGTTTTGCCCCTCAAGGAGATTTCAAATGAATTCTTGGTCAACATAAGAATTGTTCCTCATTGTCTTAGCTTTCTAGAATGGTATGGTATGCCTTCATATGATGTGGAGAACTCAACTTATGGTCTTGACAAGCAAAGGGTATTTTGGGCATTTGTGAATTACAGGTCATTTTAACCTATACCCAAAACTCATACAAGGAGGCCTCAAATGGAAAAACTTACAACATCAAACTTGCTCCAAATGGGATTTTAAGTCAAGAAAGAAGACCATGTAAGTTTGGAAATGCTTGTAACTCATGCTTGTAGAAATGACCTAAAAAAGGCATAAATTTAATACATGAAATGTCCATTTTTGGGAATTTTATACTACATGATCAAAATGGGGCAAGTGACATATCATTTTGACTAGAAAACATATTTTGTGATCATTGGCATTATTAGATTTTGGATTTGAGGTCATAATTTGGGACTTGCCATGGATTGCTTATAATTCAAGTTACATATCCAATTCACATAAGGGATTAATACACAAGCTTGCAAGGCTTTTCAACATGTTCAAAATACCATTTGGGGAGATTTTCAATTAATAATCATGGGCTGTAACAAGGAGAACTTGGAATGAACTATGCATAGCATGAAATGAAAAAGTCATGACATGAGAAACTCAATTTCTCATAAGAAGAGTCCAGTTGGTTCTAGATGATTCTAACATCATCTATATATGGATTGGAGTGTGCTCAGATGCAAGGGTTAGAGAGAATTGCTGCAGAAAGAGAGATTGAAATCCAAGTTCCTCCATAGCAAGTCATTCTCCAATTTCTCATTTCTTCTCCATTCTGTTCAATTTCTTGATCTGGTTCAGTTCTATCATCATCATTGAAGGTGTGGCAATCAAAATCAGAGGGAATTCAAGGCCAAATCGTGTTCTGTACCTTGAGTTTGGCAGCTTGCAGCTTCAGATCCATTTCCAAGATTCAGAGCTTTTCAACCTTCCTTTTTGCATACAGAAGCTAGAAGATGGATCACTGAATGATTCTGGAGGAATTCAGGCATTGATTTGAAGAATTCTACCATCTGTGCATCTCATTTCACCAGGTTTGTAAATTTCTTCGTGCACCTTAATCTAAGTAGAATTGATTAGAATTAGTAGGTTAGAACGGTTAGAAATCATTAGGGGAAGCTTTCTGGAAAGTTAGAGATGATTTGGTGATGATTTTGTTAGAGGTACCATTTCTGTGTGGACCAAGAACTCCCTCGATATTGAATGATAATCTTAGTTCTTTAGGGGGAAATGATCTAGGTGAAGAGAGGAACATGCCTGTGCCTTTAATTTTGAAGATAGTGAGAATCAGTTCTTGATCTTTTCTTGGAGGTAGCTATCGGATTTAGGGTTAGAGGAGATTTCAGTTAGTTGTGACACCATGGTTGGATTCCTGGTAAGTTTTGGAGCGGATTTGATTTTTATATGTTGACGTTTCATGGAGAATCGAGGGAGTTAGGGTTTGAAGCAGGTGGAGTGTTCATCCATGGAGTTCCCTCCAAGCCCTGAACCAAGGAGGAAGATGATATTTTCACCCTCAGATCACCTTTTGACCAGTTGACTGACTTTGGATCCAACGGCTGATGTTTAAACTTCGTTTGTGAGGGAAAGCTGAGCTAAGACCAAACGCGGCGTTTCACTAATTGGGGGGTTGGGCTCAGAGCGCTATCCACACCCCCCATGTTATCAGGCCCAATTCTTTGAACGTGCTTTTCTGCTTTTCTCACCCCCTCCTTCATTTCATTTCTTTTTATTTTCTTATTTCATTTCATTATTTTACCAATCTTCTAAAATTCATAATAAATTCATAAAAAATGCATTTTAATCCATTCTTTTTACCATATTTTCATTAAAATGTCTAGAATATTATAGGAAAATAAAATTTCATTTTTAGTTTTATTTCATATTTTTTTCATATTTTCTAAATAAATAGCATATTAAATAGATCCATTTCATGCATCATTTTTATGATTTTTGTTCTCTCACATGCTTTAATATTTTTTGATCATTCTTTTCATATTGTTTAGATGAGATGTTAAGCTTGTAGAAATATTTTAGTTCCCATTTTTAGGAGTTAGTTTTAGGTGATTAATAAATGCTTGAATATCATGATCAAAACTAGGGTTTTAGGTGACAACTTAGGAAGTTCAATTTTCTCCCTTAGGACTTAGGGTTTGAATAGATTAGTTATGGGACTATATGGGCTATGGGTAGCTATTAGATCCCTTAGAAAAATTAGGACTCCCCTACTGATATTATTACTGTCTGTATATCTGCTGTCTGGTGTGGTGTGCCCTCTGGGGATTGTTGATTGTTTGATTGGGTATTGGGTTTGTCTGGGGCCCTGGGGAAGCTGAAGATTTGTGGAGATGAAGCTATTGGAGATTCAAGGACTGAAGATCAACTGTCAGAGTTGAGGATGAGTTTCTTGCTATCAGTTGCTGAGGAGACTAGGGTTTAGGAGCTAGGCAGAGCTCTAGATTAGAATGATTGTTTCTCAAACATGGATTGCCTTGTCTGCATCCATTCTTCTCTGTGATTCAGAGTCTCTCTAAGAAACTCACCCCCTTCCTTTGGAAGGCTTGGTGATAGTGTCTAAGAGATAGAACTCTTGAGAGAAAATGTCTTTTGTGTTAGAAGCAGTCTGTTCACCACCTTTGGTAGTCAACTGATTGCTTAACACCCAATTCACTCTTGTGACTGATCCCTCATCCTGGAGGTTTGAACTTGAAGAAAAGCCATTGCAGATAGAAGACTGATGATCAAAACCCTTACCTGAAGATCATGAAGATGGAGATTGATGCTTGTTGAAGCCCATAGCTGATTGGAGATTACTTGGAGCCAGATGTTGATTCAGAGCTGCTGAAGCTGTTTGTTTTATTGTTGTATTTCATTGCTGATGTATTGATTGGTTCCCTGACTGTATTGTTTGCTGTTTACCCTGCTGGGTTGAAAGTGAAGTCGGTTCACTTTTGCCTATTGTTTTCTAGGTTCGAGGTTGAGTGGGACTCCCTTGCCTCGCTTGTACTGTTGCATCCATGCATTTTACTGCTTTACTGTATATATCTGGTATTGTTTCTGTTTCTGCCTATCCCTTAGGATCTCTGTTTCTCTCTGTGCAAGAGAGGAGCATGATAGACACTAGGTCTCAACCCATGCATGATAACATTAGGATAGTTTGTTTCCCTTCGCAACCGTAGGTTAGAGTTCTGTCTCTTTCTTTCTCAAAACAAACAGAAAAACACAATAAAGATTTCAAACACAATAAAAGACACTTCTTTCGTAAAAGAAGGTGAACTCATCAAAGCGTCATTTTTGTCCGCCGGGACTGTTAATCAAGAAAACCTTTTTCAGAAGGAATAAAATCAATCAAGACAGACTTGTGTCGTACGTAGCCCGAACTACGTTTGCTCTGATCTTCCATGCTGTGTGGAAGTACGTAGGCATAGGATGCGATATCCTAGCGAGCAACCTTCCCCTCCTTTCCCGTAGGTAGGCGAACTACGTTGACTCTGATTTCTCGTTCCAGGCGGGAATACGTAGGCATAAAGTGCGATACTTTGCCGAGTCATTTTTATTTTCATTTTATTTTCTTTTTAACCCTTGACCTATAGTTTAGATAGAATAACAATCCATACCCGAAAACAAGCGTGGATCCCGTCGAGTACGACGGACGTGAGGGGTGCTAATACCTTCCCCTTGCGTAACCGACTCCCGAATCCAGGTTTTGGTTGCGACGACCATACCTTTCCCGTGTTGTGCGAGGTTTACTCTGAGCGTTTCCTTTCCCTCCCGTGGGATAAATAACGCACGGTGGCGACTCTTCTGTTCAGCCGGCGCCGATTTTCGCAGTAGCGACAAACGTCATGACTTCCCATTTCACCAATTTCGAGAATCTGAATTTGCCCACGTTAGGACTAACACACTTCACCATCCCGGGGAAATAAACCCGTCCACGTTGGGACGCCCACTTCTGAAGAAATCCCGTCAATATAGGAATAAATTGTCCACGTCAGGACTTAGTTCTCCATTGATCCCCACCCACAACCTTCCTATCACCAACGTGACAGCGACTTTGAGGCGGACTCTACTGGGGATATTTGGAAGCCAGACTACCGGACGCCTGCTCTGATAACCGGCGGTGGCCTCTGAAATTCTGATTCATGGAACCCCTGATGACAACTAACTCTGCCTGGGAATAAAGAGAAACTTATCCTGAGAACTCTGTGGGGAATACGGCCAAAACTGACATTATCATTGGATGTCTCATGCCGAGATCTTGAATGTTTGGTAGTTCATTCGAGCAGGAGTTCTCTCCACCTGAATTGCTAGAGTACAGAAACTGCTTCAGCAAAATAAATGCTGAAGGTAATGTTGACTCCGCCGGGGATAGCCAGATGCTACAGACTTATTCCAGCAAAATAAATGCTGGAAGGGTGAAGTCAACCCCTGCTGGGAAATTGGGAACTCAAACCAAACACCCTGTTGAGGTAACCCCCTGCTGGAGAAAATAACTTCGCAGAGGAATAGCAGGTATGCCAAGTATGATTGGACTTCTTTGCTGGAGAGTGAACTGATATTACACGGTATCCTTGACAAAATAAATGACAGGACCCACCACCAACTCTGCTGGGGAGGTCTTGATCTCCGAGTTCCACTGGGAGGAAAGAACGTTTGCTGAAAGGAGAGAACTCCGCTGGGGTGGGACTATTCTCTCGAGGGGAAATCCACTGACTCCGCTGGGGGAGAGTGAATGACCCTGCGGGGAAAGATGAACCTGTCTGAATACAGCCTTACGATCTTGGAATCGTCGATCCTTTTTGCACAAGCTATGACTAGCTGGAGAGTTTGATCCTTCTTCAGGAAGAACCTGCATGACCTGCGTGAAGGTTGAGTCTTTCGTTATTGCAATCTTTCGATCATCTTTCTCGTACGGTTATGAAACCTGCAACAACACAAACAAGACAAGACAAGCCTATGCAACCAAATCAACCCAGGTTAGTGACGTTACTTTCAGTTAATTCAAAGCTTTAGCAATTGTTGGCAAGGGCCAGCGACGTTATACTCATGCTAGTTTCATCAAACTTAGGCGTTAATCATGCACAAAACAGTAAAGAACAGTGTCAAGTACTGAATAACGTATTTTATTGATCGGGCCCCTGAATGGGCGGAGTTTTTGTACACGGGATGTAACTCCTGAAATGAGGAAGCTACACAAAGCAAATATACAAGTATACAAGTATGCACAAGAAGCATAAATATTGACAACTTAAATTGGTACACATGTTGGCGACGGGATGCAGATGAACACCACGAACTGATCCTCCCATGACTCGCCCGACTCTAACGCTTTCCCGGCACCCCCACTTCTGAAGAGATTGTATCGGATAACTGACTCCTCAAATGTATTCTCCCGCATTGACGTTTATTGCAATTATCAAATTCGGACCGCAGTCATTTGCTTTTCAAATCCCTAACTTTTGCGTGAACCGCCCTTTACGGGTTTTCAGTTCACCGGGATACCCCTTTTTGCCGAAGCCGCCCAGTGTAGGTTTTCAACTTCGCGGGTGTACATTTTTCCAATTTTATCCCTAATTTTTGCCCGAACCTTTCATTCTGTTTTTTGGTTCGCCAGGATGCCCCATTTTTGCCTGGACTCTCTTTTTTTTGTCCAGCGGGTCTATTTCAAGCAAAGTATTTTTTAACTGCGTCCGAATTCACAGGTGACGCAAAGTCTTCTCCGTCCATGGTGGACAACAACAACGCTCCTCCTGAAAAGACCTTACTGACAACGTATGGCCCTTCATAGTTGGGGGTCCACTTGCCCCTGTGATCCGCTTGCGGCGGGAGAATCCTTTTCAGCACAAGGTCGCCCGTCTGAAAGCTTCGCGGATGTATCTTCTTGTCGTATGCTTTCTTCATTCGGCTCTGGTACAAACGACCGTATGCTAGAGAAGCTAGCCTCTTCTCGTCCATTAAGCTCAGTTGGTTCAATCTGTTTTTTACCCATTCTGCCTCGTCTAGCTGAACGTCTCGCAATACCCTCAGAGAAGGGATCTCAACTTCCAATGGTAATACCGCTTCCATTCCGTATACCAACGAGAACGGAGTTGCCCCGGTTGATGTGCGTACCGTCGTACGATAACCGTGCAAAGCAAAAGGTAGCATTTCATGCCAATCCTTATAGGTCACCACCATTTTCTGAACGATCTTCTTGATATTCTTATTGGCCGCCTCAACAGCGCCATTCATCTTGGGTCGGTAAGGGGAGGAGTTGTGATGTTCGATCTTGAAATTCTGACAGAGCTCCTTCATCATTTTGTTGTTCAGATTTGAACCGTTGTCAGTGATTATCCGCTCAGGGATCCCATATCGGCAAATGATATCTCTTTTAATGAATCTGGCCACCACTTGCTTAGTTACATTTGCGTAAGACGCCGCTTCCACCCACTTGGTGAAATAATCGATTGCTACTAAGATGAACCGATGCCCGTTAGAAGCTGTCGGCTCGATCTTTCCAATCATATCGATTCCCCACATAGAGAATGGCCATGGCGATGACATTACATTCAGAGGACTTGGAGGCACATGGATCTTATCAGCATAGATTTGGCACTTGTGACACTTCCTCGCAAACTTGAAACAATCAGTTTCCATGGTCAGCCAAAAATAACCTGCCCGCAGCAGTTTTCTCGTCATAGCATGTCCACCAGCATGCGTACCAAAGGTACCTTCGTGTATTTCCTCCATGAGAAGCTTTGCCTCTTTCTCGTCTACACAATGCAACAGCACCAAATCGTGGTTCCTTCTGTATAAGACGCCATCCGGGTTCAAATAGAAATTACCCGCTAATCTCCTGAGAGTCTTTTGATCTTGACTGGATGCCCCAGCCGGATACTCTTTATTCTTCAGGAAATTAAGGATATCGAAATACCATGGTTTGTCATCGGATGCTTCATCAATAGCAAATACATAAGCTGGTCTGTCAAGCCGAGAGATAATGATTCGGGGAGCCTCATTCCAGAAGTTGACTTTGTACATGGAAGACAAAGTGGCCAGAGCGTCAGCCATTTGATTCTCTGCCCGCGGTACGTGATGCAATTCAACCTTGTCGAAGAAAGGCAACAATCTCCTTGCATAATTCATGTAGTGTATCAAATTGGGCTGACGTGTCTCCCATTCCCCTTTGATTTGATTCACCACCAGAGCTGAGTCTCCGTATACGTCTAGATTTTTGATTCGCAAATCAATGGCTTCTTCAAGCCCCATTATACAAGCTTCGTATTCGGCCTCATTATTAGTAACGGCGAAGGTCAATCGGGCAGTAAACGGGATGTGCGACCCGTGTGGCGTAGTGATGATTGCCCCTATTCCGCTACCGTAAGCATTCACAGCTCCGTCAAATATCATCTTCCATTTAGAACCCAACTCTGGTCCCTCGTCTGGCAACGGCTCTTCACAATCTTTCATCTTTAGGTACATGATATCCTCGTCAGGAAAATCAAACCTCATCGATTGGTACTCTTCAATAGGCTGCTCCGCCAGATACTCAGACAGCACACTCCCCTTTATGGCCTTTTGCGAGACGTATTGGATGTCATATTCAGTCAAGACCATCTGCCAACGGGCAATTCTTCCTGACAACGCCTGCTTTTCAAATACATATTTGATAGGATCCATCTTCGAGATGAGCATGGTTGTATGATTCAGCATATACTGCCTCAAACGCTTGGCGGCCCAGGCTAGCGCGCAACAAGTTTTCTCAAGCATTGAGTATCGAGATTCACAATCTGTAAATTTCTTACTCAGGTAATAGATCGCATGCTCTTTCCTCCCCGTCTCGTCGTGTTGACCGAGAACACAACCCATGCTTCCCTCAAGAACCGTCAAATACATTATCAAGGGTCTACCTGCCACTGGGGGTATCAGAATAGGAGGCTCCTGCAAATACTGCTTTATTTTATCGAACGCCTTTTGACAATTTTCGTTCCACTTCACAGCTTGATCTTTCTTCAACAGCTTGAATAACGGTTCACACGTGGCCGTTAGGTGAGATATGAACCGGGCAATGTAGTTCAACCTCCCTAAAAACCCGCGCACCTCTTTCTCTGTTTTAGGCGTCGGCATTTCTTGAATCGCTTTTATTTTAGCCGGATCGACCTTTATTCCTCTTTCGCTTACGATAAACCCCAGCAGCTTACCCGATCTCACCCCGAAGGTGCATTTGTTAGGGTTCAGCCTCAGCCTGAACTTCCTAAGCCTTTTAAATAACTTCAGCAGGTTCACCAGATGCTCTTCCTCTGTCTGGGATTTAGCAATCATATCGTCAACATAGACTTCGATCTCTTTATGCATCATGTCATGGAAAAGAGTCGTCATCGCACGCTGATATGTTTCCCCAGCATTTTTCAAACCAAAGGGCATCACTTTATAGCAAAATGTTCCCCAAGGCATTATGAAAGTGGTCTTCTCCATATCCTCTGGTGCCATTTTAATCTGGTTATAGCCTGAAAAGCCATCCATGAAGGAGAATACGGAGTATTGGGCAGTATTATCAACTAACACGTCAATGTGAGGAAGTGGAAAATCGTCTTTTGGGCTTGCTTTATTCAAATCTCTATAATCTACACACATCCGAACCTTGCCATCTTTCTTTGGCACTGGTACGATGTTAGCAACCCATGAAGGATACTTCGTCACAGCCAGGAAACCAGCGTCCCACTGTTTCTGAACCTCCTCTTTGATCTTCATTGCCATATCTGGTCGAGTTCTGCGAAGCTTTTGTTTGACCGGCGGGCAATCTTCTTTCAGTGGCAAGCGATGCACGACCATATCTGTATCGAGCCCTGGCATATCTTCATACGACCAAGCGAATACATCACTATACTCTTGGAGCATTTCAACCAGTCTTCGCTTGATATCATCCTGCAGCGCGGCTCCGATACGAATGTTTTTCTCAACCCCTTCCGACCCCAAATTGATAATTTCGATGACCTCGTCGTGAGGCAGAATGGCTCTTTCCTCTTGCTTTACTAACCAAGACAGTTCTTCAGGAACGTCGCTATCTTCGACAACCTCTTCTTCGGCCTGAAACACCGGGTGCTCAAAGTCGGGACGAGTCATAGGTGGTTCAAGGATGTCATCTGAACATGTTATCCTGCAAAAGGAGTGGTTAAGTGCTTCAAAATGCGTATAAAGCGAATAACTACGTTGCCATTTTATTGAAAAATATAAAACAAGAAAGGCAGGGATTACAGTATTTGCACATGAAAAAACGCCATTTATTTAATGATTAACACGCAATGTTTATAACAACACAGCCCTAAGCGAATCATGATGCCCCGGGCAAGACATCAGATTGTTCAACAATTAATAAAGCAAAGCATTACTGTTTAAAAGTCACAGGAACAAGCTCCTGAATAGACCAGTTGCACAGTCCTTGTCCTGGCGTGCTCGGCTGAATCCAGGCATCCATATCACCGTCGCTGTCTCCTTCGTCAGACTCTGAAGCAGCATTGACAGTTTCGTGACACAACCCACTGGCAGAGATGGTGATTGGCTTTCTGAAACGGGGGGCCCCCACGGAAGGAGTTGATGACGATGGTTGGTACCCCAGCCCGAACCGATCCATCTTCACAGGAATGTCCAGCACTTTGCCCCAGCCCTTTGCCTCTCCTGCTTCTACTAGGGCTTGAGCCTCTTTGTACGACGAGACGGCTATCTTCGGCACTTTGCTCGGCCCGGGACCCTTGTCCTTGATGCGCAAACCTTCGAATGCCTGGCAGGGCGTTTCGTGGATCTCTCCGTCGACCTCCACATATTTAAATGACGACAGATGGTTGACCAGGATGTCCTCTTCTCCGCACACGGTGACTACGCTGTCTCCAACCATATATTTTAACTTCTGATGCAGGGTGGACGTGACTGCCCCTGCTCCATGAATCCAGGGTCTTCCAAGCAAGCAGCTGTACGCAGGCTGTATATCCATGATATAAAACTCAGTTGCAAACACTTCCGGCCCCACTTGCAGAGGCAAAGTAATATATCCAAAGACTGTTCTCCGCGTGCCATCAAACGCTCTGACTACCAAGTCGCTAGGTGTGCACAAGATTCCTCTAACATCCAGCTTCATCATCGCTTTCTTGGGCAGCACATTCAAAGATGACCCGGTGTCAACCAAGACGTGTGACATTACTGATCCTCTACACTCGACAGATACGTGCAGCGCCATATTGTGATCTCTCCCTTTCGGGGTTAAATCGAAGTCGGTAAAGCCCAAGCTGTGGCCTGCATTTACATGTGCCAACACTCCTTCTAGCTGGTTCACGGAGACGTCCTGGGGTACAAAAGAAGTATCCAGGACTTTCAGCAAAGCATTTCTGTGAGCTTCCGAACACAACAGCAATGACAGGATAGATATCTTGGACGGCGTCTGCTGCAGATGCTCCACAATCTTATAATCACTTTTTCGAATCAAGCGCATGAACTCTTCTACATCCTTCGATGCTGCTTCTTTTTCACTCGCTTGCACCGGAACATTTTCAACCACTTTCCCTTTTCCTTTCGCTAGTCTTTCAGCCTCCACTTCAGGAGATATAAAGATCCTGCCACTCCTTGTCATACCTCCTGAGCCAACAACATTATCCACAGTTTCGGCTGGCTGCTTGTTAACATCAATTTTTATTCCGTCACAATATACTTCCAACCCATATGACCATGGGACTGCTCTCGTGTTTTCGTACGGGATCGGCCCGGCCTTAGTTATGGTGATCGGTGGGCGCTGAGCTGGTGCTGCAATAGTGATCGTCTTCCGAGGAATTGTCACAGTGGCCACATCATTCTGATTATCTGCTACTGCCCCTGCGGGTTCTTCAGTGGCTGCTTGATCAAACTGCAATGTACCTTCATCAATTAAAGCCTGAATGCCTTTCTTCAAATCCTCACACCCCCCAGCTAGGGTCCAACAGTCTAAGCAATATTCGTTACATCCTGGGTAAACACCCCCTTGTAACAGCCGGCTCTTTATCTTGCTCAGCGGCGTCTTCAAATCATCGACATTCATAATCAGATTCAAACCTTCCTCAGTCAGAACGGCGTTGGCCCCATGATTAGGCATGGGTTTCTGCACTATATTCGGACCTGCCGTTCCGAAATTGATAGTCTTATTGTCCAAAAGATCCTGCACAACGTGCTTAAAAGCGTGGCAACCTTCTATATCGTGGCCCAGAGCCCCAGAATGAAACTCGCAGTGCCTGCTTGCATCGTAACCAAACGGGGGAGCTCCCGTTATTGGTGCCAGAGTTCTTTTCTCTACCATATTCAATCCCAACAATGTCTGCAATAAATCAGCATATGTCGAGGGAGGCTTCTCAAACACTCTTCTTGGTTTACTACCCTGGAATCTTCGCTGAGCTTGCTGTGCCCCCTGCTGAGGCGGCTGCTGCTGTTGCATTGGCTGCTGCTGAACCGGTTGTTGTTGCTGAAGCGGTTGTTGTTGATATGGAATAGTAACACTCGCCACCTGCTGCGGCTGGCGATATTGGTTTCGTCCCCTGCCTCGGCCTCGGCCTCGGCCTCCAAATACTGCGCTTGCCTCGCCCTGACGGCGCCCACCATAAGCTTTCCTATTACTGCCAGATGCAGTTGATTCCTCGACTTGGAACTTTCCTTGCTTAATATTACGTTCAATCTTTTCCCCCATCAGAATTAGGTCTGAAAAACTGGCCAGAGACGTGTGAAACAGCATATCATGAAACAGACCTGTGAAGGTGCCGACAAACATGTCATTCATTTCCTTATCTTCTACAGGAGGACGGACCCTGGCAGCCATATCGCGCCACCTTTGCGCGTACTCTTTAAAACTCTCCCCCTTCTTCTGCGACAGCCCGGCCAACTGGACCCGATTGGGTGCCAAGTCACTGTTATACTTGTAATGGGCTACAAATGCCTCTGCTAATTGCTTTCACGTCTTGATATCAGTTGGCTCCAGCCCCATGTACCACTCTAGGGAAGGGCCCGACAGACTATCCTGAAAGAAATGCATTAGCATTCTTTCATCAGTTGAGTATGCAGACATCTTTCTGTAATAAGCTCGTACATGCACTTTTGGACATGTGTCTCCTTTATACTTGTCAAACGCAGGAGCTTTGAATTTAATTGGCACCCTTAAGCCAGGTACCAAGCCCATTGTTGCCATGCCCAATCCCACAGCACTTTGGTTTAGGACCCCCCTCATCTGCTCTTCCAGCATTCTAATCTTTTGGGAGTCATCCATCGGCCCTTCGAAACCTCCTCCAGAGAAGGCGTCCTCCTGCTGATCTTCTTGCCACATGCCATTTCCAACCCCATACCCATCATATCCATTATTACGTCCTGCTCTGATCTGATTCATTCCCGGACCTCGGCCTCTGTTGCCGTACCCTTGAACACCTCCAGCAGGACCAAAAGCCATAAATCCAGTACCGTTTCCGTTTCCAAAGCCTCCGTAACCCTGATTGGTCGCGCCATAACCGTCTTGCCCAAAGCCTTGAGCATTAAAGCCGTACTTGCCAGTGTTATCGAATCCCTGATCGTTGAACCCGAATCCAGTATTGACAAAGCCGTTGCCTCCCATATTATCTCCCAAATTGACATCACCCAGCCCAACGTTATGGACAGCAGTCTCATTTCCAACTCCGACGTTACCATTTACAGCAGCGGTAGCGTTGTTAACATTAGCAGCAGGTGTATTGATTACAGGCGGAGCCACCGGCGTGGGAGTACCGTCTCCATGAACAGTATCGACCCGTACAGACTGATGATCTTCATTACCATGACCAGCGTTTCGGGCCAACAGAGGCTGGACCATGGCCTGCAAATTCTCCTGCCCTTTCGCAATAGCTTCCATGGTCTGCATAAAGAGAGCGAGCTTCTCGCGCACATCGTGCATCTCGTTCTGCATTTGATCCATGATCCTTCGACAGTTGGTGCGGGTAGAATAGCGGTGCGGATGTTGATCTGCAATCCTGTTAAGTACCTGGTACAGAGCAGGAAATAAGACACTATTCAAAGATTACCTGTAATGCAATATGAGTATGAATGCAATGCAATGTGTCTGTGCATTAGGGAAATCCATTCCCCCAGTTCCAGTGTGAAGGTGCCAGTGCAGTGACAGTGTTGACAATAGGGATATCGGAGCTGAATCATAGAAAGCCTCATATATTGCAAGGAAAAATAATAAGCCCGGAGTACAATATTACTGAGAGTACAATAAGAAGGCATGACCTCAACCAACAATCCTGGTGATGGTCAGCACTATGCAAATAAAGCATACAAGTTACTATATGAAATGATCAAATCCTCCCAAAAGTCTGGTACTCTTCTATCAACTTCTTGGTCTCCGGATGGCTTGGTCGATCAAGCAGCCCTTCAACAAGTTGGTTTCTCTTTTTAAGAACACGGCGCACGTCTTCAGCAGTTTCTTCCCACGTCGCTTCCCCGAAGCAATCTTCTAGCTTTCGCTTCTGAGACACCGCTTCATCTCTGGATTTGATTGCTTTGTTTAGTGCATGCTGGACACTATACCGGGTCATCACTTCTTCCTCACACTTCTTGATGCTAGACTTCAACTTCTCTTCGAGGTCGAAGATTTGCTGCTTCAGCTTATCTTCTCTCATCTTATTGTTGGTGAGAGTAGCATTCCAAGTCTTATTGCAAGAGGCGATCTCTCGGTGTGCTGCGTCGAGCGCCTTCTTTTTGGCTTCCAGCATGTTATGGGAGCTTCTGAACTCTTGCCCCAGACGTTCGCGCTTTTTCTTCTCCTCAGTCAACTCAGCCCCTAATCTGTTTAACAGCTCGATCTGTTGTTGGAAAGCATATACAGCCTTGTTTTTCTCACTGCGTACTTGAGCTAGCTCTTGCTCTAACCCTTCGTTAATCTTCATCAAGGCTTCTTTTTCTTTCACAACTTGCTCATAGACTTCCCTAGAAACAGTAGTTGGCTCCGCTACCGGAATAGGAACAAGAATTGGTGCATCTGGAAACGGCATCCTCAACTGACGGGCTCTCTCCCGAATCCAAACTCTATAAGGTGCATAGGCCTGACAATCATTCTTTCCTAACAACGGCTTCCCTCTGCGGTTAATACGCATCCAGGCATGTTGCAACTTGGCTAATAACTCCCCCTTCACGTCACCTGTGAAGTACAGAGATTCCTGTACTTCCTCCTCCTGAGGCGGATTCTTCAGTGCATATCCGAACTGGCGGACCAACAGCGACGGGTTGTAGTTGATACACCCTTTTCTTCCAATCAGCGGGACATTAGGGTAACCAGAACAACTGAAGATAAGCTCGGATCCCACCAGATCTCTATCAAACCACTCCATATCCTCCGACGATAGCCTCATCAGGCGCTCCGGCCAACCAACTGGGACTGTAGTCTCTGCAACAGATCCTCTCTTAGGAAGGTGACTCTCAAACCACATACTCAACAAGGGTACACACAGATGAACATTCTTCCCTCTTCCCTTCTCATTCTTGTAATGCAGTGAGTGGTAGAAATCTCCGAGTAAAGTAGGTACAGGATTACCAGCGGCAAACAAATAGAAGGCATCGAAGTCCACAAAATCCGGTATATTGGGAAACAATACTATGCCATAAATGCACAAGGCCAACACAGTATTGAAAGCAACCCAGCACCCGCTCTTGGCATACTCTTGGGCTTTACCAACTAAGAATTGGAGTGAGAAGCCTGGAACTCCACGGGAAACAGTAGTCACAAGTTCAGAAGCATCAATATGCAAGGCTTTTGCCAAATCCTCCGGCTTGGGCTTGGCGTCATAATGAATGAATGGAACCTGGTTCTGCACGGGCAGCTCAACATACTCAGCGTATTCCTCCAGGGTTGGTCCCATAATAAAGTCAGAGAACGTAAAGCACCTCAAAGCAGGGTCGTAGAATTGCATCAAAGCATACAACCCATCTAACTCTACCTCGGTAGGTTTGCACACCAATCTCAATAATCTACCATAGCTCATCCGGAAGCTCCTACGAACACCCTCATCAGCAAGAGAGATCAACCCCAGTAAAGGAACAATATCAGGAGTAGGCAATTTGTAAGCAACCGTTCTCCTTAAGCTAGTCATGATCAAACACTCAGAAGTCTGGGCACTAGAACTAGGGAAATGCAAATGCACCTGCAGCACAGACACACGTTAGTGAAATGCAAATGGTAATGGATATGCAGTAATGCAATGCAAGTAACATGCAACAGGGATCAAAGCTGTAGCTGAATAGCCTGAACCCAATCAAGAAAGGTCTCAGATAGACCATCCAGAAGTCCTCAAGCCCTGGTCTCAGATATACCTCAAACAAAGCTCCAATATTGGTCTCTGATAGACCCCATAATCATAACCTGAATGGTCTCTGGCAGACCTCAGATCATATCCCCCACTGGTCTCTGACAGACCTCAGAACACATCTCCAAATAGTCTCTGACAGACCTCGGAACACACCAACTGGTCTCTGACAGACCTTAGAACCCTCCATAAATATCCAAGATCCTGATCAACAAACCGGTGGTCTGAAGGTCTAGTTACCTGCATAACCCTGAATCCCCTCACAGGTGGGTGGCCCTATAACTGGCACAAGGTACGACATCCTATGCGGTCGTCGGCGTCACAGACTTTCAGGGTTGATGATACGATTCCCAGAAGGAGTGGCATCATCAATCCCTGAAGAGGCCTCACTTAGACAACTTCCAAATGATCGGTTCCCAGAGTCGACAATCCAACTAACCAGCAACCCACGCCAACCAAAGGAAGGGGCAGGAGGCCAACCAGAGGAACCTCGTCTGAGTGTAGATTTCATGGGACACCAAAGCAAGCAAAGCAAGTGGGCACCCACTAATTTCTACTCTAATTCTAGGTGCACTCAAGCCCAGGTCCGGCTTATCTCTCAATATGAGAACACCCGATCACACCCCGGATACAGCAATAATAATCAATATATAAAGCTGAAAAATAGAAGGTTAGAAATATAAAATAACTCCATACAAAATCCTCGACGGGAAAACAAGCGTTAGGATTGACTCTCTCAAGGGACGTTGGATCCCAAATGCATAAGAACCATCGCAGTCCTTAGCAGCCAGGGGACGTTGGATCCCCAGCAGAGTCGCCAGCTGTCGCTACTGCGAAAATCGGCGCCGGCTGAACAGAAGAGTCGCCACCGTGCGTTATTTATCCCACGGGAGGGAAAGGAAACGCTCAGAGTAAACCTCGCACAACACGGGAAAGGTATGGTCATCGCAACCAAAACCTGGATTCGGGAGTCGGTTACGCAAGGGGAAGGTATTAGCACCCCTCACGTCCGTCGTACTCGACGGGATCCACGCTTGTTTTCGGGTATGGATTGTTATTCTATCTACTCTAAAGGTCAGGGGTTAAAAAGAAAAGAGAATGAAAATAAAATGACTCGGCAAAGTATCGCACTTTATGCCTACGTATTCTCGTCTGGAACGAGAAATCAGAGTCAACGTAGTTCGCCTAGCTACGGGAAAGGAGGGGAAGGTTGCTCGCTAGGATATCGCATCCTATGCCTACGTACTTTCACACAGCATGAAAGATCAGAGCAAACGTAGTTCGGGCCACAGAAGACACAGGCTTATCTTGGTTGATTTTATTCCTTCTGAAAAAGGTTTTCTGATTAACAGTCCCAGCGGACAAAAATGACGCTTTGATGAGTTCACATCCTTTTACGGAAGAAGTGTCTTTTATTGTGCTTGAAATCTTTATGGTGTTTTTCTGTTTGTTTTGAGGAAGAAGAGACAGAACTCTAACCTACGGTTGCAAAGGGAATCAAACTATCCTAATGTTATCATGCATGGGTTAAGACCTAGTGTCTATCATGCTCCTCTCTTGCACAGAGAGAAACAGAGATCCTACGGGATAGGCAGAAACAGAAACAAAACCAGATATATACAGTAAAACAGTAAAATGCATGGATGCAACAGTACAAGCGAGGCAAGGGAGTCCTACTCAACCTCGAACCTAGAAAACAATAGGCGAAAGTGAACAGGATTCACTTTCAACCCAACAGGGTAAACAGCAAACAATACAGTCCAGAAAACCAATCAATACATCAGAAATGAAATACAGCAATAAAACAAACAGCTTCAGCAGCTCTGAATCAACATCTGGCTCCAAGTAATCTCCAATCAGCTATGGGCTTCAACAAGCATCAATCTCCATCTTCATGATCTTCAGGTAAGGGCTTTGATCATCAGTCTTCTATCTGCAGTGGCTTTTCTTCAAGTTCAAACCTCCAGGATGAGGGATCAGTCACAAGAGTGAATTGGGTGTTAAGCACTCAGTTGACTACCAAAGGTGATGAACAGACTGCTTCTAACACAAAAGACATTTTCTCTCAAGAGTTCTATCTCTTAGACACTATCACCAAGCCTTCCAAAGGAAGGGGGTGAGTGTCTTAGAGAGACTCTGAATCACAGAGAAGAATGGATGCAGACAAGGCAATCCATGTTTGAGAAACAAACTTTCTAATCTAGAGCTCTGCCTAGCTCCTAAACCCTAGTCTCCTCAGCAGCTGCTAGCAAGAACCTCCTCTTCAACTCTGGAAGTTGATCTTCAATCTCTGGATCTTCAATGGCTTTCATCTCCACAAGTCTTCAGCTCTCCCAAGTCCCCAGACAAACCCAATACCCAAACAATCAAGCAATAATCCCCAGCGGGCAAACCACACCAGTCAATCAGATATACAGTACATTAACAGCAGTAGGGGGAATCCTAACTTCTTCTAGGGGATCTAATAACTACCCATAGCCCCTATAGTCCCATAACTAAACTAGTCAAACCCTAAGTCCTAAGGGAAAAGAATCAAATCTCCTAAGTCATCACCTAAAACCCTAGTTTTATTCATGTTGTTCACACCTAAACTAAACACCTGAAATTAATTTCTAACAATGGGAATTAAATTGCATCTACAAGTTTGATGTCTAACCTAAACAACCTAAAAAGAATGGATGAAAAATATGAAAGTATCTAATAGAACAAAAATTAATAAAATCAAACATGAAGTGAAATCATTTAAAATGTTATTTATTTAGAAAATATGGGAAAAATATCAAATAAAAAATAAAATGCAATTTTTATTTTTTATAATTTTCTAGACATCTTAAAGAAAATAATGCAAAAAGAATGAATTAAAAATATGCAATTTTTGATTTATTATGAATTTTCAAAAATGAATGAAAATAAAAGGAAATTAAAAAAGAAAATAGAAAGAAATAAAGGGAGGGGGTGAGAATAGCAAGAAAATCAGGTTAAGCGCGTTGGGCTTATGAAACTGGGGGGTGTGGATAGCGCTCTGAGCCCAATCCCCCCAACTTAATGAAACGGTGCGTTTGGGATTTCAAAATTTCCCACCAAAACTCAGACTAAATGAGGGTCGTTCGATCCCTGGTCAAGTCAAATCTTCCCTCCAGATCCAAGGGCGCGTGGTTCATCTTCTTCCTCCCTCCGTCTAGGGTTTCAGTCCCCATTTCCATGCATGAGAATTCCACTCAATCTTTCTCCATGATTTCTTGATGAAAACAAAAAATTCCAAGCCCTAAAATACTCTATGAAACTCCAGTAATCCATGCCTAGTCTTAGTTTTCCCTAACTCTCATTACACACTCCAAACAGAGAGCACGAAATTCAGAACACACCATGCTTGCCTGAGGTCAAAGTTGCCAGAACTCAAACCTAATGATCAACAGATATTCTACATGCTTGCCTCATTATTCTATGCCTCAACACATTGATTATAACTCAACATACAGCTTGTTATCGAAGCCAACAGAAATGGTAACCTGTTATTGATCTCCATGAATCTATCCCTAAACCTCAAGAATTGATCCTCTAGGGTTTCTAGACAACATTATCTTAGCCACATGATCTCTACCAGCCAGAATAGTGAGATTCGAAGAAATCTACATACCTTGCACTTG
The DNA here is from genome assembly GCA_963859935.3 of Lathyrus sativus. Lineage (NCBI taxonomy): Eukaryota > Viridiplantae > Streptophyta > Magnoliopsida > Fabales > Fabaceae > Lathyrus > Lathyrus sativus. The sequence continues at coordinate 360,395,613 of OZ012739.1, forward strand.
ATGATGGTGATGGTAGCTAGACCTCAATTCAACCTTTGATACTTGCTGAAAACAATCTCCAATGGATGAATATGCTTCTGTTTGCAGTGATTTGTGCTGAAACCTTGTGAATCATGCTATTCCATCCTTCATGCAAGTTGGAGTGATGAAGTGGATAGGTATGATCCTTGATCAATTCAGCCACTTCTTGGTGTGAATCCTAGGGTTTGAATGATGATGATGATGATTCAATTCAAAGATGTGAGAATTTTGAGAGGTTTGTGAGAGTTTGAGTATCTTGTGGAAGAATAAGAAAATGGATGAAAATGGAGATTTTTGCCAAATGGGAGCACCAACCCTTGCATGATTCAGCTTGCATGAATATATAGGTTGCATTAGAACCTCCTAGAACATTGGAGAAATTTCCCTTTACACTTTCCCTTTCAATTTGGATTATGTTACTTTCAAATCAAGCAACCATGGATAACTCCCAAATTATGACCTAAACTCAAAATTCCACTTTAGCCAATGTTTTTAGAATGCCTTTTCCATTCAAAATGACCTATAATTTTGCATCATTTGGCCAAGATATGAAAAATACCATTTTTTAAGCCATTTTCCTTCATTAAATTCACCAATTTTGAAACCTTGTGCTATGGACATTTACAATCTCTCATGGTCACCTTTCTAGACTCAAAATGTCATTTGGAGCAAGTTTGATGTTGTAAGTTTTTTCATTTGAGGCCTCCTTGTATGAGTTTTGGACATAGGTTAAAATGACCTATAATTCACAAATGACCAAAATACCCTTTGCTTGCCAAGACCATAAGTTGAGTTCCACACATCATATGAAGGCATACCATACCATTCTAGAAAGCTAAGACAATGAGGAACAATTCTTATGTTGACCAGAAATTCATTTGAAATCTCCTTGAGGGGTAAAACTAGCTTGGAAGTCAAGTCACTTTCACAGACAAAATTTCAGATACCTCAGATGACCTGTAACTTGCAAGGACCATAACTTGAGTTCTATAAATCTCCTTGATGTCTTCTACCACTCAAATTAAAGGTCTTGAGATCCTCTACAAGTTTCATGTTGGCCAAGAATCTATTTGAAGCTTGAATTTTGACTTATCTTGCTTGGACATTTGACCTAACTAGGGGATTTTACACAGAAACCCTAATTTAGAAACTCCTCTTCTCCTTGATTTCTCTTGATTTCTTCTTAGCATGAAAACATATCCTTGTTATCCATGTCAAATGATGAACCCCACATCTCTCCAATAGCCCTTAATGTCTTTCAATCAGTCAATTGACCTAGGGTTGACCCAGGGTTGACCCAGATGAAACCCTAGTCAACTGTCTTCAACTGCAATACTTGGGATCATACCAACAACTTGTTTACTTCTCCAAATGACTTTCTAAGCCCTCTCATAATGTCTAAATGCTCTCCATGCCTTCCATTCACAGCTCACAACCCCCTGGTTGACCCTCAGGTACCCTCAGATAGGAGATAGACTGCTCTCAAATTCTTTTCTGATGACTTGAATGAGATGGAATTAGGATAATAACCTCTTGATAGGCCTCTAGAGATGAGAATAATGATTGGTCCCCTGTTGAATGACTTGCTATGCTTATGCTATGCAGATGGTTAGGCTATGTACATGACTCTATATGCAAATGCTAATGATGTTGAAACATAAACCAAGTGAATAAGGTTGAGCAAATTTTAGGGTGCAACATTCGGCAACACATTCAACGATGATCCGGTGTCTACAAGAACGTGCGACATTACAGTGCCCTGACACTCCACCGAAATGTGCAAAGCCATATTATGGTCCCGCCCTCTAGGCGTCAAATCAAAGTCAGTAAATCCCAGGTTGTGTCCAACATTCACATGCGCCAGCACCCCCTCAAGCTGATTAACAGTTACTTCCTAAGGTACAAAAGACGTGTCCAAGATTTTCAACAAGGCATTCCGAGGGGCCTCGGAACAAAGCAACAAAGATAGTATTGAAATTTTGGAGGGCGTCTGCTGCAAGTGCTCCACAATCTTATAGTCACTTTTGCGAATCAACCTCATAAACTCTTCTACATCCTTGACCGATGTTTCCTTCTCTTTCGACTGGGAAGGTCCTTCTTCAGTCACTTTAGTTTTGCCTCTAGCAATCCTTTCAGCCTCGATTTCGGGTGAAGTGAAGATTCTACCACTTCGGGTCATTCCTCCTGCTTCCACAAGACTACCCACTGCCCCTGCTGGCTGGCTATCCACATTAATCTTTTTCCCGTTGCAAAAAACTTCCAACCCATAATTCCATGGAATGGCTTTCATACTCTCATAAGGAACGGGCCATGCTTTCGCTATCGTGATAGTAGGCCGCTTGGAGGGCGTTGATATTGTAATAGCCTTTCGCGGAATTGTAATTGTTGCGACCTCACCCTACTTTTCACATGTTACCTCATCAGGTTTCTCAACAGTAGTGCGGTCAAACTGCAAAGTTCCCTCATCAACCATGGCCTGAATACCTCTTTTCAAATCAATACAACCCTCTGATCGGGTCCAACAATCCAAACAGTACTCATCACATCCGGGGAAGACCCCCCCCCCCCTTCAACAATCTGCTTTTAGCATAGCTCAAAGGTGTCTTCAGATCATTTACATCCATAACCAAATCCAAATCCTCCTCTGTCAAAACAGCATTCGCTCCATGATTCAGCATTGGTTTCTGTACAATGTTGAGACCATCATTACTGAAGTTAATGACTTTACTATCAATCAAATCTTGGACTTTGTGCTTAAAAGCATGACAACTCTCGATATCATGTCCGGGTGCCCCGGAATGAAATTCACACTGCTTACTAGTATCATACCCGTAAGGAAGCGCTCCTGTGGGTGGGTCCAACGTTCTCTTCTCAACCAGATTCAAACTTAACAGTGTCTGAAGCAGTTCTGCATACGTTGACGGAGGTGTATCAAATACCCTCTTTGGCTTCCCATTCTGGATCCTTCTCTGAGCAGGATTATACCTTTGTTGTTGTTGTTGTTGCTTTTGTTGTTGTTGTTGTCGTTGTTGCGGTATAGGGATCGTCACACTAGCAACCTGTTGTTGAATATACTGATTCCGACCTCTACCTCGTCCTCGACCACCATACACTGCGCTGGCGTCTCCTTTCCTTTTACCACCAAAGACCTTTTTCGCACCTCCAGCTGAGGTCGATTCACTGGCCTGAATCTTACCAATTTTGATGCCATTGTCAATTCGTTCCCTCATGAGTATCATGCCAGAGAAACTACCCATCGAGCAATTGAGCAATTTATCATAATACATCCCAGAGAATGTTCCAACAAAAATATCAATCAATTCCTTTTCAACCATAGGGGGGTGGACTCTTGCCGCCAGATCGTGCCAATGCTGAGCATACTCCTTGAAACTCTCCCCATTCTTCTGTGAAAGACTTTGAAGCTGGACCCTATTTGGTGCAAGTTCACTATTGTATTGGTAATGTTTGATGAAAGCATCAGCCAATTCTTTCCAACTTCCGACCTGTGCACGCTCTAGTCCCATGTACCATTCCAGCGATGGTCCTGACAAACTATCTTGAAAAAAATGCATAAGCATCTTCTCATCATCAAAGTACGCAGACATCCTCCGGTAATATGAACACACATGAACCCGTGGGCATGTATCCCCTTTATATTTATCGAAAGTGGGAGCTTTGAACTTCAATGGTACTCTCAGCCCAGGAACCAGCCCCATGGTAGCCATGTCCAAACCTGCAGAATTTTGATTGGATATACCTCTCATCTGTTCCTCCAGCATTTTAATCCCCCGACCACTATCAGTGGGACCCTCAAAACCCATGCCTTGCCCAGAAAAGGCATCTTCTTGACGATCTTTATTCCAGTACGGCCCCTCATTACCATATCCGTCATAAGCAGCACTACGACCATGACCATGACCACTTTGGAAGAACCTAGGATCATACCTCAAATTGCCAAGCTCTTGATCAGCAGCCACTGTCCCAAAACCAGTATTGAAAGGACCCATCCCAGTACCATTGGTATTCACATTGCCAAACCCAGAATTGTCGTAGCCATTATTACCATAACCTTGATTGTTATCACCAAACCCTCCATTGCCGAGGCCCTGATTATTGAAACCATCATTGCCATCCCGATTGCCAAAGCCAAGACCCTGATTGTTGTCACCGAAACCAGCATTGATACCAACATTCATGTTGGTTTCCATGTTCCCATTAACATTATCAGCATTTATGTTACCAGCGTTGCCGTTGCCGTTGCCAATACCAGTCTCACCAGCATTTGGTATCACTTCCTCCCTGTGAGGGGTCTCAACATGAGCAGAGTTGTATTCAGTATTACCAGCCGCTCGCGCCAGCAGTGTTTGCACCAGAGTTTGAAGATGTTCCTGGCCTTTAGCCACAGCCTCCATAGTCTGCATGAATTGGGCCTTTAGCCACTTCTTACTGTTGCTTCTTGTAGCGTACCAGTGAATTCTCTGTTCGCCAATCTTGAAACAACCTGAAAGATGCAGGAGATAAGATTCGAGCTTTAAAAAAATGTACCTGCCATGCAATATGAATATGCAAATGCACACGTGTAAATATGTAACAGGTTAATTTCCCCCCCCCCCCCCCCCGATTCGAGTTCCGGAGAAGAAGCCATAACGACAATGGAGTCCCAAGCAAACGCAGAATCAGAAACCTCATACATAGACAAATGCCAAGAGGCAGAGATCAAAGATACAACTGAATACAACTGAAAAAGACCTCGGCCAACAAGCCTGGCGATGGTCAAAATACAAGTGCGAATAACAAGAGCAAAGCAAAGATAAATTAGGCCAAATGGCGCGCTCTGACATCTTCCAATATCCTCAACGTCTCCGGATGACCTAGTCTGGAGATTAGTTCCTGTATCAGTAATGCATGTCGCTCAACAGTGGATCTCAGCTTTTTGGCGTCCTCTTCACAGGCTCCCCTGCCAAAACACTCATCAATCCTGCATCTTTTGGAGCCAGCCTTCAATTCACCACCCCTAGTTTCTTTGACCATGTTGCTCACTCTAGACTCAACGTCACGTCTAAGAGATACTTCTTCAGCAATCTTCGCATCCTATCGCTAAGCTGCTCCTCTAACTGGGAAATCTGAAGCTTCAACTCATCTTCACGCTCCTTCCATTTGGTAAGCGTTGTATTCCACAATGCTTCCCATTTAGCAATCCAGGAATAGGACCTATTGAGAAGCTCCTTCTTAGTAGCAAGTACACTACTAACACCATTCAGGGCTACTCCTACTTTCTCTCTCTTGCTGGTTTCTTCAGTCAAATCGGAACCCAACCTATTAATCATCTCAGTCGGCTTCTTCAAAGTGAAGGTTGCCTCATTCTTCTCAGGCCGAAGCTGGAAAATCTCTTTCTCTAGCTCTTCATTTGCTCTTTGCAACTCTTCCTTTTCAGCCAGCAGCTTGTTATACTTCTCAATCTCTACTGAAGTAGGTTCCTCAATCACCGGAAGACACGAAGGCTCTACGGCGGGATATGGCATCAAAGAAGTCCTAAACCTCTCATGGATCCAGAAACGATAAGGATTATAAGCTCGACTATCACTCTTGCCAAGCAATGTCTTTCCTCTTCTGTGAATATTACCCCAAGCATGCCTCAATCTAACCAAAACATCTCCGTTTAATAAACCTGTGAGATACAGAGATTCCTGTATCTCATCCTCAACCGGAGAGTCCCTCAAAGCATATCCAAACTGTCTCACAAGCAAAGAAGGGTTATAGTTAATACAACATTTCCGTCCAATCAAAGGAACGCTCGGAAAGCCACTGCAACTATATATAATATTCACTCCGAGCAGATTCCGATCAAACCAAACAATGTTCTCAGCACACAATCCCATCAATCTGGAAGACCAATCTAAAGTACCAGCAGTATCAACAAAAGGTCCCGTCTTAGGAAGATGTCCCTGAAACCACCTGTATAGAAGAGGTACACAACAAGAAACATTCTTTCCCCGACGCTTCTCATTCTTATAGTGAATAGAATGATAAACGTCACCCAAGAGAGTAGGCACCGGATTCTTCGAGGCAAGAATAAAGAAAGCATCTGAGTCAACAAAATCAGGTAAGTTTGGGAACAAAACAATCCCATAAACGCAAACAGCCAGAATAGCACTGAAGGCAATCCAACATCCATCCTTCGCACACTGCGTAGCCTTCTCAACCAAGCAAGAAAGATGAAAACCATAAGCTCCATTCAGCTTGACCAAACCTCCGGGGAACTCAGAAACATCTAAACTGACAATCTCAGCAAGCCTAGCCAGCTCAGGCTCCGTATCCTCATGAACAAAAGGCATCTGATCTAACACAGGAACTCCTAGCATATCAGAATACTCCTCCAAAGTAGGAGCCAAAATAAAATCAGGGAACAAGAAGCATCTCAGCTGAGGCTCGTAAAACTGCATCAAGGTATACAATCCAGTCGTCTCAGACACAGAAGGTCTGCACAACAAACTGAGCAGCTTCCCATAAGACTCTCTGAACTCAGCCCTCACTCTCTGATCTGCCAGAGCAACCAACTGCAATAAGGAACTGATATCTGGAGAAGGCAACCTGTAAGCAACTATTGTCTTCATGGACTCCATGTCTGGCAAGAAGAACACTAGAATCTGAGGGGAACAAACACACCTGCAACATAAATACACATTAATGAAATGCAGACATGAAAATGTTGATGCATACGCAACAGGGGACCAAGTGCAATAATGAAGAACTGTGTTGTGCTGTACTGCAGCTTGAGAACCATCAGAGCTTCTCCTCAAACCAAACCAACCACAAAAGAATCCTCACAACCAATTCTTACTGACAAAAACAAACCAGGTATTCTGAGGCCAGAGTTTTCCTGCAAGAAGACCCACCTACCCTCTCACAGGTATGTACCTAACTCGCAGACGAGGTATGGCATCCTATGCGGTCATCAGCGTCACAGACTTTCAAGAGCGATAATACGATACCCAGAAGGTGTGGCATTATCATCCCTTGAAGAGGCCTCACTTAGTCGAATCCTAAATGATAGGTTCCCAGAGTCGACAACCCTCAAATCCAACAACGTGTCGAGCCCAAAGGGCCAGGCAAGATGCCATCAAAGAGAATCTCGTCTAAGTGTAAATTTCGTAGCTAGCTAGTGCGAGCAAATCAAGCAGACTAACCACTACTCTCTACTTCTAAGTCTATGTGCACTCAAGCCCAGGTCCGACTTATCTCTCAAACTAACCCTCTACCCACAGCACAATAACAATAATATATACAGTACATGAAGGTAAAGACAGAAAAATAAATACATACAAAACCCCAGACGGTAAAACAAGCGCTAGGATTGACTCGCATAAGGAACCGGTGAGAGTCCCCAGCAGAGTCGCCAGCTGTCGCTACTGTAAAAATCAGCGTTGGCTATGACAGAAGAGTCGCCACCGTGCGTTATTTATCCCACAAGAGGGAAAGGAAACCCTCAGAGTAAACCTAACGCAAAGAGGGAAAGGAATGGTCATCGCAACCAATTCCTGGATTCGGGAGTTGGTTACGCGAGGGGAAGGTATTAGCACCCCTCACGTCCGTCGTACTCGACGGGATCCACGCTTGTTTTCTAACTAGGGTATGTTATTCTATCTACTCTATAGGTCTGGGCTAAAAAAGAAAAGGAACGACTCGGCAAAGTATCGCACTTTATGCCTACGTATTCCCGTCTGGAACGAGAAATCAGAGTCAACGTAGTTCGCCTAACTATGAGTTAAGGGGGGAAGGTTGCTCGCCAAGATATCGCATCTTGTGCCTACGTACTTTCATACGACATGAAAGATCAGAGCAAACGTAGTTCGGGCTACGGAAGACACAAGTTTGTCTGACATTTTTCTATATCTCCTTCTGAAAAAGGTTTTCCTGATTAAAGGTCCAAGAGGACAAAAACAGAGTTTGAATGTTTGTTCGAGTTTTTTATGAAAGAACTGTTTTTTAGGATGTTTGTAATCTCAGTCGCACTAGAGACTATGACCCTGGAGTGAACGCTTCTTATGTCACCAAAAGGTACCATACTAACATCCAGATTACTAGAGAGAGACTCTCCACCAACCTTTTCCCAGATAGCTTAAGGCTCGTAACGCACGACTTCAACTAACCTTATTACTGTGTTTTTGAATTGATTTGAGATGAGAAGAGAAAGACACCCTAAAACTATGGTTGAAAGGGAATCTACCCTAATATTATCATGCAAGGGTCAAAACCTAATGTCTGTCATGATTCCCTCTTGCACAGAGGAAATCAGAGATCCTAGGGGAAACAACTAAAGAAAGCAAGCAATAAACAGTAAACAGTAAACAGTAAAAATGCATGCTATGCAACAGTACCAGTGAGGCAAGGGAGAAAACAACAGGCAAGAGGAGACAAGCTCCACCTTAAACCTAGAGGTAATCAACACAAGCAAACAAACAAAACAACACAAGAAAAGAAACAGAGAAAGTAGCCCAAGCAACAACAATAGTCTTCAGCAGACAGCAACTTCAATACTCAACAGCAGCAGCTCTAAACAGCAAATCCTCTTGACAGCAAAGTTGACAGCAAAACCTCTTCTTCAAGCTAGCTTCTATCTTCAAGCTTCATCAAAATTCAACTTCAAGTTCTAGAAAACACACTCCAAGCAGAGAATAATCACTAAGATCAAGGTTGCAATGTTGAGAACCAGATGAAAACCAAAAGAAATCATCAAGTACCAACATTGAAATGGAAAGGCATCCTCAAAATTCTACTCAACTATGAGCATACCACACATCCCTCCAAAGGAGAGATGGAGTTTCCCTAGGAGGACTTTACATCATTGGACATAATAGAAGCACACAATGCATTCTATGTTTGATGAAAGAATCAAAACTAGTTCTAATGGCTCTTCCTAAAACCCTAATTTCCTAAGCTCCTAAAACAACTCCTAAAAGAAAAGGAAACCTCAACTCCAAGCTCCAATCTTCAAACCATAGCAGCTACACCAAGTCCAGAAGACCTCTCAAAAAGGAATCCAAGCAAATCCAGCTCCAAAGTCACCAACAAGCCCAAACAAGCAAAGGAACACAAAATAGAACACCACAAGCACAAGCAACTTGCAAAATACAACTAAAATAGGAAACAAAGTTTTCAAAATCTAATAAAATTCCCAGGGGAACATACGTGTTTGAAAAACCTAGGGTTAAAATATTAAAGCCTAATTCAACTTCTAAGTCACCTAAATGAATTCTAGATTGAAGGGTATCAAGGTGATCCACAAGTATGGGAAGGCTCTAATCTCAACACCTAAAACAGAACCTAGAGTTGTTCTAAAATTCCAACAAACATTCTAGGGGAACATGAATATCTACCCTAAAACATACTAAAAAATCAAAGCCAAACACATCACCAATTGGAAGAACAAAATTCAACAAAACAGATGATCAAATATGCAAAATTAAAAGAGTTAAACAAAATGAGAAAAATCAAATTAAATTGAAAAATGCATGAAAATTCATTTTATTGATTTCAGAAAATCACAAATTCCCTCAAGATCATGGAGATATTTTTGAAATAATTTTTGGATCAAAATTGAATTTATTGTGATTTTTTGAATCAATAAAGCATTTAAAATAAAACAAAATGAATAAAAGAAAATAAAACTCTGAAATAAAACGTGAGCCACAAGATGAGGAGACTGGTCCACTGATCCAAGCGCTGAGGGCATGCCACCTCATTAAATGAAACGCCTGCGTTTTGAATTAAAAATCTCACTTCTCAGATTAAAACACAACCATTGGATCTGGTGGAAAGTCTTTGGTCAAAGGCAGATTTAATGGCTATGGACTCATCTTCTCCAAAATTCAACCTGGCCTGAGTGAGACTCAGTGTGGTGGTCGGAGAAGACTTTGGTCGTCTTCTCCGATGAGCAGGTGGTTGCAGGTGATCAAACATCAACAAATCTTATATCAATCTCTCCAGAATTTCACCAAGACCTCAAATCTCCTACTCAAATTATCCAACTCTCCATAGATTTTAAAACACGAATCAAAGTTCAGAAATGTCATCCAAATCAAACATCACCAATTGCAAATCTAATAATACAGAAATGTTCCTCATGTTTCATAGTTCATCCTTATCTATCCAAATCATGTTATAGCCTTAAGATCAGATCAACTCGTGTCCAAACAGAAAATTCACTTCAACCTAAATTGTCACTAATTGCTCCAATTTCAATCCAGAAACGATCTATTCCTCTATTAGATCCTAACCACATGCATAATATGAACTACATCTCCCTAAATCAAGAGTAATTTTGAAGTTTACTAACCTGATGTAGATCCACTAACAGAGGTAGCTAGAACTCGAATCAAGCTTCAAAACTCTCCAGAATCTTTCAAGGATGCAAGAGGATGATGCTTCAACCTTCAATTTGCTCTGAATCAGCCTAGAACTCAAAACACGATTTCACTTGCTTCTTGGAATTTTTCAACTGCAACTTCAGTGTTCTTCACGAAATGAATGCCAAAACCACTCTGAATTCAATGCAATCAATATATAGAATGTTTTCATGGGCTTTTGAAGTGTGTTTGAAGCCCAATCCATCAATTTGCAAATTCTGATTTTGCTCTTGATGTTGCACATGACAGTCACGATTTTGCCATGGAAACTGTTCTAGAATCTTCCCTTTCAACTGCAAATTGCCTTGTGAGTGTATTCAGACCAAAAGGAGTGCTTGAATTGCATTGTTAAGGTGTTTGGCTATATGACTTGCAAATGAAGAAACCAAATGACAACTCATGAAACTTGGCCTAAACTCAAAATTTTGGTAATGCCATAGTGCTTAGAATTCAATTTCCATTTTAAAAATGTGGTTACTTGACATGTTTTGGTCCTATAACTCAAAATTGGCATTTTCCCTCCTTAATCCATTTGAAAATTTCCCTTTTTGAAACCAATTCAAACAAAGTCTTGCTATGAGCTCAATCAATCCATCATGACCACTTGGCTAGCTTAAAAACCCCATTTTGAACAACTTTCATGTTGAACAAAATTGCATTTGACAAGTGCAAGTTGGAGATTTTTGCCTATGATTGAAAATTACCTATATTCTCACTTTCCCAAAATACCCCTGACTTGTAAACCTCATAACTTGAGTTCTACAAATCAGATGGAAGAATTCTAGTACAATTTGTAAATCTAAGATCATGAGGAACAACTTTCATGTTGGCCAAAAGGTCAGGTGAAACCTCCTTCTAGGTCAAAAATAGCTTTGAAGTCAGATGATTTTCACAGACAAATTTCAGAGGCATCTGAGGACTTGTAACTTGTCTGGGTCATAACTTGAGTTCTATAAATCCCTTTGAGGACTTCTAGTACTCAAATTAAAGGTATTGAGATGCTATACAAGTTTCATGCTGGCCAAAGATCCATTTGAAACTTTTATCTTGACTTATGTGGTCATGAAGTTAGGCACTAAATAGAGGATTTTGCACTGAAACCCTAATTTAGCAACTTCCCACACTCTTGACTCTTCTTGATTTGATCTTGGCTCAACACCACAAATTTCTTATCATATCATTTCATGAACTCCATTACCTAAAAGTAGGCTTTTGATACTCTTCAATTGCACAGTTGACCTAGGATTAACCTAGATGAAACCCTAATTGTTTGCACCTCAACTGTGGTTCTTGCAATTGACACAATGACTTGATTAAGCTCTCCCATGGCCCTCTAGGCATTCTATGAGCTCCATGCACATCCTATTCTCATATTCCAAACTTCACAACCCTCTGATGGTCTTCAGTTGATCCTCAAGTTAGGAGAAGATTCATACTCAAACATCTAAACCCTTAGGCACTCAAACCATCTTCTGATGACTTTGACAACTTCTCAATCTTGAATGAGACCTCTTTCTAGGCTTCTCTTGAGAAGAATCACACTTGATCCCCTGCTATATGAATGATATCATGATATGCACATGATATAACTATGCAAATGTTAATGCAATGAAACATAAACCAGGTAAGAAAAGGTTGAGCAAATTTTGGGGTGCAACACCTATGAGTTTAAATCCTATTGGTTCTATCCAGACCAAAAGGAGGGGGAGGTTCTATCCAGACCTGTGAATTTAAATCCTATTGGTTCTATCCAGACCAAAAGGAGGGGGAGGTTCTATCCAGACTATGAGTGTGTTGCGCTATCTATGACCCAAGGGTCAATAGAGAGACTTTTCCTTTGGAAGGAGAGAGAAGAGGCAACTTGGATGAGAACTAAAAAGTTCCATCACTTGGGGAAGAAATACTTAACAAAGCAATGAACATTTAAGCAGGATGAATAAGGTTACAACCAAGTAAGCATGCATATCACAATAGGCAAAGATCAAATAATACAAATGGTTACAACCGAGAATCAAATATCTTAACAAAGATGGAAATAATAATCATGCAAGTAAGTCACAACTTTAAGATGATCATGTCATAGATTCAAAGTGTACCAAATGTAATAACATTTAGGCATTGATGACAATCAAATACGCATGGAATGTTCACAACGGTTAAATTCAAGACTTAGGAAGAGGACAACAATTCATGGTAACCACCAACAAGAAATGAAATCTCAACATGTTAACAAACATAAAGAAATCACATAAAAATAAATCTTACAAGATAAAATAAGCATGGTATAAGGGAAATTTAATCGAAACGTAAGGTAACGACCTAAGAATGAACCAACTAACAAGTAGGCAAAAGGGAATTGTAAAAACAAGCAAGTCGAGATTTTTATCCATTAAATGAAACTAGACGTTACAACAAACAATTTGCAAAAAGAACGGGTTAAAAATGCAGAACAATGAATAAGTTATGAAATATTGAAGTTTCAAATGATTTATGAAAATAAAATAAATAAACAAGCAAATAAAATAAGAAATCGCATGGGGAGGGGTTGAACCCACGCCCTTGTGTTTACCAACACAACTCCCTTACCATTGAGCCACTAAACGCGCGCTGGTAAGGAAAATGGAAGAAATGAAGAAGAAGATTCAATTACAATTGAAAATAAAATGCCAAAAAGAGTTGATCCCAAGGATCGAACTCAGGATTGGCAAGTGAAAGGGTGATATACGCGCAAGTTGATTACCATTGGGGTGGCTATACATCCAAGTATAACGCCACCCCCATATACAGATAATGCTAAATATGGTGAGAATTATGGGCCAAAAGCAAACCAAACAAACCACAAAACGTGGAGCATCCAAACTTGGTCAAAACAGCTCCAATTTTAGCAAAATTTAAGCCTAAACTGATTGTTTTTTAACAAGGACCATGATGGTATCCACAAAATTTTGAAATGAAGCTCTCAAATTGAAACACGATGAAAGATGCATAATTGGCAAATGAGTTTCATTTTGATGAAACACACAAATTCTGAGTTCATACACACCTAAAAGGTATTGCACACAAGACACACATATGACTATGAATGAGTCTAAACCTCAAGTTGATCATGAAATGCACATAACAAGAAAATGGCTATCAAGTGGCAATTGTATCATACATGATGAGTGGGGCTATTAAGCAGAAAAAACATAGTATACACACAGATGTTGGGTTCATACACACATACAAACACACTGTCTAGAGGTCAATATGCTTATGAGCTAACCTAAAACAAATCAAACAGAAAAAAAGAAGTGTGTGCAGCTGGGGTTTCAAGACAGTTTGGCAGCAGAATTTGGTAACAAGCTGGTCTAGCAAAAGTCGGTGGTCTCATGTTGACAAACATAGCACATGCACATCACAAATATAACAATGAAGGGGTTTCAACTCAGAAAACAAACATTTTGCAAGCAGGAAAGAACTTGGTATATTCATGGCATATTTTGGTTTGAAAGTGAGATGAAGAAACAGGTAAGAATAGATCAAACAAACAATATGTACACATCAAAATCATGAAAATGGATGAGTTCAGATTTAAATTAGGCTTATTTCCAACAGAACAGACTTTGGCATATTGATGGTTATGAAGAAAAAGCTGTCTTGAAACATAATAGTGGTACAGCAGGGCAACTTTCAAGGCAATGAGATTTAGGATGAAACAAATGACATACACATACCATAAATGTGCTAATAGATAAGATTATGCTCAAGAAACAGATCAAATAATCACCAAACAGGAAAGTGCATATTGAAGCTCATGAAATGCAAAGAACCAAACTCAAACAGGCAGCAGACAAATTTATGGCAGTTGAGGCAATTGAGTATCACACACAAGTTTCAAACATGTAGAACATTGATTCTATGCACATAAATAAGGCAAAAATCAGTTGGAACAGAAAATGACATGTTGGTAGTATCATAAGGTTTTGAAAATGCAGTGGAGAATGACAAAACAGTTTTGAGCAAGTAGGGCCATTTTGAACATACAAGTACAACATACAATCTCAAAATAGGTTAGATGATGTTTTCACTGCTTAAAAAACACACAGTCTGCACAAAATGAAAACTGGTGTGCTAGTTCAAATATTTTTGACAACAAAACACATAAAATCTCAAAACTGTTCTCAACAACCAAATCTTAAGTTCTCATCATTTTAACAAGCTCAACTAGACAAACCAGATCATATAAACACAAATCAATAGTTTAGAACACTTAAAACACAACATGGCAAGCACAAGCCTCTAAACACCAAACTCATGGTAATGATAAAGCAAAATGACACAAAATAACATAAGTATGAAAACAAGAGCCACACTAGATTCAAACATGATCTAGGGAAGGGGGATCTCATGAAACAACTTACAAGTTATCCAAATATCAACAATAAATTAAGATCGACAAATCTTAGGGAAAGCATACCAACATTTCAATGTTTGGATCCTTAAAACTACCACATAGACAAAATCTTCAAAAACAAGTTATACATAATATCAAAGCTCAAATTGGTAACATAACAACAACACATCATTTATGAATGAAAATACTTTAACAAAAGCAAATATCATAGCTACAAAACCTAAGTTCTTGACAAAGAACTAGTATGGGACAACAATGACTACATTTCCACAACAAGCAACTTCAAAGTTGTAATCATGATAATGAATGAATAATAAATAAGTTGAGAATCACATAACTCTTGTAGACAAGTCTTGAGCAAGCTAAAAAGCTAAGAAACCCAGAGATCTTCTTCTTTGGCAAAGATGTGGAGCTTTCTTCCTCTTGAAGCAACAAGCTATCTTTCAAGACAATTTGAGTTGTGAACCTCCCAACTGGTTTTTGAGAGTTTGGACAGTTGAGATATGATATATATGAGGTGTTGGGAGTGTTGGAATGGTGGGAAATGCCTCAAGTAAAGATTTGGCTTCCAAAGTGCATGAAAGTCAACATACTAAGGTATGAAGGTTGACTTTTAGGAAAATGATGTTTTTGGGTGGTTCGAGTGTATGGACACTTTCTACACAATGTTTATGGATTGTGGAAATCGTTTTGAGTGGCTTGGAAGTGGTGGAATTGAGTTTGAGCAGAGTTTTGGTCAAGACAGTTTTTTAGTGAAAACTTGAAGTTTTTGAAAAATCAAGCTTTTGAGAAAATGGTGGAGAGTTGAGAGTTGTTGTTTCTCTTGGTTTTTAAGAGTTCTCTGGTGTCTCTAACATCATAGAGAATGCCTCTATTTATAGTGAAAATGAAGGTGAGGGCAGATTTGGATTTTTCATTTTTGGCGGGAGATTATGAAATCTTGAATGAATCTTGCCAAGATCTTTGTGGCAGCTCTACATATCAGCTCCATGGACAAATACTGAGCCAAAATAATTTGATATGGGAAGGATAGGATGGCTAGGAAGGTAGGGGCCTGCAGCTGCCCGATTTGCTTTGAAAAGTTTCTCTTTCATGGCTTTTAAATGAATATTATAATGTCCACTTGCTCCAAGTTGAACAAACTCTCCAATTCTTCATTTTTTTCAAGTGTTTGCATCATCCAAAATTTATAATATCAGAAAAGAACAAGATCCAATGGCTGAGGGTAGCCCAAGTTAAAGAATTCTGAATTTTGAAAAGTGTTGGATTGGTGATCTCAAGTGTGGCAGCCCCAACTTCCATGACCCATAACTTTCTGCTCACACATGCTATTGAGGAGTTCTACCACAACTTAGAAAGCCCTCAAGTAGCTCTATAACTTTCATGCTTTTTAGATTTCCAAATTCTAGATGGAACTAGGTTGAAAAACCCTCCAAAGTTGCTGAAACATCAAGCTTAAAAGCCAAATAACTTAGAATTTTTCTAAGTTATTTCCCTTCTTGAAATGAATTTTCTCATAACTCCAAATATATGCATTTTTGATCATGGACCACTTTGAGGATTTTCTAGGACTTGTCAAGAGCTTTCCAATGAGTTTTGAAACACTTCATTTGGATGTGTGGTTGAGGAGTTATGGTCTTGCCCCTTTCAAAACCCTAATTCCCGATTTCTGCAATTACTTCCTAACCCTTGATCCAATGGTCATGAAATTTTATGGGAAGGTGTAATATGACATAAGGAACATTTTTTATTAACATCTTGAAGTCAAATTCCTTATTGTTGAAGAGTTGACTTTTCGGTCAACCGTTCGATCAATCGGTGACTCCCGAGTCGACTGCTGGGGTTCCGGGTATTCTAAGGACTTGAAACTCTTTGGATAGACTTTAATAAGCCATAGGAACTTAATGGACCATGATCCCACCATTGAAACACTGTTTAAATCAAAAGTCAAACTACAGTTGACTTTTCCCAATCGAAAACCCTAATCGGGCATCTTGAACTGCACTGTTCTCAATTCTCGGGTGACCACCTCAAATTGGATTCATACTTGATCCAATGGAGAATTCTTGATCTTATTTATAGTTGAATCAATCCCATACATTGATTGATCAAACCACTGAAGCCTCGATTTTGACGGTACGGAACCCTGATTCATCTGCATCTTAACAAAGATAAACTTGAAATGGGTTAAGGTTAGTTAATCAAATGAACATGATCCTACAATGATGATGAGGATCTAAGGGGTCAAAATTTGGGGTGCAACAGATGCCCCTATTTAAATATCTTCACTAGATGGCAATGATAGATGACAATCCTCATAGAATCGTAGTGAAAGGTATTTAAATATAGCAAACCAGAAATTTTGTGCCTTAGATCCGATGGTATGCAAAAGGACAAATGCTGAATGCAATGATTCTAAATGGTGCTTTATGATGCTTGAATACAAGACAAATGCAGACACGCGAGCAAATATAAAAGAACAGCAATACAATGAGTAACCACTCACGGTAGACCCAACACACTAGGGAAAGCTTCCAAGTGAAGTAAGCAAGATAGTTCAAACATGACTAAAGATGTTGTTCAAGGAAATATTTCACACAGGGGACACAAGTTCCACCAGGGAAGACACATCTTTGTTGGGAAAAGAAGACACAAACCTCACTGGGGATAACCAGATGAGGAAGCCCACTGGGGAAGAAGGCAATTCTTCACTGGGGAAACGAAAGAAAAGAAACGCAAACTTCTCTGGGGAAGATATCCACTGGGGAAAACTTTGCTGGGGAACAAAACCACTGGGGAAGCAAATCTTCACCGGGGGGAAAGATGGAACGGAGACACGAATCTCACTGGGGATAACCAGGCGAGAAATTTCCTATAACGAAGAGTTCAAACGGGATCTTCAGGAAAAGGTTAGAAACCAGACTGGACGCGTCGGGGAAGCTAGTATCCACTAGTTCTCCGAGACTCGACTGGGAAAGCAAGAGCTTCAATGGGGAAATCGGTGACGACCAGAACAACAAACAGCTTCAAGTGGTGTTAGTTTCCAATAGACTTACTAGGGATGATGGTGACGACCAATCCAACAACGGTTTCCAAAAAGTGCTAAATACCACTAGACTTCCTGAGGATATGGTGACGACCAAATCAAAGGGTTCCCATTATAATTGGTAATTCCAAACAATATTGATAAAACACAGGATTTCGACTGGGGGGAATTGGTAACAACCAACTAATAACGATTAGTTTTCAAGCAATGCTAGTAACTACTGGACTTAGAGGGGACTGGTGATGACCAAATTGGGGTATACCAATAGCAATTGATTCTGGATAATGCTAGTAACCACTAGATTTAACTGGGTAACGACTGAGTCCAAGGAGACCAATAACCATTGGATTTGGGTAATACCAATAAATACTGGATTTTCAAAGGGTTTGGTAACAACCAGGTCTGCAAACAGAAAGCATAAGTATATCCCTCAATACTTTAGGAACAAAAGCTAATATCCTCAAAGCGTTAGGATACAACAGAGACACAACCCTCAATACGTTAGGATTGTTCCCAGGCTCTCAAAACATTAGAAACGAAAGCTGAACATCTTCAATACATTAAGATATAGAAGAGACGCCACCCTCAACACATTAGGATCGGACGAAGACCCTCAAAACCTTAAGATCAAAAACTAATAGCCTCAAAACCTTAGGATATAGAACACTTCATGCAAATGTAACCACTTTAGCCTTTGGGGATTTCTGAACTCGGGATTCAAAGTATACATTTCCAAAGGTACACAACCTGTGCTCGGGATGGCAACAAACAACTTCCAAAGGTACAAAACCTGTGCTTGGAATCAAACAATACATCTCCAAAGGTACGAAACTTGGGCAGGGATGACAACAAACATCAATCTCCAAAGGTACGAAACCTGTGCTTGGAATCAAATAATACATCTCCAAAGGTACGAAACCTGAGCTTGAGATGGCAACAAACATCTATCTCCAAAGGTACGAAACATGTGCTTGGAATCAAATAATACATCTCCAAAGGTACGAAACCTGAGCTTGGGATGAAAACCATCGTGACTTAGTTTGGACTGATACACAACCAAATTGTCAGTATTTGTTGTCCATGGATTTTTATAGTGCAAGTTACCAACGACCTTACTTGAAATATGATTGGTCACCACCAAATTACTTATACCAGTATCCACTAGATTTTCAAACAATGCTGGTCACAACCATGCGTCGACATCCTTAAGATAAACTTCTCAAATGAGACCGCCATTTATTGTTGAAGAATGATAAGCTTCTCTAAAGAGACTGCCACTTATCATTGAAGAATGATAAGCTTCTCTAAAGAGACTGCCACTTATCGTTGAGGACGATTAAACTTCTTCGAAGAGACTGCCATTTATCACTGAAGACGATTAAAATTCTCCGAAGAGACTGCCATTTATCGTTGATGATGAATAAGCTTCTCGCTAGAGATTGCCACTCACTGTTGAAGACGATTAAACTTCTCCGAAGGGAGTGCCATTTATCGCTGAAGACGATTAAACTTCTCCGAAGAGACTACCATTTATTGTTGATGAAGGTTAAGCTTCTCCCAAGAGATTGCCACTCACCGCTGAAGATGATTAAACTTCTCCGAAGAGACTGCCATTTATCGTTGATGAAGGTTAAGCTTCTCCCAAGAGATTGCCACTCACCGCTGAAGACGACTAAACTTCTCCGAAGAGACTGCCTTTTATCGTTAATGAAGGTTAAGCTTCTCCTAAGAGATTTCCACTCACTGCTGAAGACGATTAAACTTCTCCGAAGAGACTGTCATTTATCGTTGGTGACGATTAAACTTCTCCGAAGAGACTGCCATTTATCGCTGATGACGATTAAACTTCTCCAAAGAGACTACCAATTATCGTTGAAGACGATTAAACTTCTCCGAAGAGACTGCCATTTATCGTTGATGAATAAGATGTTCTTCTTGATAGATAGTGCAAAATAAATGCACATCCAGGTAGGTTCGGCGACCGACAGGGACCAAAGTTTAATCTAGAATATAGCTAGAAAGAAACTGTCAAACAAGATTCCAACCATTGAGAAATAAACTCAAATGGTGACTCACCTTATCCAATCATGGAAAAAGATAACTGAAGCAACCATCATCCACGAGGATTAAACTCTATGGGGAAATTGATAAATGATGGACATTTTATGCTTAAGGGCTGACAACTCTATGGGAGAGAGACAACACACCCAATCACTGAGTAGGGAACCAAAGTGAAACAGGAACAAGTAACAACCAGAGATAGCAAAAATGCACAGATGTTATGCATATGCTTTATGCCATGCTTATGTTTATGCTGACGAAACAGACAAAACAAAACAGGAGATGAAATAAACATCTCGACACGGAGACCCAACCAAACTTCACCAAGATTGGACATCCAACGGGGATGATCCTGAAGAACAACAATTCCACTTTCAAGGTTACCACCTTCTTTGGGAGAGAGTAATCTTCTTAGGCCAAAACCTCAGGACTTCACTTGGATTGCCATCATGAGTTTGAATTCTTTGTTGGATGAAAACCATATCGAGAGATTCCCAGATTAACCGAAGTAACAACTTAACTGGAGAGCTTGGAGAAAGGTACCATGAGACCAAAATCTTTCTGTCTCATTTATAGTATAACAATCTTCTTTCAGTGAGCAACGACTCTTGCGACGAGTAGTCTTTAACCTTTTCTGCCCCAGATTACATGGTCTGTGAGAAGAAGTCATAAGGATGCTTTTACAAAAGAAACGGCATAAAGATGCTTCAATGTCTTCAAACACTTAGAGAGATTTTCAAATATCGACATGATTGCCCCAGTTTAACGGTGCTTGCACAACAAAGTCTCGGACGGTGGAAGTAACGACTTGCCCCTGCTCGCTGGTAACTGCAAAAGATTTGCCCCAGACTAAATTGTTCATTGAGAGCTTCATCTGATCTTGACCTGGTTGGCTCTGATTAGCTGAACGTTACAACAAATGATTAACAAATCTTTCCAATCGGTTGCCCCAGGCTGAGCTTCCTTTATCAAGTCAAATTCCCTAACTGACAGCGCTTGTTGGGATTCCTTTGATACTGGATTGTTTTGCACGCAATGTTGTTCATTAAAAATTGGCAATTTTCGATGTAAAATTCATGCAATCTTTTGAAAACATTTTGATGAAACACACACGGCGGAGTGATCAAGTGATCAAACTGAAAGTGATCCAATCTTTTTACAAATGATGGATAAAGTGATGAACGCACACAATTAACAAAGATCATTAGGAGTCAGGTTATCCAACCTTGCTGTAATATGCTTTCAAAACAACCTTACCTCAATTAGGTCTTTTAAGGGTTGTAACGTGGCTTGGTTTACGGTTCATGAAACAAAGAATGAAGGCTAAAAGTTATTTAGTCCCACCCACTCTCCATGATGAACTCCAATCCTATGCTCAGTTAACTCAAACTATACGCTCAGGTTCTTACAGACTTAGGAATCGAACAGATGATAATTGGCGATGGTTCACAAACCTAGGGTAGTCACCACTCCCTTACAGTATTTAATAGTCTTTTGCTATTTTAGGATTTTTTTAGGTGAAGAATCTTACAAAATTCCTCTCTTTTTATCCCTGACTTTTGTCTGAACTTCTTTGTTCGAATATACAGTCAACGGGATGCCCCATTTTTTGCTTAAGTCCCCTTCATAGGTTTTGACTTAGCGGGCTTTTCGATTTTCTTCTTTCTTCTTCTCTTTTTTTTTTGAGAAAGGAGGTGACTACCCAGTTTAATGGCTACGGTGAACCATCCTCGTCTTTTATGCTGAAAAGCATCTTCAACACTCTCTTGTTGTGTATGAAGGAAAACCTGAGTGCACCACCTTTATATGAAAAGTGTCTTGTATGCACATATCTTCAAGCTAACTGAGAACTACCCGCCCCAGGTTTGAGATTTTAGGTTTCTGTTTTTGTAAGGAAAGAAAAGCTTCTACTTCTAGGCTCGAAGGGGTTTACGAGGGGTTATCTTCCTTATTTCTCTAGTGTTTAGGAATTGAAACAATGCATTACATCATCGGCAAAGTTACATTGAAATCATATCAACAACAGTTATGGATATGATTTTCATCATCCTCCCTAATCTTTGTTTTAAACAACAGTTTAGTAAACAAAAGAAATTTTCTTGCATTTTTGGTATCTCATAACAATGAAAGAAAAAGAAAGAGTGAAACGAATGGACTTAATCAAAAGATGCACAAACATTTCATTAGATATTGCCAAATTCAAATAAACAACAGTTTATAAGCAACACAAATGCAAAGAAAACACAACAAAATGCTGAAACAGTCTACAACTGCCAGTCTTAGGGAATTAAAATTGTTTAACAAAAAAATTTTCAAATTTCAGGCCCATGCGGGGAAACACCTCCAACCACCACTTGCTCCTTCTGATATAGAATTATGAGGGGTCTCACGGATCCTTTGCCTTTGGATTTAGGAATCGCAGCACTGTCATTTGATTTATCCTCCTGAGGTCTCAACAACTCTTGCAGTCTTAGTTTAAAACCTTCACACTCTTCAACTAGGTGCCCTGTTGTCCCAGTATGATATCCACATTCTACTTCTGGGTGGTCTTCCTCGAGGATCATGCGTTTGTTAATGATCAGCTCTTGCACAAGATAACCCAATGATATACATGCATCTAAGTTGTGTCTTTCAGCTCCTTTGTGAAATTCACAGTTCAGATTCGCATTATGCCATGGTCCTGGCACAGGATTGGATAATCGTGGAGTCACTAGTGAGTTCTGAATCAGTAGCGGGTAAAGTTTGCTTAACGGTACTAGAGTTGATCTACCGCAAGTCTTATTTTTCCTGACATGATTTTTCTTGTTCAATCTCCGGCTTTGAGAACCTTGAGGAGGAACAAACACTGACTAGTGAGAGACTTCAGTTGAACGCCCTAGTGCCCCAGTATGATAGTCCCATTTAGCGTTGGTACCACATTTCAGAGGGTAAGGATGAATTACTGGCTTCAGCTCCTTTGGTATTATCAATTCGCGTTGGATCAAGTCTGGCAATGTCTGATTGTGTGACATTGGAAACAAACTTTCTGGTTTCCTTGGTCTTTGTTGGGCGTGCTGACGCGATTGGTGGTTATCTGGTGGTTGATACCGAGAATGTCCTTGAGTTGGAGGAATCATCGGAGATAATGCATCCCTAGTTTCTCTGGACGTCACATGGTCAAGGTGACCTTCCTTTTTCATCATGTTCTGCAATGTCTCTAGAACCCAATTCATCTGACACTTGAGAATTCTGATGTCCTCTTTCAGCATTTCCTGAGCTGTCAAAAGTCCCTCCATCGTTGCCATTTGTCTCGGATATGTGCTAGGTATCCCTTCTCTATCTCTGATCAAAAGCGACGCAAAGCTGAGAAATGCAAATGTAATGCAAAAGCAAACTGGTTTTACAAAACTCAGAAGATTGACTAGGTCAAAACCTTCATTTCATCAATCGTTGGAAAAGTTACAACTTTTGAAAATACCAGAGATCGACTGAGTTTTATAAAACTAGCTGCAACATGATATGCTTATGGTGATACGATGGGATGATGCACATATAACATGATGGCAAGTATTCACAAATACAATGCATATGCACACACAAAGATATCCTAGGCTCAAAAGTAAAGAGTCAAAGGTCTACCCATCCCCAAGGATTTGTACTATGGGTTAACTTGTACCTGCCGAACGGGTTCTTAACAAAGTTCCCAGGGTCAACAACCTATCTTTTGGATATTATCAATTTCCCAAATCACTTGGTAATCGATAACATCCTCAAGAGAGTCTCGCTCGAGTGTAGTATCGCGTATCAACTACTTCGGAAATACTTCCTTATAGCCATCACACTACGTCCTAATAAGGCCAAAGTGGGGTAGAATGTAATCTAAAAGTCCACAGTGTCATGGGCTCCTTCGTTGAAAGTAGCATTGTTTTCACGAATACTCGATCAACAATAATAAACTTTCAAGAGGGCCTACACTGAGCGGTGGTTTCTCAAGTTAGCTTGGTCGGGAATCAACTCCCTATAAGCTTTCTTGAATATACCACCATCCTATCATAAGTGCACTCGAGTCCGGGTATAGGACCATCTCACCACTCAAAGCACCCAATATCCAACATACAAATATATTGACAAATATACATACATGTTAAGCAAATATTTACAAATATGGCATGAAATTAAACAAAATAGGCTAAACCCTCAAAATAAGTAAACATCCTTATCCCCAGTGAAGTCGCCATTTCTGTTGCAGTGAGAATCGTGATACCAAGCTATTGATTAACTTGAATCTTAATTCTTAAATTCACAACCAGACTTTAATTTATCCAAAGGAAAGGTCTAAAGAAAGAAAAACCCTTTTCGCGATGTAACAACAACGCTAAGAGATTCGGGGATCGGGGGTTGGTTATGCATAGGGTAGGTATTTCACATCCTAAACATCTGTAGTACTCTACAAGAACCTTTTGTTTGTTTGCATGCTAAGTTTGCTAAATGTTTTCTATGGATTGGGATTGGGTAAAGGTGTAGGTTAAAACCTAAAGATAGTTTCTAAGTTTTCTCGCAAAGACGTCGTGTCCTCTGCCTACGTATCCTAACTAGGATAGAATCAGAGCAATCATAGTTCACCTCACTAGGGTTGAAGAACACTTGATTATTATCAAGGTTCCAAGGGGGACAAACATAACAATGTTTGTGTAGGTTTATCCAAACTCTCTAGATCTACATTGAACACTCAAGAAAGGGGGGTAAGTAATCATATCCATGATTCTTACATAGAGTTAACCAAACTCTATCCTAAAGTTCTACGTTGTAAGCCCAATTGGTTCTATCCATACTAAAAGGTGGGGGAAGGGGGAAGGTTGCTCGTCAAGATATTTCATCTTGTGCCTACGTATTCTCATTGTCCAATGAGAAATCAAAGCGGTCGTAGTTCGGGCACGAACTACAGAATAAGGATCTATTGGTTCTTTCCAAACCAAAAGAGGGGGGAGGTTCTATCCAGACCTATGAGTTTAAATCCTATTGGTTCTATCCAGACCAAAAGGAGGGGGAGGTTCTATCCAGACCTGTGAGTTTAAATCCTATTGGTTTTATCCAGACCAAAAGAGGGGGAGGGTCTATCCAGACCTATGAGTTTAAATCCTATTGGTTCTATCCACACCAAAAGGAGGGGGAGGTTCTATCCAGACCTGTGAGTTTAAATCCTATTGGTTCTATCCAGACCAAAAGGAGGGGGAGTTTCTATCCAGACCTATGAGTTTAAATCCTATTGGTTCTATCCAGACCAAAAGGAGGGGGAGGTTCTATCCAGACCTATGAGTTTAAATCGTATTGGTTCTATCCAGACCAAAAAGGAGGGTGAGGTTCTATCCAGACCTATGAGTTTAAATCCTATTGGTTCTATCTAGACCAAAAGGAGGGGGAGGTTCTATCCAGACCTGTGAGTTTAAATCCTATTGGTTCTATCCAGACCAAAAGGAGGGGGAGGTTCTATCCATACCTATGAGTTTAAATCCTATTGGTTCTATCCAGACCAAATGGAGGGGGAGGTTCTATCCAGACCTATGAGTTTAAATCCTATTGGTTCTATCCAGACCAAAAGGAGGGGGAGGTTCTATCCAGACCTGTGAGTTTAAATCCTATTGGTTCTATCCAGACCGAAAGGAGGGGGAGGTTCTATCCAGACCTATGAGTTTAAATCCTATTGGTTCTATCCAGACCAAAAGGAGGGGGAGGTTCTATCCAGACCTATGAGTTTAAATCCTATTGGTTCTATCCAGACCAAAAGGTGGGGGAGGTTTTATCCAGACCTGTGAGTTTAAATCCTATTGGTTCTATCCATACCAAAAGGAGGGGGAGGTTCTATCCAGACCTATGAGTGTGTTGTGCTATCTATGACCCAAGGGTGAATAGAGAGACTTTTCCTTTGGAAGGAGAGAGAGGAGGCAACTTGGATGAGAACTACAAATTTCCATCACTTGGGGAAGAAATACTTAACAAAGCAATAAACATTTAAGTAGGATGAATAAGGTTACAACGAAGTAAGCATGCATATCACAATAGGCAAGGATCAAATAATACAAATGGTTACAACCGAGAATCAAATATCTTAACAAAGATGGAAATAATAATCATGCAAGTAAGTCACAACTTTAAGATGATCATGTTATAGATTCAAAGTGTACCAAATGTAACAACATTTAGGCATTGATGACAATCAAATATGCGAGGAATGTTCGCAACGGTTAAATTCAAGACTTAGGAAGAGAACAACAATTCATGGTAACCACCAACAAGAAATTAAATCTCAACATGTTAACAAACATAAAGAAATCACATAAGAATAAATCTTACAAGGTAAAATAAGCATGGTATAAGGGAAATTTAATCGAAACGTAAGGTAACGACCTAAGAATGAACCAACAAACAAGTAGGCAAAAGGGCATTGTAAAAACTAACAAGTCGAGATTTTAATCCTTTAAATGAAACTAGACGTTACAACGAACAATTTGCAAAGAGAACAGGTTAAAAATGATGAACAATGAATAAGTTATGAAATATTGCAGTTTCAAATGATTTATGAAAATAAAACAAATAAACAAGCAAATAAAATAAGAAATGGCATGGGGAGGGGTTAAACCCACGCCCTTGTGTTTACCAACACAACTCCCTTACCATTGAACCACTAAACGCGCGTTGGTAAGGAAAATGGAAGAAATGAAGAAGATGATTCAATTACATTTGAAAATAAAATGCCAAAAAGAGTTGATCCCAATGATCGAACTCAGGATTGGCAAGTGAAAGGGTGATATGCGCGCAAGTTGATTACCACTGGGGTGGCTATACATCCAAGTATAAAGCCACCCCCATATATAGATAATGCTAAATATGGTGAGAATTCTGGGCCAAAAGCAAACCAAACAAACCACAAAACGTGAAGCATCCAAACTTGGTCAAAACAGCTCCAATTTTAACAAAATTTAAGCCTAAACTGATTGTTTTTTAACAAGGATCATGATGGTATCCACAAAATTTTGAAATGAAGCTCACAAATTGAAACACGATGGAAGATGCATAATTGGCAAATGAGTTGCATTTTGATGAAACACACCAATTCGGAGTTCATACACACCAAAAAGGTATTGCATACAAATCAGACATATGATTATGAATGAGTTTAAACCTCAAGTTGATCATGAAATGCACATAACAAGAAAATGGCTATCAAGTGGCAATTGTATCATACATGATGAGTGGGGGCTGTTAAGCAGAAAAAGCATAGTATACACAAAGATGTTGGGTTCATACACACATACAAACACACTATCTAGAGGTCAATATGCATTTGAGCTAACCTAAAACAAATCAAACAGAAAAAATAAAGTGTGTGCAGCTGTGGTTTCAAGACAATTTGGCAGCAGAATTTGGTAACAAGCTGGTCTAGCAAAAGTAGGTGGTCTCATGTTGACAACCATAACAC
The DNA here is from genome assembly GCA_963859935.3 of Lathyrus sativus. NCBI lineage: Eukaryota > Viridiplantae > Streptophyta > Magnoliopsida > Fabales > Fabaceae > Lathyrus > Lathyrus sativus. Next base: position 360,422,999 of record OZ012739.1, read on the forward strand.
ATGCACATCACAAATATAACAATGAAGGGGTTTCAACTCAGAAAACAAACATTTTGCAAGCAGGAAAGAACTTGGTATATTCATGGCAGATTTTGGTTTGAAAATGCAATTTGAAAGCGAGATGAAGAAACAGGTAAGAATAGATCAAACAAACAATATGTACACATCAAAATCATGAAAATGGATGAGTTCACATTTAAATTAGGCTTATTTCCAACAAGACAAACTTTGGCATATTGATGGTTATGAAGAAAAAGCTATCTTGAAACATAATAGTGGTACAGCAGGGCAACTTTCAAGGCAATGAGATTTAGGATGAAACAAATGACATACACATACCATAAATGTGCTAATAGATAAGATTATGCTCAAGAAACAGATCAAATCATCACCAAACAGGAAAGTGCATATTGAAGCTCATGAAATGCAAAGAACCAAACTCAAACAGGCAGCAGACAAATTTATGGCAGTTGAGGCAATTGAGTATCACACACAAGTTTCAAACATGTAGAACATTGATTCTATGCACATAGATAAGGCAAAAATCAGTTGGAACAGAAAATGACATGTTGGTAGTATCATAAGGTTTTGAAAATGCAGTGGAGAATGACAAAACAGTTTTGAGCAAGTAGGGCCATTTTGAACATACAAGTACAACATATAATCTCAAAATAGGTTAGATGATGTTTTCACTGCTTAAAAAACACACAGTCTGCACAAAATGAAAACTGGTGTGCTAGTTCAAATATTTTTGACAACAAAACACATAAAATCTCAAAACTGTTCTCAACAACCAAATCATAAGTTCTCATCATTTTAACAAGCTCAACTAGACAAACCAAATCATATAAACACAAATCAATAGTTTAGAACACTTAAAACACAACATGGCAAGCACAAGCCTCTTAACACCAAACTCATGGTAATGATAAAGCAAAATGACACAAAATAACATAAGTGTGAAAACAAGAGCCACACTAGATTCAAACATGATCTAGGGCAGGGGATCTCATGAAACAACCTACAAGTTATCCAAATATCAACAATAAATTAAGATCGACAAATCTTAGAGCAAGCATACCAACATTTCAATGTTTGGATCCCTAAAACTACCACATAGACAAAATCTTCAAAAACAAGTTATACATAATATCAAAGCTCAAATTGGTAACATAATAACAACACATCATTTATGGATGAAAATACTTTAACAAAAGCAAATATCATAGCTACAAAACCTAAGTTCTTGACAAAGAACTAGTATGGGACAGCAATGACTACATTTCCACAACAAGCAACTTCAAAGTTGTAAACATGATAATGAATGAATAATAAAGAAGTTGAGCATCACATACCTCTTGTAGACAAGTCTTGAGCAAGCTAAAAAGCTAAGAAACCCAGAGATCTTCTTCTTTGGCAAAGATGTGGAGCTTTCTTCCTCTTGAAGCAACAAGCTATCTTTCAAGACAGTTAGAGTTGTGAACCTCCCAGCTTGTTTTTGAGAGTTTGTACAGTTGAGATATGATATATATGAGGTGTTGGGAGTTTTGGAATGGTGGGAAATGTCTCAAGTAAAGATTTGGCTTCCAAAGTGCATGAAAGTCAACATACTAAGGTATGAAGGTTGACTTTTAGGAAAATGATGTTTTTGGGTGGTTCGAGTGTATGGACACTTTCTACACAATGTTTATGGATTGTGGAAATGGTTTTGAGTGGCTTGGAAGTTGTGGAATTGAGTTTGAGCAGAGTTTTGCTCAAGATAGTTTTTTAGTGAAAACTTGAAGTTTTTGAAAAATCAAGCTTTTGAGAAAATGGTGGAGAGTTGAGAGCTATTGTTTCTCTTGGTTTTTAAGAGTTCTCTGGTGTCTCTAACATCATAGAGAATGCCTCTATTTACAGTGAAAATGAAGGTGAGGGAAGATTTGGATTTTTCATTTTTGGAGGGAGATTATGAAATCTTGAATGAATCTTGCCAAGATCTTTGTGGCAGCTCTACATATCAGCTCCATGGACAAATGCTGAGCCAAAATCAATTGAGATGGGAAGAATGGGATGGCTAGGAAGGTAGGGGACTGCAGCTGCCCAATTTGCTTTGAAAAGTTTCTCTTTCATGGCTTTTAAATGAATATTATAATGTCCACTTGCTCCAAGTTGAACAAACTCTCCAATTCTTCATTTTTTCTGGTGTTTGCATCATCTAAACTTTATAATATCAGAAAAGAACAAGATCCAATGGCTGAGGGTAGCCCAAGTTAAAGAATTCTAAATTTTGAAAAGTGTTGGATTGGTGATCTCAAGTGTGGCAGCCCCAACTTCCATGACCCATAACTTTCTGCTCACACATGCTATTGAGGAGTTCTACCACAATTTAGAAAGCCCTTAAGTAGCTCTATAACTTTCATGTTTTTGAGATTTCCAAATTCTAGATGGAACTAAGTTGAAAAACCCTCCAAATTTACTGAAAAATCAAGCTTAAAAGCCAAATATATACAATTTTGATCATGGACCACTTTGAGGCTTTTATAAGAGTTGTCAAGAGCTTTCCAATGAGCTTTGAACCACCTCATTTGGATATGTGGTTGAGGAGTTATGGTTTTGCCCCTTTCAAAACCCTAATTCCCGATTTCTGCAATTACTTCCTAACCCTTGATCCAATGGCCATGAAATTTTATGGGAAGGTGTAATATGACATAAGGAACATTTTTTATTAACATCATGAATTCAAATTCCTTATTGTTGAAGAGTTGACTTTTCGGTCAACCGTTCGATCAATCGGTGACTACCGAGTCGACTGTTGGGGTTCCGGGTATTCTGAGGACTTGAAACTCTTTGGATAGACTTTACTAAGCCATAGGAACTTAATGGACCATGATACCACCATTGAAAAACTTTTTAATTCAAAAGTTAAACTACAGTTGACTTTTCCCATCGAAAACCCTAATCGGGCATCTTGAACTGCATTGTTCTCAATTCCCGGGTGACCACCTCAAATTGGATTCATACTTAATCCCATACATTGATTGATCAAACCACTGAAGCCTTAATTTTGACGGTACGAACCCTGATTCATCTGCATCTTAACAAAGATAAACTTGAAATGGGTTAAGGTTAGGTAATCAAATGAACATGATCCTACAATGATGATGAGGATCTAAGGGGTCAAAATTTGGGGTGCAACAATATTAAGTTTTATTTGTGGATTCTTGATCAGTGTTAGATGTAGAAGAGATTGGTAGAAAGAATTTGGAGTTTGGTGATGATTTGCCTAAGTGTGATATTTCTGTTCCTCTTCGTATCTGCGTATCCTTTGAGAAAAACGAAAAAAGAAGAGTGTCATGGTGATCCTCATGAGTAGAGGAAGAGATTTGGGTAAATTTTATGAAGTTTGGTGTTGTCTGAGTTCTGGCCACCGTGGACTCGGCGGAGAAGACGACTGGAGTCTTCTCTGGCCGCCTTGAGTTTTCCCCCCTAGGTTTCAGAATTTAAAACAAAGAAGATGAAGTGTGAGCCATTAGATCGTCTTGACTGGATTGAATTGGTACTGAGATCTAACGTGTGAGATCCATTATGAGAATGTTAACCCTTGACCAGGTGATGTGGCACGCTGATGTGTGTTGATTTGTGTTACTTTTTACATGGACGTCTGAGATTAGAGACTAGGGTGAACTCTAGTCAAACCAGCCACATGTGAACATATATGAAACGAATCGTTTCATTAAAACTCCCCAGTGCTACGTGGCATGCGCTTTGGCCTTGGATGGTTTGACTGATCTAGTGATCTGATGGTCCTGATATTTTCCAGCTTTTGTATATTCTTTTATTTCATTTTTGATTTTCTTTTATTCATTTAATTGCTTTTAATGTTTTAAAAATAGAAATAATTGTCAGAAAAATATGAGAAAAATCATGATTGATCTTTGGCATGTCCCTGATTTTTGTATGCAATTTAATTGAATTTTTGATAAAATTTCCATTTATTGCTATTTTTCCATTTTTATTAGTTGATTAAAAAATGTAAAAATGTTTGATTTCTTTTCTGATTTTTGTGCTATCTCATGGATTTGAATTTAGTTCTAAAATTTTGTATCATTGTTTTAGAGATCTTGATAGAGTTGTATGATTTTTCTTGCATTTTTTTAGATGCTTTTAGGTATAGGTTTGAGATAGATTTCTAGGACCTTTCCCTTGTGAATTCCCTTAAGCATACCTTTAAGTGTAGTTTTTTTTAGAACCTTTAGATTTAGGTTTTGAATCTGGATTTTGTACCATGGTTCCTTAACACACTTGGGAAGCCTTAGGATTTTTCCTAGCCTTTTAGGATTGATTTTGGTATTTTACTTAGAATTTCCAAGTTGATTGTACTTAGGGTGATGCTAATTTAGATTACCTCATAGTTTAGTCTCTAAAGTGAACTTTAGCTAACTCTAGGATTCTAATTCCTTCTTGATAGAATAAATCTTAGGTAGATACCTATTTAGAACATTTGTTAAGCCTTGATAGAGCTTTTGAATCCACTTAGTTTAGGTGATCCTTGTAGCTAGTCATTAGGGTTTCTTAGAAGTTTCTGTGATGTCCTCTTTCCCCTGTGTGGTTTCTTCCCTGGGCTTTTCCCTATCATCCTTCCTCAAGTCTTGATGAGGAGCCCTCTTGGGAGGGCCTAATCCTTCCCTTGGTTAGATTATGTGCATTCCTCAAGAGGTTGAGCTTTGGATTGACATTCATCAGCATAGTATATTCCTTTGTTCTACTATCTTCTTCCTTCAAGTCTTGATGAGGAGCCCTCTTGGGAGAGCCTAATCCTTCCCTTGGTTGGGTTCTGTGCATTCCTCAAGAGGTTGAGCTTTGGATTGACATTCATGGCATGGTATATTCCTTTGGGTTATACTGTCTTCTTTATCCAAGTCCCTTTCTTAGGATCCCTCTTGGGAGAGCCTAATCCTTCCTTTGGTTGGATTTCGTGCATTCCTCAACAAGTTGAGCTTTAGATGGACATTCTGTGTTGATACACTTTAGCCAAATACCTTAGATTGACATCTAGGACCAACACCTAGTTTCTCTGTCCTATTGATATAGGATCCCTCTTGGGAGAGCCTAATCCTTCCTTTGGTTGGATTCTGTGCATTCCTCAAGAGGTTGAGCCTCTGATGGACTCATGTGTTGATACACATCAACTGGATGTAGCCTTAGGATGACTTCCTTGTTGCTCTTCCAGTCCATTCCATCTCTCTTGATGGATTGTTGTGTGCCTATTTGCCTGTTTCTTGATGCATTAGAATAGGTTCATATATAGAATATGTTAAGCTTATCAGCATGACTGCACTAAAAAGCTGAGCTGAGCTCCCTTTGATTGACTGCATTGAAAGGTTGAGGTGACCCTCCCTTTGCTTTTCTGTTTTTGTTTGTTCTCTTTGCTTGTTTGCTTAGAGGTTGAGCTTCTCCCTCTGCTTGTATTGCTGCATTTCATTTGCATCTTTACTGTTTGCTCTTCTGTTTTATCTGCTTTATGATTTTAGCAGTTTGTTTGTGTTGCCCATTGACATGATCCCTTAGGACTCTCACTTCGTTTGATAAGGAAGTGATGATAGACTTTTAGGTTGAAACCTTTGCATGATAACATCTAGGAGTTCCCTGTTTCAAACTCAACCATAGGATGAATCCATGGCATGACAACACTAGGATTCTTGACAGTTTCCCCTGTAGAGTTCTTTCCCCTTCTCATCTCCAAAACAACAGTAAAGAACGTAATAAAGGCAAGTTTGTACAATGTGTTACAAGCCTTAAGCCACTTGGGAAATGATAATTGAGCGGTCTCCTCTCAATCGTCTAGAGTGTTTTGTATACGTCCCTTGGATGATATGCGACGCATTCGTTCCTAAGTCATAGTCTCTAGAGCTGTACGAACTGCAGACATCCATAAAAAACACTTGTTCTGTAAAAGACAAAAACAAACTTCAAACCTCTTTTGCCCCGTGGGCCCATAACTCGAGGAAACGTTTTCAAAAAAAGAGTGTCGCTAACTCTCAGTTCTACTGCAAACGGCAACGCAGGAGTCTCTGACGAGCAAGCTGCATACACCAAACTGCTGGAACTGTTTGTTAACCCTACTTAGAAAAACAGATGAATCTAAACCCGTAATCCGTAGTAACCCGAACTATGTTCGCTCTGATTTCTCTGATGAGAATACGTAGGCACAAGATGCGATATCTTGGCGAGCAACATTCCCTTCACCCGTAGTTAGCCGAACTACGTTGACTCTGATTTCTCGTTCTCTAACGAGAATACGTAGGCACAAAGCGCGATGCTTTGCCGAGTCAATTTTCTTTTCTTTTCAGACCAGCCTTGATAGGTAGATAGTTAAACCAACCCGTCAGATAAACACAACAAGCATGGATCCCGTTGAGTACAACGGACGTGAGGGGTGCTAATACCTTCCCCTTGCGTAACCGACTCCCGAACCCAGACTTGGTTGCGATGACCTTGTCTTATAACTTTTCGTCAGATTTTTTCGATCATTTCCTTTCCCTTTTGTGGGATAAATAACGAAAGGTGGCGACTCTTCTGTTTTGCCGGCACCTTATTTTTGCAGTAGCAACACTCCTATGATTGAGATTAAGAGGGGAAAAGACTATCATAATGTTATATGCTTGGATTGAACACTTAATGTCTCTCCTACTCCCACCTTAAACAAATGGGACTAGGATCCTAAGGGATCATGGCAAAGGAACCAAGTAAACACAAGATAAAATCAATCACAAATGAGATGAAAGAAAGAAATGAAATTGACTTAAACAAGTCAAGAAGAAATGCACATATGATATGCAAGATGCAAGAGATGCAAAGAAAACAAAGATGAGAACAAAGTGACTTAAACAAGTCAAAGAGAAAGTGAGATGAAATGGGAGAAGTTATAACTCCTACAACCATTCATGCATTAATCACTAATCTCAAAAGGTAAACACCAAAGCTAATGGAGAAGCCATGATCAAAATGGAGATGGGAGAATAAGCTTGGGAAGAAAGAAACATGAGAAATATCTCAACCAAATGCAAGACATTGATCATGCAAGAAGAAAGAAGAAACAAGTTCTCAAAGTGGTTTCTCATTCAAAGCAAACTCAAAGTGTGAACAATCAAACCAAATCACTTTGAATGAGTACCACAACCCAAGGGACCAAAGTGAGAACATGAGAAGAGAGCCCACAAACAAGAGGAGAAAGAAAGCATAAACAAGTTACAAGCTCGGGCAAAGGAAAGACCAAAGTTCAAACCACATTCAACACCTAAACACAAGTGGAAGGCCTAACTTTAATGTAACTTGCAACACAAACTATACAAATGTATGAACTATAAAACTAAAACCAGAATCCTAAACATGTCAAGAATGTGAATCAATAAGCATAGGACGCATATGGGATCCATCAAGGTCATCTCCCAAAGGAATTAGGTCAACTAGTTTATATGAACTTCAACTAGGGTGACTTGACTTGCAAGGTTCACAAAAAATAGGAGAATTGTTCAATAAATGTAAAATAAAATGCATAAAACACCTAACCATGTTGGCAACCAGAGGCCAAAGCATCCAAACCAAATTCCAATCAAGGCATCACCAAATGATTTGATCAACTAGGGTGCTCCACCTTATGGAATTATTATCGAGGGTCAAACAAAAGAAACACAAAGTCAAACACAAATTGATCAAACCTTTACCAAAACCAGCCTCAAAGGTACCTCAATCCATCCTCAAGATGGAGAGAAAACCTCGTTCATTGGTGATTGCAAATGGTACATCAAACAAGAATGATCAAGTGAAAACAATATTAAAAACACTTCCTATTGCAAAATTAAAATTAAATTGCAAAATAAAAGATAATCAAAATTAAAAATTATGGAAAATTAATTAAGACTTTAAATTGTTGGAAAATAAGCTTTTGGGAATTTTCTAATTATTGGAAGTATTTTTAAAATTGCAAAACAAAACAGAAAATAAAAATAAAATAAAATAAAATGCAAAGGCAAATGGAGGTGCAATAGAAAAACAGAAATGCAAAGGGATCAGGCAAAGCGCGCAACGGACTGAAAATCAGGGGGTGCCAATATCACTTCTGGCCCAATCCAATAGCCAAAGCTCAGACTAATGAAACTCTGCGTTTCCTTAATCTTACATGGAGTCAACAATGCCAAATGGACAAATCAAACGAATTGAAAGCAAACACGCATGCAGTCAAAGTTTCAACACAAAGCCACCTCAGATCTGACTGAGTAATAACAAGACGCCAGAGCCCTAGCTCCGGTCGTCTTCTTCGTTGAGATGGCCGGAGACACATTCATCCAACCTCCACCAAAATGCACAAAAATGGTACCAAATGAAAGATGAAGTTACACAGGTTCCAAATCCAAGATCCAATCATTGAAAACACTCATGGATTAAGAGAATTGAACGCTTGAAGTTTAATACACACATGCTGAATTTGAACCAAACATGAACAACAAATATGCAAACATGGCCTGCTCAACGTAGGGCTTCAGATGCAGCCAATATGAACCTAAATCATGGCCTAGAATGAGAGATATGAGGGATGGAAACTTACTAAACTGAGTAGCTCCGTAGGCTCTTCTCAGGTGTGTAAGCTTGCTTCTCTTGCTCTAGATCCATTCCAAATGCTTCAAGGAAGATGAAATGAGCCTCAATTGAACTTGATTTGCAGAGAAAACGTGAATTTGATTTTGAAATTTCCTTGAGAATTTTGAAGATGCAACTGCTCTCTCTAGCTCCAAATGCACATTCTGAGCTCCTAGGCCGAACTTAGAACTTATATATGATGGATCTCAGATGATTTGAAAGGCCCATGAAGCCTTAATTTCATTACTTGAAAAAATGCCCAAAATAAGAAAGTTTCTCATGCACGCGTGAAATGTTCTCCTTCACTCATGAAAACCCCTACAATATGCAGCATGTGAGCTCAATTTTGCAATGGAATGGATTTAGGCCTTTGATTTGATCCAATTTGCAAGATTGAAGTTGAAACTTCTTTGTGAAGAAACTTGTACCAAAACCAATTTGTGCAAACTTCTTATGACTATATCTTGGAAAGAGTTGAATCAAAATAAGACATAAACATGACTTATAATGAATTGAATTGAAACCATGCTTAAAAATTCATAATTCAAGTTGAATTGAATCAAAATGCAAGCAAAAAGATGAACACTCATCACTTTGAGCAACCACTACAAAAGTATGCATTCAAGTGGAAGTCGAACACGCTTGTCGAAGAAATCATGATTAAACAATCAAGATCAGCAGCACAATATCCAAAACATCTCACTCCTAATGCATCATACTGATGCATGAGAATTCAAAGTGAAATAACACCAAAACAACCTTGAAACACAGCAAAACAGGCCTGTTGGCACAGTGTTAATCGGTTAACACCAGGGGTTAACCGATTAACCAGTTGAAAGTGTTTGAAAATTTGAATATTCGCACTGGTTAATCGATTATCCAGTTTGCACTGCATCTGGTTAACCGATTAACACTGTACCAGAAGCAGAAAACAGCAGCTCAAAAGCCTTTTTCAGCAATTAATCACTTCTCCAATAATCCAAATGATCATATAATCAATTATACAAGAAATTAACACCAGAACGCAGTGATTCAACAACATGTAAACACATTCAAACAGCAAGATCATAAATCACATGGATCAAAAATCAACAAAATCAATCAAAAATGAAGATCAACATGATGATTATGCAAATAAGCTCAAAAACAGAATCGAATATAGAATTTCCAACCTACAAAGCGGAGATTTGCTTTGGTGAATGTTGATCTACTCCAAATGAATATATCCAAGCAAGAAACCAAGAGATTCTTCAAGATCCAAGTTTGTTCTTGTAGTAACAATGAGGATCCACCAAAATTAAGCAAGGATTATCCAAATAAGCTCCTCTAGATCAACTTCAAAATTCAGATCCACAATAGCACAAAATTTGAATGGAGAATTGGAGATTATATAGATGAAGGATGATGGTTTTAGCTCTAGGATTCAATGATTCCAATGGAGAATCAAAGAATTCAAGGTGAGAAGAGCTTTGGGGAGTTTGGGAGTAAAAGAGTTCAGAGCAAAATTCAAGAGTGATCTTGAATCCTGAAAATGAAATGGAATTATGAGGATTGTATGTGTGAGCTTTGGAGAAAATCATTTAAATATGCTCTTGGTTAGGATCCAAATGTGGTTTGGAGTGTGGTTTGTGAAAATGGGAATGGGATTAGGAATGGGAAATTGGAGGGAATGTGAATTAATTTTGAAAATTAATCAAAGTTTGAAGTGATTCTAGATCCTTCCTTTGGTGTAAAATCAACTTCACAGGTGATCAAATGGACCCCAAAGTGACTTCTATTGGAAATTCACGTGCATAGGCAAAATATGCCTTGGTTAATCGGTTAACCATATGGGTTAATTGATTAACACCTTCAAAAATTCAAATTTTGACCTGATTTTGACTTGGTTAATCAGTTAACCATTTGGTTAATCCGTTCACCCCTGAAAAATTTGAATTCTGGCACCTTTTGGAGGGAAAAGTGCAAATTTGTCTGTTTTCTTCCGTTCTGAGCTCTGTTCAGCCTCTGAGACTTGCTCTTGAATACTACAACCATGAGAATGCTTGAGATAGCCCTAAGCCACATAAAAACTTTGATCCCATGCCTCAAGAGCTCTGAGCCACAGAAAAACTTTGATCTGATGCTCGCTGTTCAGTCTCTTCCACTAAAAGAGCCCTGAGCCACAGAAAACCTTTGATCCCATGCCTCAAGAACAGATTCTATGATATGCAGAAATGTGAAAATGCAAAGAAACAAAAGCCAGTCCAAGTTAATACAGAAGGGCAAATTTTGGGGTGCTACAGCTGCCCATATTCAATCGACTTGCACCTGAAGGGATGAAAAGCATTAGCTCTTAAACATTAAGGTAGAAGGTGATTGAATACCAAAGGAACCCGGAAATTTGCAACCTGCGGGGATGCAAAATAGCGAATTCCAACCAAAAGTTGGAATACGACATGCTGAGGATAACAGTCCAATATGAAACATCAATAAAACAATACCATCCCAGAGTTGGGATAACAAACCAAGGATACCAACCAAGAGTTAGGATGAAACACAAATGCCAACCAAAAGGTAACCTCCTGGGACAAAACTTGAATTAAGAACCTGTAGGACGTACAATCAGCAATTTGACACCTGGGGACAAGAAAAACTCCGCTAGAAAAGTAAGAGAGAATCTTATACCAGACCTCCCTGTGGGGACCAAGCGTCTACCAAATAACGATCAAAGGATACCATCCAAAAGATGGGGTAACCAGCAAATGAGTACCAACCAAGAGTTGGGTTACAACCAAAGATACCAACCAAGAGTGGGGATACCGACTCCGTCGGGGAGCAAAAGAGGAAAATACCCAAGCAGTCTTGTAGTGACTTCACTGGGAAAGAGTAGATTAACCAGACAACTCTTCACAGGATAAACACCCACCAAATGATAATAATCAAAGTATACCATCTAAAAGATGGGATACGGGTTACTCTTTGGGGATAAAACAAACACTACCAACCAAGATTTAGAATCACCACAACACTGACCGAAGGTGAAATGGCGGGGCTACTTCGCTGGGGAATATATTGACCAAAAGTCAGAATGCAACAAAAGGTAGCGAACACAAGCTACTAACCAAGAGTTGGGATTACCACAATGCCGATCAAAGTTGAACCCAAACTATCAACCAAAAGTTGAAAACACCCGATGAAACACAACGACCACAAGCTACCAACCAAAAGTTGGAACTACTCAATAAAATCTCACCGACCAAAACTTGGAATCAAACACAGCTACCAACCAAAAGTTGGAATCACAACTCCGTCGGGGAATAGAGGAGGACTACCAACCAAAAGTTGGGATAAAGATACCACCACCAAAGGACTACCAACCAAGAGTTGGGATAACAAAATCCAGGAAAGGAAAACTACCAACCAAAAGTTGAAATAACGTCAACAAAGCTTCGGACCCAACTGGGGGTTACCAACCAAAAGTTGGGACACAAGCTACTAACCAAAAGTTAGGATCGTCGGAGGCGCTTAACAAAGCTGACTCCACCACAGAAGACTACCAACCGAAAGTTGGGATGATCATCCAAGATTACCAACCAAAAGTTGGAATAAAAGGATACCAACCAAAAGTTAGGACGCCGGAAACGTTAAACGAGCGAACTAACCACAACAAAAGTTACCAACCAAAAGTTGGAATATTCAACTTTGCCGAAGAAAACGAGGATTACCAACCAAAAGTTTGAATCACATCCAAACGCCAATAGGTCACCAACCAAAAGTTGGAATGAAGCAAAGATTACCAACCAAAAGTTGGAACAAAGACTCTGCGAGGGGGAACCAGAGATTACCAACCAAGAGTTGGGATAAACCACCCTAGAATTACCATAATTCGGACTACACTGGAAAGTACCAACCAAAATTTAGGATAACACACTCGGAATAGGCAAGCAACAGAATCAACCGACTTACAATTTGCAATGAAAAACCTCAATAGGAAAAGAAAGGTTTAAACAAACAACTATGCCGAGGAACATCAGTTCACCAAACAACTCTATTGGGAAAAAGAGACATCTGAACAACAGGCTTGACCTGGGAAGAAGGCACTTACAAGCAACTCACCTGGGGAGAACGAGGACGTTTAACCAAATGACGCATCTGAAGAAAGACGTTTAACCAAACGACTAGCTGGGAAGAATCCACTAAAATGACCAACCCAAAGATCCACACCAACACGGATAACACGAAAATCTCCTGAATCAAACAACCTCTAGCGCCAAACCTGGCTCATGCTTCAGATGCATATGTTTGAAAATAGTGTAATGCTCCATACAAAATGAAAATGCTACGCATTTAGGAAGATGTTATGCGAAAATGCAAAGGAACCACCTCAGCAAAATAAATGCTGAAGAGAACAACCCTGCCGGGGAAAGATAAGATATTCCAATTATGATTGGACTTATATTGATAAGTACAAGCCCAGGATGGCCTCCAAGAAAAGAACTCTCCTGGGTAATACTTCTCTGACAAGAACAAAAATCCACTCTGCTAGGGATCAACGCAAACTCTGCTGAGGAAAGTGCCCTGAATGGCTTACCAGAATACAACCCTTCTGGGGAGCAAAAGACTCGACTGGGGAAATGCCCTGGATGGCCTTTCTATAAATTCTTCACCCTGCTGGGAAAACACCAAACAACCCAATTAGTAGGGAATCAAGAACCACGTCGAAAGCTCCACTCTGCTTGGAAAGAAGTTCCCCCCTGCTAGGGATGCACCGGTAACAACCCACCCTGCCGAGGAATAGGTTATGCTTTTATTTGAACACTTGCCCTATCGAGGGAATCATCACTAAATTCTGATCGAGGAAGAAAATCCTAAATACCGATATTACTGGAAAGACACCAGAACGTCGACTCCGTTGGGGAAAGGGCGTCAAAGACGTTGCCTCTACTGGAGAATAATACTGGATTGCAATATACCTTGCCGCCGAGGGAATATCCCTCCACCTTACTCTGCTGGGAATATGTTGAGAACAAATCGACCCTATTGGAGATTAGCCTTTGTAGGGAGGCAAAGCTTTGTTCTGCTGGAGATACACTACACACCTTTGCTGACTTGATAACAAGACTTTGTGGGGAAAGAAAATCTTTATTGAACAAAATGCCTGACTGCATTCCACCTGAAGGAAACCTTTGAAAACTTGCCGAAGTGTTCGAATCCGCTTACGCTGGGAAAGAATACCCTGAACTCCCACTAGGGGAAAAAATGAATCACCTTGTACTGCCGTTAAAACATCAACACTGGGAAGAGTCTACCGGGGAGAAGACCCTGCCATCCTGCAACAAACAAAAACATGCCTTACATGTTATCGCTACCGCGAAAATAAGGTGCCGGCAAAATAGAAGAGTTGCTACCTTTCGTTATTTATCCCACAAAAAAGGAAAGGAAATGATCGGAAAAACCTGACGAAAAGGTATAAGACAAGGTCATCGTAACCATGTCTGGGTTCGGGAGTCGGTTATGCAAGGGGAAGGTATTAGCACCCCTCACGTCCATCGTACTCGATGGGATCCACGCTTATTGTGTTTATCTGACGGGTTGGTTTTATCTATCTACCTATCAAGGCTGGTCTAAAAGGAAAAGAAAATATGACTCGGCAAAGCATCGCGCTTTATACCTACGTATTCTCGTCAGAGAATGAGAAATCAGAGTCAACGTAGTTCGGCTAACTACGGGATACGGGGAAGGTGGCTCGCCAATACGTCAGTATTGTGCCTATGTACTCTCAACGGATATGAGAGATCAGAGCTTACGTAGTTCGGGATAATACGGATTAAGGGGGTTCAGATTCATCTATTTTTCCGAGTAGGGTTAACAAACGGTTCTAGCAGTTTGGCGTATGCAGCTTGCTCGTCAGAGACTCATGCGTTACCGTTTATGGTAGAACTGAGAGTTAACGACACTCTTTTCTTCAGAAAAGCTATCCTTGACTTAAGGGCCCACGGGGCAAAATGAAGGTTTGAAGTTTGTTTTCTGTCTTTTACGGAAGAAGTGTTTTTTATCGTTGTCTGTAGTCAGTACAGCTCTAGAGACTATGACTTAGGAGCGAATGCGTCGCATATCGTCCAAAGGACATATACTAAACACTCTATATGATTGAGAGGAGACCGCTCAATTATCATTTCCCAAGTAGGTTAAGGCTTGTAACACGCTTGTACTAACTTGCCTTTATTACGTTTTTTACTGTTGTTTTGAGATGAGAAGAGAACGAACTCTACGGGGAAACTATCAAGCTCTAATGTTGTCATGCCAAGGATTCATCCTATGGTTGAGGTTTGAAACAGGGAACTCCTAGACGTTATCATGCATAGGTTTCAACCTAAAGTTCTAGTCATCACTTCCTTATCAAAGGAAGTGAGACTCCTAGGGGATCATGTCAATGGGATACAGAAACAGGCAAAGCATCAGCTAAACATTAGTAAAACAGATAAATAAGAAGAAAACAGTAAAGATGCGCATGTAATGCAGCAATACAAGCAGAGGGAGACTCACTCTACCTCTTAGTAATCAAGCAAAGAAAACAGTCAAAATAGACAAGCAGAGGGAGCTCAACTCAACCTCTATATGCAAATACGTCAATTAGAGAAAGAAAAACAACATACAAGCAAGGGGAGGATCACCTCAACCCTTAAGGCAAACAAGCAGAGGGAGACTCACTCAACCTCTTAATGCAATCATGCATCTACACTTAGACTATCCTAAACATGAACTATCCTAATGCAACACACCACTCAATCATGAATGAAGGCAAGTATTTATGGAAAATAAGGAATTCATTCCTCAAGTAAACAAATAAGGCTTCTATCCTAAGGAAAGAAATTGAAAGTTGGGAGGCAAGGGTAAGGTCCACAGGAGCTTATCCCAGGCACTCAACCAACTAAAAGAGATTTGGGAGCATCCTAGAGGTTTGGCTCCGTCAGGAGATGTGCAACATTCCCCCCACAGGAGGGACTATGCTATCCCAAGAAGGTTCCTAAAAAAGAATTGAAGAAGAGAAGATTAGGAGAATGAAGATGGGAAGCAGGGTAAGGTCCACAGGAATTTACCACAGGCACTCAACCAACTCCATTTCCTTAGAAAGCCTGCATAGATTAAACTCCTTTGTGATAATGCAATGAATTCCTCCACAGGAAAAAACATGCTCACAAGGAAGATCCTAATTAAGCAAGGAAAATTGAGAGGGAAACTAACCCTATAGGAAGAATCATCCACCTAATTTGAACTTCTAAAAAACCTCACTGATTACCTTCTAAGGATCACCTACACTAAGGATTCAAGGCTATAAAGAGGTATCTACCTAATATCTATTTTATCAAGAACGGATATGGAACTTAGAATCATCTAATGGTCGCTTACAAGACTAATTTATGAATTTAACCTAGCTAGGGTCACCTAAATTAAGGCCAAATTGTAAAATGGGTAACTAATATAAAATCATTTCTAAAAATTCTAAGGAAAATCCTACATTATCCTACATGAGTTAACAATCTATGGTACAAAAACCAGGGGCAAAACCTATTCCTAAAGGTTCTAATGAAATCCAAATCCAAAGAATGTACTAAAGGGGATCCATCAAGGAAGGCTCCTAAAGAACTATCTCAAACTCCTATTTAGAATCATCTAAAAATCACAACAAAAATCAACCAAACCTATCAAGGAGTCTATAACCAGCATGCAAAGTTTCAACATCAAATTATAAATCATGAGCTAGAAATAAAATCAGCAATCAAACTAGTCAAATTATGCATTTTTAATCATGTATTAAAAATAGAAAAAATGGACATTAAATTAAAAACAGCACCAAAATAAAATCCAAAGGCATGGAAAAATCAGGAATTCAACAAGGATCAACCACATATTTTTTTCATATTTTTATGATCATTAAAACTATTTAAAATGAATTAAACATGAAAAAACAATTAAAAGAAAATAGAAAATTAATAAAAGAAATAAAGAAACTCAGAAAATAACAGGACCACTAGATCTAATTACTAGTCAATTCATCACACAGCTGCGTGCGTGCCACCTCATTAAGTGAAATGGCGCGTTTTGGTCAGGGGCAATGTGTGTTTCAGTTGACTAAGCCCTATGGTACTCTCTAATCCTATCCGTTCCTTATAAAAATATTCTAATCCTAAGACTCACACGTTGCCACCTCACCAAACCCTAATTAGACTAATCCTCATCCATCAGATGTTGTGACCAAGTCCATAAGTTCAACTGAAATCAACGGCTCACCATCATCGTCCTCGATTCAAACTGGTACAAGGAGGGAAAACCAGTCATGGTGGCCGGAGAAGAGCTCCACCGTCTTCTTCGGCGAGAGCAATCATGCTCTGAACTCAACTTCCACGAAACTCAAAGAAAATTATACCGTTCTTCTCGTCATCTCTCACTGATCATCATGATCTATTTCATTTTTATTAATTCTTCACGAATCTTCAAACACGAAGAGGAACAAAAAGTTCCTCAATTCCATAATCATCATCAAACTCAAATATAAATGCACATAAATCTTCCTCACCTCTCAAGGATCAAGAATCACTAATCAATTCATGCTAGTACTCAAGAATCATCCATATATGAATCAAAACAGAAATTGCATCACATCATGAACCATAACCAAACTTCACAATTCCAATCCTAAAACGATCTATGTTTATCTACAACTTAACCACATGCTTAATTCAGTCTAAACATGCCTAAATCAAGAGCAATGGTGAAAGATGAAAACCTGGAAAAAAGCTTGCAATTGAGGTAGTTGTAGTGTGATTTTTGACTTCGAATGCTGCAGAAACTTCCACTGAATGATCCTGATGCTAACTGAATCCTCAATTGATCTTGAAATCCTCTGGAAAGTAAAAACCGATTTTGAGTTTGAAGCTCCCAACTCTAACTGCCACAACCGTTTCTTCACCCAATTCCTTCCAAAAAATGATTTGAACATGATTATGAACTTAAATAGAAGCTGTTTGGATCCTAACATGGCCAACTTGGGACTTTTTGAACCATTCTGATTTATTTTGAATTTTTCCTTCATTAATGCCTTTTAATGATCTTTTTTCAAAATTTCTTCATACTCTTCCATATTCAATCCATATCAATGGATGTTTGGGTCATAGTTGGACTAGAAACACCATTTTTAACAACTTTCAAGTTGATCAAAAGTTCATTTGAGGTGCCTAAGTTGATGAAATGGACCCATAACCAAATATGACCTGTAATTCCAAATTCATAAAATACCCTTATCTTGTAAAGCTCATAACTAGAGTTCTACAAATCCAATCATGGACTTCTAGTACTTTATAGAAATCTAAGAAGATAAGGAACAACATTAATGTTGACAAAAAGTTCATAGGAATCATCCTTATAAGGCAAAAATGTCATGCAAGTTGGGCAACTTTCAAGCTCCAAATTCACATGCCTCAAATGACCTGTAACTTGTCTGGCTCATAACTTGAGTTCTATAAACCCTATCAAGGACTTCTAGTACTCAAATTAAAGCTATGCTCATGCCCTAAAACAATCATGTTAGGGTCAAGGTGAGATGAAAATCACATCTTGAGTTAAGTGGTCTTGAAGTTAGGCACTAAACTAGGGGATTTTACACTGTCAAGCATAACAACCCTAGCCTAGCAACTTCTCACACTCTTGATTCATGATACGTTGACTTAGAATCATCCCTTGTACATATAAACACATCAATCCATGATCACATGGCTCTTGAATTAGGTCTCGACCTTCTTCAAATCATCAGTTAACCTAGGGTTGACCAGATGAAACCCTAGTTGTACCAATCTCGATAGCAACTTCTTATCCTCCACATAATGACCTGTCTAGGCTTCAAAATGATCTCAATACTTCTTTAGAGCTCTCTCAATGCATCAAGTCCAACTTCATGGCCTCAGAATCATCTGATGATCTTCCCACAACTCTCAAGTTAGGAGATGTACACACTTGGTTTCAACCACTTTCTCTGAGGATCTTAGACTTCTCTGGTGAGGATATCAACCCTTGAACACTTGGATAAACCTCTTGGATAGCTTCATAGTCTTGTGTAGCCCTTTTTTGGTAATCATGCCTCTTGATCTCCTGCACACATGTCAATCAAATGCAGATGATAATGCTAGTATGAATGCAATGAAACACAATCTAGGTAAAGAAATGGTTGGGAAAATTTTGGGGTGCAACACATGCAAAATGGTTACTTTAGCCATCATTCATGATACATGTCGCCCAAGCAAAATCATTGCTTCCGCTATGCTCTATAAAGCCTCATGTTTTCACCTGCAATGTTTATCAAAATATCAGACGTTTTTTGCAAACAAAATAATAACAGTAAAAAAAAAGAACAGAAAAATTCTTTGACTGAAGTGAATATTTTATTGATAAAAAGCCTACAAATAGGTGAATTACAATTCAGATGCAATTCCTAAAAAGAGGTAATTGCGCAAAAGCAAAAGACTATATACAAATGTTGGCAATGTAGCAACAGACAACCACCTTGTGTCGACTCAGCTATGACCCGTATGTCTTTGATGTTCCCCATGTTTCGCCTTCTGAAAAGACTGATTGGACTGATTAATTTCCTTCGGGATAACTGCTCATAGGCTTACAGATCGAACACAGACCGCAGTGGTTTGCTTTCTAATCCCTAACTTTTGCCTGGATCGCCCTTTCGGGTTTTCAATCCACCGGGATACCCATTTTTGTCAAAGTTGCCTTTCCAGGTTTTCAACTTTGCGGGATTACATTTTTCTTTTTATCCCTAATTTTTTCCCGAACCTTTTCTTTTTCTGGTTCGCCGGGATGCCCCATTTTTTCCTGGACTTTTCTTTTTCTGTCCAGCAGGTCTCTTTTAAGCAAAGCATTCTTTAACTGCGTCTGCATTCATAGGGGATGAAAAATCTTCACCATCCATGGTAGATAGTAATAAGGCTCCACCCGAGAAAACCTTTCTTACCACGTACGAACCTTCATAATTAGGAGTCCATTTTCCCCTGTGATCTGTATGAGGAGGAAGGATCCTTTTCAACAGCAAGTTACCCGTCTGGAAGCACCAAGGACGCACTTTCTAATTAAAGGCTTTCTTCATCCTACTCTGGTACAACCGGCCATGAGCAATGGCTGCCAATCTCTTTTCGTCAATCAAGCTCAATTGATTCAACCTGGTCTGCACCCACTCAACCTCGTCAAGCTTCACATCCCACAATACCCTTAAAGAAGGAATCTCAACTTCCAATGGTAGGACATCCTCTGTACCATACACCAGTGAGAAAGGAGTTGCCCCGGTTGACGTACGTGTCGTGGTACGATAACCATGAAGAGCAAAGGGAAATATCTCGTGCCAATCCTTATAGGTTACAACCATCTTCTGCACAATCTTCTTGATATTCTTATTAGCTGTCTCGACAGCGCCATTCATCTTCGGACGATATGGAGAAGAGTTTTGATGCTCAAACTTGAAACTCTGACACAGTTCCTTCATCATTTTGTTATTCAAATTTGAACCATTATCAGTAATGGTTCTCTCTGGAATTCCATATCGATAAATGATGTCCTTCTTTATGAATCAGGCTACCACCTGCTTCGTGACATTAGTGAAGGAAGCTGCTTCTACCCACTTCGTAAAGTAGTCAATCGCAACTAGAATGAAGCGATGTTCATTAGAAGCAATCGACTCAATCTTTTCGATCATATCGATTCCCCACATAGCAAAAGGCCACGGGGACGTTAAGACATTCAGAGGAGTCGGTGGCACATGCACCTTATCAGCATAAATCTGGCATTTATGGAACTTTCTGGCGTATTTGAAGCAATCGGATTCCATGGTCATCCAATAATACCCAGCTTTCAAAAATTTTCTAGCCATTGCATATCCACCAGCATGATTATCGAAAGAACCCTCGTGGAATTCCTCCATCAACAGGCTTGCTTCAAGTTCATCAACACAACGCAGCAAGACCATGTCAAAGTTTCTCCTGTAGAGCACATCATCTTTGCTCAAATAAAAATTACCGGCTAGCCTCCTTAAAGTCTTCTTATCTTTGCTAGATGCCCCAGATGGGTATTCTTGAGTCTTGAGATAATGCTTGATATCAAAATACCAAGGCTTTCCATTTGATGCTTTCTCAATCGCAAACACAAAAGCGGGTCTATCAAGACGCATGATGGTGATAGTTGGGGCTTCATTCCAGTAATTCACTTTGTACATTAAGGATAGCGTGGCCAAAGCATCTGCCATCTGATTCTCAACTCTGGGCACATGATGGAACTCAGTTCTATCGAAGAAGGGAAACAGTCTCCTTGTGTAGTCCTTGTAAGGCACCAGGTTAGCCTGACGAGTTTCCCACTCTCCTTTGATTTGATTGACAACTAACGTTGAATCGCCATACACATCTAGATTCTTGATCATCAGATCAATGGTGTCTTCTAAAGCCATAATACAAGCTTCATACTCGACTTCATTATTGGTGCATGCGAAAGTCAATCGGGCAGTGAAGGGTATATGGGAATTGTGAGGAGTAGTGATGATCGCACCGATCCCATTACCATATGAATTAACCGCTCTGTCAAAAACCAGTTTCCATTGAGATCCAATCTCAGGACCCTTGTCAGGAAAAGGCTCATCACAGTCTTTCATCCTTAAAAACATGACGGCTTCATCTGGAAAATCAAACTTCATCGGCTGATAATCCTCAATCAGTTATTCAACAAGATATTCCGACAGAACGCTTCCCTTAGTGGCTTTTTGGGAAACATACTAAATATCATATTCTATTAAAATCATTTGCCATCGGGAAATCCTTCCGGAGAGTGCTTGTTTTTCAAAGACGTACTTGATCTAATCCATCTTCGAAATCAACAGGGTCGTGTGGTTTAACATGTACTGTCTCAAACACTTAGCGGCCCAAGCGAGTGCACAACATGTTTTTTCCAGCATTGAGTATCTCGACTCACAATCAATGAATTTCTTACTTAGGTAGTAGATGGCATGCTCTTTTCTACCTGACTCGTCTTGTTGACCGAGCACACATCCCATTGAATTCTCAAGAACCGTGAGATACATGATCAGAGGTCTCCCTGCAACTGGTGGCATGAGTATTGGAGGTTCCTGCAGATATCCTTTTATTCTTTCAAATGCCTTCTGGAAATTTTCATTCCACCTGACCGTGTGATCTTTTTTTAGCAATTTGAAAATTAGTTCACAAGTGGCTATAAGATGAGATATGAACCTTGCAATGTAGTTCAATCTCCCCAGGAAACCACGAACCTCTTTTTTTTTACGTTCTCGGCTCAGGCATTTCTTGTATAGCTCTTATTTGGGCAGGATCTACCTCCATACCCTTCTCACTGATAATGAAACCCAATAACTTTCCAGATCTCACTCCGAAGGTGCGCTTGTTAGGATTCAGCTTCAACTTGAATTTCCTTAACCTTTCAAACAATTCCTCCGTCCGTGACTTTGCAATCATGTCATCAACATAGACTTCGATCTCATGATGAATCATATCATGAAAGAGACTCACCATTGCCCGCTGATAGGTTGCCCCTGCATTTTTTCAATCCACAAGGCATTACCTTATAGCAAAAAGTTCCCCATGGTGTGATGAAAGTAGTTTTCTCCATGTCTTCTGGGGCCATCTTGATTTGGTTATACCCAAAGAAGCCATCCATGAAGGAAAACACGGAATACTAAGCGGTGTTATCAACCAACACATCAATATGGGGAAGCGGGAAATCGTTTTTCGGGCTCGCTTTATTCAGATCTCTGTAGTCAATGCACATCCTGACCTTTCCATATTCCTTAGGCACATGAACAATATTAGCGACCTACAGAGGGTAATTCGTGACAGCAAGAAAACCAGCATTCAATTGCTTCTGAACTTCTTCTTTTATCTTGGCGTCCATGTCAGGCCTTGTCCGTCTCAAATTCTGCTTTACTAGCGAGCATTCTTCTCTGAGAGGTAACCAGTGTACCACAATATCTATATCCAGCCCAGGCATGTCTTGGTAAGACCAAGGGGAAATATCTTTATACTCACGGAGCATTTCAACCAATCTTCTCTTGATACTGTCTTCCAATGCAGCCCCCACTTTTACCTCTTTCCTGTCATCTTCGGTACCCAGATTGATAACTTCAATATCCTCCTGATGAGGCACAATGACCCTTTCCTCTTGCTTGAGAAGTCCGGTTAACTCTTTGGGTAGTTCACAGTCTTCGTCAGTCTCCTCTTCAGCATGATAAATGGGGTTATCAAAGTCATACGAAGCCATATCTTAACTTGAATCGATGGCGTATGATAGAAAAGACCTACATGATGATGTTTATGTTTATGTTTATCATGCCATGCAACAAACAAAACACATTGCCATTTTCTGTTTAATAAAATGCAAAAGAAAAAACAAGAAAAATAGGGATCACAGTATGCGAAAAATGTCCTTTACTTATGATAAAGTGCAAATAATAAGAGGGCCCCACAAATTGGGTCACTACGTCTTGGGCAGAACGTAGGACTGAACATAAACAAAACAATAAACATTACTCTGCAGTAGTAACATGAATGACTTCTTCCGTAGTCCAATTGCACAACTTTTGGCTAGGAGTACATGGACGAATCCAGGCATCCATATCATAATCGCTGTCACCTTTGTCATCTCCAACGGCATTAATCCTGTCAAATATCACACCACTGCTGGTGAATTGCACTGGTCCCCTGTACCTCGGAATGCTTTGAGAAGAACTGGAGGATTTGTATCACAGGCCGAACTTGTCCTTCTTGACGGGAACATTAAGAACTTAGCCCCACTTCTGTGACGAGCCAGATTCTACGATAGCATGAGCTTTTTTAAGCGAAGACCTCGAAACCTCCGGGCCCTTGGATTCTACAGGAGACTACTCCTAAATTTGAATTGTTTTAAACACCTTGCAAAGTGTTTTGTGGATCTCCCCGTCCACTTCCACATACTTGAAGGATGACTAATGGCTGACCATAATGTCCTCTTCACCGCATACCGTGACAATTTTCCCTTCCATCATGTATTTCGTCTTCTGATGCAACATTGAAGTAATTGCTCCCGCAGCATGTATCCAAGGTCGGCCAAGCAAACAACTGTACGCAGGCTGGGTATCCATGATGTAAAAAGTTGCATCAAAAGTCTCTGGCCCTACCTGAAGAGGCATCGTAATCTCTCCAAACATCGATCTCTTAGACCCATCGAAAGCCCTCACAACCAAATCACTTGGTGTGCATATTATTATTTACATGGCTTTGAAAATTAATTACAATATAACATGGGCATAAAGTCATCAAATAACAACGCCTTCTTTGGAAGCACATTGAGGGATGATCTTGTATCGACCAGGACATGCGACATCAAAGACCCTCTACACTCCACAGATATGTGCAAAACATGATTATGGTTTCTCTAGGCAGGATTCAAATCCATATTAGTAAAACCAAGACCATTATCGGCATTTACATGCGCTACTACCCCCTCTAACTGATTGACAGAAATCTCTTGGGGTACATATGTTGCATTCAAGATTTTCAATAAAGCGTTATGGTGTGCCTCCGAACACAACAATAATGACAGAATGGAAATCTTTGAAAGAGTCTGATTTAAGTGATCCACAATCTTGTAGTCACTTTTCTGGATGAGCCTCATAAATTCCTCTGCGTCCTTCGAAAAAACATCAGTACCAACTTGTTGCACCCCAAAATTTTCTCAACATCTTTTACCTGGTTTATGTTTCATTGCATTATCATTTGCATAGTTCTATCATTTGCATATCATGGCATATCATTCATCCAACAGAGGATCAAGTGTGATTATTATCAAGATAAGGCTAGCAAGAAATCTTATCCAAACTTGAGAAGTCATCCAAGTCATCAGGAGGTGGTGGGAGGTCTTGAGAAGTTTGAATGCATACATGTGAATTTTCTACTATCTTGAGGATCAAATGAGGACTATCAATGGGATGTGAATCATGAGGTGTGAATATGAGATGTGTATAGAGCTCATGGAGTGCCTAGAGAGCTATGTTGGAGCTAAATCAAGTCATTGTGTCAAATGCAAGAGCCACAGTTGAAGTGCAGACAATTAGGGTTTCATCTGGATCAACCCTAGGTCAATTATGCAATTGAAGAGTATCAAAGCCTACTTTTAGGTCATGGAGTTCATGAAATGATGTGATAAGACATTCTTGGTGTTGTGCCAAGATCAATCAAGAAGAATCAAGAATGTGGGAAGTTGCTAAATTAGGGTTTCAGTGCAAATTACCCTGTTTATTGCCTAACTTCAAGGCCACATAAGTTAAGATACAAGTTTTAAATGGATCTTTAACCAAAACGAAACTTGTAGAGCATCTCAATACCTTTAATTGGAGTACTAGAAGTCCTCAAGGGGATTTGTTGAACTCAAGTTATGGTCCAGACAAGTTACAGGTCCTCAGATGATTCTGAAATTTGTCTGTGAAAATCATCTGACTTCAAGGCTATTTTTGACCTAGAAGGAGGTTTCACCTGAATTTTTGGTCAACATGAAAGTTGTTCCTCATGATCTTAGCTTTCTAAATTTTACTTGACGTCTTCCATCTGATTTGTAGAACTCAAGTTATGAGGTTTATAAGTCAGGGGTATTTTGGGAACGTGAGATTATAAGTCATTTTCAATCATAGGTCCATATCTCCAACTTGCAAGCTTCAAATGGAGATTTTTTCAACATGGAACTTGCTTAAAATGATGTTTTGAGTGCAACCAAGTGGTCATGAGAGTTTGGTTTGGCTCATATCAAAAAGTAATTTGAAATGGCTTGAAAATGAAGGAAATTCAAATATGGAAAGGAAGGAAAAATGTGATTTTGTGCTAGATGCCTCAAACCAAGAAAGTGGGTACATTTTCTGATTGGAAATCACATTTCAAACACTTTGGTTTTATCAGAATTTTGAGTTCAGTTCATGTTTTGGAAGTTGCCATGTAGTTGCTTCATTTGCAATTTACATTACCAAATCAATACACAAAGCAATTCAGTCCATTCTACCAATTCAAATTCACTCCAAATGCAATTTGCAATGTGTTGGAACCTTCTGGGAACAAGGAAAAGCTTGCAAAGCACGACTGGTACATTGCACTTGAATGAAAAAACCAGAAATTGCAATGCACTGTTTTGGGCTTTAATTTGGATCCAAAAGCCCATGAAACTCTTCTATATATTGATTAGAATGAGTTCAGGTCAAGGTTGAACCTCATTTTGCGCCAGAACCAGAGAGAGCATTTGAAATTCCACAGCTGCAAATTGAAATCGTGTTTTGTGATTCAGACCAATTCAAGCCAAATTGAGGTGTGCAATCTCTTCCTTGTGGATCATTGAAAATTTCTGGAGCTTTTTGAAGCAAGCCACGAGTTCTAACTGTATCTATTTCAAGATCTATACCAGGTTTGCATCTCTCAAAATTCATCATGATTTAGCATAATTTAGATAGCTTTAGACTTGTGGTTAGGATCTAGACATGACATAGATCGTTTTAGGCTTGATCTGGAAGCATTTGGTGATGATTGAAGATGACATACCAAAACTGTTTGAGTTCGAATCTCTTGATTCATAAGGAGTTAATGCAAGTTGTTTAGGTCAGGATAACGTATGCAACGTGAGGATGATTTCTATACCAATAGTTTAGATTTTGGTGATGATCAAAATTGACATGATATCTGAAAGTTGATTCGTATTTTGAAACCTAGCCTGATCTAGAGGATTTTGATGAGATATTTGGAATGTACGTGAAATTCTGAGCAAAATTGTTATAGACTTTGTCATTTTTGATGACCTGCACAGGAACCCTCGCCAGAGAAGATGACCGGAGTCTTCTCCGGCCACCACCAACCACCAGCCTGAATCTCCATTCTGATGACCAGTTTTGTGAAGGAGATAACCTCATTGCCCTTGGATCATCACTTGACCTTTGACTACAACCTAGATCCAACGCACATGACTTAAAGTTGGTTTTGAATTTCTGATGGCAAAACACTGCCGTTTCACTAAATGTCGTGGCATCACTGCAACGCTTGGATCCATTGACTTTTCCACTCATCTGAAGGCCATTGTTATTTCGTAGCTTTTAATTCAATTTTTATTTCATTTTTATTTTTTTAATTGCATTGTTATTCCAAAATTCATATTAATTCCATTTTTGATCCAAAAATTATTTTAAAACTATCCTCATGATCCTTATGGAATTTATGATTTTCTGGGATTAACAAAATGCAATTCCATGCATTTTTCAACTTAATATGATTTTTCACATTTTATTTTGTTCTTTATTTTTGCATATTTCTTCATCTGCCTTGTCTATTTTTGTTCTTTGATCTGGTAATCTTTCTGGCTTAGATCTTTTAGTATGTTTTATGGTAGATATTAGTGTTCCCCTAGCATTTTTATTACAATTTTAGAACAAAATTAGGTTCTGTTTTAGGTATTGAGATTAGGACCTTCCCAAAATTGTGGATCCCCTTGACCTATCTCAATGTAGGAATTGTTTCGATAACTTAGAAGTTGATTTAAGCTTCAATCTTTTTACACTAGGTTTTTCAAGCACGTATGTTCCCCTAGGAATTTTATTAGAATTTTTCAACTTCATTTTATATTTTATTTGTATTTTGCAAGTGGCTTGTATTTGTGGTTTCCTCTCTTGAGTGCTTTCGATTGTTTGGTTTGGTTGGCTACTTTGGAGTGGGTTTAGGCTTGAGTTTTTTTTTTGTAGCTTCTAGATTCCTTGAAGATGCTTGGGATTGAAGATTGGAGCTTGGAGTTGAAGGCTTTTCCTCTTGTGGAGGTTTTTTCTAGGAGCTTAGGAAATTAGGGTTTTAGGAAGTGCCTTAGATCTAGTTTTGATGCTTTCTTCAAACATGGAGTGCATTGTTTGCCTCTATTCTATCCAATGACATAAAGTACTCCTTGGGAAGCTCCATCTCTCCTTAGGAGGGATGAGTGGTATGCCCAAGTGAGTAGAACTTTGAGGATACCTTTCATTTGCAATGTTGAGTTCTTAGTGATTTCCTTTGGTTGTCATTAAGTTCCTTAACATTATAACTTGATCTTGATGATTAATCCTCCTCTTGGAGTGTGCTTGTTGGAGCTTGAAGATTGATGAGGCTTGAAGTAAGAAGCTTGCTTGAAGATGAAGTCTTGCTGTCAACTTTGTTGTCTATCCAACTTTGCTGTTTAGAGCTGCTGTTGCTGTTTGCTGTAGGAGTTTGGTATTGTTGCTTGGGCTGCCCCCTCTGTGTCTTTTGTTTTTCTCTGTATTGTTTGTTGGCTTGTCTTGCTTGCCCCATAGGTTTGAAGTGAAGTTGATTCACTTTGCCTATTGGTTTCCCAGGTTCGAGGTAGAGCAGGACTCCCTTGCCTCGCTTGTATTGCTGCATTGCATGCATTTTACTATTTACTGTATTTGCTTGTTTTCTTTTGCTGTTTATTCCCCAGGATCTCTGATTTCCTCTATGCAAGAGGAAATTATGGCAGACATTAGGTTTTGACCCATGCATGATAACATTAGGTTAGTTTCCCTTTCAACCATAGGCTTTTTAGAGCGTCTTTCTCTTCTCATCTCAAAACAATTCAAAAGTACAGTAATAAGGATAACGCGTGTTGTACGTTACGAGCCTTAAGCTATTTGAGAAAAGTTTGCTGGAGGGTCACTCTTCAGTAATCTGGCTGCTTAGTATGGTACCCTTAGGGTGACATGCGACGTAGTCACTCTCAGATCACAAGTCTTTAGTACAGCACAAGTTGCAAACAGACTAAAAAACAGTTCTTTCGTACAAAACTGAAAACAAATTTGAAATGTCATTTTTGTCCGCTTGGACCCTTAATCAGGAAAACCCTTTCTTAAGGAGATAAGAAACTGTCAGACAAATTTGTGTCCTCCGTAGCCCGAACTACATTTGCTCTGATCTTTCATGCTGTATGAAAGTACGTAGGCATAGGATGCGATATCCTAGCGAGCAACCTTCCCCTCCTTTCCCGTAGTTAGGCGAACTACGTTGACTCTGATTTCTCGTTCCAGACGGGAATACGTAGGCATAAAGTGCGATACTTTGCCGAGTCATTTTCTTTTCTTTTTAACCCAGACATGTAGAGTAGATAGAATAACACACCCTTAGATAGAAAACAAGCGTGGATCCTGTCGAGTACGACGAACGTGAGGGGTGCTAATACCTTCCCCTTGCGTAACCGACTCCCGAATCCAGGATTTGGTTGTGACGACCATTCCTTTCCCTCTTTGCATCAGGTTTACTCTGAGCGTTTCCTTTCCCTCTTGTGGGATAAATAATGCACGGTGGCGACTCTTCTGTCATAGCTGGCGCCGATTTTCGCAGTAGCGACAGCTGGCGACTCTGCTGGGGACTCCAACGGTTCCCTATGCGAGTCAAGCCTAGTGTTTGTTTTCCCGTTTGGGTTTTTGTATGTATTTACCTTTCTGCCTTTACTTTCAGTACTCTATTATTGTTGTTGTGCTGGGAAGAGGGTTAGATTGAGAGATAAGCTGGACCTGAGCTTGAGTTTGCACATAGACTTAGAAGTAGAGAGTAGTGATTATCCTGCTTGCTTAGCTCGCACCAGCTAGCCGCGAAATCTGTGCTCGGACGAGATTCTCTTTGATGCTTCTTGCCTGGCTCTTAGGGCTCGACAAGTTGTCTGACCCGAGGATTGTCGACTCTGGGGACCTATGAATTGGGATTCAGCTAAGTGAGGCCGCTTTAAGGGATGATGATGCCACACCTTCTGGGTATCGTATCATCGCTCTTGAAAGTCTGTGACGTTGAACCCACATAGGATGTCGTACCTCGTCTGCGAGTTAAGTACATACCTGTGAGGGGTAGGTAGGTTTGTTTGCAAGAAACCTTTGACCTCAGAGTACCTGGTTTATCTCTATCAGTGAGATGTGGTTACAGGTTTCTTTTGAGTGGTTGGTTTGGTTTGAGGCGAAGATTTGATGGTTCTCAGGCTTCAGTACAGAGCAGCACAGTTCATCAGCATTACACTTGATCTCCTGTTTGCATATGCATGTGCATTTTCATGTTTGCATTTCATTAACGTGTATTTATGTTGCAGGTGTGATCATTCCTCTCTGATTCTAGTGTATCTTCTGGCCAGACATGGAGTCCATGAAGAGGACAGTTGCTTACCGGTTGCATTCTCCAGATATCAGTTCCTTGATGGGATTAGTTGCTCTAGCAGATGAGAGAGTGATGGCTGAGTTCAGAGTATCTTATGGGAGATTGCTTAGTTTGTTGTACAGGCCTTCAGCATTTGAGACGACTGGGGTGTATACTTTGATGCAGTTTTATGAGCCTTAGCTGAGATGCTTCTTGTTCCCCGACTATATTCTGGCACCCACTTTGGAGGAGTATTCTGCTATGTTGGGAGTTCCTGTGTTAGACCAGATGCCCTTTATACATGTTGATGTTGAGCCTGAGATGGCTACACTTGCTGAGATTGTCAGTTTAGACGCTTCTGAGTTCCCTGGAGGTTTGGTTAAGCTGAACGGAGCTTACGGTTTTCACCTGTCTGTCCTGGTTGAGAAGGCTACACAGTGCGCGAAGAGTGGATGTTGGGTTGCCTTCAGTGCCATTCTAGTTGTCTGCGTCTATGGGATTGTCTTGTTTCCCAATGTGCCAGATTTTGTTGACTCAGATGCCTTCTTGATTCTTGCCTCGAAGAATCCAGTTCCTACTCTATTGGGCGATGTTTATCATTCTATTCAATATAAGAATGAGAAACGTCGTGGCAAGAATGTTTCTTGTTGTCTTCCTCTCTTGTACAGGTGGTTCCAGGGGCATCTTCCGAAGACAAGACCTTTTGTTGATGTTGTTGATACTTTGGATTGGTCTTCCCGGTTGATGGGGCTGTCTGCTGAGAACATCATTTGGTTTGATCGGAGTATGCTTGGCACTGGTATTGTATATAGTTGCAGTGGCTTTCTGAATGTCCCTTTGATTGGACGAAAAGGCTGTATCAACTATAACCCTTCTCTGCTTGTGAGACAGTTTGGGTATGCCTTGAGAGATGCTCCTATTGAGGTTGAGATACAGGAATCTCTGTATCTCACGGGCTTATTCGACGAGGCTGTTTTGATCAGGTTGAGGCATGCATGGGCTAACATCCATAGGAGAGGGAAAGCTTTGCTTGGTAAGAGCAACAACAAAGTTTATGATCCTTATTTGGCTTGGATCCACGAGAGAGCTAGGATTTCCTTGATGCCATATCCTACTGTGGAACCTCTGTATCTTCTAGTGATTGAGGTACCTACTTCGGTAGAGATTGAAAAGTATAACAAATTGTTGGCTGAAAACGAAGAATTGAGAAAAGCCAATGATGAGTTAGAGAAAGAGATCTTCCAGTTGCGTCATGAGAAGAATGAAACTACCTTCACTGTGAAGGAACAGACTGAGTTGATTAATAGGTTGGGTTCAGATTTGACTGAAGAGACCAACAAGAGGGAATAAGTGGGAGTAGCATTGAACGATGTTAGCAAGGTGCTTCCTTCCAAGAAGAAACTCTTAAACAAAGCTTATGCCCGACTCGGCAAGTGGGAAACATTGTGGAATACCACGCTTACCAAGCGGAAGGAGCGTGAGGATGAGCTGAAGCTGCAGATTGCCACGCTAGAGGCGCATATTAGAGCCCAGGATGCAAAGATTGCTGAAGAGACATCACATAGGAGCGCTGTTGAGCTTAGAGTGAGTGACCTTGGCAAGGAGCTGAGAGGTTGTGAATTGAAGGCCGGCTTCAAGAGATGCAAACTCGACGAGTGTTTTGGCGAAGGAACCTGCAAGGACGATGCCAAGAGGTTGAGGACCACTGTTAGACGACAGACATCATTGATACGGGGACTATTGTCCAGACCAGGTCATCCGGAGACACTGAGACTGTTGAAGGACTTTCGGGCGCGCCATCTGTCCTGATTTTTCTTTGTATTTCCCTTGTATTTTTGCTATGTTGATTGTATTTTGACCATCGCTAGGATTGTTGGCCGAGGTCTTTTCAGTTGTATTCAGTTGTATTCTTGTACTTTGCCTCTTGGCATTTGTTTATGTATGAGGTTTTTCTGATTCCTTGCTTGCTTGATTGGGACTCCATTGTCGTGATGGCCTTCTCTTTGAAACTAGAATCGGGGGGGAATATAACATGTAGCATACTTATACATTTGCATCTGCATACTCATATTGCATGACCGGTATTTTTTTGAATCTGTATCTTATTTCTTGCATCTCACAGGTTTCAGGATTGACAACCAGAGAATGCGTCGTTATTCTACCAGGAACAACTGCAAGAGAATCATGGATCAAGTTCAAGTCGAGATGCAGGAAATTCGTTAGAAGTTGGCACTTTTCATGCAAGCAATGGAAACTGTGGTCAAGGGCCAGGAGAATCTCCAGACTCTGGTGCAACCGCTGCTGGTGCGGGTGAATGGAAATACTGATTATCACTCTGTTGGAACTCCTCGCAGGGAGGATGGGATACCTACAGTGGTCGTTCCCACAAGTGGTGGAGTTGGTGCCGGTGATGGCAATGGCAATGGAAATACTGGCATTGGTGCTGGTAATGGTAACACTGGTATTGGTAACACTGGTACTAGAAACGCTGGAAATGGTGATGGGAATGTTGTTAACGATACTGGCAATGCTGGAGATGCTAATCAAGGGTTCGGTGATAACACTGGTTTTGGAAACAATAACCAAGGGTTTGGCATTGGTAATCATGATGGGAATTTTGGTTTCAACAATCAAGGCTTTGGCTACGATGGCTATGGTAACAACAATCAAGGGTATGGATACGGTGATGTTGGCTTTGGTAACATGAACAACAACGGTGCTGGGATGGTGCCTTTCAACATCGGTTATAGACTAGGTGGGGTCAATCAAGGATTCGGTAACAGAGGACGGGATCCTATTTTCAATCAACAGGGATATGGTTGTAACAATGGTTACAAGGGATATGGCAATGAGAATCTGAACTGGGCCAGGATCGCCAGGAAGATGCCTTCTCCGGACAAGGCATGGGATTTGAAAGGCCTAATGATAATGATAGGAGATTTAAAATGCTGGAAGAGCAGATCAAAGGGATAGCCAATCAGAACTCTGCTGGTTTAGATATGACTACCATGGGACTAGTGCCTGGGCTGAGGGTGCCTTTGAAATTCAAAGCTCCAACATTTGATAAGTATAAAGGGGATACATGCCCTAGAGTTCATGTACGTTCTTATTACAGAAGAATGTCTGCTTACTCCGACGATGAGAAGATGCTTATGCATTTCTTTCAAGACAGTTTATCGGGACCATCGCTGGAATGGTACATGGGACTGGAGCCCACCCAAATTAGAAGCTGGAAAGAATTGGCTGATGCTTTTGTTAAACATTACCAATATAATAGTGACTTGGCGCCAAACACGGTCCAGCTGCAGAGTTTGTCTCAGAAGAATGGTGAGAGTTTCAAGGAGTATGCGCAGCGCTGGCGTGATATTGCGGCTAGCGTGCATCCCCCTTTGGTTGAAAGAGAGTTGATTGATATGTTTATTGGAACATTCTCTGGAATGTATTACGACAAATTGCTCAATGTCTCAATGGGTAGTTTCTCCGACATGATTCTCATGGGAGAACAAATTGAAAACGGAATTAAGATTGGGAAGATTCAGGCAGGTGAATCCACCTCAGCTGGAGGTGCAAGGAAAACCTTTGGTGGAAAGAGACAAGGCGACGCCAGTGCGGTATATGGTGGTCGAGGTCGTGGAAGAGGTAGGAATCAGTATCAGCCACAACAAGTTGCTAGTGTTACTATCCCGATACCTCAGCAAAAACAACAACAACAACAACAACAACGGCAACAACAGCCGCAACAACAGAGAAATGCACCCTGCTCAGCGTAGAATTCAAGAGGGTAGGCCAAAGAGAGTATTTGAAGCACCTCCTTCAACTTATGCTGAACTGCTTTAAACACTGTTGGGTTTGAATTTGGTTGAAAAGAGAACGATGGCCCCATTGACGAGCACTCCTCCATTTTGTTTTGACGCTGGTAAACATTGTGATTTTCATTCCGGGGCGCCCGGACATGATATTGAAGGTTGCCATGCTTTCAAACATAAGGTTCAAGATTTGCTTGATAGTAAGGCCATTAACTTTGGTCAGGATGGTCCCAATATTGTACAACAACCCATGTCGAATCATGGAGTGAATGCTATCCTAATGGAAGATAATTTGAACTTGGTTATGGATGTGAATGAAGTGAAGACACCGTTGAGTTGTGTTAAAAGCAGATTGTTGAAAGGGGGTGTATTCCCCGGATGTGACGAATATTGTCTGGATTGCTGGACCCGACCAGAGGGTTGCGTTGATTTGAAAAGAGGTATCCAAGCCATGATGGATGAGGGGATTGTGCAATTTGATCGGACTGCTGTTGAGAAGCCTGTTGAGGCATTGTTTGAAAAGCAGGATGAGATTGCAACTGTTACGATCCCAAGGAAGACTATTACGATATCGGCGCCCGCCAAGCGGCCGACTATCACAATAACAAAAGCAGGACTTGTTCCTTTTGAGAGTACAAAAGCTGTTCCATGGACATATGGCTTAGAAGCGTACTGTAATGGAGAAAAGATTGAGGTGAATAGCCGGCCAGCAGGGGCAGTTGACAATGTTGTTGGAACGGGAGGCATGACCCGTAGTGGAAGAATCTTCACTGCACCTGAAGTGGAAGCAGAAAAGATTGCTAAAGGCAAAGCCAAGGTGAATGAAAGTGGACCATCCCAATTGAAAGAGAAAGACACGTCGCTCAAGGATGTAGAAGAGTTCATGAGGCTAATTCGCAAGAGCGATTATAAGATTGTTGAGCACTTACAATAGACACCCTTAAAAATTTCAATCCTATCTTTGTTGCTTTGTTCTGAGGCTCATCGAAACGCTTTGTTGAAGATATTGGACACGTCATTTGTACCTCAGGAGGTTTCTGTCAACCAGCTAGAGGGGGTACTGGCGCATGTCAATGCTGGACATAGTTTGGGTTTCACTGATTTTGATCTAACACCCAGAGGCCGAAAGCATAATATGGCTTTGCACATATAGGTGGAATGCCGGGGCATCGTAATGTCGCACGTTCTCGTGGATACCGGATCATCTCTGAATGTATTGCCTAAGAAGGCTATGATGAAGTTAGATATCCGGGGAATTATTTGCACGCCAAGTGACTTGGTTGTCAGGGCGTTTGATGGAACGAGAAGGTCGGTGTTTGGATCGATAATGTTGCCTTTGCAGGTCGGGCTGGAAATATTTGACGCTGAATTTTATATCATGGATATTCATCCAGCTTATAGCTGTTTACTTGGGCGTCCATGGATACACTCTGCAGGGGCTGTGATGTCCACGCTACATCAGAAGCTTAAGTTTGAAGTCGGTGGTGGCATCGTTACTATTTGTGGGGAAGAGGACATCTTGGTCAGTCATCTCTCATCATTCAAGTACGTTGAAGTGGATGGAGAAATCCACGAAACGCTCTGCCAAGCCTTCGAAGGGTTGCAAATCAAAGACAAGTCCAGTGTTCCTAGTAAAGTGCCAGAGGTTGCTGTGGCTTCGTACAAAGACACTCAAGCGTTGGTTCAGATTGGTGAGCCCAAGGGTTGGGGTCAAGTGTTGGAAATTCCTGTCAAGATAGACAAGTTTGGTTTGGGGTATCGCCCTACATCGTTACCTTCCGCATCAGGCGCGCCCAAGTTCAAAGGACCGGTGGTGATTACTCTAAAGGGAGTCTGCTTTGAGACGATCAATGATGTTTACGATACTGAAGACGGAGATAGTGACTGCGATATGGACTCGTGGATCAAGCCCGGCGTGCCAGGACAGAATCTGTGCAACTGGTCTATCCAGAAACTTGTCCCAGTGACTACAAAACAGTAATGATTTGTTTTCTCAATTATTGTATAATCCTGTATCCTACCCGGGGCATAGTGATTCTGTTTTTAGGGCTACCTACTTATGTGTGTACTTTGTTTAATCATTAATAAAGGCGTTTTTCTCATACAAACTTTGTGATCCTTGTTTTTCCTGTTTTTGTTTTAACAATAAAATGGCAACATGGTTATGTGCTTTGTTTGCATTATTTGAAACATTTAACCATTCTCATTGCAGGATTCATATTTCAGACGACACCGATCACGACACCGATCACGAACTTCCAATGACTCGCTTCGACTTCGAGCACCCGATATTTCAAGCAGAAGAAGAGATTGTTGAGGATAGTGACTTATCAGAAGAGCTGACTCGACTTATGAAAGAAGAAGAGAGAATCATTCTGCCTCATCAGGAGGCAATTGAAATTATCAACATGGGGTCCGAAGAGGTTGTCAGGAACATCCGTATAGGGGCTGCACTACAGAGTGATATCAAGCAAAGGCTTATTGAGATGTTGCAAGAGTACAGTGTTATCTTTGCTTGGTCGTACGAGGATATGCCAGGATTGGATACTGACATGGTTGTTCATCGTCTGCCATTGCGAGAAGAATGTCCGCCTGTTAAGCAGAAACTCAGAAGAACCAGACCAGATATGTCTGTGAAGATTAAGGAGGAAGTTCAAAAACAGTGGGATGCCGGTTTCCTTGCTGTTACAACTTATCCCTCTTGGGTCACAAATATAGTACCGATACCAAAGAAAGACAGTAAGGTGCGGATGTGCGTAGACTATCGTGATTTGAATAGGGCGAGCCCAAAGGACAACTTTCCGCTTCCTCATATCGATGTGCTGGTCGATAACACTGCTCAATTCTCCGTGTTCTCCTTCATGGATGGCTTCTCGGGTTACAATCAGATAAAAATGGCGCTAGAAGACATGGAGAAAACAACCTTCATTACCCCATGGGGAACATTTTGCTACAAAGTGATGCCCTTTGGTTTGAAGAACGTTGGGGCAACATATCAACGTGCAATGACGACGCTCTTTCATGACATGATGCATAAAGAGATCGAGGTTTATGTTGACGATATGATTGCCAAATCCTAGACGGAGGACGAGCATTTGGTTAATCTGCTGAAATTGTTCAAGAGGCTTAGAAAATTCAGGTTGAGGCTAAATCCTAACAAGTGCACCTTCGGGGTGAGATCCGGTAAACTATTGGGGTTTATTGTGAGCGAAAAAGGAATTGAGGTTGATTCTGCTAAGATAAAAGCAATACAAGAAATGACAACGCCTAAAATAAAAAAAGAAGTGCGTGGATTTTTAGGGAGGTTGAACTACATTCCTCGGTTCATATCTCACCTAACCGCTACATGCGAGCCATTATTCAAATTGTTGAAAAAGAATCAGGCTGTGACCTGGAATGAAGATTGTCAAAGGGCGTTTGAAAAAATAAAAGAATATTTGCAGGAACCTCCAATATTGATACCCCCAGTTGCCGGGAGACCATTGATTATGTATTTGACGGTTCTTGAGGAAAGTATGGGTAGTGTTCTCGGTCAACATGATGAGACTGGACGTAAAGAGCATGCGATTTACTACTTGTGTAAAAAGTTCACAGATTGTGAATCCCGTTACTCAATGCTCAAAAAGACGTGTTGTGCGTTAGCCTGGGCTGCCAAACGTTTGAGACATTACATGTTAAACCATACAACCATGCTAATTTCAAAGATGGATCCGATCAAATACGTATTTGAAAAGCAAGCACTTTCCGAAAGGATTCCCAGATGGCAGATGGTATTGACAGAATACGATATCCAGTATGTTTCTCAAAAGGCTATTAAAGGTAGTGTTCTGTCAGAGTACCTAGCGGAGCAGCCAATTGAAGATTATCAACCAATGAGGTTTAATTTTCCTGATGAGGATATCATGTACTTGAAAATGAAAGATTGTGATGAGCCGTTGCCGGATGAAGGTCCAGAGTTGGGTTCCAATTGGCAATTGATATTTGATGGCGCTGTTAACTCCTACGGTAGTGGAATAGGGTCAATTATCACTACTCCTCAAGGGACGCACATTCCCTTTACTTCCAGATTGACCTTTCCAGTTACCAACAAGGAGGCCGAATGTGAAGCGTGCATTATGGGGCTCGAAGAAGCTATCGATCTGAGAATTAAAAATCTTGATGTATACGGAGACTCTGGTCTAGTTGTGAATCAGATCAAGGGAGAGTGGGAGACTCGTCAGCCCAATCTGATACCCTATATGAATTATGCAAGAAGGTTGTTACCTTTCTTTGACAAGGTGGAATTGCACCATGTACCACGAGCAGAAAATCAGATGGCAGACGCTCTCGCGACTTTGTCTTCGATGTATAAGGTTAACTTCTGGAATGAGGCTCCCAGGATAGTTATCTCTCGCCTCGATAGGCCCGCCTTCATATTCGCCATTGAGGAAGCATCCGATGGAAAACCGTGGTATTTCGATATCCAGAATTTCCTGAAGAACCAAGAGTATCCGGCTGGGGTGTCCAGTCGAGATCAGAAGACTCTTAGGAGATTGGCTGGCAATTTTTATTTGAATCCGGATGGCGTCCTGTACAAGAGAAACCACGACTTGGTGTTGTTGTGATGTGTGGACGAGAAAGAGGCTAAGTTGCTCATGGAAGAGATCCATGAAGATACATTTGGTACGCATGCTGGTGGACATGCAATGACGAGAAAACTATTGCGGGCAGGTTACCATTGGCTAACGATGGAAACAGATTGTTTCAAGTTTGCGAAGCGGTGCCATAAATGTCAAATTTATGCGGACAAAATTCATGTGCCTCTGAACCCTCTGAATGTTATGTCATCACTGTGGCCTTTCTCGATGTGGGGAATTGATATGATTGGCAAGATTGAGTCCACGACATCAAACGGACACCGGTTCATTTTGGTAGCTATTGATTACTTCACCAAATGGGTGGAAGCAGCGTCATATGCTAATGTCACCAAACAAGTGGTAGCCAGATTTATCAAAAGAGATATTATCTGTAGATATGGAATTCCAGAGTGGATTATCACTGACAACGGTTCAAACTTGAATAACAAGATGATGAAAGAGCTGTGTCAGAATTTCAAGATCGAGCATCACAACTCTTCTCCTTATCGGCCCAAGATGAATGGTGATGTCGAAGCGGCCAATAAGAACATAAAGAAGATTGTTCAGAAGATAGTTGTGACTTACAAGGACTTGCATGAGATGTTGCCTTTCGCTTTGCACGGTTATCGTACGACGGTACGCACGTCAACCAGGGCAACCCCTTTCTCATTGGTGTATGGCATGGAGGCAATGTTACCATTGCAGGTTGAGATTCCTTCTTTGAGGGTTTTACGCGATGTCCAACTTGATGAGGCAGAATGGGTAAAAGATAGACTGAACCAGCTCAGTTTAATGGATGAGAAGAGATTCGCTCCTCTAGCATATGGTCGATTGTATCAGAGCCGGATGAAGAAAGCTTACGATAGGAAGGTATGCCCTCGAAGCTTTCAGACAGGCGATCTTGTGTTGAAAAAGATTCTCCCACCACAATCGGATCATAGGGGCAAATGGACTCCCAACTACGAGGGTCCATATGTCGTCAGAAAGGTTTTCTTTGGAGGAGCCTTGTTATTATCCACCATGGATGGTGAGGACTTTACGTATCCTGGGAAATCTGACGCAGTTAAAAAATACTTTGCTTAAAGAGACCCGCTGGACAGAAAAAGAGAGTCCAGGCAAAAATGGGGCATCCCGGCGAACCATAAAAAAGGGAATAAAAGGTTCTGGAAAAAGTTAGGGATAAAATTGAAAAGATGTACACCCGCGAAGTCGAAAACCTGAAAAGGGCGACTTCGGCAAAAAAGGGTATCCCGGTGAATTGAAAACCCGCAAAGGGCAATTCACGCAAAAGTTAGGGATTGAAAAAGTAAATGATTGCAGTCCGAGTTTGATACTGCATTGCTTAGTGGTGTAAGAATACCTGAGGGTCGTTCATCTAAAACAATCTCTTCCGAAGATCGAGTACCGGGAAAGCGCCAGAGTCGGGCGAGTCATAGGAGAATCTGCTCATGGTGTTTGTCTGTACCACGTTGCCGACATGAATATCAAATTTGTTTTGTATCTTTCTTTGTGCTTCTTGTGCATATATTGTATTTTGCTTGTGTGTAACTTCCTCTTTTCAGGAGTTACATCCAGTGTACAAAGCTTTGCTTATTTACAGGCCCATTCAATAAAGCATGTTATTCAGTACTTGATGCTTGTTCTTTACTATTTTGTTTGTGAAAAACGCCGATGTTTTTAATGAACTTGCACTTGCATAAACTTGCTGGCCCTTGCCAATAATTGCTAAAACTTCGAATTGACTGAATAAACGTCACGGATAGTAACTCGAATATATTTTGTTGTGTAGAATTGTTTTGTCTCGTTTGTGTTTTGCAGGGTCCTTACCTTTGAAGCAAACAGTCAGGAATTGTATTCCACAGCCAAAGTCTCTTGACGTAGGGCCTGACTTCAGTTGCTGTCGTTCCTTAGCAAGTCGTATCTTATCCCCAGAGAGTGTAGACGGCGCTTATTCCTACCAGATGTGGAATTGTCCTCCCCGGGAGAGTATCACCAGGAATGTCGCATGAAGAGTATCCTCATGGAAGTTGTGCATAGGATATCCCCAGCAGGTCAAAATCAATATCCCCGGAAGAGGACGCCTCCCCAGAGGATGGTTATTCCCTTTCCCCGCAGGTCATCATTCTTTCGTCAGGATGGTTATCCTCAACAGAGTTTGTAGCTTCGAGTTTGAAGGTTGTGTCCCGACAGTGTAGTTCTTCCCCCAGAAGGGTCGCATCTTTCCCTAGCAGGGTTTGTGTTTTCTTCCCAAATGTCTGATCTCTCCCCAGCAGAGTTGGTTGTTGTTTCCGGCTTTTATTTTGCCGGAATACTTTGTGATACCCGTTCATTCCCAGCGGAGTTGGTTTTGTTCTTAGCCATTTCATACCAGAGTGTTTCTCAGCAGTTTGAGCCTGCATTAGCATTTGCATATATCATCATATTTGCATCTACCCACACGCGTAGCATTTCCATGTCGAATGCAGCATTACGCCATTGTCAAACATATGCATTTTGAAACATAAGCCAGGTTGGTTAACCTTCTGTTTTCAAGTGTTGTTTTTCCTGCAGGTGGAGGGAGCTCTTGCTCAGATTAATTACCAGATAAGCAAGGTCTCGGCGTGAGACGTGTAATGATAATGTTGGTCTTATTCACCAGAGTGTTGCTTGGATTAGTTTCTCTTACCCTTCCAACGGAGTATTTCTTCAAAATTGTTGTTATGACAGTATCAAAAGATTTCGTGAATCAATTTTTGGAAGTTGCCGCCTATGTCGAAGTAGGTGTCTGGCGGGTTGGGTTCAGAAAATCCCCAGTAGAGTCCTTCTCAGATTTGCTGCCATGTCCGCGCTAAAAGTTTGAAGATTGGACCAGTATTTTGTTACCCATTTGATTGATGGAGTTTGCTACTGCAAAGATAGGCAGAGAAACTGTATCCAGAGTTATTTCCCGTAGTGGTGACAGAGTGATTTTCCTGTATTATTGGTAGAGTTATTTCCCGTAGTGGTGACGGAGTTATTTTCCTGTATTATTGGCAGAGTTATTTCCCGTAGTGGTGACGGAGTTATTTTCCTATATTATTGGCAGAGTTATTTCCCGTAGTGGTGACGGAGTTATTTTCCTGTATCAGACAGAGTTATTTCCCGTAGTGGTGACAGAGTTATTTTCCTGTATTATTGGCAGAGTTATTTCCCGTAGTGGTGACGGAGTTATTTTCTTGTATTATTGGCAGAGTTATTTCCCGTAGCGGTGACAGAGTTATTTTCCTGTATTATTGGCAGAGTTATTTTCCTGTATTATTGGCAGAGTTATTTCTTATTTGTTGATAAAACTATTTCCTCAGTGGAAGTCACCAAAGTTATTCCCTGTGTTGTTGGCAGAGTTATTTCCCTAGTAAAAGCGTCAGAAAAGATTGTATTCTGTTAACAGAGATATTCATACCCATTTGAGTGATGGAGTCATGTGATTAGAAAAAGATACTGTGATTAGACAGAGAAGTTGTGTTTGCATTGAAGGGTAAGCTGCTGTAAATAGACAGAAATGTTGTATATAGTGAGTTGCCAGAATCAAGTACTGCTATGATAGGCAGAGAAGTTGTATTTTTGTATTGACAAACCCCATAGCAAAGATGGAGTATAATTTGGTGGATTTTGTTCTCCAAATAGTTTGTGCAGTCCGTGTCTGCAGTTGGCAAATTTCTGGGTTTCTTGGTATTCAACCGTCTTTTATCTCGATTGTTTGAAGGTCGTTCGCTCTTCACCCAGTCGGGTCCAAGCCGTTTGAATAGGGGCAGTTGTTACACCCCAAAATTTGCTCAACATCTTTTACCTGGTTTATGTTTCATTGCATTATCATTTGCATAGTTCTATCATTTGCATATCATGGCATATCATTCATCCAACAGGGGATCAAGTGTGATTATTATCAAGAGAAGGCTAGCAAGAAATCTTATCCAAACTTGAGAAGTCATCCAAGTCATCAGGAGGTGGTGGGAGGTCTTGAGAAGTTTGAATGCATACATGTGGATTTTCTACTATCTTGAGGATCAACTGAGGACTATCAATGGGATGTGAAGCATGAGGTGTGAATATGAGATGTGTATAGAGCTCATGGAGTGCCTAGAGATCCACGTTGGAGCTAAATCAAGTCATTGTGTCAAATGCAAGAGCCACATTTGAAGTGCAAACAATTAGGGTTTCATTTGGATCAACCCTAGGTCAATTATGCAATTGAAGAGTATCAAAGTCTACTTTTAGGTCATGGAGTTCATGAAATGATGTGATAAGACATTCGTGGTGTTATGCCAAGATCAAATCAAGAAGAATCAAGAATGTGGGAAGTTGCTAAATTAGGGTTTCAGTGCAAATTACCTTGTTTAGTTCCTAACTTCAGGGCCACATATGTTAAGATACAGGTTTCAAATGGATCTTTGGTCAACATGAAACTTGTAGAGCATCTCAATACCTTTAATTGGAGTACTAGAAGTCCTCAAGGGGATTTGTATAACTCAAGTTATGGTCCAGACAAGTTACAGGTCCTCAGATGATTCTGAAATTTGTCTGTGAAAATCATCTGACTTCAAGGAAATTTTTGACCTAGAAGGAGGTTTCACCTGAATTTTTGGTCAATATGAAAGTTGTTCCTCATGATCTTAGCTTTATAAATTGTACTTGATGTCTTCCATCTGATTTGTAGAACTCAAGTTATGAGGTTTACAAGTCAGGGATATTTTGGGAACGTGAGATTATAGGTCATTTTCAATCATAGGTCCATATCTCCAACTTGCAAGCTTCAAATGGAGATTTGTTCAACATGGAACTTGCTTAAAATGATGTTTTGAGTGCAACCAAGTGGTCATGAGAGTTTGGTTTGGCTCATATCAGAAAGTCATTTGAAATGGCTTGAAAATGAAGGAAATTCAAATATGGAAAGGAGGGAAAAATGTGATTTTGTGCTAGATGCCTCAAACCAAGCAAGTGGGTACATTTTCTGATTGGAAATCACATTTAAAACACTTTGGTTTTATCAGAATTTTGAGTTCAGTTCAAGTTTTGGAAGTTGCCATGTAGTTGCTTCATTTGCAATTTACATTACCAAATCAATACACAAAGCAATTCAGTCCATTCTACCAATTCAAATTCACTCCAAATGCAATTTGCAATGTGTTGGAACCATCTGGAACAAGGAAAA
The DNA here is from genome assembly GCA_963859935.3 of Lathyrus sativus. Classification (NCBI taxonomy): domain Eukaryota; kingdom Viridiplantae; phylum Streptophyta; class Magnoliopsida; order Fabales; family Fabaceae; genus Lathyrus; species Lathyrus sativus. The sequence continues at coordinate 360,466,398 of OZ012739.1, forward strand.
GCTTGCAAAGCACGACTGGTACATTGCACTTGAATGAAAAAACCAGAAATTGCAATGCATTGTTTTGGGCTTTAATTTGGATCCAAAAGCCCATGAAACTCTTCTATATATTGATTAGAATGAGTTCAGGTCAAGGTTGAACCTCATTTCGCGCCAGAACCAAAGAGAGCATTTGAAATTCCACAGCTGCAAATTAAAATCGTGTTTTGTGATTCAGACCAATTCAAGCCAAATTGAGGTGTGCAATCTCTTCCTTGTGGATCATTGAAAGTTTCTGGAGCTTTTTGAAGCAAGCCACGAGTTCTAACTGCATCTATTTCAAGATCTATACCAGGTTAGCATCTCTCAAAATTCAGCATGATTTAGCATAATTTAGATAGCTTTAGACTTGTGGTTAGGATCTAGACATGACATAGATCGTTTTAGGCTTGATCTGGAAGCATTTGGTGATGATTGAAGATGACATACCAAAACTGTTTGAGTTCGAATCTCTTGATAGATAAGGAGTTAATGCAAGTTGTTTAGGTCAGGATAACGTATGCAACATGAGGATGATTTCTATACCAATAGTTTAGATTTTGGTGATGATCAAAATTGACATGATCTCTGAAAGTTGATTCGTATTTTGAAACCTAGCCTGATCTAGAGGATTTTAATGAGATATTTGGAATGTACGTGAAATTCTGAGCAAAATTGTTATAGACTTTGTCATTTTTGATGACCTGCACATGAACCCTCGTCGGAGAAGACGACCAGAGTCTTCTCCGGCCACCACCAACCACCAGCCTGAATCTCCATTCTGATGACCAGTTTTGTGAAGGAGATAACCTCATTGCCCTTGGATCATCACTTGACCTTTGACTACAGCCTAGATCCAACGCACATGACTTAAAGTTGGTTTTGAATTTCTGATGGCAAAACACTGTCGTTTCACTAAATGTCCTGGCATTACTGCAGCGCTTGGATCCATTGACTTTTCCACTCATCTGAAGGCCATTGTTATTTCGTAGCTTTTAATTCAATTTTTATTTAATTTTTTATTTTTTTAATTGCATTGTTATTCCAAAATTCATATTAATTCCATTTTTGATCCAAAAATTATTTTAAGAATATCCGCATGATCCTTATGGAATTTATGATTTTTTAGGATTAACAAAATGCAATTCGATGCATTTTTCAATTTAATATGATTTTTCAAATTTTATTTTGTTCTTAATTTTTGCATATTTCTTCATCTGCCTTGTCTATTTTTGTTCGTCCATCTGGTAATCTTTCTGGCTTAGATCTTTTAGTATGTTTTAGGGTAGATATTCATGTTCCCTTAGCATTTTTATTATAATTTTAGAACAACATTATGTTCTGTTTTAGGTATTGAGATTAGGACCCTCCCAAAATTGTGGATCCCCTTGACCTATCTCAACGTAGGAATTGTTTAGATAACTTAGAAGTTGATTTAAGCTTCAATCTTTTTACACTAGGTTGTTCAAACATGTATGTTCCCCTAGGAATTTTATTAGAATTTTGCAACTTCATTTTCTATTTTATTTGTATTTTGCAAGTGGCTTGTATTTGTGGTTTCCTCTCTTGAGTGCTTTGGATTGTTTGGTTTGGTTGGCTACTTTGGAGTGGGTTTAGGCTTGAGTTTTTTTTTTGTAGCTTCTAGATTCCTTGAAGATGCTTGGGATTGAAGATTGGAGCTTGGAGTTGAAGGATTTTCCTCTTGTGGAGGTTTTTTTTAGGAGCTTAGGAAATTAGGGTTTTAGGAAGTGCGTTAGATCTAGTTTTGATTCTTTCTTCAAACATGTAGTGCATTGTTTGCCTCTATTCTATCCAATGACATAAAGTCCTCCTTGGGAAGCTCTATCTCTCCTTAGGAGGGATGAGTGGTATGCCCAAGTGAGTAGAACTTTGAGGATACCTTTCATTTGCAATGTTGAGTTCTTAGTGATTTCCTTTGGTTGTCATTAAGTTCCTTAACATTATAACTTGATCTAGATGATTAATCCTCCTCTTGGAGTGTGCTTGTTGGAGCTTGAATATTGATGAGGCTTGAAGATAGAAGCTTGTTTGAAGATGAAGTCTTGTTGTCAACTTTGCTGTCTATCCAACTTTGTTGTTTAGAGCTGTTGTTGTTGTTTGCTGTAGGAGTTTGGTACTGCTGCTTGGGCTGCCCCCTCTGTGTCTTTTGTTTTTCTCTGTATTGTTTGTTGGCTTGTGTTGCTTGCCCCATAGGTTTGAAGTGAAGTTGATTCACTTTGCCTGTTGGTTTCCCAGGTTCGATGTAGAGCAGGACTCCCTTGCCTCGCTTGTATTGCTGCATTGCATGCATTTTACTATTTACTGTATTTGCTTGTTTTCTTTTGCTGTTTATTCCCCAGGATCTCTGATTTCCTCTGTGCAAGAGGAAATTATGGCAGACATTAGGTTTTGACCCATGCATGATAACATTAGGTTAGTTTCCCTTTCAACCATAGGCTTTTTAGAGCGTCTTTCTCTTCTCATCTCAAAACAATTCAAAAATACAGTAATAAGGATAACGCGTGTTGTACGTTACGAGCCTTAAGCTATTTGAGAAAAGGTCGCTGGAGGGCCACTCTTCAATAATCTGGCTGCTTAGTATGGTACCTTTAGGGTGACATGCGACGTAGTCACTCTCAGATCACAAGTCTTTAGTACAATACAAGTTGCAAACAGACTAGAAAACAGTTCTTTCGTAAAAAACTGAAAACAAATTTCAAATGTCATTTTTGTCTGCTTGGACCCTTAATCAGGAAAACCCTTTCTTAAGGAGATAAGAAACTGTCATACAAACTTGTGTCCTCCGTAGCCCGAACTACGTTTGCTCTGATCTTTCATGTTGTATGAAAGTACGTAGGCATAGGATGCGATATCCTAGAGAGCAACCTTCCCCTCCTTTCCCATAGTTAGGCGAACTACGTTGACTCTGATTTCTCGTTCCAGACGGGAATACGTAGGCATAAAGTTCGATACTTTTCCGAGTCATTTTCTTTTCTTTTTAACTCAGACCTGTAGAGTAGATAGAATAACACACCCTTAGATAGAAAACAAGCATGGATCCCGTCGAGTACGACGGACGTGAGGGGTGCTAATACCTTCCCCTTGCGTAACAGACTCCCGAATCCAGGATTTGGTTGTGACGACCATTCCTTTCCCTCTTTGCGTTAGGGTTACTCTGAGCGTTTCCTTTCCCTCTTGTGGGATAAATAACGCACGGTGGCGACTCTTCTGTCATAGTCGGCGCCGATTTTCGCAGTAGTGACACAACTGTCGCTACTCGAAAAATGCAACGACAGGGAGGCGAAATGATAGACAGAAGAGTCGTCATCGAACTTTATTTATCCCATGAGGGGAAGAGACCAAGCAAGAAACCCAGAGATTCAAGCAAGAAACCCAGAGATTCTTTAAGATCCAAGTGTGTTCTTGTAGTAACAATGAGGATCCACCAAAATTAAGCAAGAATTATCCAAATAAGCTCCTCTAGATCAACTTCAAAATTCAGATCCACAATAGCATGAAATTTGAATGCAGAATTGGAGATGATATGGATGAAGGATGAAGGTTTTAGCTCTAGGATACAATGATTCCAATGGAGAATCAAAGAATTCAAGGTGAGAAGAGCTTTGGTGGAGTTTGAGAGTAAAAGAGTTGGGAGAAAAATTCAAGAGTGATCTTGAATCCTGAAAATGAAATGGAATTATGAGGATTGTGTATGTGAGGTTTGGAGAAAATCATTTAAATATGCTCTTGGTTAGGATCCAAATGTGGTTTGGAGTGTGGTTTGTGAAAATTGGAATGGGATTAGGAATGGGAAATTGGAGGGAATGTGAATTAATTTTTAAAATTAATCAAAATTTGAAGTGATTCTAGATCCTTCCTTTGGTGTAAAATCAACTTCACAAGTGATCAAAATGGACCCCAAAGTGACTTCTATTGGAAATTCACGTGCATAGGCAAAATTTGCCTTGGTTAATCGGTTAACCATATGGGTTAATTGATTAACACCTTCAAAAATTCAAATTTAACCTGATTTTGACTTGGTTAAATGGTTAACCATTTGGTTAATCGGTTCACCCCTGAAAAATTTGAATTATGGCGGCTTTTGGAGGGAAAAGTGCAAATTTTTCCATTTTCTTCCGTTCTGAGCTCTATTTAGGCTCTGAGACTTGCTCTTGAATACTACAACCATGAGAATGCTTGAGATAGCCTGAATGTTGCCTCTTGATCTGAACTATCCTGCAAATTAAAATAAAATAGACCGCTCGACTGTTAGGCAAAATAAATGTCGAAGCTGATGCTCGCTGTCACAGAAAAACCTTGATCCCATACCTCAAGAATAGATGCTATGATATGCAGAAATGCGAAAATGCAAAGAAACAAAAGCCAGTCCAGGTTAAAATAGAAGGGCAAATTTTGGGGTGCTACAAAAGTGAGCATCGAACCCGGAGGCCGGCTCGACACGAAGTTGATAGGAGAATCTACCGATTCACAATCCAAAAGAGAACTTCGTTGGGGAAAGAGTAACTTAAACAAGTGAACTCTGTTGGGGAACAAATGCTAAGATAAACACATCTGTCAATGATCTTGCTGGAGGTCTGGATACCACACAGGCTCAAGAGAAAACACTGATATTTGTCGGGGTCTGGATACCACCAAGGCCCGAGAAAAAACAAATCATTGTCTGCTGGAGATACACCTGAAAAGAAAGAGGTAACAACCTGGCTTATGCTTCAAATGCATATGTTTGAATAAGGCGTAATGCTCCATACAAAATGGAAATGCTACACATTTGAGTATGTTATGCATAACGCACATGCAAACGAACCGCTTCAGCAAAATAAATGCTAAAGAAACGAAAGCAACCCTGTCGGGGAAAGATAAGCCATGCCAATTTCGATTGGACTTATGCTGGGAACAACAAGCCCTGGATGGCCTCCAAGAAAAGAACTCTCCTGGGTACTACTGCTTTGACGAGAACAAAAATCCACTCTGCTAGAGATCAACGTAAACTCTGCTGAGGAAAGTGCCCTGAATGGCTTAATAGAATACAACTCTTCTGGGGTTCGCCCGACTCGGCTGGGGAGAAAAAATCCACCCTACTAGGGAAATCAGCCCTAGATGGCCTCCTAGAACACGACTCTACCGGGGAGTAAAGCAAACTGCTGAGGAACGTCTCTACTCTGTCGTAGACTTCAACCTGTTGGAGATTAAATCCAAACCGAATAAAGTTCACTGGGAATCTGTCCCAAACTCTCTCTGTTGAGGATGAGAAACAACCCACTCCAGCAACACCGCTGAGGATTACTTAATGAGGGAATCAACGCCGACCTTTGCTTAGGGAATGAGTCATTGACCTATACTCTGAGGGAACAGGAGCCAAAGACTTGGACTCTATGGGGAAACAGAACTCTGAATCCGCTCCACTGCAGGGGATAATCCCAAATTTACCGGGTGAAGAGAACTTCAATCCCAACCCGCTGGGGAATAAGTACATCCATTTGATCTGCTGAGGATAGGTGCACACGCTCAACCTGCAGATGAACAAACAAATAAGATGTCCTGTACAACATAAACTATCTCGTTCATCATCCATGACATCGTTCAAGAAAATCAAAGTTCTAATGATTATCAGCGAAACCCACAAGTTTATGTATGCAAAGTTTTATCAAAAACATCAGGCGTTTTTTCGTAAACAAAACACTAAAGGCTAAAACAAAAGCGACAAATTACTGAATAGTATATACTTTATTGATAAGTGGCCTGTAAATAGGTAGATTTTACAACAAATGCAACTCCTAAAAAGAGAAAGCTGCGCAAAAATTTACAGAAATGTACAAAGATATATAAAATGTCAGCAATGTGGTACAGACAACCACCATGTGTCGATTCATCTATGACTCGCATGACTTCGATACTTTTCTAATGCTTCGTCCTCTGAAAAGACTGATTTGAACGGATGGCTCTCGGGTCCTCCCGTAATCCACTATGCTTTGAATATCAACACACAGACCGCAGTCATTTGCTTTTCAAATCCCTAACTTTTTCCTGAATGGCCCTCGCGGGTTTTCTATTCACCAGGATACCCATTTTTTCCAAAGTCTCCTTTTCAGGTTTTCGACTTGGCGGGTTTACATCTTTTATGGTTCGCCGGGATGCCCCATTTTTTCATGGATATTCTTTTTCTTTCCAGCAGGTCTCTTTAAGCAAAGTATTTTTTAACTGCGTCTGCGTTCACAAGGGACGTGAAATCTTCACCATCCATGGTAGACAGTAGTAAGGCTCCTTTGGAGAAGACTTTTCATACGACATATGGACCTTCGTAGTTGGGAGTCCATTTGCCCCTGTGATCTGTCTGTGGTGGGAGAATCTTCTTCAACACTAACTCGCCTGCCTAAAAGCTTTAAGGACACACCTTCTTATCAAAAGCTTTCTTCATCCTGCTCTGATATAATCGACCGTACGCAATGGATGTCAGCCTTCTCTCGTCCATCAGGCTGAGCTGATTCAATCTGTTTCTCACCCATTTTGCCTCATCAAGCTTGACGTCAACCAGAACTCTCAAAGAAGGAATCTCGACTTCCAATGGTAGGACGACTTCCATACCATACACTAGCGAGAAAGGGGTTGCCCTAGTTGAAGTACTTATCGAAGTACGATATCCGTGTAATGCAAAGGGCAAGATCTCGTGCCAATCTTTGTAGGTCACAACCATCTTCTGCACATTCTTCTTTATATTCTTATTGGCCGCTTCAACAATGCCATTCATCTTCGGACGATAGGGAGAAGAATTATGATGCTCAAACTTGAAACTCTGGCACAGTTCCTTCATCATCTTGTTATTCAAGTTTGAACCATTATTAATAATGATTCTTTCGGGTACTCCGTAATGACAAAAGATGTCCTTCTTGATAAACTAGGCTACCACTTGCATGGTGACGTTAGCATAAGAAGCTGCTTCAACCCACTTAGTGAAATACTCAATTGCCACTAATATGAAATGATGTACATTGGATGTGGTTGGCTCAATCTTGCCAATCATATCAATGCCCCACATGGAAAAGGGCCAAGGGGACGCCATGACATTCAAAGGACTTGGTGGCACATGAATCTTATCAGCATAAATCTGGCATTTATGGAATTTCTTCACATACTTGAAGCAATCAGTTTCCATAATCAACCAATAATAACCTGACCTCAATAGTTTTCGAAACATGGCATGCCCGTCTTCATGTGTACCAAAGGCACCTTCGTGGACCTCTTCCATAAGAAGATCCGCTTCTTAGCAACACTAAGTCAAAATTCCCCCGGTAGAGTACACCATCTTGGTTCAGATAGAAATTCCCAGCCAACCTCCTCAAGGTCTTCTTATCCCGAACCGAAGCCCCAAGCGGATACTCTTGGTTCTTGAGAAAATACCATGGCTTGTCATCTGAAGTTGAATCACCTTTGATCTGGTTGACTACCAAAGCTGAATCACCATAGATATCAAGGTTGACTACCAAAGCTGAATCACCATAGATATCAAGGTTTTTGATTCTCAAATCAATCGCTTCTTCAATACCCATGATACATGCCTCATATTCAGCTTCGTTGTTGGTTCAGGGAAATGTTAACCTGGCAGTGAACGGTATATGTGAACCATGGGGAATTGTAATGACTGCCCCAATCCCGCTGCCATAGGAGTTAACAACACCGTCAAAGATCATTTGCCACTGGGAGCGTTTCTCAGGACCTTCATCAAGTAGCGGCTCACCACAGTCTTTCATTTTCAATAACATGATATCCTCATCAGGAAATTCATACTTCATTGGCTGATAGTTGTCGATTGGCTGTTCTACGAGATATTCTGACACAACACTCCCCATGATAGCTTTCTGGGAGACGTATTTGTTGCGGTGAGAATCTTGATACCAAGCTATTGATTAACTTGAATCTTAAATTCTTAAATTCACAACCGGACTTTAATTTATCCAAAGGAAAGGTCTAAAGAAAGAAAGAACCTTTTTCGCGATGTAACAACAACGCTAAGAGATTCGGGGATCGGGTGTTGGTTATGCATAGGGTAGGTATCTCACATCCTAAACATCTGTATTACTCTACATGAACCTTTTGTTTGTTTGCATGCTAAGTTTGCTAAATGTTTGCTAAGGTTTAGGTTGGGTAAAGGGTTAAGGATGATAGGGTAAGACCTAGAGATAGTTTCTAAGTTTGCTCACAAAGACATCGTGTCCTCTGCCTACGTATCCTAACTAGGATAGAATTAGAGCAATCGTAGTTCACCTCACAAGGGATGAAGAATACTTGATTATGATCAAGGTTCAAAGGGGAACAAACATATCAATGCTTGTGTAGAGTTTAACAAAACTCACTAGATCTATGTTATAACACTCAAGAGGGGAGTAAGTAATCATTACTATGATTCTTACATAGAGTTTACAAACTCCACCCTAGGGTTCTGGTTGAACGAACTCTCCTAGTGAAGGTGGGTCTTTTGGACTTAACGTGAAGTCTAATGGCTTACACTAAGGTTCAATATGACTTCACAAAGTCAAGGGAGCGGGTAATGAACTATCCATGACACAAGGGTCAATGGAGAGACTTTTCCTTTAGAAAGAGAGGGAGAGGAGACAACTTGGATGAGAACTAAAAAGTTCCATCACTTGGGGAAGAAGTACTTAACAAAGAAATAAACAAATAAGCAAGAGAAACAAGATATATGGTTACAACCGAGCAAGCATGCATATTACAATAAGCAAGGATTAAATAGAACCAATGGTTACAACCAAGAATCAAATATCTTAACAAAGATGAAGATGACAACCCCAGAGCCATATTATCAAATATGAAACACCAACAATCATACAAATAAGTTACAACTTAAAATGATCATGTTATAAATTCAAATGTAACAACAATTAGGCATTGATGACCATCAGATACGCAAGGGCTAATCATAACAGTTAAATCTTAATACTCAGGAAGAGAACAACAATTTTATGGTAACCACCAACAAGAAATAAAGTCTCAACATGTTAATAAACATAAAGAAATCCAATATCAAAAATCTCACAAGATAAAATAAACATGGTATGAAAGAAAAAAAAACGTCAAGACGCAAGGTAATGACCTAAGAATGAATCAACTAACAAGCAGGACAAAAGGCCTTGTAAAAAAAAAGCAAGTTGAGATTTTAATCCATTAAATAAAAATAGACGTTACAACGAATCATTTGCAAAAAGAACGGGTTAAAAACACTGAAAAATGAACAAGTTATGAATTATTGAAGTTTCAAAGTTTTATGTAAATAAAATGAACAAGCAAATAAAAAAAGAAATGGCATGAGGAGGGGTTCAACCCACACCCTTGGTGTTTACAAACACAACAAAAACCAATAGGACACTGTGCGCGCGCTGGTAAGGGAAAGGAAAGAATAACACAAAATGAATCAATTACAAATGAAAATAAAAATGCCCAAAAGAGTTGATCACCAAGGATCGAACTCAGGACTAGCAAGTGAAAGGTATAAAGGCGCGCAAGTTGATTACCACTGGGGTGGCTATACATCCAAGTATAAAGCCACCCCCAGAAATAGATAAGGCATGCCATGATGGAATTCTGGGCAAAAAACAAGTCACCAAACCAAAAAACGTGAAGCAATCAAACTTGCTCAAAACAGCTCCAATTTTAACAAAATTTAAGCCTAAACGGATTATTTTTTAACAAGGATCATGATGGTATCCACAAAATTTTGAAATAATGCTCCTAACAAGAAACACGATTGAAGATGCATAAATGGTAAATGAGTTGCATTTTGAAAACTAACACCAGCTCTGAGTTCAAATACATCAAATGGGCATTGCACACAACACATACATATCATAACAGAGGTATTGTACATTTAGGGCTCAAGCATAAACCAATAGAATGGAAAGTGGCACATGAATTGCAATGATAACATGAAAATGAGGGCAAGCTGTCAAAACAGGTGGAAGATGTGATCATGTACACATGGCCTAACAATCCTAATCATGTCAACTGATGTTTTTAAAGTTCACAAACCAAACATAAAGGTTCAGGCAGAAGAAAGAAGCATGGCAACATATTGATGAACTTGTGAAAAATGGTGAATTTGCTTTCAAATAAATAAAACATAACCTCAAACCAACAATCAAACTGCTTGGAACTTGAACAGGTAACAGTTACAATCATGTGCATATGTGGCTAGATCAAAATATGATATGATGGAGGAATCAAAGATGATGTACAAAGCAGCCAAGCTGCAGGCCAGGGCCAAAGTGGCCCTGCTGCCCAGAATTCACACAAAGGGCTAATCATGGATAAAAATCAATCTTTAACCAAAACAGAACAAGAAGGACATGAAACTTCAAACAAAACAATTAGAAACCAATTAGAAACAAGATAGCAACAAATCAACATGCTAGATCTAACACAAAACCCTACTGTCATGTGTTGCTAAGTGAAATTTGACAAAATGCAAGTTGAAGGCTAAGTCATGGAATAAGCATAAACAGATTGAATAGTGTTGCACCCCAAAATTTGCCCTCTTTCAAGGCTTAACTCATTTCTTCATTTCTTTCAAATTCAATGACATAAGGGAGGCCCATCATTCCAAATTCAAGGTTCATGAATTCAAGGCTAAATTCAAGAATATTACAAAGAGAAATTTCATGACATTTGCAAGAATGTCACATTTGTTACAAAATCCAAACTCTTGGTAATGCTTAGGAAATTAAGCTATTTCTAGTCTTAATTCAAGTTTCTAAAAATAACTTCATGCCATGGTATCCCCCATACCCCATCAAGTCCACATGGTCCTTTTTGTGTTTATAAACATGAAAGGAAATTATTTAAGAGTTAATTCAATGTTGGAATATCTCAAGATCAATACCATGCATGTTCAACCATGAGCAATTTGAATATGGTCCAAAACAGCCCCATGCAAGAAGTGGAAATGTGTATCATATTACAAAATCATTTTATGTCACAAAACCAAGGCTATAAGATTATGTTGATACATCTACATATCAAAAATCAGAATTTGAAAATGATGTCCAAAAGGTAGTGTTATTGGTTACATGTGTGTGTCCAAGCATAAGCCAACCAATGGATACAAGGATGAAGGGCAAGGTAGAGTGCTGCAGAAAAATACAGCAAAATAGGCCTAGAAATGGAAAGATGTGGGGCTGCACCAAGAAAGAGGTGATAAGTACTCCCAAAAATGGAAACTTTGAAGATTGAAAGTTGTGCAAGAATTATGCTTTTGGTTCAGCAGAAAATGCAGCAAAAAACATACTAGAAATGGAAGGAAAGTGGGGCTGCACCAAAAGGTGGTAAAAGATATTGCCAAGAATGGAAATTCTGAAAATGGAGAAATATGCAAGAGCTGTGGTTTTGGTACAGCAGAAAATGCAGCAGAAAAAGTGAGATAAGGAGGCTAGGAGGCTGCACAAAAGCATCATTCACTAACATACACTATCATTCACTAGGATTCACAACAGATTGAGATAGAGATATTGAGAGCAAAGAGTAAGAGAGAAAACTAGAAAAATAGAGAGAGCAAAAAACCAGCAAAAAGTGAAAAGAGTAAAAAAGAAACACAAGGGAGCCATTAAGGAGAGTCATCAAAGCATAGAGTGAAGAAGAGTGAACACCTAGCCAAAATCAATGGAGGATTTGCAAGGAGGGTAACAACTCTTGGGTATCCATCTCTTCAAACTCTTCTCTTCTTTTAAATTGTGCATTTATCATTTGTTCTCTTGGTTTGAATGTTGTTGTATTGAGTATAACATGTCAGGTCCTAAAAGGGACCAGGAAACCTTTTGAAAGAACCACAAAAAGAAGCAAAAAACAAGAGAAAAATTTGGATTTTTCATCTGGTAGCCCAACACATGCCGTGTCACACGACACGGCCGGCCGTGTTGCATCTCTGTGTGGCTTTTCAAAGTGCAAAATGCCCTGGGCTCACAACACGGGCCGTGTCACAAACACGGGCACCCGTGTTGTACCTCTGTTTGAGACTTTAACTTGTTTTTGGCCCAGACCTTGTGACACGGGCCGTGTCACACAACGCGGCCGCCCTGTCACACAACACGGTCGTCGTGTCAGACCCCTGATTTTCACGTTTTTTCGACCTTTTTACCTCAAAAAAAATTTTCTCAACGAGTTTGCACAACGTTTAACCCGGGCCGTGCCGTTTTTTTTGTGTTTCGTTTTTTTTGAGCCGATTAACCCGTTGTGTTTGGTATGGTTTTTATGCATATTTATTAATGGTCATTGTTTTTACCTTTGGTTCTAAAAAATTATTTTCAAGAAAACAAACTCTTGATTCTCATCCAGCCATTTTTGACCTTGTAAGCCGATTGCCTTGTGCGTCGCCATCGACCTTGCTCGCTTCACCTCAAACCTTTTTAAGAAATTAAACCCTTGACCCAATGTCAAGCGGATTTTCTCAAACGATTGTTAAGCCAATTCACCATATTTAATAAAAGGGTAAAGTTCTCTTTGTATTGAACTAAAGAGAGGGGATTGAGTGTAGACTTCTTCCTCTCCAAGTGTTGAAATGCTCACTGTAGTGTGGGTGGTTTTGACACTCGTCTTTCAATATGAAGATGCTTTCATCCACACTTTTTTCTCCTAAAAAACCTCGGCCCCGTACCGAGTGCATTTTCGAAACACTTACAATAAATAAATCGTTTCTCTTTGTATTGAGCTAAAAAGAGAGAGGATTGAGTGTAGACTTCTTCCTCTCCGAGTGTTGGGATATCCACTATAGTGTGGGTGGTCTTGATACTCGTCTTTCAATACGAAGACGTGACTTTATCCGCCACCTATCTCCCTCTACAACTTCTTTCTGCAACCCTTGTCACCTAAAAACCTCGGTCCCGTACCGAGCGCATTTTTAAACTCTTTTCATAACAAAAACTTGAATGGTCGTGGAGTGATTAGGCGTAGGCCTTCTCCTATCCCGAGTGCTGACGTTTACCGTAGGGTTCTCTGTCGCAAAAGCACTTACCATTCAAAACCAAAAAACACTTTAATAAGAGAATGAAGCTATCTTTGTATTGAACTAAAGAGAGAGGATTACGTGTATACTTCTTCCTCTCCGAATGTCGAGATGCTCACTGTAGTGTGTGTGGTTTTGGTATTCGTCTTTCAATACGAAGACGCTACGTTCACCACACCCTTTCATAAACAAAAACTTTGAGGTAAAGAATTGGACATTACCCGTAGGGGTTACTATCTGAGGACCTATCTCGCCCCTTTAAAAAAACAACAATTCAATAAATCAAATGTGACATCTTGCCTCGCATGGCGAAAACTTATCTTTTGAAAAGGATATGATATGTCTGTTCTACCGCAAACAGGTAACGCCAAATCTCGAACGAGCGAGCAGCAACACACCTAACTGCTAGAATGCGTACGATAGCATCATCCATAAAAACATCAACAAATCGTATGCCAAACTACGGCTGCTCTGATTCTTTACTTCTTCAAGTAAAGATACGTAGGCACAAGGGTCACAATCCTTGGCAAGCACAATCCCTCATACCCGTAGTTTCCCGAACTACGCCGACTCTGACTTTCTCATGTTCGTTGAGAATACGTAGGCCTAGGACCGCGAAGTCCTACCGAGTCCGTTCTTTCCCTTCTTCCTCGCGTTACCTTTCTTTCCCCGTTTCTAAACCCTTTTCTGTATCTTTTGGAACACTCTTCATAGTAAAATTTAAGCAAATAAATTCACACAGGACAAACAAATGGTTCCCATCGAGTACGATGGATGCGAGGGGTGCTAATACCTTCTGTCGCGGTGAAAATCGGATACCAAACTATTGATTAGTTTGAATCTTTAATTCAATTTGCAACCGAACTTTGATTTGTCCAAAGGAAGGGATAAAGATCGAAATTCCCACAATGCAATGCAAATGCAAGCTAGAGAGTTTAGGTTCGGGGGTTGGTTAAACTTAGGGAAGGTACTAGCATCCTAAGTTTCTGTAGTACTCTACAGGAACCTCTTGTTTTAATGTTGTTTATTGCTAAGTGTTTATCTGCTTAAGAGTTTAAAGACCTAGGGGGTTTATTTCTAAGTATACTCGATAAGATATCACATCTTATGCCTACATATCCTTACGGGAGTGGAATCAGAGTACTTGTAGTTCCCCTAAAGGGTTTGAGGAGTTCTTTGACTGTGATCAAAGTTCCTACGGGTTTAGGGTAGTTGTTTGATTGATTTTAGGAGAAGAGATGTGTCTTCATTTTAAGGGAGATATAACTGCCACAAGTGTAGGAGGTTGTAGGAAAATAGTCTTTGCATCGTCTTAAGAAAAGGGCTTAAATACTCAGATTGTTTGACGAGTGTGCCTTTATCGCTCTTAAGGCAAAGTCCCTACATGTTTGATTGTATTGTTGTGGGGGTGGAGATTATATCTCACTTAAGATGATTAACATCTATTCTCTAATGTATTTGAAAAGTTTGTATTGTGTTGTTTCTATGTTGTAGGAGAAAGGTCCTTCCTATGGGGTAGGATCTAACTTAATTGATCGACTTGAGTGGGATCATGGATCGAGGGAGAATGATGCAAATTTGAACGCACTACACACGATTGTTGAATCATGTGTAGGTTTTCCCTTTGGACGGATGCGACGCAATAATATAAATGCGATAATGTAAATGACTGGAAGGTAAATTGCGGAAAAAGTAAAGCCATACACGAACGCATGAGAGCGCTAAGTGAGTGTGTGCATTGTGAATAAAATAAAAGCAGATAAAGGTAAGACAATATATATATATATATATATATATATATATATATATATATATATATATATATATATATATATATATATATATATATATATATATATATATATATATATATATATATATATATATACGCATGAAAGCGCTAGGGTGTAGGTGAATGTGTCGTGAAGTGCACGATTAAGTTGGTTTTGCGATGTTGATTGATTTTAATTGTTTGATTTTTTTTGGGAGATTGGGTTGATGAAGTTGATCTGACTTATGAGAAGATTGATTTTGGTTTGAATAAAACGTTGTTTTGAGTGAGTTGATTTTAAGAAAGTTATTTAAAAATTATATTATTTGTGAAAGTAGATTGAATTATATTTTTTTATAGTAAAATTTAAGGTTATGCCACAGGTTTTGAAAATAATGGATGGGGTGCTTACTAAATAAGTTGGTTTTCAATTATCAAAGATGTTTTATTATTAAAAGATTTTAATCGCTTATAAACTTAAGTCATTTTTAAAAATAAAAAAAAAAAGAATTTTTTTAATAATTATAATAGAGTAAGCTATTTATTTTAAATTAAAAGGAATTCACTTAAATAAAAGTTATATTTTTTGAGATAAAAAGACAGAAAATTGAATTAGATAAAAATACTTATTTAGAAAATAATTTAAATGGTTAATTAATTAATAATAAAAAAAGTTTAATTAAAAGAGTTGATTAAAGTTGATTTTAGGTTAATTAAAGATTAAATGAGGTTAATGGAGATTGTGTGGGGTGTACGTGGTGTGAGCAATTACCAAATTACAACATAGTAAAAAAATCCAACGAAAAACCCTAAATCGCCGTCGATCTCCGCTCACACCTCCCTCCGTCTTTCTTCGATCGTTCTCGGTCGTCTCTTTTCTCCTCTTTTCAGCGTCAAACCTGTAAACCAACAACCATGATGACAATAAACAGATCCAAATAGAATTTTTACCCAAAAAGAAACGGTGATGGCTTTACGAAGATGGTGGCGCTGGCATCGCGACTCCGACGAGGGATTAACCGTGGTGTTTTCGATGGAGTGGTTGACGGGTTTGAGAATTCGGACGGCGTTGGCGGAGGCGCTCACAGAAGCAGATAAGTCCTTCTCACGATTTCTAGGGTTTTTAAGTTTTTGGGGTTTTTTTGGGTTTGAATGTTGTGGATTTTTTTCTGCGCGTGGGTTAGGGTTTTTTTCTGTGTGTATCCCCTCTTCTCTGGGAATCGTCTTCTGCCTTTTATAGGTGGTTTGTAACGAAATCTTGAATTAAAACCTGATTAAAAACCGTTTTGAATATTGGTTTGGGTATTCCTTCTTGGGGTTAATCAAATTGAAACTTTCTCCTTTCGTCGATTGTAATAATGATTGGTTAAATGGAAATCTCGATCCTGATTAATGCTTTAATTGATCGAATCTTTTAATTTCAAGTGGATATCTGATGGTTTACTAGCTCATGTCTGATATTCGACAGGTGTGAACAGCAATGGTCTTGGGCCAAAAGAGGGATTAGAAGCCCGGAGAGGAAAACTCGTGTTTGAGGTGTCTGGTAGGAACTTCCATGGAAAAGTTGGTGATGAAGAGCAACAAATGTAAACATTCTATTCGTGCAAGGTATATTTCTTTCCCATCCAAACTCGGTTCGTATGGTTTCCTCTTCAAACTGATGCATACTTGCAATGTTTGCTCATCCAACATTAAATTATTTCGTCAATTCTTAAACTAATGTTGTTTTCGCTTTGTACCACGTCTTCGAGGATCAAGGATGGCAGAGCTGGGGGAGAGGCCGTTGCTGAAGGCCAGGGAGAGGAGCAATGTTGATGCACGTAAGGTTGCAAGTTAGTGTGCTTGGTTAAGCATAGTGGTTGACATACTGACTGTTGGCGCTGTTATCTTTTATGGCAGGTATTGGCTGGTATATCCAAGAGCTTCGTGAGGAAATGTTAATGAAGCTGTAGATTAACTGTTTAGTAGGGAATGGTATGATGAGCACAGCTTAGGTTTCTCAATATTCATTTGTTCCTCCTCTTCTTTAATTAACTTTAAAATCTTCTGGTGTAGGTTGTGGGTATGTTGAATCGTTTGCGGCACCACTATTTCCTGATACTTTCTGTATGTTATTTCTTGATACTGTTATGTAGAATGTGATACTTGCCTTTGAACATTTGGAGGGTTCTAATTGTTGTTCGGTTTGCGTTGACAGGTTAACTATGTTACCATCGTGGAAGCGAGTTGGTGACAACCAAGCTGCTGTGCATATCCGTTACAACTTTGCACATCTAGATCGTTTGCTATAACCATTCCATCAGGCAGTGGTCCTGCTTCAGTTTATTTTTATCATCGGCGCAGTCCTAGGATTTGATAAGATCACTGATTTAACAGGTATCATATGCTTCATCAATCCACAATTCGTTTTCACCTTTCTTAGTTTAAAAACAAATATACATTAAACAAAATTAAGTTTGTTCGTATAATGTAATTCTGATGTGGTTATCATGGCTCTCTCATCCGAATCTGATATGGTTGTTTGAGGCCATTGAGACCAATGTTGGAGCGGCTACAGAGTTTTTCGGCGAACTCTTTGTCTCTGAGAATGTTCTTCCATTTTCCGGTGTCGTATTTTAGAACGCCTTGATGCAAAGCTTTTTCTTCTTCAGGTGTTCACTTCTGCTTCTTGATTTCTCATGTTGCAGCACCAAAGAGGTTCAGTTCTGGAGGATTTAGCGAGTACTAGTAGTAGAGTCAAGTACTGCTATTGACGCTTTCTCTATGGAGTTTTGGTTTCTAGTGTGATTGTGTTGGAGGTCAATTAACGGTGTCTGTGTTTTGGTTTGCAGGAAATGGAGATTCTTTGCGAATAACATCCTCAACTGTTTGCTGGTTTTGGTTCTGTAGGTAGGTTCTGCTTGGAGAATAATGAGCTGACTTGATGAATGTAACTCGATGCTTATGGCTTTTCCATCATATATACTTCTAAGCTTCCCGTCTTTGTTTCAGCTCAGGTAAAACAACACTCTTCTCTGTCACTTCTTTTCGTGTCAACTTGGGAGGCTTGACGTTCCATGTTGAAGTAGACACGAACCTCATTCCTTTGTTACTGTCTTACTGTTGCTGATGCTCTCATTCCTTCTTTCTATTCATGATGGTTAACTGTGTATGTGGGCTTGGTTGCAGGCTGTTGAAATGGTGCATGACGCAAGCAGTCCTCCATTCATTCATCACTTTCGCCGCCGGTCGCCTTTTTTGGGGAATTATGCCAAGCTGAACTTCAACATGTCAATGAGGGTTGTTTTACAAATGTTGCTTCTGCTGCATATGGGGAGGAACTGCTGTCGACTTTCCCAATTGTAGGTTGCTGAAGAGCTTGAAGCTTCCCTTATGCGGTTATCTTTTAATTCTCAAAGCAAACATCCAGATTAAATCCTACTACAGTTCCTGCTTCAATGGTTGTTTCTGATGCTGATCATTTTGGAAGTAACCGTGAGTCCACATTGCCTTGTCTGTTCTGGTTCTTTTTGCAGGTCACGATGCTTGGTTTATTTGTTGTTGGTGTAGGGTATGAAGGTGAATGTGAGGCTGTTACTCATGCTTTGAAGCCTTAGGTGTTGTTAATTCTTCTCAAATCTTGTATTTATCCTTGTAAGCAAAACTCAATTTCTATGCACTGACGAAAATGAATGTGTAATGGTTTACTGCAGATGTAAGTAGGCTGAGTTGCTTGAGCAGGCCCCCGACCACGTGGTCCTCGCCGCTTAACTTGTTCTGTTGACGCCATTATTGCTATGCTGTAGCAGTTGCAGTAATTCCTTAAACTGGTATCGCTCGGTTGGACTGCGGGCTATGTGCGAATTTACATGCAAACGGAGTTGCACAAGGAACCGCGAGGGTCATGTTGTTTTCCTCAGGAAAAAGTAGTGTAAAAGAAAATGATGTAGAACCAATGGTAACATGTCAAGTTAGGGTCTATTGCGATCTTTCTTTCCGAATTTGGTTTGGTTACTCTCGAGCCACTCATGCTCATAATCTAATCACTTCCCTTTATTCTTCTATTTTGCAGTTTATAGTGCTGTTGTTCAAGCTGGTGTTGAAATGCTGGTTTTGTTGTTCGCAGCTGGTGAAATGTTGGTGTCGCTTCGTGCTGCTGTTGCGAATGCTGTTCTGCTAGTGACTGCAAAGGATGGTGTTGTTTAAATGCTGCACTGATGCTTGTACTGTGATGACGCCGAAATGCTGATGCGCTGCCTCTGATAAGTTGCTGTTGAATCCCGCTGATAAATTCTGAAGTATTTGCGACGTCCTTGATCGTTGTTTTAGTTTTCTGTGACGAGTTCTTGGGTTGTTGTCTTTCTACTGTTGTGGGCTTTGCAGGTGTGTGCTGCAGAGAGTCATTCTAAGTGAGATCCCTTAAGTCATTACAGTTGGAGGCCGTGAGATTCTCTTGGATGTGGTCACGATGACGCCAGAAGCTTTGGAGATGTTTTCTTTGGAAGATGAATATAATTTATTTGTAATAATTAAAATGCAACTTAAGACCTTATGTTATTCTGAGTCAAAGTGGTAGGGAGTTAACACCTCCAAAAAAAACGTGTAATCCTCCTTGTGATAAAATATGGTCGAGATAATAAAATGTTCAGTGGCTCTCTTTCAACAAGACTGGGGTTCTCCCTTATTGAGTGAATAACAAATGGTATATGAGGACCTCCGGACGGAAATGAATAGCATAGGGGATATTGTTATGAAAGCACTTCCTAATAATACTTCCTGCACTTCTTTCCACTTGTAAAAGAAAATGATAATAACCTTGCCTTCAAATGTGATCGCCTCCTTTTAACGAGCAACCACTAATTAAACAAGAGGATGAAGTCGCAGAACTCCTCTAAGCCCAAAATACTTAGCCGTCAAGAGTAACATCTGTTTAACATTCAAATGCATCTGTACAAATTGGTTAGTCGCATAAATATTGAATATTAAAATAAAGTCAAATATTAATAGAAAATGCGCAAAAAGAGGTGGCATCTTATGGTTCAAAAATTAGGGTGCAACACCTTTCCCTCGCATAACCGGCTTCCGAACCCGTTCTTGGTTGCGAGACCATCTTAGCCTTTCTTTTCTTAAGGTTTTCTTGATATTTCCCTTTCCTCTCATGGGATAAATAAAGTTCGGTGGCGACTCTTCTGTCCTTTTCCTTTTCACCCTCCCCGTCGTTGCGCGTATTTTTCGAGTAGCGACAGCTGGGGATTGCCTAGCAAGCCAAACCTAGTTTGTTTGTTGCATTTGTGCTTTATTTGCTTTTATGTTTTATTTTGTTTTATTATTGTGTTTCTTTCTAACCTGTTGGGTTTATTGGGATGGTTTGTGAGGATAAAGCTTTTTGCCCGAGCTTTCGAGTATACACTAAGATTAGGAGGTGGTTTCTTTCTGATTTGCGAGACGTAGGACTCGTTGAGTTGGATCGAATTCCACCGCTCAGATGAGACCCCGTTGGAAAGATTATGTCCTACGTGTAGTCGTAACGGCGTTTTATTTCCGACGTGGGATACTGTGATTCTGAGGACCTCTTGTAGAACCTTATTCCAAAAGGTTACTAAAACATAACTTTGTGTTCATCCTTTTGAAGGGATTACCGTCTTACGAGTAGTCGTTATGATGGAAAACTTTTGAGGGTTAGTGCATGGGACTTTGTTTAAAAGCCTTTTGGGATACCCTCTTATAAACCAATAGATTGCCCACCCGAGGTGAGAGATACCCTTTTGTTGTCTTGCAGGATTTGTAACTTTAATTCTTGATGTGGATCTGTTCTTGTGTGCACTCATTGCATTGCATTTGCATAAGCATATCTGCATCATTTTGCATTTTCTTCCCTAGCCAGTGCCAAAAGCTTACCCATCCTTGTTCATAACCCGCAATTGATTTCTCGACACTGCTACTGAACTCGTGAGAGCTGTGAAGTGTTTGAAGCAAAAGGAGCGTAGACGCCTTGAAGTGCCAGTCAGATAAAGCAAGCAGAAGTAGATAAGCCAGAGAATGACCGCCTGAATGTTGATCCCCCACAAGGATTTATCATGACGAATAATCCATTGTATGATCTTCTGCTTGATGGCCATCCTCCGCAAGTAAACGTTCCTACTCGACCCCAGAGGATGCCAACGATTGATCCCATGAAAGAAAAACTTTACGCCCTTGAGGAGATAATTCAAGCTATGAGAGTGTCTGACATGCCCGACCTCGATGCTGCTGATATGTGTCTAGTGCTAGATTTGGTGATCCCTCCGAGATTCAAGATACCCAACTTTGAGAAATACACCGGCTTTAGTTGCCCGAGGGGTCATTTGGTGATGTACTGCCGAAAAATGACCCCTTACACTCATGACGATAAGCTGATGATTCATTATTTTCAAGAAGGTCTGAGTGGGTCATCATTAAGTTGGTACACAGACCTAGAAAGAAGCCATATCCAATCATGGAGGAACCTAGCTAGAGCTTTTCTAAAGTTTTACCAGTTCAACCTATACACTATTCCCACCCGCATGCAGTTGCAAAGCCTTTCTCAGAATGAAAACGAACCTTTTAAGGGATATGCGCAGCGGTGGAGAGAATTCGCAGCAAGAGTGCAACCACCACTCTCGGACAAGGAGCTGACTAAAATGTTCATCAACATTTTACATGGCACTTATCTTGAAAGAATGGCTGGTTGTACGCCACCAAGCTTCTCTAACCTTGTGATTGTAGGAGAGCGCATCGAAAGCTACCTTAAAAGTGGACAAATCCAAGACGCCTCAAGCAGTCAGGCCAGTGAGCTTGAATCTTTCGACGATTTCCATGAGGAAGAGAAGGATGAAGCCAGCGCACTCATAGTGAACATTCGGTATCCTCATGATGTACCAGAAAAACTCTATGGTCCTTCATCTTCTTAACAGGCATCATTACCAGTGCCATGTTATCCTTATGAGAAATCAGTCATGCCTAAAGCTTCATTCCGTAAGCCATGGGTCGCTCATCATGCAAATCAACAAGCCCATGGCCGAGGATATTAGAATTAGCGCCGTAATCAGTATAGGCCCAACAACAACTTAGAAAGAAGAACTGCTCCTCTTCATTCAGTCCCTATGTCGCACAGTCAACTTCTCCCACATCTGATTCAAAATTCATTGGTGGAACCCAAAACTCTTAAGCCTGTGCCATAACCTTACCCTCCTGGGTACAATCCCAATGCTCAGTGTGGATATCATGGTGGATCCATGGGGCACTCGACTGAAAAATGCAAAGCCTTCCAGGCCAAAGTGCAACAATTGATTGACAAAGTGTACATATCATTTCCAGAGGGATATTTGTTCGTCCATGTCAACCTCTCAGCCGTCTAAAGCTCGAAGATTTCAAAGGTCATCTCCTAAAGTCAGTGGTCCAGACAGGCAGACGTCCTCAACGTTGGCAGTCCTTGAGCGCTTTTATCATTTGCATCTTGTAGTTTATTACCTGTTAATTGCTACTTGTGTTTAAACATTGTTGTTTTGGATGGTAATGTTAATGAATTAATTATGCATTTTCCGAATCAATTATGTCGTATTCACTCATTATTTCCACTTATCACAAACACATACACTTTATCCACTCCACTTCATCACTATTGTTTAGCAAAGATTGGAGGGAGGATGACGAAAATGAAATACCCACAATTTCAAATTGTATGCTTTCGGATAAAACCTTGACGATGATGTACATGCATTGTTTCGAATCCCCTAAACACCGGAGTTATAAGGAGTTAATCCCTAGTAAACCACTTCGAGCCTAGAAGTAGGAGTTTCCTTCGGATATTCAAACCCTTACACTCAACCTGGGGCAGGGTAGTGTTCAGTTAATCCAATCACGCACTCGAAATTCAAAAGACAAGACGGTCGTTCATCAATGACCCGTAACGTGGTAGTCACAATCCTCCAACAAAATATTAAAAAAAAATCAAAATCAAAAGCCTGCAAAGTCAAACACTTCAAAAGGGAGACTTAGGCAAAAATCAGGGCTATCCCGATGGATCTGACAAGAAAAATCAATTCATGCAAAACTTAGGGATCGAAAACAAAAACAAAAGAGGTCCTCAAACCCTCAACAACAAAAAAAATAAGATACAGTGGCCATTCAAATCAAAGGGTCACTAACATCCTTCAAAACAAAATAAGGTGGCTGCCATTTCAAGCAAACCTTGAACCATCAAGCTTACACCGTCAAGATAAGCATGTGCAGAATTAACTGAATGTAGGTATGGAGATCTTCAAGAAGATGGGGTGGGTACAAATAATACTTTGATCCTAATATCCTTTGTTTCTATAACCGTGAACCAGACCACGTTACAACCCTCGAAAGACCTAATTGAGGCGAGGTTTATTCTGAAAGCATATTATCGCAAGGTTGCGTAACCTGACTCCCCACATATTTGCTAATCATCAGCATTGGTGTCAATATCCTTGCTATATCTTTCATACCAATCAAATTAGCACAACGTTTGGGCTAACGGTCCATTCGTCTCTCAATCACGACACTTAATAAATGACATTTCTTTCAAACTTTGCATGAACGTCGCATTAAAATTATCATTCGTGAATAAACAATTTTAATTGCAAGTCAGTAGTTGGCATCAAGGAAATTCCAACACGAAGCAATCAAACAGGACTGAATTATTTAGAAGTCTGGATCAAAATCAAGTATACCTTGTCATCCTATAGATCTAGGGCATTAATATCCGAGAAGTTGGAATCAATCAGTCTGAGGCTAATCCCCAAACATCAGTTGATCATGGGGCAGATCATCAAGAAGCGGTTAATCAAAAGTGGATCATGCCAATCAGGGGTAGGCCACCCAGAGTTTCTTTGACTTGAGGATAGATCCCTCCAATGTTCAATCAGGATAAGTCAAGTCGCTTCAACGCTCTTTCAAGAGAAAACTACTCCAAAGAGTATATTAAAGCCAACCACCAAGAGTCGGTTAAACAAACGATGAATCCTTTTTATGGTACAAACTCTAGGGCATGCCATCTTGAGGTCATCTCATGGCAAGCTACTCAAGCAAGTTCATCCTCATCAGCAAATGTTGAGTTCAAAATGAGTGTCGGGGAATCGTACAGTCACCTTACCCAATAACCTTAACCTTCCAAAAAGGCTTTGCTGTCATTGGATCCGTCATCCCACAACCTAAACCTGTCACCTATCAAAACAAATCAGAACCTCCAAAGTTCAGTTCTTGTATGGCAAACCTTTATACCAGTCCCGTCCGGTCAATCCTTCACTAAACACCAATTCCCTTCTGATACAGGTCAGCCCTTAAACCAGCTCCCATATGGTCATCCTTCCTTTAGCCTTCCGTTTAACCAGTCCTCGTCTGGAAAATACAATTTCAAAGTCCAGTCCTCGTCTGGCAAACCACAAAGTCAGTTCTCGTCTGACACCAAACCTAGAGGTCAGTTCTCGTCTGACAACTTAACCTTTTGCCACCAGTTCTGGTCTGGTAAACCTCATCCCAAAGTCCAGCTCCCATCTGGCAAACCACAAAATCAGCCCTCCTTTGACAACTTAACCTTTCGCCAACCAGCCCCATGTGGCCTACCCTCCGAATACCAGCCCTCATCTGGTACTTCCAACCCAAAGTCCAATTTATATTGGAAACCACTAAAAGTCCGCCATGTCATCACCTGCATTCGCAGTCACCAGCCTGCATCCATCATTATCATATGCATCATACACATCGCATTCGACTTCATAAGCATCTTGCATCATATGCATACCTATAATCATATCATACTCCCTAGCTCTTGCATCTCCACTCTAGCATTTGCATTTTCATTTCCATTTATGGAACATCATTATCATCAAGCATTTACATATGCGAGATCAAGTCCAGGATCAATTTCGAAGATTTTCAAGATCATTATCAGCCCAGTCTGGGGCATTCTCCGCAAGACTATGGGTGTTCCCCACGAAGTTGTGCAACTTTTGTTGGGTAAATTCAAGAGCTTCAACGCAATCAACAGCCCAGTCAGGGGCATTATTTGCAAAGACTGTGGGTCCTCCCACAAAACTCAAGATCACCAAAGCAAAATCCAGCACAGTCAGGGGCATTTTTTCAATACCATGGGTGTATTGCATGACGTATTTCAACCCCGTGGTTAATCAGATCTTCAAATCAATATTCAGCCCAAACAGGGGCATCTCCAGTAAAGTCATGGGCGATCCCCAACAGTTTGAAACCTTGACAATCAAAGGATATCCTCAGCAGGTCAAGATTGACATCTCCAGCAGAGCAGGATCGTTTCCAGCGAGCGGGTGTGGGTTTATCCCTCAGCAATGGAACGAATTCAGAAATTTGTTTTCCCCATAGAGTTTGGACAGTTGGCTCCTATTCCCCTCAGAGTCTAGGTTATTGACTCGTTCCTTAAGCGAAGGTTGTATTTGTTGAGTTTATTGCTCATTTCCCCAAGCAAAGGTTGATATTGGTTCCATCATTGTCTAATCCCCAGCAGGGTGGGTTTGCTCTTAGCGGAACAATTTTACCCAGAAGTTTGCTCAGAAGATCATCCAGGGTTTGTTTTCCCCAACATTTGTACTAGACGTGTCTAGTCTTTTCCCCGACGGAATTAATCTTTTCTCTTTAGCATTTATTTTGCTAAAGTGTTTCCTTTGCATTTACATCATGCATAACATCCTCCCAAACGTGTAGCATTTCCATTTCGTATGGAGCATTACGCCATATTCAAACATATGCATATAAAACATAAGTCGGGTTGCCACCCCTTTGTTTTCAAGCGTATCTCCAGCAGTTATCAGTATATTTCTCAATCCTGCGTGGTATCCAGACCTCCAGCCAGGCTATTAACAAATGTGTTCATCTTATCGGTCTCCCTAGCGGAGTCTATTTATTCGAGTTCATGTTTCCCCAACGGATTTCTTCACCCAGATGGTGAATCGACGAATGTTCTTCTGAACTTAGGGTTGAGCCGACCTTCGGGTTTGATGCTCGCTTTTTAGCAAAATGAAGTGACGGTGAAGTCAAATGATTTTGATAGCTAGCGACGAAGTTAGATGCTATTAAAAAATTGACGACGAAGTCAGATGATTTTAATTGACGACGAGGTCAGATTATAAAGAGAAGCGACGACGAGGTCAGATTTTTAAAAAATTGACGACGAAGTCAGATTATGAAGAGAATTGACGACGAGGTCAGATTATGAAGAGAATTGACGACGAGGTCAGATTATCAAAAATTTGACGACGAAGTCAGATTATGAAGAGAATTGACGACGAGGTCAGATTATGAAGAGAATTGACGACGAGGTCAGATTATGAAGAGAATTGACGACGAGGTCAGATTATCGAAAATTTGACGACGAAGTCGGATTATGAAGAGAATTGACGACGAGGTCAGATTATGAAGAAAATTGACGACGAGGTCAGATTATGAAGAGAATTGACGACGAAGTCAGATTATGAAGAGAATTGACGACGAAGTAAAATTATGAAGACAATTGATGGCGAAGTCAGAGTATGAAGAGAGTTGACGGCGAAGTTAGGCCATGTAGGGAATCAACGGCGAAGTCAGATCATGAAGAGAGTTGATGGCGAAGTCAGGTTATGTTGAGAATTGACGGCGAGGTCGAATTATGTAAAGAATTGACGACAAAGTCAGATTATGGAGGGGTGACGGTGAAGTCAGGTGTCCTGCCGATTTGATGTTTAGGACTGACAGCGAAGTCAGATGTTTTTCCAAGTTTTATGTGGATAATTGATGGCGAAGTCAGATCATGTAGAGGGTTGACGGCAACGTCAGAATGGTTTGAGAAATAACGGCGAAGTCAGGTGATTTTAATTGACGACAAAGTTAGATTATGTTGTAAGTTGATGGTGAAGTCAGAGGATATGGAGGACTGATGGCGAGATCAGATGTTCTACCAATCAGATGTTTTTACAGATTATGTTGACTATTCACGGTGAGGCCAGATCTCACATATTTGATGTTGAGTTCCGATGGCGAAGTTAGATGCTATTAAGAGCTGACGGCAAGGTCAGATGTTTGTATTTGATCTACGAATGATGGCGAAGTTAGATGTTCTACCTGATATAGGTGCCTGACGGTGATGTCAGAGGTTTCATTCTGCGGTTGACAAATTTTTGGGTCCTTTTGTATTCAATCACCTTTTACCTCGAATGTTTGAAAGTGTTTGCTTTTCATCCCTTCAGGTCCAAGTCGCTTGAATAGGGGCAGATGTTGCACCCCAAAATTTGCCCTCTTTCAAGGCTTGACTCATTTCTTCATTTCTTTCAAATTCAATGACATAAGGGAGACCCATCATTCCAAATTCAAGGTTCATGAATTCAAGGCTAAATTCAAGAATATTACAAAGAGAAATTTCATGACATTTGCAAGAATGTCACATTTGTTACAAAATCCAAACTCTTGGTAATGCTTAGGAAATTAAGCTATTTCTAGTCTTAATTCAAGTTTCTAAAAATAACTTCATGCCATGGTATCCCCCATACCCCATCAAGTCCACATGGTCCTCTTTGTGTTTACAAACATGAAAGGAAATTATTTAAGAGTTAATTCAATGTTGGAATATCTCAAGATCAATACCATGCATGTTCAACCATGAACAATTTGAATATGGTCCAAAACAGCCCCATGCAAGAAGTGGAAATGTGTATCATATTAGAAAATCATTTTATGTCACAAAACCAAGGCTATAAGATTATGTTGATACATCTACACATCAAAAATCAGAATTTGAAAATGATGTCCAAAAGGTAGTGTTATTGGTTACATGTGTGTGTCCAAGCATAAGCCAACCAATGGATACAAGGATGAAGGGCAAGGTAGAGTGCTGCAGAAAAATACAGCAAAACAGGCCTAGAAATGGAAAGATGTGGGGCTGCACCAAGAAAGAGGTGATAAGTACTCCCAAAAATGGAAACTTTGAAGATTGAAAGTTGTGCAAGAGTTATGCTTTTGGTACAATAGAAAATGCAGCAAAAAACATACTAGAAATGGAAGGAAAGTGGGGCTGCACCAAAAGGTGGTAAAAGATATTGCCAAGAATGGAAATTCTGAAAATGGAGAAATGTGCAAGAGCTGTGGTTTTGGTACAGCAGAAAAAGTGAGATAAGGAGGCTTGGAGGCTGCACAAAAGCATCATTCACTAACATACACTATCATTCACTAGGATTCACAACAGATTGAGATAGAGATATTGAGAGCAAAGAGTAAGAGAGAAAAATAGAAAAATAGAGAGAGCAAAAAACCAGCAAAAAGTGAAGAGAGTAAAAAAGAAACACAAGGGAGCCATTAAGGAGAGTCATCAAAGCATAGAGTGGAGAGGAGTGAACACCTAGCCAAAATCAGTGGAGGCTTTGTAAGGAGGGTAACAACTCTTGGGTATCCATCTCTTCAAACTCTTCTCTTCTTTTATATTATGCATTTATCATTTGTTCACTTGGTTTGAATGTTGTTGTATTGAGTATAACATGTAAGGTCCTAAAAGGGACCAAGAAACCTTTTGAAAGAACCACAAAAAGAAGCAAAAAACAAGAGAAAAGTTTGGATTTTTCATCTGGTAGCCCAACACGGGCCGTGTCACACGACACGGCCGGCCGTGTTGCATTTCTGTGTGGCTTTTCAAAGTGCAAAATGCCCTGGGCTCACAACACGGGCACCCGTGTTGTACCTCTGTTTGAGATTTTAACTTGTTTTTGGCCCAGACCTTGTGACACGGGCCGTGTCACACAACACGGCCACCTGTGTCATGCCGCTGTTTGCCTCAAAAACCCTAAGTTTCCTGGAACTGTGACACAGGCCGTGTCACACAACACGGCCGCCCGTGTCAGACCCCTGTTTTTCACGTTTTTTCCACCTTTTTACCTCAAAAATTTTTCTCAAGGAGTTCGCACGGCGTTTAACCTGGGCCGTGCCGTTTTTTTTGTGTTTCGTTTTTTTTAGCCGATTAACCCGTTGTGTTTGGTATGGTTTTTATGCATATTTATTGTTGGTCATTGTCTTTACCTTTGGTTCTAAAAAACTATTTTCAAGAAAACAAACTCTCGATTCTCATCGAGCCATTTTTGACCTTGTAAGCCGATTGCCTTGTGCGTCGCCATCGACCTTGTTCGCTTCACCTCAAACCTTTTTAAGAAATTAAACCCTTGACCCAATGTCAAGCGGATTTTCTCAAACGATTGTTATGCCAATTCACCATATTTAATAAAAGGGTAAAGTTCTCTTTGTATTGAACTAAAGAGAGGGGATTGAGTGTAGACTTCTTCCTCTCCAAGTGTTGAAATGCTCACTGTAGTGTGGGTGGTTTTGACACTCGTCTTTCAATACGAAGATGCTTTCATCCACACCTTTTTCTCCTAAAAAACCTCGGCCCCGTACCGAGTTCATTTTCGAAACACTTACAATAAATAAATCATTTCTCTTTGTATTGAGCTAAAAAGAGAGAGGATTGAGTGTAGACTTCTTCCTCTCCAAGTGTTGGGATATCCACTGTAGTGTGGGTGGTCTCGATACTCGTCTTTCAATACGAAGACGTGACTTTATCCGCCACCTATCTCCCTCTACAACTTCTTTCTGCAACCTTTGTCACCTAAAAACCTCGGTCCCGTACTGAGCGCATTTTTAAACTCTTTTCATAACAAAAACTTGAATGGTCGTGGAGTGGTTAGGCGTAGGCCTTCTCCTATCCCCAGTGCTGACGTTTACCGTAGGGTTCTCTGTCGCAAAAGCACTTACCATTCAAAACCAAAAAACACTTTAATAAGAGAATGAAGCTCTCTTCGTATTGAACTAAAGAGAGAGGATTACGTGTAGACTTCTTCCTCTCTGAATGTCGAGATGCTCACTGTAGTGTGTGTGGTTTTGGTATTCGTCTTTCAATACGAAGACGCTACGTTCACCACACCCTTTCATAAACAAAACCTTTGAGGTAAAGAATTGGACATTACCCGTAGGGGTTACTATCTGAGGACCTATCTCGCCCCTTTAAAAAAACAACAATTCAACAAATCAAATGTGACATCTTGCCTCGCATGGCGAAAACTTATCTTTCGAAAAGGATATGATACGTCCGTTCTACCGCAAACACGTAACGCCTAAGTCTCCAACGAGCGAGCAGCAATACACCTAACTGCTAGAATGCGTACGATAGCATCATTTATAAAAACATCAACAAATCGTAGGCCGAACTACGGCTGCTCTGATTCTTTACTTCTTCAAGTAAAGATACGTAGGCACAAGGGCCACAATCCTTGGCGAGCACAATCCCTCATACCCGTAGTTTCCCGAACTACGTCGACTCTGAGTTTCTCATGTCCGTTGAGAATACGTAGGCCTAGGACCGCGAAGTCCTACCGAGTCCGTTCTTTCCCTTCTTCCTCGCGTTACCTTTCTTTCCCCGTTTCTAAACCCTTTTCTGTATCTTTTGGAACACTCTTCATAGTAAAATTTAAGCAAATAAATTCATACACGACAAACAAATGGTTCCCATCGAGTATGATGGATACGAGGGGTGCTAATACCTTCCCCTCGCATAACCGGCTTCCGAACCCGTTCTTGGTTGCGAGACCATCTAATCCTTTCTTTTCTTAAGGTTTTCTCGATATTTCCCTTTCCCCTCATGGGATAAATAAAGTTCGGTGGCGACTCTTCTGTCCTTTTCCTTTTCGCCCTCCCCGTCGTTGCGCGTATTTTTCGAGTAGCGACAAATAGGTCTCATACACAAACTTAAATCATGATATTAAGTGTGTTTACACTTCAAAATTCATCACAAACTCAAAAGAAAAGGAAATCACATGCCAACTGCTTATTTAACACATAAAGTTGCATAATTGAAACCAAAACTTGATTGGAACAGATTTAGATCAAAAACACACCACACATAAGTCATAAACATGATTATGAATGAGTCTAGACTTCAAGTTGATCATGAAATGCACATAACAAGAAAATGGCTATCAAGTTACAATTGTATCATACATGGTAGCAGGCTGTCATGACAGAAAAGCAAAGCATTCACCAAGATGTTTGATTCATACACATACAAATCTTAAACACTAATTAGAGGTCCAATGCTTAATTCAAACAGAAAATAATGAAGTGCGTGTAGCTGTGGTTTCAAATCAGTTTTGGTAGCAGATGTGGTACAAACTGGTCTAGTAAAAAATAGGTAGTCTCATGTTGACAAACATAGCACATACACATCATAAATATAAAAAGGAAGGAGTTTCAACTCAGAAAACAAGCATTGAACATTTGGAACAAACTCTGGTATGGTCATGGCATAATTTTGGCTTGAAAGTGCAATTTGAGAGTGACAAGAGGAAACAAGTGGACATAGATCAAACAAACAATATACATACACCATAATCATGAGGATGGATGAGTTTTAACTCAAAATTTAAGCATATGCAAACAGAAATGAGATGTGACATGCTAATGGCTATGAAAAAGCTGTTTTGAAACAGAATTTGGTACAGCAGGGCATTTTCAAGGCAATGAGATTTATGATGACATACACCTACCATAAATATGCTAATAGATGAGATTATGCTCAAGAAATGGATCAAATCATCACCAAACAGAATATGGCATTGTGAAACTCATGAAATGCAAAAGAACAACTCATTTAGGCAGCAAACAAGTTTATGGCAGTTGGGGCAACTGAGCATCACATACAAGTTTAAAACATGTCGAACATTAATTCTAGGCATATGGATAAAGTAAAAACCAGTTGGAATAGAAAATGGTATGTGGTTGGCATCATAAGGTTTTGAAAATGCAGTGGAGAATGACAAAACAGTTTTGAGCAAGTAGGGCCATTTTGAACTTATAAGTATAACATACAATCTCAAAACATATTAACAAATAATTCCACAACTTAAAATCAAGCAAGAACTATTCCAAACCAGAACTGGTGTGCTGATCCAAACTTTTGACAGCAAAACAACAAAAAACTCACAGCAGGCCTCAATGACTAAGTTCATGCTTTCAACACTTCAACAAGTTTCAAACACTATAAGTAAGATCATGTAAATATAAACCAATAGTTTAGAATATTGAGACACAACATGGCAAGCACAAGCATCTTTGCACAAGATTCATGGTAATGGTAAAGCAAGAATGACACAAAATAACACAAAGATGAAAACAAGAGCCAAACTAGATTCAAACATGATCTAGGGTAGGGGGATCTCATGAAATAACTTACAAGTTATCCAAATATCATCAATACACTAAGATTGACAAATCTAGGGCAAGCATACCAACATTTCAATGTTTGGATCCTTAAAACTACCATATAGACAAAATCTTCAAAAACAAGTTATACACAATGAAAAAGCTAAATATTGGTAACACATCATTAACATATCATTCATGTATGAAATATCTTAACAAAAGCAAGTATCATGACCACAAAACATAAGTTTTTGATAAAGAACCAAAATGGGACAGCAATGGCTATATTTCACAACAAGCATCTCAAAATGGTAAAACATGACAATGAATGAATAATAAAGAATTTGAGCATCACATACATCTTGTAGAAAAGTCTTGAGCAAGCTAAAAAGCTAAGAAACCCAGAGATCTTCTTCTTTGGCAAAGATGTGGAGCTTTCTTCCTCTTGAAGCAACAAGCTATCTTTCAAGACAGTTTGAGTTGTGAACCTCCCAGCTCATTTTTGAGAGCTTGGACAGTTGAGATATGATATATATGAAGTGTTAGGAGTGTTGGAATGGTGGAAAATGCCTCAAGTAAAGATTTGGCTTCCAAAGTGCATGAAAGTTAACATACTAAGGTATGAAGGTTGACTTTTAGGAAAATGAGGTTTTTAGTTGTTTTGAGTGTATAGAAACCTTCTACACAATGTTTATGGATTGTGTAAATGGATTTGAGGGGCTTGGAAGTGATGGAACTGAACTTGGGCAGAGTTTTACTCAAGACAGATTTTTAGTAAAAACTTGAAGTTTTTGAAAATGAAGCTTTTGAGAAAATGGTGGAGAGTTGAGAGCTGTGATTTCTATTGGTTTTTAAGAGTGCTCCAGTGTGTCTAACATCATAAAGAGTGCCTCTATTTATAGTGAAAGCAAGGGTGAGGGCAGATTTGGATTTTGCCACTTTTGGAGGGAGATTGTGAAGTTTTTTGAAATGAATCTTGCCAAGATCTCTACATATCAGTTCCATCGCTCAAGGAAGGTCAGAAAATCAAGTGGAATGATGCATGAAGTGACTAAATAGGGCTTAGAGTGATGAGTCTTGCATCTGCTTCAGTTTTCTTAGGAGAAAAGTTTCTCTTTCCTCTTACACATTTAATTATTTTATTACAAGTTGCTTGCAACTTGCCTCTCTCTTCACATCTCTCATTTTTCTGCATTTTCACTCATCCACACCTTTAATTATTAGGTTGAATCATAATCCAAGGGTCAAGGATAGCTCAAGTTGTGAAAATCTGAATTTTGAGAAATTTTGACATAGTGGTTTCAAGTGTGGCAGCCCCAACTTCCATCATCCATAACTTTCTGCTCACACATGGTATTGAGGGGTTCTACCACAATTTAGAAAGCCCTCAAGTATCTCTATAACTTTCATGTTTTTGAGATTTCAAAATTCTAGATGGAACTAGGTTGAAAAACCCTTCAAAGTTGCTGAAAAGTTAAGCTTAAAAGCCAAATAACTTAGAATTTTTCTAAGTTATTTCCCTTTTTGAAATGAATTTTCTCATAACTCCAAATCTATGCATTTTATGATCATGGACCACTTTGTGGATTTTGTAGGATTTGTCAAGAGCTTTCGAATGAGCTTTGAACCACTTCATTTGGATGTGTGGTTGAGGAGTTATGGTCTTGCCCTTTTCAAAACCCTAATTCCCGACTTTTGCAATTACTTCCTAACCCTTGATCCAATGGTCATGAAATTTTATGGGAAGGTGTAATATGACATAAGGAACATTTTTTATTCACATCTTGAGGTCATATTCCTAATGGTTGAAGAGTTGACTTTTCAGTCAACCGTTCGATCAATCAATGACTATCAGACCGTCTATTCATGCTCTGGACCTTCTATGGACTTGAAACTCTTTGGATAGGTTTTACTAAGCCATAGGAACTTAATGGACCATGATTCCACCTTTGAAACACTTTTTAAGTTAAAAGTCAAACTACTGTTGACTTTTCCTGATCGAAAACCCTAATCGGGTATCTTGAACTGCACTATTCTCAATTCTTGGGTGACCACCTCAAATTGAATTCATACTTGACCCAATTTAGTATTCTTGATATTGTTTATAGTTGAATCAATCCAAAACATTGATTGATCAAACCATCGGAGCCTCGATTTTGATGGTACGGAACCCTGATTCATATGCATCTTGACAAAGATAAACTTGAAATGGGTTAAGATTAGTTAATCAAATAAATATGATCCTAAAATGATGATGAGGATCTAAGGGGGGAAATTTTGGGGTTCAACAGATGCCCCTATTTAAATATCTTCACTAGATGTCAATGAGAGATGACAATCCTCATAGAATAGTAGTGAAAGGTATTTAAATATAGCAAACCAGAAATTTTGTCCCTTAGATCCGATGGTATGCAAAGGACAAACGCAAATATGCCATGAATCTAAATGAGGTTATATGATGCTTGAATGCAAGACAGATGCAGACACACGAGCAAATATCAAAGAACGGCAATACAACGAGTGACCACTCACGGGGACCCAACACACTGGGGAAAGATTCAAGACTAAGTAAGCAAGATAGTTCAAACATGACTAAAGATGCTGTTCAAGGAAATGTTTCACGCAGGGGACACAAATTCCAACAGGGAAAACAACATCTTCGTTGGGGAAAGAAGACACAAACCTCACTGGGTTTTACCAAATGAGGAAGCCCACCGGGGAAGATGACAATTCTTCACTGGGGAAACGAAAGAAAAGAAATGCAAACCACCCTAGGGAAGAAACCCACTGGGGAAAACTTTGTTGGGGAACAAATCCACTAGGGAAGCACAACTTCACCGGGGGGAAAAGACAGAACGGAGACACGAACCTCATTGGGGATGACCAGATGAGGAATTTCCTATAACGAAGAGTTCAAACGGGATCTTCAGGAAAAGGTTAGAAACGAGACCGGATGCGCCGGGGAAGCTAGTATCCACTAGTTCTCCGAGACTCGATTAGGAAAGCAAAAACTTCAACGGGAAAACCGGTGACGACCAAAACAACAAACAGTTTCAAACAGTGCTAGTTTCCACTAGACTTACTAGGGAGAATGGTGACGACCAAATCAACAATGGTTTCCAAGAAGTTCTAAATACCACTAGACTTCCCGGGGATATGGTGACGACCAAACCAAAGGGTTCCTATTATAATTGGGAACTCCAAACAATATTGATAAAACACATGATTTCGGCTAGTGGGATTGGTAACAACCGACTAATAATGATTAGCTTTCTAGCAATGCCAATAACTACTGGACTTAGAGGGGATTGGTGATGACTAAATCGGGGTATACCAATAACAATTGATAATGCTAGTAACCACTAGTTTTAATTGGAGAAATTGGTAACGACCGAGTCCAAGTAGACCAATGACTATTGGATTTTCAAAGAGTTTGGTAACAACCAGACCGAAGTGATGATAACAATCTGACTTAAGCGACGCCAATGACTACTGGACTTAGGCCAATTGGTGACGACCAAATCAGGTATGCCAATAACAACTGGTTCAAGATAATGCTAGAAAAACTAGACATTCCAAACAATGCTAGTGACCACTAGACTTAGAAAGATTGGTAATAACCGAATCAAAAGGCACCAATAACAATTGGATCTGAAGGTAATACTAGTAACTACTAGACTCAGAAAGATCGGTAATAACCAAATCAAAAGGTACCAAATCAACTGGATTTGAAGGTAGTGCCAATAAATATTGGACTTTTAAGGAGTTTTGGTGACGACCAACTCAAGTACCAATGACCATTGGTTTTAAAAGGCAATACTAGTAACCACTAGATTTTAGCAAAGATTGGTGTGAACCGAATCGAACGGACTCCAATAATGATTGGTTGGCTTTATAACAGGATTAGTAACAACTGGGTTTGGAAAGTGGTTGGTGACGACCAAACCAAGACACCGAACATAATTGGTTCTGAACAAATGCTAGTGACTACTAGTCTTTCAAAGATTATTGGTGACGACCAAATCAAATATGAATATTGGTAACAACCGCCCACTTGTGTAAATCGGATACTGCTAGTCACCACCAACTTCTCAGAGAAGATAGGTAATCGCCAGATGTCAACCTTGAAGCGAAACTTGTCGTAAAGGACCAAAGATAAAGGTAACGACCAAAGGAACTCAAAGGCAACAGCCAGACAAACAAAGACCAAAATCAAATGCAAACAAATGCACATGCTGGTATGATGCTGTATGTAAAATGCAGACCGACCCGTAGGAACAAAGGAAAGAAAAAGAAGGGAAACATAGAGAGAACTTGTCATGTTGAGTCTCAATGCTTCAAGTTAGGAGACATTTTCTTTTAGCGTAGATAACAATCTTCCCAAACAATATCCTCGTAATCCTGCAGAGGAGAAGTCTTGGCTTAAGAGCCGGAATTGCTGTTGGATGCATCCAGTTTGGTCAAGGGTGACAACAAACCTTCACAACTTTGAGAACTGCGTAATGCTATCAGATTACCTCTAGAGCTCTTCAATCACTTTGTCAAATTGTGTTTTCTTTTTAAAACAAGATTTAAATTTCAAACACTTTGCTTTTCGAAAAATCTTTATTAACAAATAAGTGAAATTGCCTAACAAAAACAGAAGATCATAATAATGATTGGCCAAAATCTAATTTTATTAATAGACAAGAACTTTACGAAGGGCAAAGCCTCGGGAAACTTATACATTTGGAAAAAATGGCAAACAGAAAGGGTTACAGAATCCAATAATAATCTGGTCCTTTTAACTGTCAGTTCACTTGCTTCGCCGCTTCTGACGAGAATGGTAGACGTTGATCTTTCTTCTAACACCTTGCGCAAAACTTTGCCCCGACGTTCGTCAGCTTTCGATTCTTCGACTTCTGTCTTGCTGAAGCACTGGAACCCCCTTTCTAGGTTTTCTGCTTTTAGGCGTAGTACTTTCTCACTGCATCTGAGTTGATGGGATACTTGAGTTGTTCGCCATCCATGGCCTCAAGAATTAGAGATCCTCCGGAGAAGACAGCTTTTACAATGAAGGGGCCATCGTAGTTGGGCATCCACTTGCTGAACATATCCTTTTGAGTTGGTAGGCTTTTTCTAAGCACAAGCTCTCCTTCCCTATACTCTTTGGGACGAACCTTCTTGTTGAACGCTCTTATCATTCTTTGTTGGTAGATTTGACTATGACACATGGGCGTCATTCTTTTCTCATCAACGAGGTTCAATGAGTCGAACCTTTCTTTTATCCATTCGTCTTCCTCAAGCTCAGCTTCCCTTAAGATCTTAAGAGAAGGTATTTTGACTTTAATGGGTAGCACAACGTCCATCCCATATACTAAGGAAAAGGGAGTTGCCCCTGTTGAAGTTCGCACTGATGTTCGGTATCCATGTAAAGCAAATGGTAACATCTTGTGCCAATCCTTGTAGGTTATGACCATCTTTTGCACTATTTTCCTGATATTTTTGTTTACAGCCTCAACTGCGCCATTCATCTTGGGTCTGTAAGGAGACGAATTGTGATGTTTGATCTTGAAATCTTCATAGAGTTCCTTCATCGTTTTGTTGTTTAGATTTGACCCATTATCAATAATGATCTGGTTAGGAATACCGTATCGACAAATGATTTCCATTTTGATGAAGCGAGCAACCACTTGTTTTGTCACGTTTGCATACGGCGCTGCTTCCACCCATTTGGTGAAGTAATCAATTACAACCAGGATGAAGCGATGGTCGTTGGAAGCTTTTGGCTCTATTGCCCCAATCATATCTATACCCCACATTGCAAACGGCCATGGTGACGTCATCACATTGAGAGTATGTGGAGGGACATGCACTCTGTCGGCATAGACTTGGCATTTATGGCATTTCCGAGTGAAGAGTATGCAGTCCGTCTCTAGAGTTAACCAAAAGTAGCCTGCCCTTAAGATTTTCTTAGCCATGGCGTGGCCGTTGGCATGGGTACCGAATGTTCCTTCGTGTACTTCAGTCATTATGAGATTTACCTCTTTTTCATCGACACATCGGAGTAAAACGATGTCGTGGTTTCTTTTGTACAAGGTGCCATTGCTGATGAAGAATTTAGCCGACAATCTGCGTATAGCTTTTTTGTCAATTCTGGATGCGTCAGCTGGATATTCTTGATTTTGAAGAAAGTTTTTGATGTCGTGGAACCACGGTTTTTCATCAGTTTCTTCGTCTATTGTCATGACATATGTCGGTATTGTCCTTCTTTCAATGCGAATTAGAGGCGCCTCATTAACAAACTGGACCTTCCACATTGATGCCATCATGGCTAATGCATCAGCAATGTGATTTTCCGCTCTGGGTACATGCTTGAAGGTAATTTCATAAAAATATTCAGCCATCTCCAAGATATGAGTTTTGCAAGGGATCAACTTTTCATCCCTGGTTTCCCATTCTCCTTTGAGCTGGTAGATCACCAAAGCAGAATCACCGATTACTTCCAAGATTTTGATGCGAAGATCGATAGCAGCTTCCAACCCTAAGATTCAGGCTTCATACTCGGCTATGTTGTTCATACACGAGAAATAAAGTCGAGCAGTGACGGCAGTATACCCTCCGGTAGGATTTTTCAAAACAGCTCCGACACCATGTCCATTCTTGTTTGATGCTCCATCGAACATCATTTCCCAGCGGGATCCAGGCTCGAGACCTTCTTCCGGACCAGGCTCTGGTTTTGTGCGTTGAATATACATCACATCTTCGTCAGGAAAATCGAACTTGAGTGGTTGATAATCCTCCATGGGGTTCTCTGCGAGGTGTTCTGACAAGACACTTCCTTTGACAGACCTTTGAGCAACATACTGAATATCGTACTCTGATTAGAGCATATGCCATCTGGCCAATCTTCCCGTTTGAGCTGGCTTTTCAAAGATGTACTTGATGGGGTCCATCTTGGAAATCAGCATTGTGGTGTGACAAATCATATACTGTCTCAGACGCTTGGCGGCCCATGCTTAGGCACAACAGGCTTTTTCCAGGGGAGAGTAACGACTCTCGCAATCGGTGAACTTCTTGCTCAGATAGTAGATTGCGTGTTCCTTCTTTCCTGATTCATCAGTCTGACCTAAGACACAACCCATTGAATATTCTAGTACTGTCATATACATGAACAAAGGTCTTCCGGGTACAGGAGGAATCAACACCGGAGGTTCTTGTAAATACTGCTTGATTTTCTCAAATGCGGCCTGACAGTTTTTGTTCCATACTACCGTATGATCTTTTCGTAACAACTTGAAGATCGGCGTGCAAGTAGGAGTTAGATTGGAGATGAATCTGGAGATGTAATTCAAACATCCAAGGAAACCTCTGACTTGTTTCTCTGTTTTAGGAGTAGGCATCTCTTGGATTGCTTTAACTTTGTCGGGGTCTACTTCAATTCCTTGTTTACTAACGATGAAGCCTAGTAATTTCCCCGAGCGAACCCCGAAGGTGCACTTTGCTAGATTTAACCTTAGTTGATACTTTCAGAGTCCCTCAAATAGCTTCAACAGATGATCCAAATGGTCTTCTTCGCTTTGAGATTTTGCGATCATATCATCCACGTATACTTCGATTTCTTTATGCATCATATCGTGGAAGAGTGTGACCTTGGCTCTCTGATACGTTGCCCCTGCATTCTTCAAACCGAAAGGCATGACCTTATAACAATAGGTGCCCCAAGGTGTGATGAAGGTTGTCTTTTCCATGTCAGCTGGATCCATTTTTATCTGATTATAACCAGAAAATCCGTCCATGAATGAGAATACTGCGAAGCTTGCCGTATTATCCACCAAAGTGTCGATATGTGGTAAAGGGAAATCATCCTTCGGACTTGCTTTATTTAAATCCCTGTAATCGACGCACCTTCTGACCTTTCCATCCTTCTTTGAGACTGGTACGATGTTTGCCACCCACTCTGGATATTTGGATACCGCTAAAAACCCTGCATCAATTTCTTTCTTGACTTCGTCTCGGATTTTAAGAGCCATGTCTGGTCTTGATCTGTGAAGTTTTTGTTTGACCGGAGGACATTCTGGCTTCAGAGGGAGCTTGTGCATAACAATGTTGGTATCTAACCCTGGCATGTCTTGGTAAGACCAAGCAAATATGTCAACATAATCTCTGAGGAGTGCTATCAGCCTGCTTTTGATCTCGGGCCCCAATGATGCCCCAATCTTGACTTCTCTTTTTTCTTTTTCTGATCCCAGTTTGATAACCTCAGTCTGCTCTTTGTACGGCTGGAGATACATATCTTCATACTCAGCCATCCTCTTCAACTCTTCTGGGACTTCTAATTCTTCATCATTTTCTTCTTCAGCTTGAAAGACAGATGAACCACTAGTAGAAGGAACCGAAGGATCATAGGATTCTGTGGTGGATGGAGGTATTCTGCATGTTTTATTTTTGGGAACAATTAGACACACACACATACATGCAGATGAAGGGTTATTTTTATTTTTTTAAAAAGATTGCCATTTTTTCCTTTTAACAAAAAGAGTGAAAATGATGCGCAGAAAATAAACAACAGTTTTAACAAAAACACTTTTTCATTCATAGATTTTCAAATTGCAAAGTGGCCCAATACAAAATAATTCGCAGGCCTTGGGCAAGACCAGGAATTTTAAAGAAAACACAAAGCTAACAAGCAAAATGAATTACTCTAAAGGTAAAAAGACAGGAATTTCCACAGCCTCCCAGTTGTGTAAAGCTGCTCCTCCCCGAGTTATCAGATGATCTAGATTGCAATCCTCATCTTCAGCAATGATGGCGTTGATTTGTATTCCGCCACTGGTAAATATTTCTTTCAAAGACTTCTTCTTCATGGTGCTTTCCTCTGGCTCGTCTCCTAGAGTTGGTTTGTAACCCAACCCTTGTCGATTATTCTTGGCCCGAGCGTTGACTTCAATGATCTCCCCCTATCCCAACGGGACTCCAGCTTTTAGTGCCGCCTTGATACTTTGAACAGAGGTGAAGGATGGACCCCGAGTTATGTCAGATTCGTCGACTAGAACAGCGTGGGCTATTTCTAGCGCTTGAAAGGTTGTCTCAAGGGAATATTCGTCAGCTTCGATATATCGAAATGAGGACAG
Organism: Lathyrus sativus; assembly: GCA_963859935.3. Taxonomy (NCBI): domain Eukaryota; kingdom Viridiplantae; phylum Streptophyta; class Magnoliopsida; order Fabales; family Fabaceae; genus Lathyrus; species Lathyrus sativus. The sequence goes on from OZ012739.1 coordinate 360,507,523, forward strand.
GTTGCTTACCATTAAGTCCTCTTCCCCATGAACAATGACCAACTGGTCATCCACAACAAACTTGATCTTCTGATGGAGAGTAGAAGTAACAGCGCCAGCTGCGTGGATCCATGGCCTTCCTAGTAAACAACTGTAGACTGGATTGATATCTATCACCTGAAAGGTGACTTCAAAGATTTGTGGTCCGATCATGATAGGAAGATCAACCTCCCCTATCACAGCTCTTTTAGACCCATCAAGTGCCTTGACTATGAGAGAATTGGGCCTCATGTTAGCACCTTGGTAAGCCAGCTTGGCTAGTGTCCTCTTCGGCATTACATTAAGCGCGGATCCTGTGTCAACAAGAACCCTGGACAATGCATCTTCTTTGCATTTGATCGACACATGCAGAGCACGATTGTGCTTGCGTTTCTCAGCTGTCAGATCATTGTCATCAAAGCTTAGCGTGTTGCAGGCCGTGATGTTTGCTACAATGGAGTCGAATTGCCCCACTGTAATATCTTTGGTAACATGGGCTTGTGTTAAGATTTTGAGAAAAGCCTGGCGATGCGCCGGAGAGCTTAAAAGTAATGCCATGACCGAGATCTTAGATGGTGTCTGATTCAGTTGGTCTACCACCAGGTAGTCACTTCTTCTGATGATTCTCAGGAACTCTTCTTCATCATTTTTGAGGATTTCTTTTCCTTTGACCAAAGGCGTTTTAGTGACAACTGCTTCTGGAACGGGTTTTGTAGGAACAACAACTTTTGGAACGGGAATCGTTGGTGGATGAGCCACATTGTATGTCTGCGGTTGGTATATGCGACCACTCCGGGTCATCTTGCTCCCTCCGGCAATGTTAGCTACATTTGCTGGCTTCCTTTCTTTGAAAATTCCCTCGCACCATGAATGGTCCTGTTTTGGCATCACGGCCCTTGGGTGAGGTTTGGATCCTCCCCTTGGTTTAAACCTGGCTTGCCCTCTCCCAAATTTCGGGGGTGCATTGTCGTGGAACCCTGGCCGGACATTTTTGTAGTAGTTGTTGTTATTATTATTTCTGAACACAACTCTTTTGTTGGGCTCTTCAGGCATGTTAAACACGGGTTCAATGACTGTCACATCTTCCCCTTTCTTCTTGCGTGTAATCTCTATCATCCCTTGTTCGATCATTGCTCGAATGTCTTTTTTCACAATGTCACAACCTTCTGGGTTCAGCATGCATTGTTCGCAGTCTTCGTGAGATGTCTTAAGCACCCATGCCTGAGCAAGACGTTTGTGTAGGTCCACCAATGTTACCTTGATCTCATCAATAGTAGTAACTGTCTTATCTTCAAACCCTTCACCTTCTTCAGTAATAGCATTTACTCCACCATGATTTGGTAGAGGGTTATTCTTTACGTTCGGGTGATTGTCTTCAAAGGACAGAATTCTTTTTTCAATTAATTCACGGACGAGGTGCTAAAGTGCGAAGTAACCTTCAAGATCATGGCCCGGCGCGTTCTCATTAAATAGACAGCGAGCATTGGCGTTGTAGTAGAATGGAAGTGGATTAGGTGGAGCACCCAATTTCCTTGTCTTTACCAAACCTCTTTCTATCAACATGGGGAACAGATCAGTGTAGCTCATCGGAATAGGCTATATTTTTGGCCTATTTGCCTGATAATTCGCCCTTAGAGCCCTGTTTTGAGGTTGTTGACCTTGCGGCTGATGATATTGTTGTTGATTGTTAGAGTGATATTGTTGTTAATTACTGGATGTCCCAGGCTGGGGACCCTGCTATGAGGACTGTTGAAAAACTGGAGTCACAACTACTATATATGATGATGGATGGTACTGCTGGCGATGGTTTCTGGAATTTTGCGCCTTCTTTTCGTATGTTACCATACTTACATCCCCCTCTTTCTTTTTGTGAAAGTTGTTGATCGGCTTCTTTGCAGCGTTGGTGCTCGAATTAGTATTTGGAGTAGCCACTTTCCCACTTTTTAAGCCGGCTTCAACCTTGACCCCTACTGCCACGATGTCAGAGAAGTTGGTTGTGACACTGCTGATTAGTCGCTCATAGAATTCTGGTCTGACAGTATCTACGAACCAGTCTGCCAATTCTTTTTCAGTAAGGAGTGGCTCCACTTGAGCTGTAGTTCCGCGCCATCTTTGCGCGTATTCCTTAAAGGTTTCAGTGCTCTTTTATGTCATGCTGAGAAGCTGACAACAGTCTGGAGCTAGGTCCATGTTGTATTTGTATTGTTGAATGAAGGCATCTGAAAGATCTTGGAAACCATGGATCTTTGCTTGATCCAAGCTGAGATACCACTTAGCTGATGCTCCTTTAAAACTATCCTGAAAACAATGCACCAACAATTTGTCGTTTTCAATATGCGGAGCCATCCGCCTGCAGTACATGATCAGGTGCACCTTGGGACAAGTAGTCCCCTCGTATTTGTCAAAGACTGGCATTTTGAATTTTTGGGGAAATACCAAACCGGACACCAGACACAGGTCTTTGGCGTCAGACCCGAAAACATTGCTTCCTTCGATGGCTCTCATTCTTTTAGACATAATGTCCGTCTCTACCCTCAATTTTTTGTGCTTTTCATCCTTGGCTTCAGAATCGTCAGGTATGTCAAAGATCGGTTGTTGATTGTTGAAGACAGGTCGCACTGTAGTTGGTCCACCCGCCTGAGTGAAAATGGGATTCCTGATTGTTGAGTCAAACAGTGGATTAAGACTTGAAGATTGTATATTACTGAATGGTGGCACAAAATCCCGAGACATGCAATAGGGAAATTCTGCAGTGGTAACCGGAGCTACTGTGACGTTGGCCGTTGTCGTGGCGACTTCGGAGATTACCGTAGACTGTGTGTCCATCTTGGCCTTGATTATATTGAGAACTTCCATAATCTGGCTGGCGTCACCCTTGATTCCTTCAATGTCGTTGTCCATTTGGTCGAACCTCTGCTCATTATCAGCCATCTTCTTCTGAGCTCTGGATCGAGTGTTGTATTTGTGAGTATTCAGCGTGACTCCTTCTCTCTTTCTCTGAACAAGAACAAAGGATGAGATGCGAAACTCGGATGCAAGACCAATGCAGGATGAAATGCGAATGCAAATGTAAATGCAAATGCACAAAACATTCAAGAAAAAAAAAATTTTTTGTTTACAAACAAAAAAAACTTGGAACAACATGTAACGACATGCTTAAAAAAGTGTTTTTCATTGATAATTGAAGTCTATTACAATAGATGGCTCTTTCTAAAAAGCAAGACCTTTCTTACAAGGAGTGAAATTAAATGCAACATTAGGATTACAATCCTTTTTAGGGAAAACAGGAAATCGTGAAACAATGATCATTCTAACAAGATGATCCTTCTCCTTCTTGGTCTTCAACATGAGCTTGGTCCTGGCGGATAATTTCCCACAGGTCTTCGTTCTCTCATTGTGCTTTGATCAAAGCGTACTTTAGTTCTTCCCTAGTCATGGGGACCTCTGGTTCCAGAGTTATCTCATAATCATGAGTATAGAACATGGTCAATGTTATTTCTTTCGACCAAAGCAAGTACCCTCTGGTAGTTAAACAACTTACGTTCTCCATTGGAGTTACACCCAAGAGGTGAGGATCTCTCTGAGGGTATTGAGCACGGGCTTCCAGTTTAGGGTTGTGACCAGTTTTGCAGAAGCAAGGTCTCAGCAGTTCCAGCTCGGGCTCCGGCCCGGTTGGATACCCATATTGGCACTGGGCAAGAACAAGATTGTAGGTGATGACCCCCTTCGTTCCAATGAGAGGCACATTGGGGAATTCTCCATAACTGGGAATCATGACTAGATTAAAAAGGATGATGTCATACCATGTGATGTCATAGTGCTTGAGAGTGATGAGCTTAGAAATCCATGCGCTTTTGTTGGGAAGCCTCCAAAGGATGTGAGTTCTGGGTAGATGAGAGGTAAACCACCTGTCAAGCAACGCGAGGCAGCATGAAAATTGCCCGAGATCGTATAAGATGAAGCGGTGGATGACCACATAGGTGTCCGCCAATATCTCGTTTACTGGATTTTTGATGATGAAGAGACAGATTGCCTCCTCACTGATGAAGTCATAACGGCTTGGGAAGAGATACAACCCATATATTAGAAATGCCAAAATTGCTTCAAAGATGCCCAAATTTCTATTTTCATAATGATATTCAGCCATCTCCACTAGAGGTCCTGCTTCCATTCCGTACCATCCTCCTTTTGCTCTCATTGGTGGTAAATCCTCTTGCTTGAGATGTAGGGCTTTGGCCAAATCCCTTCTCTTCGGTTTTCCATAAGGAAGTGTGAAAGTCCATGGAATCTTCAAATAGTCAGTGTACTCCTCTATGGTCGGGAGTAGCTGAAAGTCTAGAAAGACGAAGCAATGGTAGGTTGGAGAATAAAACTCGACCATAGCCTGCAGCATGAGCTCGTTGACTTGAGAACTTATCAGTGGTAGGAGATCTCCATATTTGGCAATGAAAGCGGCGGGGTTTCTGACAAGTCTCGCCAACATCCTAAGATGACCTAACCTCAAATCCGGGAAAGGAAGCATGTCTCTTCTCACCATGTTGTTTTCTGCAAAAAGAAAAGTTTGAATTTCCTTGAATGGTTAGAAAAATGCAAATGCAAATGCGCATGGTGTCATGGAACTCATACATTTACGAACATCAAAAGTCGCCATTTCATTGATCAACAAAATGGGATTACAAAATATTGTTTCCTCTTACAAGAGTTTTTAAACATAAACAACAGCTAAATGAATCCTAACAAGGTTCCCCTAGCAGCCTAATGTTGAGCTTCTCGATTTCTTTTTCCATCTGAGATTTCTCAAGAATGAGCTTGTCCATAATTAACTTCCACATAGTAGACTGAGGACTATAAGGTTCTTCTTGTGCTTTCCTCTTCTTACAAGAGAGTACTTCTTCGTCTTTCAACTGGAGCTGTTTCTGGAGCTCTGTATTCTCTTCGACGACTACTTGATACTTGTGCTTCCAAGCTTCTTCGGTTTGTTGTGCTTTGACTAAAGCGATTTTCAATTTTTCTTCTTCAGACATGAACACCAAGGGGCTTTCTTCCTTCAAAGCCATAAGCTCTTACTTAGGGTAAGGCATCCTTAATGCGATGGCTCTCTTTCGAACCCATTGGAGGTAAGGTTCCAAAGAGACACAGTTGAGTCTTCCAAGATCCTTTTTCCCTTTCTTGTGCAGATGCTTCCAAGCCTCTAGAATCTTCTCTTTTAGCTCTTGACTATCTTTTTCTTCTTTGAAGAAGATATTTTCCACCTGAACACCATTGGGCTTATCGTTTAGATGGTATCCCAATTTTCGACGGGCGAGAATTGGATTATTACTGATTCCTCCATTAGCACTGAGAAGAGGTACATTGCCAAAATCCCCACAATTTTCAGTGATCATTGTCCATTCATAGTCACGACTATACCAATCAATATCGGAGTGGGTGAGAGCCATGATCTTTTGTGACCACCATCCTTTCTTTGGATCCCAAAAAGCGTTGGCTTTGGGCAAGTGTGAGGTGAACCATTTGTATAACAAAGGAGCGCAACAAGTAATCATCCCTCCATTGTGAAAGTTCCTCAGATGAAAAGAATGGTATGCATCTGCTAGCAAGGTAGGCACATGGTTCTTCTTCAAGAAAATTTTAATGGCATTGAGGTCCACAAAATTCTCAAAGTTAGGGAACAGAAAGATGTCGTAGATGAGCAAGGCAAGGATAGCCTCGAATGCATCCATGCTTAAATGATCCGCATAATACTGAGCTTTCTCAACCAAGAACTCTGCTTTTAGCCCAAAAGATCCTCCTTTTGTAATCAAGTTCTTTTTAATATCAACCAATCCTAAACGTGTAGCCTTGGCAATATCTTGTTCTTTAGGGTCCTCCTTCATGATCGGAAAAGGAGAATCTTCAAGAATGGGCAATCCAACCAACTGAGAATACTCTTCTAGTGTGGGCACTAGCTGATAGTCAGGGAAAGTGAAACAGTGGTAGAGCGGATCATAAAACTGGAGAAGTGTAGAAAGGAGTCCACTATCCATCTTTATCTTTAGCAGTAACAACAGCTTCCCATACCTGCTTTGAAATCCTTCTGGATCTGTCACCAAGGTGCTGAACCTTCTCAAGTTATCTAGGTTAAAACCCTTGTAAGTGTACTTCAAAGTTTTCATTCTTTCACTATTCATAACGACCTCTGATGTTTACAAACAAAAAAGTTTGAGTTCCATGAAACCATATGATGATATGATGTTATGAATGCAAAATGCACAAACACAGGCAAATGCAAAGACCACACATATGCACACAAACACAGGCTTAGGTTTAAAGGGTGAGCATGAATCCAAGGTCTACCCACTCCCAAGGATTTGCACTATGGATTGATTTGTACCTGCCGAACGGGTTCTACAGAGTTCCCAGAGTCATCAACCCATCTTTCGGATATTATCAATTTCCCAAATCACTTGGTAATCGATAATATTCTCAAGAGAATGTCGTATGAGTGTAGTATCGCGTATCAATTATTTCAGAAATACTTCCTTATAGCCATCGCACTACGTCCTAATAAGGCCAAAGTAGGGTAAAATGTATTCTAAAAGTCCACAGCGTCATGGGCTCATTCGTGGAAAGTAGCATTGTTTTCACGAATACTCAATCAACAATACTAAACTTTCAAGAGGGCCTACACTGAGCGGTGGTTTCTCAAGTTAGCTTGGTCGGGAATCAACTCCCTATAAGCGTTCTCGAATATACCACCATCCTATCATAAGTGCACTCAAGTCCGGGTATATGACCGTCTAACCACTCAAAGTACACAATACCCAACAATCAAACAAATATATTGACAAACATACATGTTAAGCAAATATTTACAGATATAGCATGCAATTAAAACAAAATAGGCTAAACCCTCAAGATAGGTAAATTTTCCCCAGTGAAGTCGCCATTTCTGTTGCGGTGAGAATCGTAATACCAACCTATTGATTAACTTGAATTTTAAATTCTTAAATTCACAACCGGACTTTAATTTATCCAAAGGAAAGGTCTAAAGAAAGAAAGAACCTTTTTCGCGATGTAACAACAATGTTAAGAGATTCGGGGATCGGGGGTTGGTTATGCATAGGGTAGGTATCTCACATCCTAAACATCTGTAGTACTCTACAGGAACCTTTTGTTTGTTTGCATGCTAAGTTTGATAAATGTTTGCTAAGGTTTGGGTTGGGTAAAGGGTTAAGGGTGATAGGGTAAGACCTATAGATAGTTTCTAAGTTTGCTCGCAAAGACGTCACGTCCTCTGCCTACGTATCCTAACTAGGATAGAATCAGAGAAATCGTAGTTCACCTCACAAGGGATGAAGAATACTTGATTATGATCAAGGTTCAAAGGGGAACAAACATATCAATGCTTGTGTAGAGTTTAACAAAACTCTCTCGATCTATGTTATAACACTCAAGAGGGGAGTAAGTAATCATTACTATGACCCTTACATAGAGTTTACAAACTCCATCCTAGGGTTCTGGTTGAAGGAACTCTCCTAGTGAAGGTGGGTCTTTTGGACTTAACGCAAAGTCTAATGGCTTACACTAAGGTTCAAGATGACTTCACAAAGGTAAGGGAGCGGGTAATGAACTATCCATGACACAAGGGTCAATGGAGAGACTTTTCCTTTGGAAAGAGAGGGAGAGGAGACAACTTGGATGAGAACTAAAAAGTTCCATCACTTAGGGAAGAGGTACTTAACAAAGCAATAAAAAAATAAGCAAGAGAAACAAGATATATGGTTACAACCGAGCAAGCATGCATATTACAATAAGTAAGGATTAAATAGAACCAATGGTTACAACCAAGAATCAAATATCTTAACAAAGATGAAGGTAACAACCCCAGAGCCATATTATCAAATATGAAACACCAACAATCATACAAATAACTTTCAACTTAAAATGATCATGTTATAAATTCAAATGTAACAACAATTAGGCATTGATGACCATCAGATTCGCAAGGGCTAATCATAACAGTTAAATCTTAATACTCAGGAAGAGAACAACAATTTTATGGTAATCACCAACAAGAAATAAAGTCTCAACATGTTAACAAACATAAAGAAATCCAATATTAATAAATCTCACAAGATAAAATAAACATGGTATGAAAGAAAAAAAAACGTCAAGACGCAAGGTAATGACCTAAGAATGAATCAACTAACAAGTAGGCCAAAAGGCCTTGTAAAAACAAGAAAGTTGAGATTTTAATCCGTTAAATAAAAATAGACGTTACAACGAATCATTTGCAAAAAAAAACGGGTTAAAAACACTGAAAAATGAACAAGTTATGAATTATTGAAGTTTCAAAGTTTTATGAAAATAAAATGAACAAGCAAATAAAAAAAGAAATGGCATGAGGAGGGGTTGAACCCACTCCCTTGGTGTTTACAAACACAACACAAACCAATAGGCCACTGCACGCGCGCTGGTAAGGAAAAGGAAAGAATAACACAAAATGAATCAATTACAAATGAAAATAAAAATGCCCAAAAGAGTTGATCACCAAGGATCGAACTCAGGACTGGCAAGTGAAAGGTATAAAGGCGCGTAAGTTGATTACCACTGGGGTGGCTATACATCCAAGTATAAAGCCACCCCCAGAAATAGATAAGGCATGCCATGACGGAATTCTGGGCAAAAAACAAGTCACCAAACCAAAAAACGTGAAGCAATCAAACTTGCTCAAAACAGCTCCAATTTTAATAAAATTTAAGGCTAAACTGATTGTTTTTTAACAAGGATCATGATGGTATCCACAAAATTTTGAAATAATGCTTCTAATAAGAAACACGATTAAAGATGCATAAATGGTAAATGAGTTGCATTTTGAAAACTAACACCAGCTCTGAGTTCAAATACATCAAATGGGCATTGCACAAAACACATACATATCATAACAGAGGTATTATACATTTAGGGCTCAAGCATAAACCAACAGAATGGAAAGTGGCACATGAATTGCAATGATAACATGAAAATGAGGGCAAGCTGTCAAAACAGGCGGAAGATGTGATCATGTACACATGGCCTAACAATCCTAATCATGTCAACTGATGTTTTTAAAGTTCACAAACCAAACATAAAGGTACAGGCAGAAGAAAGAAGCATGGCAACATATTGATGAACTTGTGAAAATTGGTGAATTTGCTTTCAAACAAATAAAACATAACCTCAAACCAACAATCAAACTGCTTGGAACTTGAACACGTAACAATTACAATCATGTGCATATGTGGCTAGATCAAAATATGATATGAGGGAGGAATCAAAGATGATGAACAAAGCAGCCAAGCTGCAGGCCAGGGCCAAAGTGGCCCTGCTGCCCAGAATTCACACAAAGGGCTAATCATGGATAAAATTTAATCCTTTAACTAAAACAGAACAAGAAGGACATAAAACTTCAAACAAAACAATTAGAAACCAATTAGAAACAAGATAGCAACAAATTAACATGCTAGATCTAACACAAAACCCTACTGTCATGTGTTGCTAAGTGAAATTTGAAAAAATGCAAGTTGAAGGCTAAGTCATGGCATAAGCATAAACAGATTGAATAGGTCTCATACACAAACTTAAATCATGATATTAAGTGTGTCTACACTTCAAAATTCATCACAAACTCAAAAGAAAAGGAAATCACACGCCAACTGCTCATTTAACACATAAAGTTGCATAATTGAAACCAAAACTTGATTGGAACAGATTGAGATCAAAAAGACACGACACACAAGTCACAAACATGATTATGAATGAGTCTAGACTTCAAGTTGATCATGAAATTCACATAACAAGAAAATGGCTATCAAGTTGCAATTGTATCATACATGGTAGCAGGCTGTCATGGCAGAAAAGCAAAGCATTCACCAAGATGTTTGATTCATACACATACAAATCTTAAAGGTCCAATGCTTAATTCAAACAGAAAACAATGAAGTGTGTGCAGCTGTGGTTTCAAATCAGTTTTGGCAGCATATGTGGTACAAACTGGTCTAGTAAAAAATAGGTGGTCTCATGTTGATAAACATAGCACATACACATCATAAATATAAAAAGGAAGTAATTTCAACTCAGAAAACAAGCACTGAACATTTGGAACAAAATCTGGTCATGGCATAATTTTTGCTTGAAAGTGCAATTTGAGAGTGACAAGAGAAAACAAGTGGACATAGATCAAACAAACAATATACATACACCATAATCATGAGGATGAATGAGTTTCAACTCAAAATTTAAGCATATGTGAACAGAAATGAGATGTGACATGCTAATGACTATGAAAAAGCTGTTTTGAAACAGAATTTGGTACAACAGGGCATTTTCAAGGCAATGAGATTTATGATGACATACACATACCATAAATATGCTAATAGATGAGATTATGCTCAAGATATGGATCAAATCATCACCAAACAGAATATGGCATTGTGAAACTCATGAAATGCAAAAGAATAACTCATTTAGGAAGCAAATAAGTTCATGGCAGTTGGGGCAATTGAGCATCACATACAAGTTTAAAACATGTAGAACATTGATTCTAGACATATGGATAAAGTAAAAATCAGTTGGAACAGAAAATGGTATGTGGTTGGCATCATAAGGTTTTGAAAATGCAGTGGAGAATGACAAAACAGTTTTGAGCAAGTAGGGCCATTTTGAACTTACAAGTACAACATACAATCTCAAAACATATTAACAAATGATTCCACAACTTAAAATCAAGCAAGAACTATTCCAAACCAGAATTGGTGTGCTGATCCAAACTTTTGACAACAAAACAACAAAAAACTCACAGCAGACCTCAATGACTAAGTTCATGCTTTCAACACTTCAACAAGTTTCAAACACTATAAGTAAGATCATGTAAATATAAACCAATATTTTAGAATATTGAGACACAACATGGCAAGCACAAGCATCTTGGCACAAGATTCATGGTACTGGTAAAGCAAAAATGACACAAAATAACACAAAGATGAAAACAAGAGCCAAACTAGATTCAAACATGATCTAGGGCAGGGGGATCTCATGAAATAACTTACAAGTTATCCAAATATCATCAATACACTAAGATTGAAAAATCTAGGGCAAGCATACTAACATTTCAATGTTTGGATCCTTAAAACTACCATATAGACAAAATCTTCAAAAACAAGTTATACACAATGACAAAGCTCAATATTAGTAACACATCATCAACATATCATTCATGTATGAAATATATTAACAAAAGCAAGTATCATGACGACAAAACATAAGTTCTTGATAAAGAACCAAAATGGGACAACAATGGCTATATTTCACAACAAGCATCTCAAAATGGTAAAACATGACAATGAATGAATAATAAAGAGTTTGAGCATCACATACCTCTTGTAGACAAGTCTTGAGCAAGCTAAAAAGCTAAGAAACCCAGAGATCTTCTTCTTTGGCAAAGATGTGGAGCTTTCTTCCTCTTGAAGCAATAAGCTATCTTTCAAGACAGTTTGAGTTGTGAACCTCTCAGCTCGTTTTTGAGAGCTTGGACTGTTGAGATATGATATATATGAAGTGTTAGGAGTGTTGGAATGGTGGGAAATGCCTCAAGTAAAGATTTGGCTTCCAAAGTGCATGAAAGTCAACATACTAAGATATGAAGGTTGACTTTTAGGAAAATGATGTTTTTGGTTGTTTTGAGTGTATGGAAACCTTCTACACAATGTTTATGGATTGTGTAAATGGATTTGAGTGGCTTGGAAGTGATGGAACTTAACTTGGGCAGAGTTTTACTCAAGACAAATTTTTAGTAAAAACTTGAAGTTTTTGATAAATAAAGCTTTTGAGAAAATGGAGGAGAGTTGAGAGCTGTGATTTCTCTTGGTTTTTAAGAGTGCTATGGTGTGTCTTGTAATAACACAGATTGTTTCTTAGTAATATCTCTATGTTTTGATGATAACTCTTATGAAATTTTGTATTAAAGAATTATATACTCTAAAATTTGTTCATGAATATTTGTTGCAGATAATTAAAGTATATATACATCCAAGAGCAAATTAATCTGAACATAGAACTATGGAAAGATCTGAAGAGTCAGAATCATCTTATAGAAGAATCTGAACGCTGTCTGCAGAAGGATCTGAAGCAGAAGACTCTAATAAGATCTAAAGACTCTGAAGCATTGAGAACTTTGTATGAGAGTTAAGAAGCACAATTTTTCAAAAGACTCTGAGAGTACTACACGCTGCATGTATTGAGGATATGATTTATAAAACTCTGCTCTGATAGAACTACACGCTAAAGCACACTTGCTGCCTTACTCTGATTCAGCAAAATCTGATGGGTATCCAAGATTCTGATCATGCAAAATCTGATGATCAACTTTGTTGAAAAGAAATACTTGTTGAAGAAGAATTCAAAGTAATATCCTTTGATTTAGCTCAACGACTCTTTCCTCTTTCATGCTTGAGACTAGAACACAGACCAAAAGCATTTCTCTGTGCATTCTACTTCCAGGAAAAGTCATGTGATGTAAAGACAAAAAGGTTCAGGCCTTCTCAGTACACAGCCTCCAATGTCAAGACTTTGTGGACTAATGTGCATATAAAAGCAAGTCTTCATAATCTTCTTCAAGTGATCCACAACCAACGAATCTGAAACAGAAACTCTTACAAGCTCTCATAAAATATTCTTATTGCTGAGTTTATTCTTTTGTTCTTAATATTAAGTGAAAAATCACTGTTGTGATAAAGCTTGTTAGAAGCATTCATACACTTGTATTAATCTTACATTTAAATGTAATAGTTCCTTAAGAAGATCCAGTTGGGATCAGAAGTTCTTGAGAAGACTTTGAACAGTTGTTCTTAGTGATTACTATTGTAATAGTTCCTTAAGAAGATCCAGTTGGGATCAGAAGTTCTTGAGAAGACTTAGAACAGTTGTTCTTAGTGCTTACTATTGTAATCAGTTGATTAAATAGTGGATTAAATCCTTGTTTGAGAAAGGCAAATCACTCTAGATAGGGTGGACTGGAGTAGTTGAGTTCAACGAACCAGGATAAAAATACTTGAGTTTTTACTTATAATTTTTATCTTCATACTTATTCAACCCCCCTTTCTAAGTATTTTCTCACCTTCAGTTGGCATCAGAGCTCCGGTTCTGTGTGTGCTACCACTTCACAGTGACAGAAAAGATCCAATGAGAAAAACTTTGATACTTATATTTGGTTGTTCATAATGGCTGATGTTACAACATCTAACAAGTATGAAGAATGTGACAGAATCAGTACCAAACCCCCTATGTTTGATGGGAAGAAATTTGATTATTGGAAAGACAAGATTGAAAGTTTTTTCCTTGGATATGATGCTGATTTTGGGATTTGGTCATAGATGGATATGTTCATCCCATTGATGGGAATGGCAAGAAAGTAGATAGAAAATCTATGACAGAAGCCCAAAAGAAGGAATTTAGAAATCACCACAAGGCTAGAACAATATTGTTAAATGCAATATCTCAAACTGAGTATGAAAAGATCACAAATAGAGAAACTACATTTGACATGTTTGAGTCCTTGAAAATGACTCATGAGGGAAACTCTCAAGTCAAGGAAACAAAGGCTCTGGCTCTAATTCAGAAGTATGAAGCTTTCAAGATGGAAGAAGCTGAATTTGTTGAAGCCATGTTCTCCAGATTTCAAATACTTACAGCTGAACTAAAGGTTCTGGATAAAGGTTACTCTACTGCTGATCACGTGAAGAAGATCATCAGAAGCTTACCTACCAGATGGAGACCTATGGTGACTGCGCTGAAAATGGCTAAAGATCTAAATCAGATTTCCTTGGAGGAACTAATCAGCTCACTAAGGAGCCATGAAATTGAACTTGAGGAAGATGAGCCTCAGAAGAAAGGTAAGTCAATTGCCTTAAAATCTAATAAATCTGCTAAAGGGTTGCAAGTAATAGAGGAAAGCTCTGAAGAATCCTCATCTGAAGATGAAGATGAATTATCCATGCTATCCAGAAGAATAAACAGACTCTGGAAGCATAAAGGAAAGAAGTTTAAAAAATTCAGGAAGCCTGACCAGAGAAAGGAATCTTCTGGACACAGAAGATCTGGCAAGAAGGAGTTGTCTGCTACGAATGTAAAGAACCTGGGCATTACAAAAATGATTGTCCAAAGCTTCTGAAAGAAAAGCCTAAAAGAAAATTTGATAAGAAGAATAAGGTTCTAATGGCAACTTGGGATGATTCAGATACATCTGAATCTGAGGTAGAAGAAGAATGTGTCAACGTAGCATTGATGGCAGACATAGAAGATCAGGAGGAAGAAATTTCAGACTCTGAATCTGACTCTGACGCTGAAGAGGTAATGGCTAAACTCACTCAAGATGAACTTATCAAAGTGTTATCAGAGGTTTTGAAGAGCTATAATAATATTAAGCTCAAATACAAGGAGCGTCAAAGCAATCTTGTATCTGAGAATAATATTCTCAAATCAGAAGTGGCTGAGCTAAATGAAAAGAACTTAAAAATGAAAAATGATTTTGAATTAGCTCAACAAAACTCTGATTCTGAAACTGAGTCTGAATGCAAAAATATTTTGGAAAAGTATGACTACAACTTTCAGAAGTTTCTTGCTAAAAGCATAGACAGAAGCAAAATGGCTTCTATGATCTACGGAGTTAGCAGAAATAACAGAAAAGGAAATGGATATAAATCTTCCTCTGATTTAAATCCAAAATCTGTTGATAAAATTATCATCAAGAAGACTCCTTTATATTCCAATTTTAAATTTGGTCACTTGAATGATATTGAACACACTCGTTCTGAAAAGAACATTCATGTGTTTAAATCTAAGGCTAGTCAGAATAAACCCGATGTTGAAAAACAGAAGTTTAGATGAACCTTCAGAACAACTAACCCATAAGGACCCAAGAAGATCTGGGTACCTAAGAGTAAAATAATTCTTGTTGCAGATGTTCTTAGCAGCAAGATCGGGACGCCAGTCATGGTACCTGGACTCTGGATGCTCGCCACATATGACCGGAGAAAGGTCTATGTTACAAAGTTTGGAGCTTAGATCTGGAGGTGACGTGAAATTTGGAGGGAATCAGAAGGGCAAGATCATTGGATCTAGCACTATTGGAAATGGTAATCTTCCCTCTTTCACTAATGTTTTACTTGTAGAAGGACTGAAGCATAATATATTGTCCATAAGTCAATTAAGTGACAATGGTTATGACATAGTCTTTAATCAAAAATGTTGTAAAGCTATTAGTCAAAAGGATGGCTCAATCCTATTTAGTGGAAAGAGGAAAACAACATTTATAAAATAAATCTTTCAGAACTTAAGGTTCAGAATGTTAAATGCCTCTTGTCTGTTAATGAGGAGCAATGGGTCTGGCACAGAAGATTAGGGCATATTAATATGAGACGTATATCTCATATTAATAGACTTAATCTTGTCATAGGACTTCCTAAGTTGAAGTTTACCTCAGATGCTCTTTGTGAAGCATGTCAAAAAGGGAAGTTTTCAAAATCATCTTTTAAATCAAAAAATGTTGTTTCTACTTCCAGACCATTAGAATTACTTCATATTGATCTGTTTGGACCAGTGAAAACTGCATCCATCAGAGGCAAGAAGTATGGATTAGTCATTGTTGATGACTATAGTAGATGGACATGGGTAAAGTTCTTAAAACACAAGGATAAGTCACATTCTGTGTTCTTTGACTTCTGCAAACAAGTCCAGAATGAAAAAGATTTCAAAATTATAAAAGTCAGAAGTGATCATGTTGGTGAATTTGAAAACAAATACTTTGAAAAATATTTTAATGAAAATGGCATTGCTCGTGATTTTTCCTGTCCTAGAACTCCACAACAGAATGGAGTTGTAGAGAGGAAAAGTAGAACTCTGCAAGAAATAGCCAGAACCATGATCAATGAGACTAATCTGGCAAAGCACTTTTGGGCAGAAGCAATCAACACAACATGTTACATTCAGAACAGAGTGTCTGTAAGACCTCTTCTGGAAAAGACTCCCTATGAATTGTGGAGGAACAGAAAGCCCAACATTGCTTATTTTCATCCTTTTGGATGCATTTGCTATATGTTGAATACTAAAGAAAATCTAAACAAGTTTGATTCTAAAGCATAGAAGTGTTTCATGCTTGGGTATTCTGAACGCTCTAAAGGCTACAGAGTATACAATACTGAAACACAGATTGTGGAAGAATCTATTCATGTTAGATTTGATGATAAGCTTGGCATTAAAAAGCCAAAGCAGTTTGAAAGTTCTGCAGATAGAGAAGTAGTCTTAACAGACTCTGAAGGCTCAGAGGCAGACAAAGCTCAAGTGAAGGAATCAGAAGCAACGCCAGATGCAATTCCTTTGACTTCTCAGATGAACAACTTAAACATTTTTGAAGAATCAACTGCTAGAGGATCATCTTCCAGAATCAAAGCTTCTCATCCAGAGAATGTGATCATTGGAAAGAAGGATGATTCTATCAGAACAAGATTCTTCCTCAGATCATCTGAAGCATCATTATTTGGATTAGTGTCAGTAATTGAACCAACTTCTATAGATAAAGCTCTGCAAGACAATGATTGGATTATTGCCATGCAAGAAGAGCTAAATCAGTTCACTAGAAATGATGTGTGGGATTTAGTTCCAAGACCAAAAGGATTCAACATAATTGGAACTAAGTGGGTCTTCAGAAATAAGCTTAATGAGAAAGGAGAAGTTGAAAGAAATAAGGCAAGGCTTGTTGCTCAAGGGTACAGTCAGCAAGAAGGTATTGATTACACTGAAACTTATGCTCCAGTGGCAAGGTTAGAATCTATACGCCTTCTTATTTCATTTGCTGCACAATATAACATCACTCTATATCAGATGGATGTTAAAAGTTCCTTTCTAAATGGTATTATAGAAGAAGAAGTTTATGTTCACCAGCCTCCTAGTTTTGAGAGTGAAAAATTCCCAGAACATGTTTTCAAACTAAAGAAATCTCTGTATGGTTTAAAACATGCTCCCAGAGCCTGGTATGAGAAATTAAGCAATTTTCTTCTGAAGAAAAATTTCATCAGAGGAAAAGTGGACACAACACTCTTTTGTAAAACATTTAAGAAAGATCTTCTAATTTGTCAAATATATGTGGATGATATCATATTTGGATCTACCAATACTATGTTGGGAAAGGAGTTTGCTCAATGTATGCAGGCAGAATTTGAAATGAGCATGATGGGAGAATTGAAATTCTTTCTAGGAATTCAAGTCAACCAAACTCCAGAGTGCACTTACATTCATCAGACCAAATATGTTAAAGAACTTCTGAAGAAATTTAACATGACTGATAGTAAGATGGCAAAGACTCCAATGCATCCAACTAGTACACTAGGCAAGGAAGAGGTAAGTAAGAAAGTAGATCAGAAACTCTACAGAGGTATGATAGGATCTCTTCTCTACTTAACTGCTTCTAGACCTGACATTTTGTTCAGTGTATGTTTATGTGCAAGATTCCAATCAGATCCTAGAGAATCTCACTTAACTACTGTTAAGAGGATTCTAAGGTATCTGAAAGGTACTACTAACGTGGGTCTGTGTTACAGAAGATCTGATAAATATACATTAGTTGGATTCTGTGATGCTGACTATGCTGGAGACAGAGTAGAACGTAAAAGTACTTCTGGAAGTTGTCAGTTCCTTGGAAGTCATCTGATCTCATGGTACAATAAGAAGCAACCCACAATTGCACTTTCTACAACAGAGGCAGAATACATTGCTGTTGCTGGATGTAGCACGCAGATGCTCTGGATGAAGAGCCAATTAGAGGACTATCAGATCTTTGAGAGTAATGTATCTATCTTCTGTGATAATACTTCTGCTATATGTTTGTCTAAAAATCCAATTTTACACTCTAAGGCAAAACATATAGAAATTAAACATCATTTCATCAGAGACTATGTTCAGAAGGGTATTATAAACCTAGCTTTTGTCGATACAGATCATCAATGGGCTGATATTTTTACAAAACCCCTTGCTGAAGATAGGTTCAAGTTTATTCTGAAAAATATTGGTATGGATTTTTGTCCAGAATAATATTTATCAGAGGCAAACTTCTCAGATGCAAAATGTTTAATGCTCTGATGTATTTCATCTGTTAATTTATTCATTTTCTTAAATTATTTTACTTGTGTAAATCTGAACTAACAATGCTCAGAGGATCTGAACATTGTCTAACGTTTCATTTCTCAAAAGATTTCAGAGGCACAAGCAATCAAACACGTGTAGCTCAGAACTGAAAAGGTAGAGTGCACTTTACTGAAGTACTGCTTTGAAAATCTGAATTTTCTAGATTTTCCCCCATTTGTCATAATCATAATTGATGTGCAATGATGTTTTTACTTTTTCATTAAATGCTATGTGAAGTGTGCCTATGTGACTGTTTGTGTATCTGATTTTATCTATAAATATCACAAATCACACCATTTCACACTTTTCACTTCACGAACCTTTTATGCATTTCTGCCGTCACTTTGCTCTCCATCTAAACCCTAAACCTAAAACCTCTCTCTCAAGAACATCAATGGCATCTTCGTCATCAACATCTGCTCAGATGAAATAAAGCATTGTTGGGTCTGTTACTAATGCTGAAGCTTACAAAGAACCTGTAAGAACTCTTCTCACTCCAACCATAGAACTGGAAGTTCTGAGTGAATGCTTCATAGACCTTGAGTCCATTGGAGAAAATGGATTTAATCTCTCCTCAACCATTCAAACTCAGAGTTGGACAAAGTACTTTGATAGGCTTATGGGTCCTGTTTATCCAACTTTGGTGAAAGTATTCTGGATACATGCTCAGGTGTGCCCTAAGTTCATCCATTCTTCTGTCCTTGGGAAGGAGATTGTGATTACTGAGAAATTGATCAGACAACTAATTGGTTACTCTGAAACTGATGGTGAAACCAGTCTATAATCTGCTCGTGTGGATCTTGCTGAGGTGTTTCAAGAAGTTACTATTGTTGGGACACCAACTAGCAAAGTGAGGGAACTAAAGCCAGTCTACAGGATCTGGGCCAAGATTTTCATGAGTTCCATCTTTCACAGAAAATCATCAAATTCCCCAGACTATGTCAGTGCTGAACAACTATATTTTATGTTCTGTATGAGTAAGGGAAAGAAGGTAGACTTGCCTTATCTTCTGTTCAGTCACCTTCTGAATCATGTAAATGAAACAAGAGAAGATGTAAGAGTCAAAGCTGGAAAAGTTAGGAACTGGATTCCTATGGGTAGGCTGATATCAGACATTCTAACAGAGAATGATCTTGTGAAATATCTGTATGACACTAGATTGACAGAGGATCTGTCTTATGTCATAGGTTCTGTCATAAATTGCAATACTCTGAAGAGGATGAAGGTCATCACAGAGCTTGCCAACAAACCCAAGAAAATTTCTACTAAGGATGTAAGCAACAGAAGGATTCATGTTGAAGATTTTCTAATGATCACTGCTGATGAACCTAGGCACATCATTCTGACATTCATTGCTGATGGTTAAAAAATGGTGTTCCTCTACCTGTGAACATAGTACAGAGGGAAGGAGAAGTTCTGCCCAATCTTGTTAGAGAAAGACGCTGAAAGAAGATTGTTGAAGAAGGATTTGAGGCTCAGCCAAAGAGAAAAGCCTTTGAAGCTGCTGCTAAGCCTCAGAAGGTAAAGAAAGTGAAACCCACTCCTCTAGAAGCCAGTCTAGAAGACATAAGAGAAACTATCAAGCAGGTATTAACATCTGATCCAACTCCAACAATTCACTCTCCATTACCTTCACCTCCTCCATCACCTTCTAGATCACATTCATCTGTACCACCATCATTTGGAATTCATGCATCTGAACCCCCTCCATCTCAAACTACACTTTCTCAACCATCTTCTGTACAAACTCCATCTGAACCACCTCAAACAAAAATCCAACCAGAACCTCAACAACAACAACAACCAGAACCTCAACAACAACAACAACAAACACCACCAAAACAACAACAACAATACCAGAACATCAATCTCAACCCATCTCATCTGACCCTCCCCAACCAACACCATCTGAACATCCCTCAATAATAGAACAACCATTACCTGTTCCAAGACCATCAGATGACATTCTTAATCTGGAACCACTTGCAACCATGGTTGTCCTGTCATCCACCTCATGCCACTCCACTGAATCATCTGATTTTGAATCACAAGTTCCATCGCCCACTTGTTTACACATTCCTGATCCACTCAAACCTGCATTTTCTGATCTTTCAGCATCTGAACAAATCAATCGTAGACTTGCACTTCGTTCAAATTTCAACCTCTCAGATTTTCAAAATTCATCCTCTGAAGCTGAAATTTCACCAACTCCTACACCTCAACTCACAATACCACAACCATCTGAACCTCAACAGTCTGAACCTCAACCATCTGCATTTCAACCATCTGACCAACCATCATCTGATCAAACACCTCCTAATATCACTTGTGAACAACCTCAGCCAAACTCTGAACCTACTGAGGAAGTAACCCCTGAGGAATTTCTTTACACCAACCCTAGATCAGATGTTGATAAACTGTTTGATAATTTCAAAAAGGAAGTTCGTATGGGGATTGCACGTGTGGAAGAAGAGTGTCTGTTCAGTATAGATCCTGCTAAGTATGAAGCTACTTGGGATAAATTTATCTCTAAGATCAACGTGGTGGTCTCTCATCTCAAGACAGTCTGTGCTGAAGATGCTAAGGCAAAGTTTGCTGAGTTGGTAAGACAAACTCTGATGAGCATTCCCAAACCACCAGTGCTGCTTCTAGAAGCTGCTCCTGCTGAAGACTCTCCAACTGAAGATGTTGCATCTGATATGGACATTGATACATCTGCACCTGAAGTAAACGCTGAAAATTCAGAACTTGTAAAAGAGGTTAAGGAAATCAAGTCCTGGATGATCAAACAAGAACAAACCACTGAAGAGATTAAGACTTGGATGGCCAAGCAAGAAGAGTATACTTCAAAGATCACAGATCTTCTGACTCTGATTGCATCTCGTCAACCCTAGTTTCTTTTCATGTTTTTGCACTGCTGTTTTGGATCTGTTTTCTCTTGTTTGTTTGTTATCATCTGTTATGTGAATCATTTGAATGAATGAAATTGTTTGCTTTGTTTTTCTTCTATTATCTTTTCTGTCTTTACACGTCTTTTTGATTATGACAAAAAGGGGGAGAAAAAGAATCTGATTGTTCAATCCATAAGCAAATACTAAAACAAAATTCAGACATATTATTAACTATCTTTGAATTTAAGTCTTTCAGATTCTATTGTTTCATCTGTCAAAATAAATTCATTGAAGTCATCCTGAGAATTATCCAACCAGACTCTGATTCTTGAAGCAAACTGTACTCTAAGTCTAAACGCAAAACCAGACTCTGTGTTTGAAAGAAGTCATCAGACTCTGATTAACCAGACTCTGTGTTTGAAAGAAGTCATCAAACTCTAATTCTGAAAAACACTCAAGCAAAAAGGGAAGTATTCTTTTCCTTAGAGTATTAATTTCAGGGGGAGATTCTTAAACTCAGGAGGAGTTATAATTATTTTTTTTACTATTGAACAAAATTTCTCATGTTTTGTCATCATCAAAAAGGGGGAGATTGTAAGAACGCAGATTGTTTCTTAGTAATATCTCTATGTTTTGATGATAACTCTTATGAAATTTTGTATTAAAGAATTATATACTCTAAAATTTGTTCATGAATATTTGTTGCAGATAATTAAAGTATATATACATCCAAGAGCAAATTAATCTGAACATAGAACTATGGAAGGATCTGAAGAGTCAGAATCATCTTATAGAAGAATATAAACGCTGTCTGCAGAAGGATCTGAAGCAGAAGCTACTGAAGGATCTAAAGAAGAAGACTCTAATAAGATCTAAAGATTCTGAAGCATTGAAGAACTTTGTATGAGAGTTAAGAAGCACAGTTTTTCAGAAGACTCTGAGAGTACTACACGCTGTATGTACTGAGGATCTGATTTATAAAACTCTGCTCTGATAGAACTACATGCTAAAGCAAACTTGCTGCCTTACTCTGATTCAGCAAAATCTGATGGGTATCCAAGACTCTGATCATGCAAAATCTGATGATCAACTTTGCTGAAAAGAAATACTTGTTGAAGAAGAATTCAAAGTAATATCCTTTGATTTAGCTCAACGACTCTTTGCTCTTTCATGCTTGACACTAGAACACAGACCAAAAGCATTTCTCTGTGCATTCTACTTCTAGGAAAAGTCATGTGATGTAAAGACAACAAGGTTCAGGCCTTCTCAGTACACAACCTCTAATGTCATGACTTTGTGGACTACTGTGCATATAAAAGCAAGTCTTCATCATCTTCTTCAAGTGATCCACAACCAACGAATCTGAAACAGAAACTCTTACAAGCTCTCATAAAATATTCTTATTGTTGAGTTTATTCTTTTGTTCTTAACATTAAGTGAAAAATCACTATTGTGATAAAGCTTGTTAGAAGCATTCATACACTTGTATTAATCTTACATTTAAGTGTAATAGTTCCTTAAGAAGATCCAGTTGGGATCAGAAGTTCTTGAGAAGACTTTGAATAGTTGTTCTTAGTGATTACTATTGTAATAGTTCCTTAAGAAGATCCAGTTGGGATCAGAAGTTCTTGAGAAGACTTTGAACAGTTATTCTTAGTGCTTACTATTGTAATCAGTTGATTAAATAGTGGATTAAGTCCTTGTTTGAGAAAGGCAAATCACTCTAGATAGGGTGGACTGGAGTAGTTGAGTTCAACGAACCCGGATAAAAATACTTGAGTTTTTACTTATAAGTTTTATATTCATACTTATTCAACCTCCCCCCCCCCCTTCTAAGTATTTTCTCACCTTCATGTCTAACATCGTAGAGAGTGCCTCTATTTATAGTGAATGAAAGGGTGATGGCAGATTTGGATTTTGCCACTTTTGGAGGGAGATTGTGAAGTTTTTTGAAATGAATCTTGCCAAGATCTCTACATATCAGTTCCATGGCTCAAGGAAGGTCAGAAAATCAAGTGGAATGATGCATGAAGTGACTGCATAGGGCTTAGAGTGATGAGTCTTGCAGCTGCTACAGTTTTCTTAGGAGAAAACTTTCTCTTTCCTCTTACACATTTGATTATTTTATTACAAATTGCTTGCAACTTGCCTCTCTCTTCACATATCTCATTTTTCTGCATTTTCACTCATCCACACCTCTAATTATCAGGTTGAATCATAATCCAAGGATCAAGGATAGCTCAAGTTGTGAAAATCTGAATTTTGAGAAATTTTGACATAGTGGTTTCAAGTGTGGCAGCCCCAACATCCATGATCCATAACTTTCTACTCACACATGCTATTGAGGAGTTCTACCACAATTTAGAAATCCCTCAAGTAGCTCTATAACTTTCATGTTTTTGAGATTTCCAAATTCTAGATGGAACTAGGTTGAAAAACCCTTCAAAGTTGCTGAAAAATTAAGCTTAAAAGCCAAATAACTTAGAATTTTTCTAAGTTATTTCCCTTCTTGAAATGAATTTTCTCATAACTCCAAATATATGCATTTTTTGATCATGGACGACTTTGTGGATTTTGTAGGATTTGTCAAGAGCTTTCGAATGAGCTTTGAACCACTTCATTTGGATGTGTGGTTGAGGAGTTATGGTCTTGCCCTTTTCAAAACCCTAATTCCCGACTTTTGCAATTACTTCCTAACCCTTGATCCAATGGTCATGAAATTTTATGGAAAGGTGTAATATGACATAAGGAACATTTTTTATTCACATCTTGAGGTCAAATTCCTTATGGTTGAAGAGTTGACTTTTCCGTCAACCGTTCGATCAATCGATGACTATCGGACTGTCTGTTCATGCTCTGGACCTTCTGAGGACTTGAAACTCTTTAGATAGACTTTACTAAGCCATAGGAACTTAATGGACCATGATCCCACCATTGAAACACTTTTTAAGTCAAAAGTCAAACTACAGTTGACTTTTCCTAATCGAAAACCATAATCGGGTATCTTGAACTGCACTGTTCTCAATTCTTGGGTGACCACCTCAAATTGAATTCATACTTGACCCAATGTAGTATTCTTGATCTTGTTTATAGTTGAATCAATCCAAAACATTGATTGATCAAACCATCGGATCCTCGATTCCGACGGTACGGAACCCTGATTCATCTGCATCTTGACAAAGATAAACTTGAAATGGGTTAAGATTAGTTAATCAAATAAATATGATCCTAAAATGATGATGAGGATCTAAGGGGGTAAAATTTGGGGTGCAACAATATTGAATGTCGTATTCTGTCAAAACCATCTGCCGCCTAGCAATCCTTCCCGAAAGTGCTTGCTTTTGGAACACGTACTTAATCGAATCCATCTTCGAAATCAACATGGTTGTATGGTTTAGCATGTATTGCCTTAGGCGTTTGGCAGCCCAAGCAAGTGAACAATAAGTCTTCTCTAACATTGAGTACCTGGATTCACAATCTTTGAACTTTTTACTCAAGCAGTAAATGGCATGCTCTTTTCTTCCCGTCTCGTCGTGCTGACCGAGGACACAACCCATGGAATTCTCAAGAACCATTAAATACATTATTAATGGTGTTCCAGCCACTGGAGGCTTCAATATCGGAGGTTCTTGCAAATACTCTTTTATTCTTTCAAATGCCCTTTGACAATTTTCATTCCAGACCACCGCTTGATCTTTCTTTAACAATTTGAACATTGATTCACATGTGGTTGTGAGGTGAGATATGAACCTCGCAATGTAGTTCAATCTACTTAAGAAACCACAAACCTCTTTCTCAGTCTTCGGTGCTGGCATTTACTGTATAGCTTTTATTTTTGCAGGATCGACCTCGATTCCTTTTTCACCGACTATAAACCCCAGTAACTTTCCTGACCGTACACTAAAAGTGCACTTTTTCGAATTCAACCTTAGTCTGAATTTCCTTAGCCTCTCAAATAGCTTTAAAAGATTCATCAGATTCTCTTCCTCCGTTTGGGACTTTTCGATCATGTCATCATCATAGACCTCAATCTCATGATGAATCATATCATGAAACAAAGTCACCATTGCCCGCTAATAGGTTGCCCCTGCATTCTTCAATCCAAAGGACATCACCTTGTAGCAAAAAGTCCCCCACAGCGTTATAAAAGTCATTTTCTCCATGTCTTCCAGAGTCATTTTAATCTGATTATATCCGGAAAAATCGTCCATGAAGGAAAACACGGAATACTAAGCGGTATTGTCAACAAGTACGTCAATGCGGGGGAGCGGGAAATCATCTTTCAGTCTCGCTCGATTTAGATGATGGTAATCTACACACAATTGTACCTTACCATCCTTCTTTGGTACATGTACGATGTTAGCGACCCACGGAGGGTAGTTCGTCATGGTGAGAAATCCTGCGTTTAACTGCCTCTGGACCTCTTCTTTGATTTTAACTGCCATGTTCGGTCTGGTTCGTCTCAGCTTATGTTTGACAGGTGGACACTCTTCATGAAGATGTAAGCGACGAACCACAATATCTGTATCAAGACCGGGTATACCTTTGTATTACCAAGCAAAGACAACTTTATACTCTCGGAGCATTTCGACCAGTCTTTGTTTGACATCACTTTGCAATGCAGCCCCTATCCTGACTTCCTTTCTGGCTTCCTTGGTGCCCAAGTTGATGACCTCAATTTCCACCTGACGAGGCAGAATAACCTTCTCTTCTTCTTTCAGTAGCCTAGCGAGCTCTTCAGGTAGGTCTTCGTCTTCCTCAATCTCTTCTTCAACTTGAAAGATTGGATTCTCAAAGTCATGCCGAGTCATAGACGAGTATGAGTCAGTGGCATCTGCAATGTGAAACCTGTAATGATGATGATTTAATGCTTAAAATGATATGCAAGCAAGCACAAACCACATTTCCATTCTATTATCAAAATAAAACAAGGAAAACAAAGATCACAATATTTGAATGCAAGAAAACGCCCTTTGATTAATGATAAAACAAATGTTCAAAAATAAAAGATTAGGCTCCGCAGACAAAGACTCCTATGTTCTGGGTAGAACATAGGGCTACACAGAAAACAAATCATTACTCTTCCATAGTCACTTGGATGACTTCTTTGATGGTCCAGTTGTTCAAGCTCTGACCAGGAATACACGGCCATATCCATGCGTCCATGTCGCAGTCATTATCCCCTTCTTTGTCGGACACGACATTGATCTGATCAAAAATCACCCCACCACTAGTGAATTGGACTGGTCCCCTATAGCACAGAGCTCTCTGTGAAGCGGAAGAAGATGGGTTGTACCCAAGTCCAAACTTGTCTTGTTTATTTGGGATGCTCAAAACTTTCCCCCAGCCCTGAGATGTTCCAGACTTCACCACTGCCTGTGCCTCCTGAAAATACGACATAGCACCTTCAGACATCTTGCTCACATTTGGCGCTTTCTCCTTAATCTGTACGGTTTCGAAAGCTTGACACAGTGTTTCGTGAATCTCACCGTCAACCTCTACGTATTTGAATGAAGACAAATGGCTTATCATAATATCCTCTCCACCACAAACAGTAACAATATTACCGCCCACCATATATTTAAGCTATTGGTGTAGAGTTGACGTCATGGCGCCCGCCGAATGGATCCAAGGTCGGCCCAGCAAGCAGATATATGCTGGCTGAATATCCATAATGTAAAACACAACATTGAAAACCTCTGGTCCAACCTGAATTGGAAAGTCAATTCTCCGAAAATGGACCTCCTTGTCCCATCAAATGCCCGCACAACCAAATCACTTGGGGTGCACATTATTCCTCGGGTGTCCAGCTTCATCAAAGCTTTCTTGGGTAGCACATTAAGTGATGACCCAGTGTCCACTAACACAAGTGACAATACAGCCCCTCTGCATTCAATGGAGATATGCAGCGCGTGATTATGGTCTCTTCCCTTCAGCGTCAAATCAAGACCTGTAAACCCTAGCCCATTCCCGATGATGACGTGTGGCACCACTCCTTCTAACTGATTCACAAAAATTTCCTGTGGCACGTACGCGGTATTCAGAATCCTTTACAAGGCATTCCGATGTGCCTCAGAGCACAAAAGTAGAGATAAAATGGAAATCTTCGACGGAGTTTGCTGCAAGTGGTCTACAATCTTATAATCACTTTTCCTGATCGAAAGCATAAACTCTTCCACATCTTTCAACAAAGATTCCTTCTCACCGCTCTGAGAACTCTCTTCAACCATAGCTCTTCCTTTTCCCTTATCGGGCCTTTCAGCATTTGCTTCCGGAAATGAAAATACTCTTCCGCTTCTGGTCATCCCACCGGTCCTTGCCAGATTATCAACAAAATCCAATGGTGAGCTCTTCAGCTCCTGCTTCTGGCCATTGTAATATACCTTAGCCCCATAATTCCATGGGATCGCCTTGGTGCTTTCATAGGGTATCGGCCCTGCTTTAGTGATTATAATGGTGGGCGGCCTTGACGGCACAGAAATAGTGATTGTCTTGTAAGGAATGGAAATTGTAGCCACTTCATCCTTCTCTGCAGTCATTATTTTTCATCTTTTATCTGAAACTCGATCACATTGCAGGACACTGTCATCCATCAACCTCTTAATATGATCCTTCAATTTCTCGCATCCCTCGGGATGGGTTAAACAACTTGCGCAGTCTCTGTCACAACCAGGAAACACTCCTCCGCCTAACAACTTATCCTTCACAAAACTCAATGGAGTTTTCAAGTCTTCAACATCCGTCACCAGATTCAAACCTTTCTCCTCAAGAATGGCATTTACCTCAGCCGCTCCATGATTAGGCATGGGATTTTGCACAACGTTAGGCGCGTCATGTGAAAAATTGATAGCTTTGTTGTCTATAAGGTCTTGCACCTTATGCTTGAAGGCTTTACAATTATCAATGTTATGGCCGGGAGCACTGGAATGAAAGTCGCACCTGGCATTAGCATCGTACCCTAGGGGTGGTGCGCCAGTTAAATGAGCCAATGTCCTCTTCTGGATCAATTGTAATTGCATCAAATGTTGAAGTAACAGTGAGTAAGGAATCGGCAGTGCATCAAATTGTCTTTTCACTACCCTTCCACGATCTTGGAATCGTCTCGGAGCATAATTTTGTTGCTGTTGTGGACGTTGTTGCTATTGTTTTGGTGGTGGTACAAATGGAATTGTAATGCTTGCGACCTGAGGTTGCTGTTGACGATATTGTTGATTCCTGTTCTTATTTCTGCTTCGGAAACCTGATACCGCATTTGTTTCCCCTTCTCTCTTCTTATTGCCAAAACTTTTTCTACCTCCTCCAGCTGAGGATCCTTCTCCGGCCTGTATCTTCCCCAGTTTGATTCCATTTTCAACCCGCTCACCTGTAATGATCAAGTGTGAAAAACTTCCGGACATATTGCCTATTAATTTCTCATAATACACTCCCGGTAGTGTGGCAACAAAATGTCAATCAACTCTCTCTCCACCATAGGAGGTTGAACTCTCGCTGCCAGCTCGCGCCATCTCTGGGCGTATTCCTTGAAACCTTCATTACCTCTCTGTGATAAGTTTTACAATTGTACACTATTCGGTGCTAGATCATTGTTATACTGATAATGCCTGACAAAAGCTTCAGCTAAATCTCTCAAACTTCTGATGTTGACTTGCTCTAGACTCATATACCATTCTAGGGATGGACCAGAAAAACTATCTTGGAAGAAATGCATAAGCCGCTTCTCATCGTCGGAGTATGCAAACATCTTTCGGTAATAAGAGCGGAGATGCACCCTAGGACAAGTTGTTCCTTTATACTTATTGATGTCTGGAACCCTAAACTTCAGAGGAATTCTCAGGTCTGGAATCAGCCCCAGAATTGCCATATCTAGACCTAACGAGTTTTGATTTTCAAGATTCGTCATCGTTTCCTCTATCACCTTAAACCTTTTGTCTGCCTCAGACTGCAGACCAGCACCAAGTGTCGCTACTGCGAAAATCGGCGCCGGCATGACAGAATAGTCGCCACCTTTCGTTACTTATCCCTCAGAGCGGGAAAGGAAACGATCGGAAAAACCTGACGAAAAAAGGTAAGACAAGGTCATCGCAACCATTGTCTGGGTTCGGGAGTCGGTTACGCAAGGGGAAGGTATTAGCACCCCTCACGTCCTTCGTACTCGACGGGATCCACGCTTGGTGTTTATAAGGAAAAGGGTGTGTTTATCTATCTACGCTAGTGGTCAGTCTGAAAAGAAAAGAAAAGGACAGGACTCGACAGAACATACGCTGTTCTGGGCCTACGTACTCCCTCGTGCAATGGGAAAGCTAGAGTCAACGTAGTTCGACTACCTACGTCTAGACGGGGGGAAGGTTGCTCGCCAGGATATCGCGTCCTGTGCCTACGTACTTCCACACGGCATGGAAGATCAGAGCAAACGTAGTTCGGGCTACGCACGGCACAAGCTGTTCAAGTGTTTTTTTATGGGAAAATGCACCTTAACCAAGGGTTTTCACAGTCCAGGAGGACAAAAGGTTTTGATGTTTGTTCAAATCTTTTGACGGAAGAAATGAATTCACTTTTGTTTTATCCCTTATTAAGTGTTTTTCTGTTGTTTTGAGAAAGGAAAGAGACACCCTAAAACTATGGTTGAAAAGGGGAATCTACCTAATGTTATCATGCCTGGTTAACCAACCTAATGTCTATCATAACTCCTCCACAGCAGAGAAGTTAGAGCTCCTAAGGGATCATGGCAACAACACTAAACAGCAAACAGGAATCACTGCAAAGTAAAGACATACTGGAAATATGCATGAATGCAACAACCAAACAAGCAAGGCACAAAGGCCACAAACCACAGAGGCAAGGGAGCCCAGCCCTACCAAATACCAACAAGCAAAGCCACTCAATAACAATCAAGCAGAAGGAGGACCACCTCAACTTCTCATGCACACAAGCATGCTTATTTCTAAGATGCACCTATCTCAGAAATATCTATATGAACCCCTAAGTCTAATGCAGCACAGCACCACACAAGTCAATCAACACAAAGAGAAGGCTAACCAGCCTGGCAAACTCCTATCCAAAAGCAAGAAACTAACCCTGAGCAGGACCCTAAACAACCTTAAAACAAAACCCTAATCTACCCTAAGCGAAACCCTAAGCAAAACCCTAAAGGGAGAAATCAATCCCATTCTTCAAGCTTCAAGACAAGCTTACCAAAGAAAGGGAGCTAAGTATACAGACCCATAGTGCCTTCCTCAGGAAAGTACTAGGAGGCTTCTACTTAGGAATCATATCCCATGTGGCTCAACAACTGTGAACGGTTTACATTCCTCCTCAGGAGAAACTAAACTCACATGAAGGCTCCAACATCATTGGATACTTAAGAAAACCCTACCTGAACTAAGGGAACTAAGTGAACAGGCCCATAGTGCCTTCCTCTGGAAAATACTAGGGGGCTTCCACTTAGGAATCATATCCCATGTGGCTCAACAACTATGAACGGTTTACATTCCTCCTCAGGAGAAACTAAACTCACATGAAGGCTCCAACATCATTGGATACTTAAGAAAACCCTACCTGAACTAAGGGAACTAAGTGAACAGACCCATAGTGCCTTCCTCTGGAAAATACTAGGGGGCTTCCACTTAGGAATCATATCCCATGTGGCTCAACAACTGTGAACGGTTTACATTCCTCCTCAGGAGAAACTAAACTCACATGAAGGCTCCAACATCATTGGATACTTAAGAAAGAGGTGAGAAGAAAGAATGAAAGACATCCCTAGTGCCTTCCTCAGGAAAGTACCATGAACTTCCCTCAAACTTCAGGATCTCAAACCTCACAGAAAGAGAGCAAGCTCCTAGACTAGGTCTTCAATCCATGCATCCTTGCAAGCTCCATCAAGTCTTCATCCGGCCTCCATCTTCAAGAAGAAACCACAGGCCCTCAAACCAAAATAAACTATCTCTAAAGTTCAACCACAGTTGAACTTCAAAGTCAGAAGCCCTCAAAACTTCTCCTAATCACAAGCTCAAGCGAGAATAGCAAAGCAACTTCTAAAAATCCACCAAAAATCTAGGGGAAACCTACATGCCTCTATGATCCCAAGATCCAATCTCAAAGCCTAAGCCAACTTCTAAGGCTACTAAACAATCCCTAACACGTGAATGGTCAAGGGTTAACCAGCAAGTTATGAGGTCTCTACTCTCTAACCCTAAAACAACATCAATCATTTTCTAAAAAATCCACAAAAATCCTATGGGGAGCATGCATCAGTCTAGTATAACATACTAAA
The DNA here is from genome assembly GCA_963859935.3 of Lathyrus sativus. NCBI lineage: Eukaryota > Viridiplantae > Streptophyta > Magnoliopsida > Fabales > Fabaceae > Lathyrus > Lathyrus sativus. The sequence continues at coordinate 360,538,897 of OZ012739.1, forward strand.
AAAGAAAAGCAAGATTCAATACCAAGTGAGAGAAATAAAATCAGCAAGGCAGACACATCACAAATCAATATTCAAGACCAATTAAAATTCAAAAAATGTAATAAAAACGAAAATGCATGATCAAATTAATATTTTTGCACCATAAAATCCTAAATTGAACTATGAACCTATAGAAAAAAGAAGGGAATTAATTGGATAATCCTACTATTTTTCATGAATTATTTTCTAACATGGATAAAACAAAGAAATTAAAAAAAAGAAAATAAAACCCACGCGTGGCAAATAGCAATTTCCCTAGTGTTATCCAGCATTGGGCTCAATGAGGGGGGGTGTGCATAGCAGAACCATAAGGCCCAGTCACAATGTTGTTTTTGTTTTCAGCATTTCCAAAAGAGGGGGGTACGAGCCAAGAGAGGGGATATTGGTCTCATCAAATGTTAGGCCCAACCCAAACTCAAACCCTAACCCTAGCAGACAAAACCCACATTCTCTCTAATTCCTCTATCACTGTTCATCATTTGAAACCCTGGGCCGCTCGCCTCTCGCAAACACTCACTCTGAACCCTCTCATTCCTCTTCCAAAACTCTCAAACAAATCATCAAACAAACACCTGATAATCTCTGTATCACCACACTCAAACTACGCATCAAACAAACTTCAAAACCCTAACCAACCAAAATCTCAGTGAATCACAACAAGCTACAACCATTCTATCAATCAGAAGCAACATGCAACAAATTCAAAGAAGAGCACCTGGATGAAGCACGAACGAGCGTAGACGTTCTTGAAGCTCGTTGAAGAGAATGAAGACCTCAGAGCTTGAAGTTCTGGGAAAAAACCGAAGAACAAACTGTTGAAGGTCGTTGCAAGAAGATGAAGATCTTGCTCCGTTGGTTGAAGATTTCTTAAGAAGACTAAGAACAAGATGATGTTCTTGAAAGTGTGTTGATCTTGAAGCCGCTAATGAATCTGGAGATCTTAACCACGAACGAATATGGTCCTTGATGAAGTTCTGGAAAGAAGATTGAAGAAGACGATGCTCTTGAGGCTTCTGGGAACTTTGGACGAACAAACTCAAGCTGATGAAGATTCCACAAGCTTGATGAACACTGATGAGCGAAGACAAAAATATGGATGGATGAAGCTTCTGACGAATTGATATTGTCCGGCGAGGAGCGAACGGAGGAGATCGGAGGGGAAAACGATGAAGTTCTTGAGTCCCTGCAAATTTTGCAGATTCCGGCGAGATGAGCGGCGGTCGGAGGTCGTTAGGGTGGCCGGAGACTGTTAGTCAAGGCAGTTGCATGGCCGGCGGCGGACTCTCCGGCGAGGTGGAGGGGGTGACAAGTGGTAGACGCGTGTATGATGCGCTGGCAAGGTGTGGGGAAGTGGGAAACGTGGCAAGGTGTGGGGCGTGCATGCAGCTAGTGGAGTGTGAGGTGGAAACCAGAGAAGCTGAACGCGTGGACGATTTTATAGGATGACACATGGCATGGACAAAAAATGGACTGAGATATTGGGCCTCCAAAAAAGACTCTGGACTGGGCCTACGAAAAACCCTCAATAAACTGAAAGAAAAACTGATTGGATTAACAAAACGGATTAACGGCTAAATGACTGGATTAACTGCTAATGAATTAAAATCTGAATGAAAATAATGTGGATTAAATGGATTAATGGATTAATGAATGACCTAATGACTGATTAATGCCTAAACGAATTAAAAGCAATAGACTACAATCAAAAACTCTTAATGACTATTAACCTGTATTGATTAATGAATTATAGACTCTAATTAAACTCTAACAATATGCTAATCAACCTAATATTCTAAAAAACAGAAAAAACTATTAATATCTAATTATATTCTAACAGATTTAAAACTTATTAAATTCTACAAATACCTATTATCTATTAAAAAGAAATATATTCTAAAAAACTATTATATTCTATAAAGAAAATCTATTAAAACTATTTAAAATCTAATATATTCTAGACATGACACAAACCTATTAAAAATATTAAAAGAATCTAATTAACTTCTACTTAAAAAAACAACTACATTATTCTTATATTAAAAAGACTTATCTAAAATCCATATTAACACCATTTTACTACAATGCTAATAAAACCCACTAAATGCCTAACAAGTCCTGTAAAAGTCTAAACATGCCATTACAAAGCAAATAACCCAAACAAGGAGCGCGAGACCAGACGGGACAAAATGGTGAACCCCAGACACCACAGTATCCTCAAAAACCACAGTAAGCTGAAAATGCCGAGAGACGCACAATTTCCCGAAAATGAAACCCTGATTATTTGGACTGATCTAAAACGTCCAAGGGGTGAAAACCAAGCTGTAATTCTGATATCATCTGCCTGTTGAAAAATGTAGTGCATGTGGTATGCAAATGCGAATGCAAAAATGAGCCGAACGTAAATCAGGAGCGGGAACCGGTTGGTCAAATTTTAGGGTGCAACATCTGCCCCTATTCAAACGGCTTGGACCCGACTGGATGAAGAGCGAACGGCCTTCAGATAATCGAGGTACGAGACGGTTGAATACCAATAAACCCGGAAATTTGCCAACCGCAAAAATAAATTGCGCACACCACTGCTTGGGGAGAATTAACCAGGGAACTGATTTCCGTTGCCACAGCGACAACTAAACACCTATCCATCAACCTGTTTATGAAACAATCTGATATTGTCCACAGACCATCCCATTCCGAAGAAGAGGGTATACACTAACCAGTGAGGGATCATTGATTTCACTTATCAACCTTCCGTTCGTACCTGAACGAGCAAACGCTAACCAGCGAGCAAAATTGTTGCTTTCACTTACCAACCTTCCGTTCGTACCTGAACGAGCAAACGCTAAACAGCGAGAAAATGTTGATTTCACTTATCAACCTTCCGTTCGTACTTGAACGAGCAAACGCTAAACAGCGAGAAAATGTTGATTTCACTTATCAACCTTCCGTTCGTACTTGAACGAGCAAACACTAAACAGCGAGAAAATGTTGATTTCACTTATCAACCTTCCGTTCGTACCTGAATGAGCAGCCCTGCGGGGACACGAGAAACTTAACCAAGCAGCTCTGAGAGGACAATTCTGACGACGGCCGTCAAATACCTATTCTGGCAATAGGTATCCTGAAAACACTCCGCTGGGGAAATTGGGAACTTAACCAAGCACCTTGACGAGAATAACTTTGTTGGAAAATACGAGGAACTTAACCAAGCAACTCGTTGAAGTAACATTCTGCTGGGGAATATAACTCTGCTGGGGAAACTACGGGTAACCACCCAAAAATCTGCCTTACCATCTTCTAATGCTGACACCACAGCATCCTGAGAAAGACTCAACTGGGGGAAAAATGCGCTTGACCAAGCAAACTCTGCTAGGGGAATATGACATGACGAACAGGACCACTGCGTGCTTGGCCCTCCATATAATCCCCATAACATAACGATGACCACGATCACTGCGTGCCCTGCGCCACAACCCTCTTGACAGGAGGAAACACGATCACTGCGCGTCCTGTGTCGCAAACCAAACATACAGGATGAATACGATCACTGCGTACTTTACACCACAATCCTCTTGACAGGAGGAACACGATCACTGCGTACTTTACACCCCAATCCTCTTGACAGGAGAAAACACGATCACTGCGCGTCTTGGCGTTACAAACAAAACCACATATAGGACGAATACGATCACTGCGTATCTCTTCCGCAAAAAAACCCCATAACATAACGATGACCACGATCACTGCGTGCCCTGCGCCACGACCCTCTTGATAGGAGGAAACACGATCACTGCGCGTCTTGTGTCGCAAACCAAACATACAGGATGAATACGATCACTGCGTACTCTACCACAAATCCCCACAACATAACGATGACCACGATCACTGCGCGTCCTGTGTCGCAAACCAAACATATGCACATCTCCGTGAACCACGATCTCACTTATCGACAGAGAAAATACACCTGAATCTGGACGGGTAATCAATCCTGCTTACGTTTCCAAATGCACATTGTTGCACCCTAAAATTTGCTCAACCTTATTCACTTGGTTTATGTTTCAATATCATTAGCATTTGCATATAGAGTCATGTACATAGCCTAACCATCTGCATAGCATAAGCATAGCAAGTCATTCAGCAGGGGTCCAATCATTATTATCATCTCTAGAGGCCTATCCAGAGGTTATTATCCTAATTCAATCTCATTCAAGTCATCAGAAAAGAATTTGAAAGCAAGGAGTTCAGTAGATCAAGCATTGGGTATATCTCCTAACTGAGGGTGCCTGAGGATCAACAAAGAAATTGTGAGCTGTGGGCTGAGCATGGGGAGTATCTAGACATCTTGGAGGACTTAGAAAGTCATTTGGAGAAGAAAACAAGTTGTTGATGTGATCACAAGTATTGCAGTGGAAGACAGTCAACTAGGGTTTCATCTGGGTCAACCCTGGGTCAACCCTAGGTCAAGTGACTGATTGAAAGGCATTAAGGGCTATTGGAGAGATGTGGGGTTCATCATTTGACATGGAGAATATGGATATGTTGTTATGCTAAGCAGGAATCAAGAGAAATCAAGGAGAAGAGGAGTTTCTAAATTAGGGTTTCTATGTAAAATCCCCTAGTTTAGGTCAAATTTCCAAGCAAGATAAGTCAAAATTCAAGCTTCAAATGGATCCTTGGCCAACATGGAACTTGTAGAGGATCTCAAGACCTTTAATTTGAGTGGTGGAAGACACCAAGGAGATTTATAGAACTCAAGTTATGGTCCTTGCAAGTTACAGGTCATCTGAGGTATCTGAAATTTTGTCTGTGAAAGTGACTTGACTTCCAAGCAGTGTTTACCCCTCAAGGAGATTTCAAATGAATTTCTGGTCAACATAAGAATTGTTCCTTATTGTCTTAGCTTTCTAGAATGGTATAGTATGCCTTCATATGATGTGTGGAACTCAACTTATGGTCTTGGCAAGCAAAGGGTATTTTGGTCATTTGTGAATTACAGGTCATTTTAACCTATGTCCAAAACTCATACAAGAAGACCTCAAATGGAAAAACTTACAACATCAAACTTGCTCCAAATGACATTTTGAGTCTAGAAAAGTGACCATGAGAGATTGGAAATGTCCATAGCACAAGGTTTCAAAATTGTTGAATTTAATGAAGAAAAATGGCTTAAAAAATGAGATTTTTCATATCTTGGCCAAATGATGCAAAATTATAGGTCATTTTGAATGGAAAGGGCATTTTAAAGACATTGGCTAAAGTGGAATTTTGAGTTTAGTTCATAATTTGATAGTTATCCATGGTTGCTTGAATTGAAAGTTACATAAACCAAATTGAAAGGGAAAAATGCAAGGGAAACTTCTCCAAGCTTCTAGGAAGTTCTAATCCCATCTATATATTCATGCAAGTTGGTTCATGCAAGGGTTGGTGCTCCCATTTGTTCAAAACCTCCATTTTCATTCATTTTCCCATTCTTGCATAAGCTACTCAAACTCTCACAAATCTCTCAAAACTTTCACATCTTTGGATTGAATCTTCATCCTCATCATTCAAACACTAGGATTCACATCAAGAAGTGGTTGAATTGATCAAGAATTGTACCATTTATCTTCTTCACTCCAAGTTGCATTTTCATCAAAACTCCATTAAAACTTCCTCCATCATTCTGATTTCTGTTATCATCATCATCCACCATCATCATGGAGTAATTGGCACAAGAACTTGGACAGAATTCGTGGCTGTTTAAAGAGATTCAAGTTGAAACCCCAATTTGCATGAAGAATGGAATAGAGTAATTCACAAGGATTAAGCAAAAATTACTGCAAACAGAAGCATACACATTCATTGGAGATCATTTTCAGCAAGTATCAAAGGTTGAACTGGAGTCTAACCACCATTGCCATCACCACTTGCAAGGTATGCAAAATTCTTCGAATCTCATTATTCAGGCTGTTATAGATCATGTGGTTAGGATAGGAGTGTTTAGAGACCATAGGGGAATGATCCTTGAGATTTAGGGATAGTTTTGTGAAGATCCATGGCAGGTTACCATTTCTGTTAGCTTCAAGAACAAGCTGTGTGCTGGACTATAATCAATATGACGAGGCATAGAATAATGAGGAAAGTATGTAGATTAACTGTGGATCATCAGGTTTGAATTCTGGCAAAGTTGACATCAGGCAAGCATGGTACACCCTGGTTTTCGTGCCCTCTGTTTGGAGTCTACAAAGAGAATTAGAGAAAACTAGGACCAGGCATGGATTCCTTGGGTTTTATAGATTATTTTAGGGCTTGGAAATTTTCGTTTTCATCAAGAGAGCATGGAGAAAGATTAGGTGGAATTTTCGTGCATGAAGCTCGTGTCTGAAACCCTAGAGGGATGGAGGAAGAAGACGACGTGTATGCCCTTGGATCTGGTGGGGAGGTTTGACTTGACCACGAATCGGACGGTCCACGTTTAACCTGAGTTTTGGTGGGAAATTTTAAAAGATGAAACGCGTCGTTTCATTTAAGTAGAAGGAGCTGGGCTCTGATGACTATTGGCACCCCCACGCGTGTGAAGCCCAATTATTTGAACTGCCTGGCCCTACTTTTCTCACCCCCTCCCTTATTCATTTATATTTTCTTTTTTATTTTCCTTTCATTTTTCATTCATTTTTGAAAAATCATATAAAATCAGAAATTGCATATTTTTAATTCATTCTTTTTGCATATTTTTCTTTAAGATGTATAGAAAATTATAAAAAATAAAAATTGCATTTTATTTTTTATTTGACGTTTTTCCCATATTTTCCAAATAAATAACATTTTAAATAGTGTCATTTCATACATGATTTTGTTATTTTTTGTTCTATTAAATGCTTCAATATTTTTTGCTCATTCTTTTTAGGTTGTTTAGTTTAGACATTCAACTAATAGATACCATTTAGTTCCCATTTTTAGAAATTAATTTTAGGTGTTTAGTTTAGGTGTGAACAACATGAACAAAACTAGGGTTTTAGGTGATGACTTAGGAGAATTAATTCATTTCCTTTAGGACTTAGAGACTGAATAGGTTAGCTATGGGACTATAGGGGCTATGGGTAGTTATTAGATCCCCTTAGAAAAGTCAGGATTCCCCTACTGCTATTACTGTACTGTATATATCTGAGTGATTGGTGTGGTGTGCCCTCTGGGGATTATTGCTTGCTTGTGTGGGTATTGGGATTGTCTGGGGATTTGGGAGAGCTGAAGACTTGAGGAGATGAAAGCCATTGGAGATCCAGAGATTGAAGATCAACTTCCATAGTTGGAGAGGAGATTTTTTTTGCCATCATCTGTTAAAGAGATTAGGGTTTAGGAACTAGGCAGAGCTCCAGGTTAGAAAGCTTGATTCTCAAACATGGAAGGTTTTGACTGCCTCCATTCCTCTCTGTGATACAGAGTCTCTCTGAGACACTCACTCCCTTCCTTTGGAAGGCTTGGTGCTCTTGTCTGAGGGATAGAACTCTTGAGAGAAAATGTCTTATGTGTTAGTGGCAGTTGGTTTACCACCATTGGTAGTCAACTAATTGTTTAACACCCAATCCACTCTTGTGACTGATCCCTCATCCTGGAGGTTTGAACTTGAAGAAAAGCCATTGCAGATAGAAGACTGATGATCAAAGCCCTTACCTGAAGACCATGAAGAGGGAGATTGATGCTTGTTGAAGCCTGTAACTGATTGGAGATTACTTGGAGCCAGGTGTTGATCCAGGGCTGCTGATGTTGTCTTTTTTTTATTGCTATATTTCATAGTTGATGTATTGATTGGTTTTCCTGACTGTATTGTTTGCTGTTTACCCTGTTGGGTTGAAAGTGAAGCCTGTTCACTTTCGCCTATTGTTTTCTAGGTTTGAGGTTGAGTGGGACTCCCTTGCCTCGCTTGTACTGCTGCATCCATGCATTTTACTGTTTTACTATATATATCTGATATTGTTTCTGTTTCTGCCTATCCCGTAGGATCTCTGTTTCTCTCTGTGCAAGAGAGGAGCATGATAGACACTAGGTCTTAACCCATGCATGATAACATTAGGTTAGTTTGTTTCCCTTCGCAACCGTAGGTTAGAGTTCTGTCTCTTTCTTTCTCAAAACAAACAGAAAAACACATAAAGATTTCAAACACAATAAAAGACACTTCTTTCGTAAAAGAAGGTGAACTCATCAAAGCGTCATTTTTGTCCGCCGGGACTGCTAATCAAGAAAACCCTTTTCAGAAGGAATAAAATCAACCAAGACAAGCTTGTGTCGTACGTGGCCCGAACTACGTTTGCTCTGATCTTCCATGCCGTGTGGAAGTACGTAGGCATAGGATGCGATATCCTAGCGAGCAACCTTCCCCTCCTTTCCCGTAGGTAGGCGAACTACGTTGACTCTGATTTCTCGTTCCAGGCGAGAATACGTAGGCATAAAGTGCGATACTTTGCCGAGTCATTTTTATTTTCATTCTCTTTTCTTTTTAACCCCTGACCTTTAGAGTAGATAGAATAACAATCCATACCCGAAAACAAGCATGGATCCCGTCGAGTACGACGGACGTGAGGGGTGCTAATACCTTCCCCTTGCGTAACCGACTCCCGAATCCAGGTTTTGGTTGCGACGACCATGCCTTTCCCGTGTTGTGCGAGGTTTACTCTGAGCGTTTCCTTTCCCTCCCGTGGGATAAATAACGCACGGTGGCGACTCTTCTGTTCAGCCGGCGCCGATTTTCGCAGTAGCGACAGCTGGCGACTCTGCTGGGGACACAACGTCCCCTGGCTGCTAAGAACTGCGATGGTTCTTATGCATTTGGGATCCAACGTCCCTTGAGAGAGTCAATCCTAACGCTTGTTTTCCCGTCGAGGATTTTGTATGGAGTTATTTTATATTTCTAACCTTGTATTTTCAGCATTATATATATTGATTATTGTTGCTGTATCTGGGGTGTGACGGGTGTTCTGATATTGAGTGAGAAGCCGGACCTGGGCTTGAGTGCACCTTAGACTTAGAGTAGAGATTAGTGGGCGCGCACGTGCTTTGCATGTCCTAGTGTCCCGCGAAATCTACACTCAGACGAGGTTCTTCTGGTTGGCCTCCTGTCCTGCCCTTTGGGTGGCTTGGGTTGCTGGTTAGTTGGATTGTCGACTCTGGGGACCGATCATTTGGAAGTTGGCTAAGTGAGGCCTCTTCAGGAATTGATGATGCCACTCCTTCTGGGAATCGTATCATCAACCCTGAAAGTCTGTGACGCCGACGACCGCATAGGATGCCGTACCTTGTGCCAGTTATAGGGCCACCCACCTGTGAGGGGATTCAGGGTTATGCAGGTAACTAGACCTTCAGACCACCGGTTTGTTGATCAGGATCTTGGATATTTATGGAGGGTTCTAAGGTCTGTCAGAGACCAGGTGGAGATGTGTTCTAAGGTCTGTGAGAGACCAGTTGGTGTGTTCTGAGGTCTGTCAGAGACCAAGGGGAGATATGATTTGAGGTCTGCCAGAGACCATTCAGGTTGTGATTATGGGGTCTATCAGAGGCCAGTATTGGAGCTTTGTTTTAGGTCTATCTGAGACCAGGGTTTGAGGACTTCTAAAGAGTCTATCTGAGACTTCGTGATATGGTTCAGGCCGTTCAGCTATGGCAGTTGGTCCCTGTTGCATGTTATTTGCATTGCATTGTTTGCATACTCATTATCATTGCATCCCACTAACGTGTGTCTGTGCTGCAGGTGCATTTGCATTCCCCCGGTTCTAGTGTCTGGACTCCCGAGTATTTGATCATGGCTGGTTTGAGGATGACCGTTGCGTATAAGCTACCTGTCCCTGATATTATGCCACTCCTGGGTCTGATTTCTCTTGCAAATGAGGATGTCCGTAGAAGCTTCAGGCAGAGTTACGGACGGTTGTTGGGTTTAGTGCGCAGGTCTACTGAGGATGAATTGAATGGGCTGTACACCTTAATGCAATTCTATGACCCGGCTTTGAGATGCTTCACGTTTGCGGACTTTATCTTGGGGCCCACCATGGAGGAGTATGTAGAGTTTACTGAGCTGCCAGTTCAGAATGCAGTTCCTTTTATTCACTCAGCCGCTGAGCCCAATTTGAAGGATTTAGCCAAGGCCCTGCATATGAATGCTTCTGACTTGTTGATGATTGCGTGGCGAGGGGTTCCGGGTTTTTCTCTTCAGTTTCTGGTTGGTAAGGCTCAAGAGTACGCCAAGAATGGGTGTTGGGTGGTCTTTAACGCTATTTTGGCCCTCTGCATTTATGGGATAGTGTTGTTCCCTAACTTCCCAAACTTCGTGGACATGGATGTGTTTCATCTATTTGCTGCCAGTAACCCAGTACCGACACTGATCGGGGACTTTTACCATTCGATGCACTACAGGAATGAAAACAGGAGAGGCAAGAATGTCTCCTGTTGCGTACCTTTGCTGTATATGTGGTTCAAGAGCCATTTTCCATCGAGGGGACCTTTCATGGATAATGCAATTACGCCCGACTGGCCAGAGCATATGATGAGGTTAACTTCTGAAGACGTTGATTGGTTTGACAGAGATCTGCTGGGATCCGAGCTTATCTTCAGTTGTTCTGGTTACCCTAATGTTCCGCTGATAGGAAGAAAAGGGTGTATCAATTACAACCCTTCTCTGTTCGTCCGGCAGTTCGGATATGCCCTGAAGAACCCGCCAAAAGAGGAAGAAGTACAGGAATCTCTGTACTTCACCGGAGATGTGAAGGGGGAGTTATTGGCCAAGTTGCAGCATGCCTGGACGCGCATTAACCGAAGAGGGAAGTCGTTGTTAGGAAAGAATGACGGTCAGGCCTATGCACCTTATAGAGTTTGGATTCAGGAGAGAGCCAGTCAGTTGGGGATGCCATTTCCAGATGCACCAATTCTTGTTCCTATTCCGGTAGCAGAGCCCACTACTGTTTCTAGGGAAGCCTACGAGCAGGTTGTGAGAGAAAAAGAAGCCTTGTTGAAGATCAACGAAGGGTTAGAGCAGGAGCTAGCCCAGATACGCAGCGAGAAGAACAAGGCCGTATATGCTTTCCAACAACAAATCGAGCTGTTAAACAGGTTAGGGGCTGAGTTGACTGAGGAAAAGAAAAAGCGCGAACGTCTGGGGCAAGAGTTCAGAAGCTCCCATGACATGCTGGAATCCAAAAAGAAAGCGCTTGACGCGGCACATCGAGAAATCTCCTCTTGCAACAAGACTTGGAATGCTACACTCACCAACAACAAGAAGAGGGAAGATAAGCTGAAGCAGCAAATCTCCGACCTCGAAGAGAAGTTGAAGTCTAGCATCAAAAAGTGTGAGGAAGAGGTGATGACCCGGTATAGTGTCCAGCATGCACTAAACAAGGCAATCAAATGCAGGGATGAAGCGGTGTCTCAAAAGCGAAAATTAGAGGATTGCTTCGGAGAAGCGACATGGGAAGAAACTGTTGAAGACGTGCGCCGTGTTCTTAAGAAGAGAAACCAACTTGTTGAAGGGCTGCTTGATCGACCAAGTCATCCAGAGACCAAGAAGTTGATAGAAGAGTATCAGACTTTTGGGAAGATTTGATCATTTCATGTAGTAACTTGTATGCTTTATTTGCATAGTGCTGACCATCACCAGGATTGTTGGTTGAGGTCATGCCTTCTTGTTGTACTCTCAGCGACATTGTGTTCTGGTTTCCTTAGCAATATATGAGGTTTTCTATGATTCAGCTCCGATCATTATATTGTTAGCGCTGTCACTGCACCGGCACCTTCACACTAGAATCGGGGAATGAATATTCCCTAATGCACAGACACACATTGCATTGCATTCATATTCATATTGCATTACAGGTAACCTTTGGATGGTGTCTTATTTCCTGCTCTGTACCAGGTACTTTTCAGGATTGCAGATCAGCACCCGCACCGCTATTCTACCCGCACCAACTGTCGAAGAATCATGGATCAAATGCAGAACGAGATGCAGGATGTGCGCGAAAAGCTCGCTCTCTTCATGCAGACCATGGAAGTTATTGCAAAGGGTCAGGAAAATCTGCAAGCCATGGTCCAACCTCTGTTGGCCCGAAATGCTGGTCACGGTAATGAGGATCATCAGTCCGTACGGGTCGATCCTGTTCATGGAGACGGCACTCCCACGCCAGTGGCTCCACCTGTAGTCAATATACCTGCTGCTAATGTCAACAACGCTACCGCTGCTGTGAATGGTAACGTCAGAGTTGGGAATGAGACTGCTGTCCATAACGTTGGGCTGGGTGATGTCAATTTGGGAGATAATATGGGAGGCAACGGCTTCGTCAATGCTGGATTCGGATTCAATGATCAAGGATTCGATAATGCGGGAAAATATGGCTTTAATGCTCAAGGCTTTGGGCAAGATGGTTATGGTGTGACCAATCAGGGTTACGGAGGTTTTGGAAATGGAAACGGCGCGGGATTCATGGCTTTTGGGCCTGCTGGAGGTGTTCAAGGGTACGACAACAAAGGCCGAGGTCCGGGCATGAATCAGATCAGAGCTGGACGTAATAATGGATATGATGGGTATGGGGCTGGAAATGGTATGTGGCAAGAAGATCAGCAGGAGGACGCTTTCTCCGGAGGAGGTTTCGAAGGACCGATGGATGACTCCCAGAAGATCAGAATGCTAGAAGAGCAGATGAGGGGGGTCCTGAACCAAAGCGTTGTGGGCTTGGACATGGCAACAATGGGCTTGGTACCTGGCTTGAGGGTGCCAATCAAATTCAAAGCTCCTGCATTCGATAAGTATAAAGGGGACACATGTCCAAAAGTGCATGTACGAGCTTATTACAGAAAGATGTCTGCATACTCAACTGATGAAAGAATGCTAATGCATTTCTTTCAAGATAGTCTGTCGGGTCCTTCCCTAGAGTGGTACATGGGGTTGGAGCCAACTAATATCAAGACATGGAAGCAATTAGCAGAGGCATTTGTAGCTCACTACAAGTATAACAACGACTTGGCACCCAATCGGGTCCAGTTGGCGGGACTGTCGCAGAAGAAGGGGGAGAGCTTTAAAGAGTACGCGCAAAGGTGGCGCGATATGGCTGCCAGGGTCCGTCCTCCTGTAGAAGATAAGGAAATGAATGACATGTTTGTCGGCACATTCACAGGTCTGTTTCATGATATGCTGTTTCACACGTCTCTGGCTAGTTTTTCAGACCTAATTCTGATGGGAGAAAAGATTGAACGTAACATTAAGCAAGGAAAATTCCAGGTTGAGGAATCGACTGCAGCTGGCAGTAATAGGAAGGCTTTTGGTGGGCGCCGTCAGGGCGAGGCAAGCGCAGTATTTGGAGGCCGAGGCCGAGGCCGAGGCAGGGGACGAGGTCAATATCGTCAGCCGCAGCAGGTGGCGAGTGTTACTATCCCGTATCAACAACAACCACTCCAGCAACAACAACCGGTTCAGCAACAGCCAATGCAACAGCAGCAGCAGCCTCAGCAGGGGGCACAGCAGGCTCAGCGAAGATTCCAGGGTAGTAAACCAAGAAGAGTGTTTGAGAAGCCTCCCTCAACCTATGCAGATTTGTTGCAGACATTGTTGGGATTGAACTTGGTAGAGAAAAGAACTCTGGCACCGATAACGGGAGCTCCCCCGTTTGGGTATGATGCAAGCAGGCACTGTGAGTTTCATTCTGGGGCTCCGGGTCACGATATAGAAGGTTGCCATGCTTTTAAGCACGTGGTGCAGGATCTTTTGGACAATAAGACTATCAATTTCGGAACGGCAGGTCCGAATATAGTGCAGAAACCCATGCCTAATCATGGGGCAAACGCCATTCTGACTGAGGAAGGGTTAAATCTGATTATGAATGTCGATGATTTAAAGACGCCGCTGAGCGAGATAAAGAGCCGACTGTTACAAGGGGGCACTTACCCAGGATGTGACGAATATTGTTTGGAATGCTGGACCCTAGCTGGGGGGTGTGATGATTTGAAGAAGGGCATTCAGGCTTTAATTAATGAAGGCATATTGCAGTTTGACCAAGCAGCAACTGAAGAGCCCGCAGGGGCAGTAGCAGATGATCAGAATGATGTGGCCACTGTAACGATTCCTCGGAAGACGATCACTATTGCAGCACCAGCTCAACGACCACCGATCACCATAACTAAGGCCGGGCCAATCCCGTATGAGAACACGAGAGCAGTCCCGTGGTCATATGGGTTGGAGGTGTATTGTGACGGGATAAAGATTGATGTTAATAAACAGCCAGTCGAGACTGTGGATAATGTTGTTGGTTCAGGAGGTATGACAAGGAGTGGTAGGATCTTTATATCCCCTGAAGTGGAGGCCGAAAGACTAGCGAAAGGAAAAGGGAAGATGGTTGAGAATGTTCCGGTGCAAGCAAGCGAAAAAGAAGCGACATCGAAAGATGTAGAAGAGTTCATGCGCTTGATTCGAAAAAGTGATTACAAGATTGTCGAGCATCTGCAGCAGACGCCATCCAAAATATCCATCTTGTCTTTACTCTTGTGTTCTGAAGCTCACAGAAATGCTTTGCTGAAAGTCCTGGATACTTCCTTCGTACCCCAAGACGTCTCTGTAAATCAGCTGGAAGGAGTGTTGGCTCATGTAAATGCAGGCCACAACTTGGGCTTTACCGACTTCGATTTGACCCCGAAAGGGAGAGATCATAATATGGCGCTGCACGTATCTGTTGAGTGTAGAGGATAAGTAATGTCACACGTATTGGTTGACACCGGGTCATCTTTGAATGTGCTGCCCAAGAAGGCGATGATGAAGTTGGATGTTAGAGGAATCTTGTGCATGCCCAGTGACTTGGTAGTCAGAGCGTTTGACGGCACGCGGAGAACAGTCTTTGGATCGATTACATTGCCTCTACAGGTGGGGCCGGAGGTGTTTGCAACTGAGTTTTATATCATGGATATACAGCCTGCGTACAGCTGCTTGCTTGGAAGACCTTGGATTCATGGGGCGGGGGCAGTCACGTCTACCCTACATCAGAAGTTAAAATATATGGTCGGAGACAGCGTAGTCACTGTATGCGGAGAAGAAGACATCCTGGTCAGCCATTTGTCGTCGTTTAAATACGTGGAGGTCGACGGAGAGATCCACGAAACGCCCTGCCAGGCATTTGAAGGTTTGCGCATCAAGGACAAAGGTCCCGGGCCGAGCAAAGCGTCGGAGATAGCCGTCTCATCGTATAAAGAAGCTCAAGCTCTAGTGGAAGCAGGAGAAGCAAAGGGCTGGGGCAAAGTGCTGGACATTCCTGTGAAGATGGACCAGTTCGGGCTGGGATACCAACCATCGTCGTCGACTCCAGCCGTGGGAGCGCCCCGTTTCAGAGGACCAATCACCATCTCTGCCAGTGGAGTGCGTCATGAAACAGTCAATGCTGCTTCGGAGTCTGACGACGGAGACAGCGACTGTGATATGGATGCCTGGATTCAGCCAAGCACGCCAGGACAAGGGCTGTGCAACTGGTCTATTCAGGAGCTTGTTCCTGTGACTTTTAAACAGTAATGCTTTGCTTTATTAATTGTTGAATAATCTGATGTCTTGCCCGGGGCATCAGGATTTGCTTAGGGCTGTGTTGTTATGAACATTGCGGGTTAATCGTTAAATAAATGGCGTTTTTTCATGTGCAAATACTGTAATCCCTGTCTTTCTTGTTTTATATTTTTCAATAAAATGGCAACGTGGTTGTTCGCTTTATACGCATTTTGAAGCACTTAACCATTCCTTTTGCAGGATAACATGTTCAGATGACATCATTGAACCACCTATGACTCGTCCCGACTTTGAGCACCCGGTATTTCAGGCCGAAGAAGAGGTTGTCGAAGATAGTGATGTTCCTGAAGAACTGTCTTGGTTGGTGAAGCAAGAGGAAAGAGCCATTCTGCCTCACGATGAGTTCATCGAAATTATCAACTTGGGGTCGGAAGGGGTTGAGAAGAATATTCGTATCGGAGCCGCGCTGCAGGATGATATCAAGCGAAGTCTGGTTGAAATGCTCCGAGAGTATAGTGATGTATTCGCTTGGTCGTATGAAGATATGCCAGGGCTCGATACAGACATGGTTGTGCATCGCCTGCCACTGAAAGAAGATTGCCCGCCGGTCAAACAAAAGCTTCGCAGAACTCGACCAGATATGGCAGTGAAGATCAAAGAGGAAGTTCAAAAACAGTGGGACGCTGGTTTCCTGGCTGTGACAAAGTATCCTTCATGGGTTGCCAACATCGTACCAGTGCCAAAGAAAGATGGCAAGGTTCGAATGTGCGTGGATTATCGAGATTTGAATAAAGCAAGCCCAAAAGACGATTTTCCACTTCCTCACATTGACGTGTTAGTTGATAATACTGCTCAATACTCCGTATTCTCCTTCATGGATGGCTTTTCAGGCTATAATCAGATTAAAATGGCGCCAGAGGATATGGAGAAAACCACTTTCATAACGCCTTGGGGAACATTTTGCTATAAAGTGATGCCCTTTGGTTTGAAGAATGCTGGGGCAACATATCAGCGTGCGATGACGACTCTTTTTCATGACATGATGCATAAAGAGATCGAAGTTTATGTTGACGATATGATTGCCAAATCCCAGACGGAGGAAGAGCATCTGGTAAATCTGCTGAAGTTGTTTAAAAGACTTAGGAAGTTCAGGCTGAGGCTGAACCCTAATAAATGCACCTTCGGGGTGAGATCGGGTAAACTGCTGGGGTTTATCGTAAGCGAAAGAGGAATAGAGGTTGATCCTGCTAAAATAAAAGCAATTCAAGAAATGCCGACGCCTAAAACAGAGAAAGAGGTGCGCGGGTTTTTAGGGAGATTGAACTACATTGCCCGGTTCATATCTCACCTAACGGCCACGTGTGAACCATTATTCAAGCTGTTAAAGAAAGATCAAGCTGTAACGTGGAACGAAAATTGTCAAAAGGCGTTCGATAAAATAAAGCAGTATTTGCAGCAGCCTCCTATTTTGATACCCCCAGTGGCAGGGAGACCCTTGATAATGTATTTGACGGTTCTTGAGGGAAGCATGGGTTGTGTTCTCGGTCAACACGACGAGACAGGGAGAAAAGAGCATGCGATCTATTACTTGAGTAAGAAATTTACAGACTGCGAATCGCGATATTCAATGCTGGAGAAAACTTGTTGCGCGCTAGCCTGGGCCGCCAAGCGTTTGAGGCAATACATGCTGAATCATACAACCATGCTCATCTCGAAGATGGATCCTATCAAATATGTATTTGAAAAGCAGGCGTTGTCAGGTAGAATTGCCCGTTGGCAGATGGTCTTGACTGAATATGACATTCAATACGTCTCGCAGAAGGCTATAAAGGGGAGTGTGCTGTCTGAGTATCTGGCGGAGCAGCCTATTGAAGAGTACCAATCGATGAGGTTTGATTTTCCTGACGAGGATATCATGTACCTAAAGATGAAGGATTGTGAAGAGCCGTTGCCAGACGAAGGACCAGAGGTGGGTTCCAAGTGGAAGATGATATTTGACGGAGCTGTGAATGCTTACGGTAGTGGAATAGGGGCAATCATCACTACGCCACACGGGTCGCACATCCCGTTTACTGCCCGATTGACCTTTGCCGTTACCAATAATGAGGCCGAATATGAAGCGTGTATAATGGGGCTTGAAGAAGCCATTGATTTGCGAATCAAGAACTTAGACGTATACGGAGACTCAGCTCTGGTGGTGAATCAGATCAAAGGGGAATGGGAGACGCGTCAGCCCAATTTGATACATTACATGAATTATGCAAGGAGATTGTTGCCTTTCTTTGACAAGGTTGAATTGCATCATGTACCGCGGGCAGAGAATCAAATGGCTGACGCCCTGGCCACTTTGTCTTCCATGTACAAAGTCAACTTCTGGAACGAGGCTCCCAGAATCATTATCTCTCGGCTTGACCGGCCAGCCTATGTGTTTGCTATTGACGAAGCATCCGACGGCAAACCGTGGTATTTTGATATCCTTAATTTCCTGAAGAACAAAGAGTATCCGGCTGGGGCATCCAGTCAAGATCAGAAGACTCTCAGGAGATTAGCGGGTAATTTCTATTTAAATCCAGATGGCGTCTTATACAGAAGAAACCACGATTTGGTGCTGTTGCGTTGTGTAGACGAAAGAGAGGCAAAGTTGCTCATGGAGGAAATACACGAAGGTACCTTTGGTACGCATGCTGGTGGGCATGCTATGACGAGAAAGCTGCTGAGGGCAGGTTATTTTTGGCTGACGATGGAAACTGATTGTTTCAAGTTTGCGAGGAAGTGCCACAAGTGCCAAATCTACGCTGATAAGATCCATGTGCCTCCGAGTCCTCTCAATGTGATGTCATCGCCTTGGCCATTTTCGATGTGGGGAATCGATATGATTGGAAAGATCGAGCCGACGGCTTCTAACGGGCATCGGTTCATCCTAGTAGCAATCGATTATTTCACCAAGTGGGTGGAAGCAGCGTCTTACACAAATGTAACCAAGCAAGTGGTGGCCAGATTCATCAAGAGAGACATCATTTGCCGATATGGGGTTCCCGAGCGGATAATCACGGACAACGGTTCGAACCTGAACAACAAAATGATGAAGGAGCTCTGTCAGAATTTCAAGATCGAACATCACAACTCCTCCCCGTACCGACCCAAGATGAATGGCGCTGTCGAGGCGGCCAATAAGAATATCAAGAAGATCGTTCAGAAAATGGTGGTGACCTATAAGGATTGGCATGAGATGCTACCTTTTGCTTTGCACGGTTATCGTACGACGGTACGCACATCAACCGGGGCAACCCCGTTCTCGTTAGTATACGAAATGGAGGCAGTGCTACCATTGGAAGTTGAGATACCTTCTCTGAGGGTATTGCGAGACGTTCAGCTGGACGAGGCAGAATGGGTGAAAGACAGGTTGAATCAACTGAGTTTGATGGATGAGAAGAGGCTAGCTTCTCTAGCATACGGTCGTTTGTACCAGAGCCGAATGAAGAAAGCGTACGACAAGAAGATACATCCGCGAAGCTTTCAGACGGGCGACCTTGTGCTGAAAAGGATTCTCCCGCCGCAAGCAGATCACAGGGGCAAGTGGACCCCCAACTACGAAGGGCCATACGTTGTCAGGAAAGTCTTTTCAGGAGGAGCGTTGTTGTTGTCCACCATGGACGGGGAAGACTTTATGTCGCCCGTGAATTCGGACGCAGTTAAAAAATACTTTGCTTAAAATAGACCCGCTGGACAGAAAAGGAGAGTCCAGGCAAAAATGGGGCATCCTGACGAACAAAAAACAGAATGAAAGGTTCGGGCAAAAATTAGGGATAAAATTGAAAAAAATGTACACCCGCGAAGTTGAAAACCTACACTGGGCGGCTTCGGCAAAAAGGGGTATCCCGGTGAACTGAAAACCCGTAAAGGGCGGTTCACGCAAAAGTTAGGGATTCAAAAAGCAAATGACTGCGGTCCGAATTTGACATTGCACTGAGCATCAATGCAGGAGAATATACCTGAGGGGTCGACTATCGGATACAATCTCTTCGGAAGTATGGATACCGGGAAAGCATTAGAGTCGGACGAGTCATAGGAGGATCAGTTCGTGGTGTTCGTCTGCATCCCGTTGCCGACATGTGTACAAAATTTAGTTTGTCGATATATTTATGCTTCCTGTGCATACTTGTATATTTGCTTTGTGTAGCGTCCGCTTTTCAGGAGTTACATCCCGTGTACAAAAATTCCGCCCATTCAGGGGCCCAATCAATAAAATACGTTATTCAGTACTTGACACTATTCTTTACTGTTTTGTGCATGATTAACGCCTAAGTTTGATGAAACTAGCATGTGTATAACGGCACTGGCCCTTGCCAACGATCGCTAAAGCTTTGAATTAACTAAAAATAACGTCACTATCCTGAGTTGATTTGGTTGCATAGGCTTGTCTTGTCTTGTTTGTGTTGTTGCAGGTTTCATAACTGTACGAGGAAGATGATCAAAAGATTGCAATAATAAAAGACACGACCTCCACGCAGGTCATGCATGTTCCTTACCGAAGAAGGATCGAATTCCCCGGCTAGTCGTAGCCTATCCAAAAGGACGTGTTCCTGCAGAGTCGTTTACCCTCAACAGAATTGACGATTCCAAGATCGTAAGGCTGTATTCAGACCGTGTGGTGTCCCCCCAGAAGGGTTCCCTTGTCTCGAGCGGAGTTGGTTTAGCTGCAGAAGATTAATGTTTGCGAGCTGTAGTCAGGCAGGTTACCTTTCCTTGCAGGGTCATTTACTCTCTCCCAGCGAAGTCAATTGATTTTTCCCCAAGAGAATCATCCCATCCCCGACGGGGTTCTCCCCTTTCAGCAAGTGTTCTTTCCTCCCAGTAGAACTCGAAGATCAAGACTCTCCCCAGCAGAGTTGGTGGTGGGTCCTGTCATTTATTTCGTCAGGGATACTGTGTAATATCAGTTCACTCTCCAGCAGAAATCCAATCGTACTGTGCACATCTGCTATTCCCCAGCAGAGTTATATGCCCCAGCAGGATGCTACTTCAACAAGGTGTTTTGTTTAAGTTCCTAATTTCCCAGCTGAGTCGACTTCACTCTTCCGGCATTTATTTTGCTGGAATAGTCCTATAGCACCTGGCTATCCCCAGCGGAGTTGGCATTATCTTCAGCATTTATTTTGCTGAAGCAGTTCCTGTACCCAGCAGTTCAAGTCTGCAGTTGCATTGGCATATAGGGTCGTACTTGCATACACCAAATAAAGTGTAGTATTTCCATGTCGAATGGAGCATTGCATCGCCGTCAAACATGCACATTTTTTGAAACATAAACCAGGTATTGTTTCTCATGCAGGTAGAGAGAGCCCTTGCTCAAGTGAATTATCAAGCATTCAAGATCTCGACATAAGACATCCCACGAGGTGTCATCCTTGACACTACTCCCCACAGAGTTGGCAAGATGAAGTTTCTCTGTGTCTCCGAACAAAGTTATTTATGAGTTTCTTGTGTTGTCCCCGCCAGAGTCAGCAGGATAAGTTTCTCCTTATCCCCAAACGGAGTTGGTTGTCATCAAAGGATTCATGAATCAGAACTTCAGAGGCTACCGCCGGTTATCAGAACAGGCGTCCGGAAGTTTGGTTTCCAAATGTCCCCAGTAGAGCCAGCCTCAAAGTTGCTGTAACGTCAGTGATAAGAAATTGGTGGAAGGAGGAGTCCTAACGTGGACAATTTTATTGACAGGTTTTCTTTGTGCTAAAGAAGATTGTGGGAATGTGGAGTCCTAACATGGACATTTTCTCAAGTTGACGATGTGTGTTAGTCCTAACGTGGACCGGTTCGGGTTATCGGTATTGATTGAGTGTGGGGTCCTGACGTGGACAAGTCTTATTTCACAAGCAAGTTGAAGACGTACAAGTCCGGACGCGGACAAGTTTTATTTCCTCAGCAAGTCAAGAGGTGAGTCCTGACGTGGACAAATCAAGACGAAACGTGAGTCCTGACATGGACAGGTTTATTCCTTACAGGGAAAAAGAAGCTTCAGTTCCTTACATGGAAAAGCAAGTTCAGCCCTGAAGTGGACAGACGCATCAAATACGAGTTTATTCCTAACGTGGAAAGATGAGATTCCTTACATGGAAAAGAATGGGTTTCCTTACGTGGAAAGATTGAGTCCTCACGCGGACATATCAAGATTGATTCCTGGCGTGGAAAGAAAGGGATTATTCCTGACGTGGAAAAGTTTAGTCCTGACGTGGACGGATTAAGAAGAAGATAGATTCCTTACGTGGAAAAGTTTAGTCCTGACGTGGACGGATTCAGAAGAAGAAGTATGCCTAACGTGGAAAGAAGGCGTGTTCCTTACGTGGAAGAGGAAGAGAAACTTCAGGTCCTTACGTGGAAAGATGGGAGTCCTTACGTGGACAAATCAGAAAAATGGTTCCTTACGGGGAAAGGAGATCGTGTTCCTTACGTGGAAAAGATTGAGTCCTTACGCGGACACATAGGTGGAGGATTCCTTACGTGGAAAGAGCGGAGTCCTTACGTGGACAGATTAAGATGGCATTCCTTACGTGGAAAAATGTAGTCATGACGCGGACAAATCGGAAAGAGTTGGTTTCCTTACGTGGAAAAGTTTAGTCCTGACGTGGACGAATTCAAGAAAAGTTGATTCCTGACGTGGAAGAATGATGTACTCCTTACGTGGAAAGGTGAGTCCTAACGTGGACAGGTTCAGAACCAAAGTTGTATTCCTTACGCGGTTGGAGTCCTGACGCAGACATATCGAGTTGTACTGGAGTCCTTACGTGGACAGATTGATACGGTTCTCCTTACGTGGAAAAAGAAGATTGCATCCTGACGTGGAAAGATGGAAAGTTTAGTCCTGACGTGGACAGATGCAGAAGAGATGATTCCTTACGTGGATGGTGTTATTCCTAACGTGGAAGAGTCTATTCCTAACGTGGACGATTTATTGGAATATCCCCCAGCGGAGTTGTCGAGATTTTTCTGGGTTAACAGCAAGTGGAGTCCTAACATGGACAGGTTCTAGTTGAGATTTCTTCGTATTGATGACAGACAGAGTCCTAATGTGGACAAGCAAGCAATCTGTCATCCCCAGCGTGGTCGTTACGAGATCAGTGAGCGGCTGCAAACAGTCAGATCCAGGCAATGGATGTCGTTACCCAAGCAGGGGTGCAGTTTATTTCTGCGGTTGGCAAATTTCCGGGTTTCTTAGTATTCAACCGTCTCGTACCTCGAATGTTGGAAGGCCGTTCGCTCTTCACCCAATCGGGTCCAAGTCGCTTGAATAGGGGCAGCTGTTGCACCCTAAAATTTGCTCAACCTTATTCACTTGGTTTATGTTTCAATATCATTAGCATTTGCATATAGAGTCATGTACATAGCCTAACCATCTGCATAGCATAAGCATAGCAAGTCATTCAGCAGGGGTCCAATCATTATTATCATCTCTAGAGGCCTATCCAGAGGTTATTATCCTAATTCAATCTCATTCAAGTCATCAGAAAAGAATTTGAAAGCAAGGAGTTCAGTAGATCAAGCATTGAGTATATCTCCTAACTGAGGGTGCCTGAGGATCAACAAAGAAATTGTGAGCTGTGGGCTGAGCATGGGGAGTATCTAGACATCTTGGAGGACTTAGAAAGTCATTTGGAGAAGAAAACAAGTTGTTGATGTGATCACAAGTATTGCAGTGGAAGACAGTCAACTAGGGTTTCATCTAGGTCAACCCTGGGTCAACCCTAGGTCAAGTGACTGATTGAAAGGCATTAAGGGCTATTGGAGAGATGTGGGGTTCATCATTTGACATGGAGAATAAGGATATGTTGTTATGCTAAGCAGGAATCAAGAGAAATCAAGGAGAAGAGGAGTTTCTAAATTAGGGTTTCTATGTAAAATCCCCTAGTTTAGGTCAAATTTCCAAGCAAGATAAGTCAAAATGAAAGCTTCAAATGGATCCTTGGCCAACATGGAACTTGTAGAGGATCTCAAGACCTTTAATTTGAGTGGTGGAAGACACCAAGGAGATTTATATAACTCAAGTTATGGTCCTTGCAAGTTACAGGTCATATGAGGTATCTGAAATTTTGTCTGTGAAAGTGACTTGACTTCCAAGCCGTTTTTACCCCTCAAGGAGATTTCAAATGAATTTCTGGTCAACATAAGAATTGTTCCTTATTGTCTTAGCTTTCTAGAATGGTATAGTATGCCTTCATATGATGTGTGGAACTCAACTTATGGTCTTGGCAAGCAAAGGGTATTTTGGTCATTTGTGAATTACAGGTCATTTTAACCTATGTCCAAAACTCATACAAGGAGACCTCAAATGGAAAAACTTACAACATAAAACTTGCTCCAAATGACATTTTGAGTCTAGAAAAGTGACCATGAGAGATTGGAAATGTCCATAGCACAAGGTTTCAAAATTGTTGAATTTAATGAAGAAAAATGGCTTAAAAAATGAGATTTTTCATATCTTGGCCAAATGATGCAAAATTATAGGTCATTTTGAATGGAAAGGGCATTTTAAAGACATTGGCTAAAGTGGAATTTTGAGTTTAGTTCATAATTTGATAGTTATCCATGGTTGCTTGAATTGAAAGTTACATAAACCAAATTGAAAGGGAAAAATGCAAGGGAAACTTCTCCAAGCTTCTAGGAAGTTCTAATCCCATCTATATATTCATGCAAGTTGGTTCATGCAAGGGTTGGTGCTCCCATTTGTTCAAAACCTCCATTTTCATTCATTTTCCCATTCTTGCATAAGCTACTCAAACTCTCACAAATCTCTCAAAACTCTCACATCTTTGGATTGAATCTTCATCCTCATCATTCAAACACTAGGATTCACATCAAGAAGTGGTTGAATTGATCAAGAATTGTACCATTTATCTTCTTCACTCCAAGTTGCATTTTCATCAAAACTCCATTAAAACTTCCTCCATCATTCTGATTTCTGTTATCATCATCATCCACCATCATCATGGAGTAATTGGCACAAGAACTTGGACAGAATTCGTGGCTGTTTAAAGAGATTCAAGTTGAAACCCCAATTTGCATGAAGAATGGAATAGAGTAATTCACAAGGATTAAGCAAAAATTACTGCAAACAGAAGCATACACATTCATTGGAGATCATTTTCAGCAAGTATCAAAGGTTGAATTGGAGTCTAACCACCATTGCCATCACCACTTGCAAGGTATGCAAAATTCTTCGAATCTCATTATTCAGGCTGTTATAGATCATGTGGTTAGGATAGGAGTGTTTAGAGACCATAGGGGAATGATCCTTGAGATTTAGGGATAGTTTTGTGAAGATCCATGGCAGGTTACCATTTCTGTTAGCTTCAAGAACAAGCTGTGTGCTGGACTATAATCAATATGATGAGGCATAGAATAATGAGGAAAGTATGTAGATTAACTGTGGATCATCAGGTTTGAATTCTGGCAAAGTTGACATCAGGCAAGCATGGTACACCCTGGTTTTCGTGCCCTCTGTTTGGAGTCTACAAAGAGAATTAGAGAAAACTAGGACCAGGCATGGATTCCTTGGGTTTTATAGATTATTTTAGGGCTTGGAAATTTTCGTTTTCATCAAGAGAGCATGGAGAAAGATTAGGTGGAATTTTCGTGCATGAAGCTCGTGTCTGAAACCCTAGAGGGATGGAGGAAGAAGACGACGTGTATGCCCTTGGATCTGGTGGGGAGGTTTGACTTGACCACGAATCGGACGGACCACGTTTAACCTGAGTTTTGGTGGGAAATTTTAAAAGATGAAACGCGCCGTTTCATTTAAGTAGAAGGAACTGGGCTCTGATGACTATTGGCACCCCCACGCGTGTGAAGCCCAATTATTTGAACTGCCTGGCCCTACTTTTCTCACCCCCTCCCTTATTCATTTATATTTTCTTTTTTATTTTCCTTTCATTTTTCATTCATTTTTGAAAAATCATATAAAATCAGAAATTGCATATTTTTAATTCATTCTTTTTGCATATTTTTCTTTAAGATGTCTAGAAAATTATAAAAAATAAAAATTGCATTTTATTTTTTATTTGACATTTTTCCCATATTTTCCAAATAAATAACATTTTAAATAGTGTCATTTCATACATGATTTTGTTATTTTTTGTTCTATTAAATGCTTCAATATTTTTTGCTCATTCTTTTTAGGTTGTTTAGTTTAGACATTCAACTAATAGATACCATTTAGTTCCCATTTTTAGAAATTAATTTTAGGTGTTTAGTTTAGGTGTGAACAACATGAACAAAACTAGGGTTTTAGGTGATGACTTAGGAGAATTAATTCATTTCCTTTAGGACTTAGAGACTGAATAGGTTAGCTATGGGACTATAGGGGCTATGGGTAGTTATTAGATCCCCTTAGAAAAGTCAGGATTCCCCTACTGCTATTACTGTACTGTATATATCTGAGTGATTGGTGTGGTGTGCCCTCTGGGGATTATTGCTTGCTTGTGTGGGTATTGGGATTGTCTGGGGATTTGGGAGAGCTGAAGACTTGAGGAGATGAAAGCCATTGGAGATCCAGAGATTGAAGATCACCTTCCATAGTTGGAGAGGAGATTTTTTTTGCCATCAGCTGTTAAAGAGATTAGGGTTTAGGAACTAGGCAGAGCTCCAGGTTAGAAAGCTTGATTCTCAAACATGGAAGGTTTTGACTGCCTCCATTCCTCTCTGTGATACAGAGTCTCTCTGAGACACTCACTCCCTTCCTTTGGAAGGCTTGGTGCTCTTGTCTGAGGGATAGAACTCTTGAGAGAAAATGTCTTATGTGTTAGTGGCAGTTGGTTTACCACCATTGGTAGTCAACTAATTGTTTAACACCCAATCCACTCTTGTGACTGATCCCTCATCCTGGAGGTTTGAACTTGAAGAAAAGCCATTGCAGATAGAAGACTGATGATCAAAGCCCTTACCTGAAGGCCATGAAGAGGGAGATTGATGCTTGTTGAAGCCTGTAACTGATTGGAGATTACTTGGAGCCAGGTGTTGATCCAGGGCTGCTGATGCTGTCTTTTTTTTATTGCTATATTTCATTGTTGATGTATTGATTGGTTTTCCTGACTGTATTGTTTGCTGTTTACCCTGTTGGGTTGAAAGTGAAGCCTGTTCACTTTCGCCTATTGTTTTCTAGGTTCGAGGTTGAGTGGGACTCCCTTGCCTCGCTTGTACTGCTGCATCCATGCATTTTACTGTTTTACTATATATATCTGATATTGTTTCTGTTTCTGCCTATCCCGTAGGATCTCTGTTTCTCTCTATGCAAGAGAGGAGCATGATAGACACTAGGTCTTAACCCATGCATGATAACATTAGGTTAGTTTGTTTCCCTTCGCAACCGTAGGTTAGAGTTCTGTCTCTTTCTTTCTCAAAACAAACAGAAAAACACATAAAGATTTCAAACACAATAAAAGACACTTCTTTCGTAAAAGAAGGTGAACTCATCAAAACGTCATTTTTGTCCGCCGGGACTGCTAATCAAGAAAACCCTTTTCAGAAGGAATAAAATCAACCAAGACAAGCTTGTGTCGTACGTGGCCCGAACTACGTTTGCTCTGATCTTCCATGCCGTGTGGAAGTACGTAGGCATAGGATGCGATATCCTAGCGAGCAACCTTCCCCTCCTTTCCCGTAGGTAGGCGAACTACGTTGACTCTGATTTCTCGTTCCAGGCGAGAATACGTAGGCATAAAGTGCGATACTTTGCCGAGTCATTTTTATTTTCATTCTCTTTTCTTTTTAACCCCTGACCTTTAGAGTAGATAGAATAACAATCCATACCCGAAAACAAGCGTGGATCCCGTCGAGTACGACGGACGTGAGGGGTGCTAATACCTTCCCCTTGCGTAACCGACTCCCGAATCCAGGTTTTGGTTGCGACGACCATGCCTTTCCCGTGTTGTGCGAGGTTTACTCTGAGCGTTTCCTTTCCCTCCCGTGGGATAAATAACGCACGGTGGCGACTCTTCTGTTCAGCCGGCGCCGATTTTCGCAGTAGCGACACACATGTTTGATAATGTCGTAATGCTTCCATACTGCATGGAAATGCTACGTAATCGTGTAAAATGCAAGTGCTTATGACGCATGCTTATGCAAAGAGTTACTTCAGCAAACTAAATGCTGAAGACAAACTGGATCCGCTGGGGATAACCATCCTGCTACCGATACGTTTCCAACAAAATAAATGCTGGAAAGATGAACTAACTCCGTTGGGGATAAACATCCTGCTGGGAAAGTAGCTCACAAACTCAAAACTTCAAACTCTGCTGAGAATGATCGTCCTGACGAGGAGGGATCAACCTGTTGGGGAAAGAGAAAAGCAATCCTGGAAACTGCTTTCAAAAGGTATCAACACTCTGATTACGCCCTGTGGGGAGAGTTCATCCTGCTATCACTGAGCTGGGGATTGATCAGTGTGCTCTGATTCGCACTACACAAGAAACTCTTTGGGGGAGTTAATCATATCCGTCTCGACCCTTGCTGGGGAGGACTCTGCTCTGCTTGATAAGCCAATTCTGAACTACTGAAGATACATTGATCTTTTCCTTTGACGCAATCTCCACTCTCCTGGGGAGACAACATTCAATTTTGCCTGGGGCGACTTCACTGGGGAAAGACACAACATTCATCCCCTGGAGAGGGTACTAGCCTGCCATGGACTCTGGCGGGGAACTTTGCGAGCTTTTGAATACCTGCAAAAGTCAACAAGCAAACACAAGACAATCTATGCAAAAAGAAACATCTTGGTAATCACCCATGACAACCATTCAGGTAATTTCCGGTTTTAACAATCATTGGCTGAGGCCCGCCTGTTTACACATATGTAAGTTTATCAAAAACATCGGCGTTTTCTACAAACAAACTGTAAAAGTTAAAACCAAAGTCACACACTACACTGAATAACACACTTTATTGATAATGGCCTGAAAAATAGGCAAGATTTGTACATCAGATGCAACTCCTGAAAAGAGGTAGTCACACGTAAACGAAATGCAGAAATGTACAAAGATACAGAATAAAATTTGTACACATGTCGGCAACGTGTCACAGACGAACACCATGAGCTGATCCTCATATGACTCGCCGGACTCTGACGCTTTCCTGATCTCTGTCTTCGGAAGAGATTGCTTTGGATAGTCGACCCCCCCCCCCAGGTTCTCCCAAACCACTAGATAATCTAACTTGGACCACAGTCATTTGCTTCCCAAATCCCTAACTTTTGCGTGAATCGCCCTTTGCGGGTTTTCAATTCACCGGGATACCCCTTTTTGCCGAAGCCGCCCAGTGTAGGTTTTCAACTTCGCAGGTGTACATTTTTTTTCATTTTATCCCTAACTTTTTCCCGAACCGTTTATTCTGTTTTTGGTTCGCCAGGATGCCCCATTTTTGCCTGGACTCTCTTTTTACTGTCCAGCGGGTCAATTTTCAAGCAAAGTATTTTTTGACTGCGTCCGAGTTCACAGGGGACGAAAAGTCTTCACCATCCATGGTGGACAATAGCAAGGCTCCTCCGGAGAAGACCTTTCTCACGACGTATGGACCTTCATAGTTGGGAGTCCATTTGCCCCTGTGATCCGATTGCGGTGGGAGATCTTCTTCAGCACAAGATCACCCATCTGAAAGCTTCGAGGTCGAATCTTCTTGTCAAACGCTTTCTTCATCCGGCTCTGATACAGCCTACCATGTGCAATTGATGCCAGTCTCTTCTCATCTATCAAGCTCAGCTGGTTCAATCTATTTCTCACCCATTCTGCCTCATCAAGCTGAACATCAAGCAAAACCCTCAAAAATGGTATCTCAACCTCCAATGGCAGGACTGCCTCCATGCCATACACCAGTGAGAATGGAGTTGCCCCGGTTGATGTACGCACCGTCGTGCGATAACCGTGCAAAGCAAACGGCAACATCTCGTGCCAATCCTTATACGTTACCACCATCTTCTGAACAATCTTCTTTATGTTCTTGTTGGCCGCTTCAACAGCGCCATTCATCTTGGGTCTGTACGGAGATGAATTATGATGCTCGATCTTAAACTCCCGACAAAGATCCTTCATCATCTTATTGTTCAGGTTCGAACCATTATCAGTAATGATCCGTTCAGGAATACCGTATCTGCAGATTATATCCCTCTTGATAAATCTGGCCACCACCTGTTTCGTCACATTGGCGTAAGATGCTGCTTCCACCCACTTGGTAAAATAATCAATCGCGACCAGGATGAAGCGATGCCCATTAGAAGCAGTAGGCTCAATCTTGCCAATCATATCAATCCTCCACATGGAGAAAGGCCACGGAGAAGCCATAACATTCAGTGGACTGGGTGGCACATGGATCTTATCAGCATAGATCTGGCACTTGTGACACCGCTTGGCGAACTTGAAACAGTCCATTTCCATCGTTAACCAGTAATACCCCGCCCGCAACAACTTTCGGGTTATAGCATGCCCAACAGCGTGCGTACCAAAAGTTCCTTCATGGACCTCTTCCATGAGTAAATTGGCTTCCTTCTCGTCTACACACCGGAGGAGTACCAAATCGTGGTTCCTTCTATACAGAACGCCGTCGGGATTCAGATAGAAGTTGCGTGCTAATCTCCTTAGAGTCTTCTGATCACGACTGGATGCCCCAGCCGGATATTCCTTGTTCTTCAGGAAATTCTGTATGTCAAAATACCAAGGTTTACCGTCCGATGCTTCATCAATTGCAAACACAAAGGCCGGCCTATCAAGGCGAGATATGACAATCCTGGGAGCCTCATTCCAGTAGTTGACCTTATACATCGAGGATAATGTTGCAAGGGCGTCTGCCATTTGATTCTCCGCCCGAGGTACATGATGAAACTCCACCTTATCAAAGAAAGGCAACAACCTTCTCGCATAATTCATGTACGGTACCAGATTAGGTTGGCGTGTCTCCCGCTCTCCCTTAATCTGATCACAACCAATGCTGAATCCCCATATACGTCCAGATTCTTGATCCTCAGATCGATAGCCTCCTCTAACCCCATAATACAAGCTTCGTACTCGGCTTCGTTATTCGTCACTGGAAAAGTCAATCTAGCCGTAAACGGGATGTGCGCCCCGTGGGGAGTTGTAATGATTGCCCCAATCCCACTACCGTACAAATTGACAGCCCCATCGAAAATCAACTGCCACTGGGAACTCCGCTCAGGACCCTCACCAGGCAACGACTCATCACAATCTTTAGCCTTCAAGTACATTATGTCCTCATCAGGAAACTCAAACTTCATAGGCTGATAATCCTCAACCGGCTGTTCGACAAGATATTCGGACATAACACTTCCCTTAATGGCCTTCTGGGAAACATACTGGATATCGTATTCTGTCAATACCATTTGCCATCTAGCAATCCTTCCAGAGAGCGCTTGCTTTTCAAACACATACTTGATCGGATCCATCTTCGATATCAGCATGGTTGTATGGTTCAGCATGTACTATCTTAGACGTTTGGCAGCCCACGCCAATGCACAACACGTCTTTTCGAGCATAGAGTATCGAGATTCACAATCCGTGAACTTTTTACTCAAGTAGTAAATTGCATGCTCTTTCCTTCCTGTCTCGTCATGTTGACTGAGAACACAACCCATGCTGTTCTCAAGAACCGTCATATACATAATCAGTGGTCGTCCCGCTACTGGGGGTATCAACACCGGAGGTTCCTGCAAATATTCTTTTATCTTTTCAAATGCCCTTTGGCAATTGTCGTTCCAGACCACCGCTTGATCTTTTTTTAATAGTTTGAACAATGGTTCACACGTGGTCGTTAGGTGAGAGATGAACCTGGCAATGTAGTTCAATCTTCCTAAGAATCCACGGACTTCTTTTTCTGTTCTCGGTGCTGGCATCTCTTGTATTGCTTTTATTTTTGTCGGATCGACCTCGATTCCTTTATCGCTCACGATGAACCCCAGTAGCTTCCCGGATCTTACTCCGAAGGTACATTTGTTAGGGTTCAGCCTCAGCCTGAACTTCCTCAGCCTCTTGAACAACTTCAGCAGATTAACCAGATGGCCCCCCTCTGTTTGAGACTTGGCAATCATGTCATCGACATACACCTCAATCTCTTTGTGCATCATGTCGTGAAAGAGCGTTGTCATAGCTCGCTGGTACGTTGCCCCAACATTTTTTCAAACCAAAGGGCATCACCTTATAACAGAAGGTTCCCCACGGGGTGATAAAGGTCGTTTTTTCCATATCCTCCGGAGCCATTTTGATCTGGTTGTACCCTGAAAATCCATCCATGAAAGAGAATACCGAAAACTGAGCTGTGTTGTCAACTAACACATCAATATGCGGCAGCGGGAAATCATCTTTCGGGCTCGCTTTGTTTAGATCCCTATAATCAACACACATTCGAACCTTGCCATCTTTCTTTGGCACAGGCACAATATTAGCGACCCAAGTGGGATAAGTGGTGACCGCCAGGAACCCAGCATCCCATTGCTTCTGCACTTCTTCCTTTATCTTCACAGCCATATCAGGACGAGTCCTTCTGAGTTTCTGCTTCACAGGCGGGCAATCTTCCCTCAATGGCAGACGATGAACAACCATATCGGTATCCAAACCCGGCATGTCCTCGTAGGACCAAGCAAATATATCGTTGTATTCGCGCAGCATCTCAATAAGCTCTTGCTTGATGTCAACCTGCAACGCGGCCCCTATACGGATATTCCTGACGCATTCTTCAGACCCTAAATTGACGATATCAATCTCTTCCTGGTGAGGTAGAATGACTCTCTCCTCTTGCTTCAACAACCGACTCAGCTCTTCTGATAAGTTGCTATCCTCAACAATCTCCTCCTCAGCTTGGAAGATCGGATGCTCGAAGTCTAAACGAGTCATAGGAAGTCTTTGGTCGATGTCATCTGAAAATTCATGGATCCTGCGAGGGAAACGGTTAAGTGCTTCAAAATGGTATACAAGCAAAATACATAACCACGCTGCCATTTTATTGAAAAATAAAAAACAGAAAGAAAAGGATCACAACATTTGAATGTAAAAAACGTCGTCATTTATTGATCATACAAACATACAGGTAAACAGTTAGGCCCTAAGACGAGGTCAACGATGCCCCGGGCAAGGCATGTGATCATACAATGATTGAAAAAACAACGCATTACTGTTTGGTGACTTGGATGACGTCCTGGATGGACCAGTTGCATAGGCTTTGCCCCGGCGTGCTGGGTCGAATCCATGCGTCCATGTCGCAGTCGCTATCCACTTCCTCCGTATCAGACACGACATTAATACTTTCAAAGCTAACCCCTCCGAGCGTGAACACCACAGGTCCCTTGTACTTAGGTGCACTCTGTGAGGGAGATGGGCGGTACCCCAAGCCATACCTATCTTGCTTCACTGGTATGTCCAGAACCTGCCCCCACTTCTGAGTCTCTCCTGCTTGCACCAACGCCTTGGCTTCTTTATATGAGGAGACGACCACCTCTTGCCCTTCACTCTTCACCGGAGCTTCTTCTTTAACCTTCACCCCTTCGAACGCCTGACACAGCGTTTCATGAATCTCCCCATCTACCTCCACGTATTTGAAGGAAGACAAATGACTGACTAGGATATCCTCTTCGCCACACACCGTCACAATACTCCCCTCAACCATATACTTCAGCTTCTGATGGAGCGTAGAAGTTACTGCCCCAGCGGCATGAATCCAAGGTCTCCCGATCAAACAGCTATATGCAGGCTGGATGTCCATGATGTAAAACACTGTATCAAACACCTCCGGACCGACCTGGATGGGTAACGTTACTGACCCGAATACCGACCTCCTTGTTCCGTCAAAGGCCCTCACCACCAAATCACTAGGTGTGCACAACAACCCACGGGTATCCAATTTCAACAGGGCTTTCTTTGGTAACACATTCAACGAGGATCCCGTGTCCACCAGCACATGGGATAAAATAGTGCCCCGGCATTCGATAGAGATGTGCAAGGCATTATTGTGATCACGCCCTCTAGGCGTTAGGTCAAAATCCGTGAATCCCAAACCATGCCCAACATTAACATGTGCCATAACTCCCTCCAGCTGATTGACTGAAATCTCTTGCGGCACGAAGGATGTCTCAAGCACCTTCAACAGGGCATTTCTATGCGCCTCAGAACACAACAACAGCGATAATATGGAGATCTTTGACGGGGTCTGCTGCAGGTGATCTACGATCTTGTAGTCACTTTTGTGAATCAATCTCATGAATTCTTCCACATCTTTGATTATCGGTTCTTTCTCCTTACTCCCCGAAGGTTCCCCCTCAACAACTTTGTTCTTACCCCTGGCGAGCCTCTCTGCTTCGACCTCAGGTGAAGTGAAAATTCTCCCGCTCCGGGTCATACCACCCGCTCCCACTATGTTATCTACGGATCCCACTGGCGGATCATTCAAGTCAATCTTTTCCCCATTGCAATACACTTCAGCACCGTAGCTCCATGGGACTGCCTTTGTGCTCTCATAAAGGATTGGTTTAGCCTTGGTAATAGTAATGGTCGGGCTTTTCGATGATGCCGAAATCGTCACTGATTTGAACGGAATGGTGATCGTAGCAACCTCACTGCGCTTTTTTTCATATTCTGTCTCAACAGACTTCTCTCGCCCCACAGACCTGTCAAACTGTAGGATTCCTTCATCAATCAAACCTTGAACTCCCCTTTTCAACTTCTCACAGCCCCCAGGTTGAACCAAACAGTCAGCACACTATTCACTGCATCCGGGATAGACACCTCCTTTCAATAAGCGCTGCTTTACGTAACTCAAAGGGGTTTTCAGCTTGCTCACTTCCGAAACCAAGTCCAACTCATCATCTGTCAGGATTGCATTGGCCCCAGCCCCACCATGCTTGGGCATTGGCTGTTGCGTGATATTGGGACCGTCCTTCCCGAAGTTAATAGTCGTACTATCAAGCAAATCCTGTACTTTATGCTTGAAAGCTAGGAAATTTTCAATATTGTACCCTGGTGCACCCGAATGGAAATCACAATGCTCATTAATATCATACCCGACTGGTGGCTGGCCGGTTGGTGGTGCTAAGGTCCTTTTCTTGACTAGCTGCAATTTCAACAAAGCTTGAAGAAGTTCTGCATATGATATCGGCGGTACCTCGAATACCCTCCTCGGTCGCGGGTTCTGAAATCTGCGCTGATTATTATTTGGCTGCTGCTGAGCCTGCTGCTGTGGTTGTTGTCTCTGCTGCTGAGAAGGCCCTGGAATGGTTACACTTGCAACCTGCGACTGCTGATGCCAGTTCTGACCTCTATTTCTCCGTCGAGCATTGTATACAGCGTTGGTATCACCCTGCCTTTTACCACCAAACGTCTTCTTATTACCTCCTGCGGAACTGGACTCACCCGCTTGTATTTTACCAGTCTTCACCCCGTTTTCAATGCGCTCCCCCATCAAGATCAACTCAGAGAAGGTACTCATCGAAAAATTGAGCAACCGGTCATAGTACATTCCAGAAAAAGTTCCTATGAACATATCCATCATTTCGCGCTCCACCATCGGAGGGTGTACCCTAGAAGCCAGATCTCGCCATCTTTGGGCGTATTCCTTGAAGCTCTCGCTAGACTTTTGAGACATGCTCTGCAGCTGGACTCGGTTAGGGGCGAGATCACTATTATATTGATAATGTCGAACAAAAGCCTCTACCAGCTCTTTCCAACTCCTGATCTGAGTAGGTTCCAAGCTCATGTACCACTCCAGCGATGGCCCTGACAGGCTATCCTGGAAGAAGTGCATCAGCATCTTTTCATCCTCAGAATACGCGGACATACCCCTGTAAAACGCGCGCACATGCACCCTAGGGCATGTATCCCCTTTGTACTTATCAAATGACAGCGCTTTGAATTTCAGCGGGACCCTCAGCCCTGGGACCAGCCCCATATTTGACATATCCAGCCCAAGAGCATCCTGGCTGGCTAATCCGTTCACTTTCTCTTCTAGCAATCTCATCC
Source organism: Lathyrus sativus (assembly GCA_963859935.3). NCBI lineage: Eukaryota > Viridiplantae > Streptophyta > Magnoliopsida > Fabales > Fabaceae > Lathyrus > Lathyrus sativus. Next base: position 360,574,414 of record OZ012739.1, read on the forward strand.
GATGGTTGTCATCCCTAGCTCTTTCATAACCCTCATTCTGACCAGAGAACACATCATCCTGACGATCCTCCTAGCGAGGTACTGCATCGTATCCAACATAATCTGCATCACGGCCCAGACCCGTTTGGAAGTACCTGGGGTCGTACCTCAGATTGCCCATCTCTTGAGCGTTGTACGCACCAGTTCCATATCCAAGATTACCATAACCATAGTCACCGAACCCAGCCTTGGCGCCAGCAATGTTGCCATACCCCATGTTCACACCATTGAAGCCGTGGTTACCATTATTTCCATTCATTCTGACATTCTCAGCGCCCCCTTTGAAACCCTGGTTGACATTACCCACAAATACTTCAGCGGTATCTGCATTGGCATTCATATTACCGGCGTTCCCACCTCCGCCTGCAGGACCAGTTTCTCCAGCATTCAAACCGGTTACGGGAATAGCCTCAGCACTTTGACGATTCTCAATTCGGGGAGAAGCAGCAATATTTTCACCATGAGGTGTCCCGTTGTTTTCAGCCCGTGCGACCAACGGTTGAACCAGAGTCTGCAGCTGCTCTTGTCCTTTGGCGATGGTCTCCATGGTTTGCATGAGCATGGCCATCCTGTCACGTATTTCTTGCATTTCACTCTGCATGTTGTCCATGATCTTCTTGTGATTAGTTCTGGTAGAGTAACGGTGGACCCGCTTTTCTGCAATCCTGAAAATACCTGGATATATGGATGAAGAATGATAAGGAACATGGATAACAAGCCTGTAATGCAATATGATTTATGCAAACAAAATGCAAAAAATGCTAACGTGCATGTGTGCATTGGGGATATCTCCCCTCCAATTCCAGTGTCAAGGTAGCAAGACAAGAGAAACCACAAAGACAATATTTTGAAAAACCCTCATATATTTATTGGAATAACAGTCTCGTCAAGGCATTACACAACTATGTTCCATACAACTGATATGATAAAGGAGGATCCCAACCAACAAGCCTGGCGGTGATCTCAACACATAGAGTACAAGAAAGAAGTCAAGTGCGGGTAAGATCGCGGAAATCCTCGAACAGCTTCTTCGTCTCTGGGTGATCCGGTCGATAAATCAAGCCTTCTATCAACTGATCCCTTTTCTTGACCGTTCCTTGGATATCTCTGACAAAATCATCCCAAGCCTTATTCTGGGCACCAACCTCAGGTTTGGGCCTCTTGGTGTCTGCTCTGCGCTGACAATCTTCCAGATTCTTCATGGCATCAATCAGTTTGCGTTCGGCCTCGTATCGACGGCATGCTTCTTCTTCAAGCTCTTCAGTCTTCACTTTAACCTGTTCTCTCAACTGAGCAGCCTGTATCTTCAGCTCTTCTTCCCGCTCTTTGCGTTTGGCCATAGTAAGGTCCCAATGCTCTCTGAATTTAGCTAACTTCGTGTAGGCCCTTTCCAGCTCTTGTTTCTTAGTAGCCAATACACTGCTAACTGAGTCTACATCTAACTCCAGACGCTTCTTGGTTTCAGTCAATTCCAATAAAGCAGTCTTCAGATGTTTCAAAGTTTCAGCCTGTTGCTTGGAAGAATATCCTGTTTCAATCTTTTCATGACGAAGTTGGGCGTTCTCTTTCTCTAAAGCTTCTTTAGCCTTTGCTAACTCTTCTTTTTCTGACATCAGCTGCTTGTATACTTGTATGTCTATAGTGGTGGGCTCCTCCACCGGAGAAGGATACAATGGCTGAACTGCAGGATAAGGCATAAAGAATTTCGTAGCTCGTTCACGAATCCATTCCACATACGGACCAAGAACTCGAGTACCCCCTTTGCTAAATGAAGACTTTCCTCTCTTATGCAGGTTCTTCCATGCTTTCTCAAGCTTGATCAACATTTCTTCCTCTATTGCCCCAGTAAGATACAGAGATTCCTGTATCTCCTCGGGCTCCGGCGCTTCCTGAGGTGCATATCCAAACTGCCTGATTAATAAGGAAGGGTTGTAATTGACACACCCTCTCCTTCCTATCAAAGGAACATTAGGGAATCCTTCGCATCTATATATGACCTCAACTCCTAACACCTCCTCATTAACCCACACCACATTCTCAGAAGTCAACCCCATCAAGCGCTCAGGCCATCCTAAAGAATCAATAGAAGTGACGAAAGGCCCTGACTTCGGCATATGACTAGCAAACCACCTGCACAGTAGAGGTACACAACAAGAAACATTCTTTCCTCGCCATTTTTTCATTTTTGTAGTGAGTAAAATGGTGGATATCTCCCAGCAAGGTAGGAACTGGGTTCTTTGCAGCCAAAATGTAGAAAGCATCCGCATCAACAAAATCAGGTTGGTTTGGAAACAATACAATGCCATAAACACACACAGCAAGGATGGCATCAAAAACAACCCAGCAACCTTTCTTGGCATACTCCCGAGCTTTCTCCACCAAAACAACCAACAGAAATCCCCACACATCTCCTCTCTTAATCATCTTCCCTGTCAGCCCGGACTCTCCTAAGTACAGAATAGCAGACAGCTCAGCCAGATTAGGCTTAGCGTCCGTGTGATAGAAAGGCATTTGCTCGCGAATTGGTATATCCAAAAGTGCAGAATACTCCTCCAAGGTAGGAGCCAAGACAAAATCAGGAAATACGAAACACCTGAGCTTAGCATCATAAAACTGCAATAGGGTGTAAACACCGCTGATCTCATAAGCCGAGGGCTGGTAAACATAAGTTAGGATCTTCCCATATGTCTTCCTGAAATCTCCCATCACTTTCTTCCCAGCAATAGTAATTAACTCTGACAACAGACTGATATCTGGAGACGGGAATCTGTAGGGTAACACTCTCTTCATGGCTTCCATGTCTGCTAGGAAACAACCACCGGAACTGGGAGGGAAAATATGTACCTGCAATACACACACGTTAGTTGGATGCAAATGGTAATGCAATAATGCAATATGATAAATGATGCAATCAATGAACACAGAGGCCATGTTGTAGCCTGAAGAGGAACATCTCTGTGATGTCAAGAATAGAAAACCACCACAGTCACCAGAACCTCATGACACTGACTATCATCCGACACCCAAAATACCAATACCCTGGTAAGAAATCCATCTGAAACTCTGTCTCTGACGAGAAAACCATCTGATAATAGTATCAACCTCAGACAAGAAATACATCTGATCCAAACAACACACCTGTTAACGAGCCAAGAAAACCATCTGATAAATACTGAATCACGGTTTCTGAAGGCCAATTTTCCTGCAATAACCCAATCCCTCTCACAGGTATGGACCTAATCCACTGACAAAGGTACGGCATCCTATGCGGTCATCAGCGTCACAGACTTTCATGAGTGACGATACGATTCCCAGAAGGAGTGGCATCATCAAGTCATGAAGAGGCCTCACTCAGCTGACTTCTAATTGATCGGTCCCCAGAGTCGACAATCCTCGCGTCTAGACTCCCCTCAGATCCTTAGGATCGGAAAGGAGCACCTCGGAGAGAACCTCATCTGAGCGCAGATTTCGTAGGAAACTGTGTCTGCTCGGCAAACAGGTTCGTCTACTACTCTCCACAACTATGTCTAGCTGCATACTCAAGCCCAGGTCCGGCTTCTCACTCATAGTAACCTCCCTCTCCCACAGCAATAATCACAATAATATAGTGCTACAAGTAAATGCAGAAAGGTAAAGGTGCAGAAAAGTAAAACACATATGTACAACACCCAACAGATAAACACCCAAGCGCTAGGATTGACTTGCGTAGGGGATGGGAAACGGCCCCAGCATAAGGGATGGGAAAAGTCCCTAGATGCTTACAAGTCCCCAGCAGAGTCGCCAGCTGTCGCTACTGCGAAAATCGGCGCCGGCATGACAGAAGAGTCGCCACCTTTCGTTATTTATCCCTCAGAGCGGGAAAGGAAACGATCGGAAAAACCTGACGAAAAAAGGTAAGACAAGGTCATCGCAACCATTGTCTGGGTTCGGGAGTCGGTTACGCAAGGGGAAGGTATTAGCACTCCTCACGTCCGTCGTACTCGACGGGATCCACGCTTGGTGTTTATAAGGAAAAGGGTGTGTTTATCTATCTACGCTAGTGGTCAGTCTGAAAAGAAAAGAAAAGGACAGGACTCGACAGAACATACGCTGTTCTGGGCCTACGTACTCCCTCGTGCAACGGGAAAGTCAGAGTCAACGTAGTTCAACTACCTACGTCTAGACGGGGGGAAGGTTGCTCGCCAGGATATCGCGTCCTGTGCCTACGTACTTCCACACGGCATGGAAGATCAGAGCAAACATAGTTCGGGCTACGCACGACACAAGCTGTTCAAGTGTTTTTTTATGGGAAAATGCACCTTAACCAAGGGTTTTCACAATCCAGGAAGACAAAAGGTTTTGATGTTTGTTCAAATCTTTTGACGGAAGAAATGAATTCACTTTTGTTTTATCCCTTATTAAGTGTTTTTCTATTGTTTTGAGAAAGGAAAGAGACACCCTAAAACTATGGTTGAAAAGGGGAATCTACCTAATGTTATCATGCCTGGTTAACCAACCTAATGTCTATCATAACTCCTCCACAGCAGAGAAGTTAGAGCTCATAAGGGATCATGGCAACAACACTAAACAACAAACAGGAATCACTGCAAAGTAAAGACATACTGGAAATATGCATGAATGCAACAACCAAACAAGCAAGGCACAAAGGCCACAAACCACAGAGGCAAGGGAGCCCGGCTCTACCAAATACCAACAAGCAAAGCCCCTCAATAACAATCAAGCAGAAGGAGGACCACCTCAATTTCTCATGCACACAAGTGTTGCACCCCCAAATTTGCTCAACCTTCTTCACTTGGTTTATGCTTCAATTGCATTGGCATTTGCATATAGAGTCATGTACATAGTCTAATCATCTGCATATCATAGCATATCAAATCATCCAACAAGGGACCAAGTACTATTCTCATCTCTATGAGCCTATCAAGCGGTTATTATTCAAATTCAAGCATATTCAAGTCATTAGAGAAGAAATTGAAACCCAGAGAGGTCAGTGGATCAAGCAGTGAATCTATCTCCTATCTGAGGATATCTGAAGGTCATCAAAGAAGTTGTGAGCTGTGGATTGAGCATGGAGAGTATGTAGACATCATAGAAGACTTAGAAAGTCATTTGGAGAAGGAGGCAAGTCATTGATATGATCACAAGAGTTGCAGTTGAAGACAGTCAACTAGGGTTTCATCTGGGTCAACTCTAGGTCAATCCTAGGTCAATTGACTGATTGAAAGGCATTAAGGCCTATTGGAGAGATGTGGGGTTCATCATTTGACATGTAAATAAGGATATGGTGTTATGCCAAGAAGAAATCAAGAGAAATCAAGGAGAAGAGGAGTTTCTAAATTAGGGTTTCTATGTAAAATCCCCTGATTTAGGTCAAATTTCCAAGCAAGATAAGTCAAGATGCAAGCTTCAAATGGATCCTTGGCCAACATTAAACTTGTATAGGATCTCAAGACCTTTAATTTGATTGGTGGAAGACATCAAGGAGATTTATAGAACTCAAGTTATGGTCCTTCCAAGTTACAGGTCATCTGAGGTATCTGAAATTTTGTCTGTGAAAGTTACTTGACTTCCAAGCATTTTTTACCCCTCAAGGAGATTTCAAATGAATTTCTGGTCAACATAAGAGTTGTTCCTCATTGTCTTAGCTTTCTAGAAAGGTATGGTATGCCTTCATATAATTTGTGGAACTCTACTTATTGTCTTGGCAAGCAAAGGGTATTTTGGTCATCTGAGAATTACAGGTCATTTCAAGCCTATGCCCAAAACTCATACAAGGAAGCTTCAAATGGAAATCTTCACAACATAAAACTTGCTCCAAATGACATTTTGAGTCTATAAAAGTGACCATGAAAGATTGGAAAGGCTCATAGCTCAAGGTTTCAAAATTGGTGAATTTAATGAATAAAAAATGACCTAAAATGGAGATTTTTCATATTTTGACCAAATGGGGTGAAATTATAGGTCATTTTGATTGGAAAAAATGTTTTAAGAACATTGGAAAAAGTAGAATTTTGAGTTTGGTTCAAGATTTGAAAGATATGCTTGGTTACTTACAAAAGAAGTTACATAATCCAAATCCAAGGGAAAGTGTGCATGGGAAGGTTCTCCAAGGTTCTAGGACTTTCTAATTCCATCTATATATTGAATTGAATAGCTTCATGCCATGGTTGGTGATTCATTGTGCTCATAATACCAAGTTTTACATCATTCTTCCAATTTGCAAAATCACTTCAAACTCCATCAAATCTCTCTCAATTTCCACATTTCTTGATTTGATCATCATCAACATCTTTCATAGATCAGAATTCACATAAAAATTTGGTTGAATTGAAGAGGAATCGTGCCATACAACTTCATCATCCAAGGTGCAAGAAAGTTTCAATTACAAGATCCAAGAGGTTTGAGCCAGAATTTTTGCATACATAACTCATAATCAAGTTCACTGATCAGTTTCCAATCATTGCTAGCATCAGATCCAAGGATTTCCATAGTTGTTTTCATCATTTACACCAGGTAAGTTTCCTCTTCGAATTGACTGAATTAGTTAGAATCATAGTGAATCATTAGGTTAGAATGGTTAGGCATAGTTAAGTGATTGATTTTGGTGAATTTGAGACCAATCCATGGAGGTTGCCATTGGTGTGCACAAGCTGTTAGGGTTTAGAACTCATGGAATATTGCACTATAATCTTGAATGAATAGCTTAGAGTAATCAGCATAAGGTATAGACCATGTTAGGATAGAAATTAGCAAGAATTCTCATGGTTGATAACAGGTGAAAATGGTGGAACCGAGTTATTGCACCTATCGGGTTTGATTGTTAGTTGAGTTTTAGAGGAAGATAATGGTATGGCTGTGTAGAGGGGAAGAAGTAGATCACTTTTGGTTTTTATATCGTGTGATTTCATGGAAGATTGAAGGAGAACAGAACGATGGAAAATTCGTGCATGGTGAGCTTTTTCTGGTTCTAGGGTTTGTCCAAGGTTGAAGATGAAGGAGAACCCTACGATTTGGGTGTTTGACTTGACTCAGATTGCAATCCAATGGCTGTGGTTTAAAATGAAAAACGGAGGGAGATTCAAAAGGTGAAACGCTCCGTTTCACTAATTCCCTCAGAATGGGCTTTGTAATTGCTTGCTATTCGTACCCCCAAGCGCAAGGCCCAATGAGATTATAACTAGAAACCTTGCTAAATGCACCGTTCCAGTTTTTTTTATTTTTGATTGAGTTTTCTGAATGCATTGGGCCCAGACGCGCTTGCTATGCGCGCCCCCCAGTCTGGGCCCATCTTGTTGTTTTAACTGATTTTATATACTTGTTGCACCCCATTCTCATTTAATTCACATTATTTCTTTCATATTTTTTTATTTTCTTTGAAAAATCATAAATAATTGAAAAATGCATGATTTTAATTGGTTCTTTTTGCATATGTTCATAATTTTGTTAAGAAAATTATCATTCAAAAAAATTAATATTTCATTTTGTTTTTATATTTTTGGCATATTTTTCTTTTAAATGGGATTAAATAATGTTTAGTTTAGTGCATGAATTTGTTAATTTTGGTTTGATTAGATGCTTTAATATTTTTGACCCATTCTTTTTAGGTTGATTAGCTTAGACCTTTATCTTGTATATAAAATTTAAGTCATGATTTTAGGATTTAATTTTAGGTGATTTGTTTAGGTGTGAATAACATGATCAAAACTAGGGTTTAGGAGATAACATAGGTGTGATAAATCCTTTCTTTCATGGGTATGAGTTTGAATCTTTGGGGTATGGGACTATAGGGGTTATGGATAGCTAATAGATCCCTTAGAAAATATTAGGATTCCCCTACTGCTATTAGTATACTGCTTATATTTGTTGACTGTGTGGTGTGCCCTCTCTAGGGTTATTTCATTTGTCTGTGTGGGGTATTGGGTTTGCTTGGGGATTGGGAGAGCTGAAGACTTGTGATGATAGGGCCATTGGAGATCAAGAGATTGAAAACCAAATTCCAGAGTTGATGAAGAGATTCTTGCTAGCAGCTGTTGAGGAGTATAGGGTTTAGGAGCTAGGTAGAGCTCTAGAGTAGAAAGCTTGATTCACAAACATGGAAGGCCTTGTCTGCCTCCATTCTTTCTCTATGATTCAAAGTCTCTTTCAAATATCCACCTCCTTCCTTTGGAAGGATCAGTGAATGTATTTGAAAGATAGAACTTTTGAGGGAAAATTGTCTGTATAATGTTAACAGTTAATGAGCCACCCTTGGTAGGCAGTTCACTGTGTAACATTCATTTCATCTTGTTGACTGATATTCATCTGGGAGATTGAGACTTGAAGAAAAGCCATTGCAGATGGAAGACTGATAATCATGACCTTGCTTGGAGGCTGTGGAGATGGAGATTGATGCTTGCTTGAAGCCTGTAGCTGTTTGGAGATGACTTGAAGACAAATGTTGATGCAGAGCTGCTGTGGCTGTTTATTTTTAGTTGTTATTCATTTCTGATGTATTGATTGGTTTTCCCTGACTGTATTGTTTGCTGTTTAACCTGTTAGGTTGAAAGTGAATCCTGTTCACTTTTGCCTATTGTTTTCTAGGTTCGAGGTTGAGTGGGACTCCCTTGCCTCGCTTGTATTGCTGCATCCATGCATTTTACCGCTTTATTATATATCTGCTATTGTTTCTGTTTCCGTCTATTCCCTTAGGATATCTGTTTCTCTCTGTGCAAGAGAGGAGCATGATAGACACTAGGTCTTAACCCATGCATGATAACATTAGGTTAGTTTGATTCCCTTCGCAACCATAGGTTAGAGTCCTGTCTCTTCTCTCTCAAAACAAACAGAAAAACACAATAAATATTTCAAACACAATAAAAAACACTTCTTCCGTAAAAGAATGTGAACTCATCAAAACGTCATTTTTGTCCGCTTGGACCAGTAATCAGAAAAACCTTTTTCAGAAGGAATAAAAACAATCAAAACAGACTTGTGTCGTACGTGGCCCGAACTACGTTTGCTCTGATCTTTCATGCTGTATGAAAGTACGTAGGCATAGGATGCGATATCCTAGCGAGCAACCTTCCCCTCCATTCCCGTAGGTAGGCGAACTACGTTGACTCTGATTTCTCGTTCCAGACGGGAATACGTAGGCATAAAGTGCGATACTTTGCCGAGTCCCTTTCTTTTCTTTTAACCCCTGACCTGTAGAATAGATAGAATAACAATCCGTACCAGAAAACAAGCGTGGATCCCGTCGAGTACGACGGACGTGAGGGGTGCTAATACCTTCCCCTTGCGTAACCGACTCCCGAATCCAGGTTTCGGTTGCGATGACCATTCATTTCCCGTTTTGCGTTAGGTTTACTCTGAGCGTTTCCTTTCCCTCCTGTGGGATAAATAACGCACGGTGGCGACTCTTCTGTTCAGCCGGCGCCGATTTTCGCAGTAGCGACAGCTGGCGACTCTGCTGGGGATCCAACGTCCCCTGGCTGCTAAGGACTGCGATAGTTGCTTATGCATTTGGGATCCAACGTCCCTTAAGAGAGTCAATCCTAACGCTTGTTTTCCCGTCGAGGATTTTGTATGGATTTATATTTCTGTCACTTACCTTCAGCTATATTATTGATATTATTGCTGTATTGGGGTTGTGACGGGTGGTTCTATGATTGAGTGAGAAGCCGGACCTGGGCTTGAGTGCACCTAGAATTAGAGTAGAAAGTAGTGGGCGCGTGCCGGCTTTGCTTGCATTAGTGTCTCATGATATCTACACTCGGACGAGGTTCTTCTGGTTGGCTTCTTTTTCTACCCTTTGGGTCGAAGGGGTTGTTGGTTAGTTGAATTGTCGACTCCGGGAACCGATCATTTGGAAGTTGGCTAAGTGAGGCCTCTTCAGGAATTGATGACGCCACTCCTTCTAGGAATCGTATCATCAACCCTGAAAGTCTGTGACGCCGACGACCGCATAGGATGCCATACCATTGTCAGTTACTAGGACATCCACCTGTGAGAGGGTTTGGGGTTATGCAGGTAACTAGACCTTCAGATACCGGTTATTTCTTGATCTGAGATCCTGGGTATTTATGGAGAGTTTTGAGGTCTGTCAGAGACCAGTCAGAGTTATGTTTGAGGTCTGTCAGAGACCAGTTGGAGATATGATATGAGGTCTGTCAGAGACCAGCCAGAGTTATGTTGTGGGGTCTATCAGAGACCAGTATTGGAGCTTTGTTTTGGGTCTATTTGAGACCATGGTTTGAGGAATTCTGGAGGGTCTATCTGAGACTTTTGATATGGCTCAGGCTTCTCAGCTATGGCATTTGGTCCCTGTTGCATGTACTTGCATTGCATTGTTTGCATAATCATTATCATTGCATCCCATTAACGTGTGTCTGTGCTGCAGGTGCATTTGCATATTCCCTGGTTCTAGTGCCCGGACTTCTGAGTATTGATCATGGCTGGTTTGAGGAAGACAATTGCGTACAAGTTGCCTACACCCGACATTACTCCCTTACTTGGCCTGATGTCTCTTGCTGATGAGGAGGTTAGGAGAAGTTTCAGGATGAGTCATGGAAGATTGCTGAGACTAGTCTGCAAGCCAACCGCTGTTGAGATGAATGGGCTGTACACCTTGATGCAGTTCTATGTGGAGTTTGCTGACTTTATTTTGGGGCCTACCATCGAAGAGTATGTGAAGTTTACTGAGCTACCAGTGCAGAACAGGGTTCCCTTTATTCACTCTACTACTGAGCCCAAATTGGAGGACTTAGCTAAGGCCTTGCACATGAATGCTGCTGAACTGTTAGTGACTTCTTGGCTTGGGGTTCCAGGTTACTCCCTTGATTTTCTGGTTGGCAAAGCTCAAGAGTACGCCAAGAACGGGTGCTGGGTGGTCTTTAACGCTATCTTGGCTCTATGCATTTACGGAAGAGTGTTGTTTCCCAACTTACGCAACTTTGTGGACTTGGACGCTTTCCATCTGTTTGCTGCTGGCAACCCGGTGCCCACTTTGATTGGAGACTTCTATCATTCACTGCACTACAAGAATGAAAATAGAAGGGGAAAGGTTGTTTACTACTGTGCGCCGTTGTTGAACATGTGGTTTAAGAGCCATCTTCCCTTGAAGGGACCTTTTGTGGATAGTGCAACTACAGCTAGCTGGCCAGAGCGTCTGATGAGGTTATCTTCTGAAGACATTGAGTGGTTTGATCGAGACTTGTTGGGGTCTGAGCTTATTTTCAGTTGTTCTGGGTATCCTAATGTTCCGTTGATAGGAAGAAAAGGGTGTATCAATTACAATCCTTCTCTGTTCATTCGCCAGTTTGGATACGCGCTGAAGAATCCACCAAAGGAGGAAGAAGTACAGGAATCTCTGTACTTCACCAGTGATTTGAAGGGAGAGTTACTCGCCAAGCTTCAGCACGCATGGACGCGCATTAACAGAAGAGGGAAGCCACTGTTGGGGAAGAATGATTGTCAGGCTTATGCTCCCTACAGAGTTTGGATACAAGAGAGAGCAAGACAGTTGCGGATGCCATTTCCAGATGCACCAGTACCTGTTCATATTCCGATGGAAGAACCAACTACTGTTACCATGGAGGCCTACGAGCAAGTTGTTAAAGAAAAAGAAGCCTTGATGAAGATCAATGAAGGGTTAGAGCAAGAGCTGGCTCAGATACGTAGTGAGAAAAACAAGGCTGCGCATGCTTTCCAACAGCAGATCGAACTAGTAAACAGGCTTGGTGCTGAGTTGACTGAGGAGAAAAAGAAGCGCGAATGTCTGGGTCAAGAGTTCAGAAGCTCCCATGACATGCTGGAATCCAAAAAGAAAGCACTCGATGCCGCTCACCGAGAAATCTCCTCTTGTAACAAGACTTGGAATGCTACGCTGACCAACAACAAAAAGAGGGAAGATAAATTGAAGCAGCAAATCTCTGACCTCGAAGAGCAGTTGAAGGCTAGCATTAAGAAGTATGAAGAAGAGGTGATGACCAGGTACAGTCTCCAGAATGCATTGAACAAGGCCATCGAAGGCAGGAACGAAGCTGTGTCTCAGAAGCGGAAGCTAGAGGATCGCTTCGGAGAAGGGGCATGGGAAGAAACCGCTGGCGACGTGCGACGTGTTCTCAAGAGAAGAAACCAGCTTGTCGAGGGTCTGCTTACCCGACCAAGCCATCCAGAGACCAAGAAGTTAATAGAAGAGTATCGGGCTTATGGGAGTACTTGATCGTTTCATGTATTAACTTGTATGCTTTATTTGCATAGCGCTGACCATCATCAGGATTGTTGGTTGAGGTCATGCCTCTTATTGTACACTCAGTGATTTTGTATTCTTGGCTTATTGGATTTCTCTGCAATATATGAGGCGTTTTCTATGATTCGGCTCCGATCTTCGTATTGCTAGCACTGTCACTGCACTGGCACCTTCGCACTAGAATCGAGGAATGAGTTTCCCTAATGCACAGACACATATTGCATTGCATTCATATTCATATTGCATTACAGGTGGTTATTGCATGATATCTCATTCCCTGCTCTGTACCAGGTCTTTTCAGGATTGAAGATCAGCGCCCACACTGCTACTCCACTCGCACCAACTGTCGAAGAATCATGGATCAAATGCAGAACGAGATGCAAGACATGCGCGAGAAGCTAGCGCTCTTCATGCAGACCATGGAGACTATTGCGAAAGGTCAGGAGAATTTGCAAGCTATGGTGCAGCCTCTGTTGGCCAGGAATGCTGGGCACGGGAATGAGGATCATCAGTCTGTGCAAGTCGACACTGTTCATGGGGATGGTACTCCCACACCAGTGGCTCCACCTGTAGTCAATATACATGCTGTTAATGTGAACAACGGTACTGCTGCTGGGAACGGTAACGTTGGAATTGGGAACGAAACTATCGTTAACAATGTGGGGCTTGGAGATGTTAACCTGGATAATATGGGAGGCAACGGCTTCGGTAATGCTGGATTTGGGTTCAATGACCAGGGATTCGATAATGTGGGGAAGTACGGTTTCAATACTCAAGGCTTCGGGCAAGACGGATATGGTGTGACCAATCAGGGTTACGGAGGATTCGGAAATGGAAATGGCACTGGGTTAATGGCTTTTGGACCTACTGGAGTTGCTCCAGGGTACGGTAATAGAGGGCGAGGCCCAGTGATGAATCAGATCAGAGCTGGCCGTAACAACGGATACGATGGGTATGGAGCTGGGAATGGTAACTGGCAGGAAGATCAGCAAGAGGACGCTTTCTCCGGTGGAGGTTTCGAGGGACCTATGGATGACTCCCAGAGGATCAGAATGCTAGAAGAGCAGATGAGGGGGGTCGTAAATCAAAGTGCTGTGGGCTTAGACATGTCAACAATGGGCCTGGTGCCTGGCTTGAGGGTGCCAATCAAATTCAAAGCTCCTGCATTTGATAAGTATAAAGGGGACACATGTCCGAAGGTGCACGTGCGGTCATATTACAGAAGGATGTCGGCGTATTCAACTGATGAGAGGATGCTAATGCATTTCTTTCAAGATAGCTTGTCTGGTCCTTCCCTAGAGTGGTATATGGGATTGGAGCCAACGCATATAAAGATATGGAAGCAGCTGGAAGAAGCATTTGTAGCTCACTATAAGTATAACAGCGACTTGGCACCCAACCGGGTCCAATTGCAAGGGCTGTCTCAGAAGAAGGGTGAGAGCTTTAAAGAGTATGCGCAAAGATGGCGCGACATGGCTGCTAGGGTCCATCCTCCTCTAGAGGACAAGGAGATGAATGACATGTTCATTGGAACATTCACCGACATGTTTTATGACAAGTTGTTTCACACATCTTTGGGCAGTTTCTCAGACTTAATTCTGATGGGAGAAAAGATTGAAAGCAACATTAAGCAGGGAAGATTCCAAGCTGAGGAATCTACTGCATCTGGCAGTAACAGAAAGGCTTTTGGTGGGCGCCGGCAGGGCGATGCAAGCGCAGTGTTTGGGGGCCGAGGCAGAGGCAGAGGCAGAGGTCGAAACCAGTATAATCAGCCGCAACAGGTGGCGAGTGTTACTATTCCGTTCCAGCAACAACCAATGCAACAACAGCAACAGCAACAGCAACCGCAACAGGGGGCACAACCTGCCCAGCGCAGATTTCAGGGTGGTAAACCAAGGAGAGTGTTTGAAAAGCCTCCTTCAACGTATGCAGATTTGCTACAGACGTTACTAGGGCTGAACTTGGTCGAGAAGAGAACTCTGGCACCAATAACAGGCACTCCTCCGTATGGTTATGATGCAAGCAGGCACTGTGAATTTCACTATGGGGCCCCGGGCTATGATGTAGAGGGTTGTCATGCATTTAAGCACGTTGTGCAGGATCTATTGGATAGTAAGGCTATCAATTTTGGAACGGCGGGTCCGAACATAGTGCAGAAGCCCATGCCTAATCATGGGGCAAACGCCATTTTGACTGAAGAGGGTTTGAATTTGATTATGAATGTCGACGATTTAAAGACACCGTTGTGTGAAATAAAGAGCCGATTATTGCAAGGGGGTGTCTATCCAGGATGTGACGAGTATTGTTTAGAGTGCTGGTCCCTAGCTGGGGGTTGTGATGACTTAAAGAAGGGTATTCAGGCTTTAATAGATGGTGGCACATTGCAATTTGACCGAGCAGCAATTGAAGAACCTGCAGGGGTATTGGCAGACAAGCAAAGTGATGTGGCCACTGTAACGATTCCTCGAAAGACAATCACTATAACGGCATCGGCCCAGCGACCGCCGATCACTATCACTAAGGCCGGACCAATCCCGTACGAGAGCACAAAGGCAGTCCCATGGTCATATGGGTTGGAAGTGTATTGTGACGGAGTAAAGATTGATGTTAATAAGAAGCCAGCTGAGACTGTAGACAACGTTGTTGGTACCGGAGGTATGACATGGAGTGGTAGGATCTTTATCTCGCCTGAGGTAGAGGCCGAAAGATTGGCAAAGGGAAAGGGAAAGATGGTTGAGAATGTCCCTGTGCAGGCAAGCGAAAAAGCAACGGCATCGAAGGATGTAGAAGAGTTCATGCGCTTGATTCGCAAAAGTGATTATAAGATTGTTGAGCATCTGCAACAGACGCCTTCAAAGATATCTATACTATCGTTGCTACTGTGCTCTGAAGCTCACAGAAATGCTTTGTTGAAAGTCCTGGATACTTCCTTCGTACCCCAAGATGTTTCCGTAAATCAGCTGGAAGGAGTGTTGGCACATGTGAATGCAGGACATAGCTTGGGCTTTACCGACTTCGACTTGACCCCTAAGGGGAGAGAGCATAATATGGCGCTGCACGTATCTGTCGAGTGTAGAGGATCAGTCATGTCGCATGTATTGGTCGATACCGGATCGTCTTTGAATGTGCTGCCCAAGAAAGCAATGATGAAGCTAGATGTCAGAGGAATATTATGCACGCCCAGTGACTTGGTGGTTAGGGCGTTTGATGGCACGCGAAGAACAGTTTTTGGATCCATAACATTACCTCTACAGGTGGGGTCGGAGGTTTTCGCGACTGAATTTTATATCATGGACATCCAGCCTGCATACAGCTGCCTGCTCGGAAGACCTTGGATCCATGGTGCTGGGGCAGTCACGTCTACCTTGCATCAAAAGTTGAAGTATATGGTAGGAGACAGCGTGGTTACAGTCTGCGGAGAAGAGGACATCCTGGTCAGCCATCTGTCATTATTTAAGTATGTGGAGGTCGACGGAGAGATTCACGAAACACCCTGCCAGGCATCTGAAGGGTTGCGCATCAAGGACAAAGGTCCCGGGCCGAGCAAAGCGTCGGAGATAGCCGTCTCGTCGTATAAGGAAGCTCAAGCTTTAGTAGAGACTGGTGAGACAAAGGGATGGGGCAAAGTGCTGGACATTCCTGTGAAGATGGACCGATTCGGGCTGGGATACCAACCGTCGTCATCAACACCTGCTGTGGGGGCACCCCGTTTCAGAGGACCAATAACCATCACTGCCAGTGGAGTATGCCATGAGACCGTCAATGCTGCTTCAGAGTCTGACGAAGGAGACAGCGATTGCGATATGGACGCCTGGATTCAGCCGAGCGTGCCAGGACAGGGCTTGTGCAACTGGTCTATTCAGGAGATTGTTCCTGTGACTCTTAAACAGTAATGCTTTGTTTTTTTAATTGTGGAACAATCTGGTGTCTTGCCCAGGGCATCATGATTTGCTTAGGGCTGTGCTGTTATGAACATTGCGTGTTTATCATTAAATAAAAGGCGTTTTTTTCATGTGCAAATATTGCGATCTCTGTTTTTCTTGTTTTGTATTTTTCAATAAAATGGCAACGTGGTTATTCGCTTTATACGCATTTTGAAGCATTCAACCATTCCTTTTGCAGGATACCATTTTCAGATGACATCATTGAACCACCTATGACTCGTCCCGACTTTGAGCACCCGGTATTTCAGGCCGAAGAAGAGATTGTTGAAGATGGTGACGTTCCAGAAGAGTTGTCTTGGTTGGTGAAGCAAGAAGAGCGTGTCATTCTTCCTCACGAGGAGGTCATCGAAATCATTAACTTGGGGTCGGAAGGGGTTGAAAAGAATATTCGTATAGGAGCCGCGCTGCAGAGCGACGTCAAGCGAAGACTGGTTGAAATGCTCAGAGAGTATAGTGATGTGTTCGCTTGGTCGTATGAAGACATGCCAGGGCTCGATACAGATATGGTTGTGCACCGTCTGCCGTTGAAAGAAGAATGCCCGCCGGTCAAGCAGAAACTTCGCAGAACTAGACCCGATATGACAGTGAAGATTAAAGAAGAGGTTCAAAAGCAGTGGGATGCTGGTTTCCTAGCCGTGACAAAATATCCCTCATGGGTCGCTAACATTGTACCAGTGCCAAAGAAAGACGGTAAAGTGAGAATGTGCGTAGACTACCGTGATCTGAATAAAGCGAGCCCGAAAGACGATTTTCCACTTCCTCATATCGTTGTGCTAGTTGACAACACCGCTCAATACTCCGTATTCTCCTTCATGGATGGCTTCTCAGGCTATAATCAGATTAAAATGGCGCCAGAGGACATGGAGAAGACTACTTTCGTAACGCGTTAGGGAACATTTTGTTATAAAGTGATGCCCTTCGGATTGAAGAATGCTGGGGCAACGTATCAGCGTGCAATGACGACTCTTTTTCATGATATGATGCATAAGGAGATCGAAGTTTATGTTGACGATATGATTGCCAAATCCCAGACGGAGGAAGAGCATTTGGTGAATCTGCTGAAGTTGTTCAAAAGGCTTAGGAAGTTCAGGCTGAGACTGAACCCTAACAAGTGCACCTTCGGGGTGAGATCGGGTAAGCTACTGGGGTTTATCGTCAGTGAAAAAGGAATAGAGGTTGATCCTGCAAAAATAAAAGTAATACAAGAGATACCGACGCCTAAAACAGAGAAAGAGGTGCGCGGGTTTTTAGGGAGGTTGAACTACATCGCCCGGTTCATATCTCACCTAACTGCTACGTGTGAACCATTGTTTAAGCTGTTGAAAAAAGATCAAGCTGTAACGTGGAACGAAAATTGTCAAAAGGCGTTCGATAAAATAAAGCAGTATTTGCAGGAGCCTCCTATTTTGATACCCCCAGTGGCAGGGAGACCCTTGATTATGTATTTGACAGTTTTTGAGGGAAGCATGGGTTGTGCTCTCGGTCAACACGACGAGACAGGAAGAAAAGAGCATGCGATCTATTACTTGAGTAAGAAATTTACAGAATGTGAATCTCGATATTCAATGCTCGAAAAAACTTGTTGCGCGCTAGCCTGGGCCGCCAAGCGTTTGAGGCAATACATGCTGAATCATACAACCATGCTCATCTCGAAGATGGATCCTATCAAATATGTATTCGAAAAGCAAGCATTATCGGGGAGAATTGCCCGTTGGCAGATGGTCTTAACTGAATATGACATCCAGTATGTCTCGCAAAAGGCTATAAAGGGGAGTGTGCTGTCTGAGTACTTGGCAGAGCAGCCTATTGAAGATTACCAATCGATGAGGTTTGATTTTCCTGACGAGGATATCATGTACCTAAAGATGAAAGATTGCGAAGAGCCGTTGTCAGACGAAGGACCAGAGTTGGGTTCCAAATGGAAGTTGATCTTTGACGGAGCTGTGAACGCCTATGGTAGCGGAATAGGAGCAATTATCCCTACTCCACACGGGTCACACATCCCGTTTACTGCCCGATTAACCTTTGCAGTTACCAATAATGAAGCCGAATACGAAGCTTGTATAATGGGGCTGGAAGAAGCCATTGATTTGCGAATCAAAAATCTGGACGTATACGGAGACTCAGCTCTGGTGGTGAATCAGATAAAAGGGGAATGGGAGACACGTCAGCCCAATTTAATACCGTACATGAATTATGCGAGAAGATTGTTGCCTTTCTTTGACAAAGTTGAATTGCATCATGTACCGCGAGCGGAGAATCAGATGGCTGACGCCCTAGCCACTTTGTCTTCCATGTACAAAGTCAACTTCTGGAACGAGGCTCCCAGCATTGTTATCTCTCGGCTTGACAGACCAGCCTTCATATTTGCTATTGACGAAGCATCTGACGATAAACCATGGTATTTCGACATCCTTAATTTCCTGAAAAACAAAGAGTATCCGGCGGGGGCATCCAGTCAAGATCAGAAGACTCTCAGGAGATTGGCGGGTAATTTCTATTTGAATCCGGATGGTGTCCTATACAGAAGAAATCACGACTTGGTGCTGCTGCGTTGTGTGGACGAAAAAGAGGCGAAGTTGCTCATGGAAGAAATACATGAAGGTGCATTTGGTACACATGCTGGTGGGCATGCTATGACAAGGAAGCTGCTGCGGGCAGGTTATTTTTTGCTGACTATGGAAACTGATTATTTCAAGTTTGCGAGGAAGTGCCACAAGTGCCAAATCTATGCCGATAAGATCCATGTGCCTCCGAGTCCTCTGAATGTGATGTCTTCGCCATGGCCATTCTCGATGTGGGGAATCGATATGATTGGAAAGATCGAGCCGACGACTTCTAACGGACACCGGTTCATTCTAGTAGCAATCGATTATTTCACCAAGTGGGTGGAAGCGGCGTCTTACGCAAATGTAACGAAGCAGGTGGTGGCCAGGTTCATTAAGAGAGATATCATTTGCCGATATGGAATTCCCGAGCGGATAATCACGGACAACGGTTCAAACCTGAACAACAAAATGATGAAGGAGCTCTGTCAGAATTTCAAGATCGAACATCACAACTCCTCCCCTTACCGACCCAAGATGAATGGCGCTGTTGAAGCGGCCAATAAGAATATAAAGAAGATCGTTCAAAAGATGGTGGTGACCTATAAGGACTGGCATGAGATGCTACCTTTCGCTTTGCACGGTTATCGTACGACGGTACGCACATCAACCGGGGAAACCCCGTTCTCGTTGGTATACGGAATGGAAGCAGTGCTACCATTGGAAGTCGAGATTCCTTCTTTGAGAGTACTACGAGACGTACAACTAGATGAGGCAGAATGGGTGAAAGACAGGTTGAACCAGCTGAGTTTGATGGATGAGAAGAGGCTAACTTCTCTAGCATACGGTCGTTTGTACCAGAGCCGAATGAAGAAAGCGTATGATAAGAAGATACATCCTCGGAGCTTTCAGACGGGCGACCTTGTGCTAAAAAGGATTCTCCCGCCGCAGGCAGATCACAGGGGCAAGTGGACCCCCAACTACGAAGGGCCATACGTTGTCAGAAAAGTCTTTTCAGGAGGAGCTTTATTGTTGTCCACCATGGACGGTGAAGACTTTACGTCGCCTGCGAATTCGGACGCAGTTAAAAAATACTTTGCTTAAAATTGACCCGCTGGACAGAAAAAAAGAGAGTCCAGGCAAAAATGGGGCATCCTGGCGAACCAAAAACAGAATGAAAGGTTCGGGCAAAAGTTAGGGATAAAATGGAAAAAATGTACACCCGCGAAGTTGAAAACCTACACTGGGCGGCTTCGGCAAAAAAGGGTATCCCGGTGAGCTGAAAACCCGTAAAGGGCCGTTCACGCAAAAGTTAGGGATTTGAAAAGCAAATGACTGCGGTCCGAATTTGATACTGCATTGAGCTTTGGTGCGGGAGAATATACCTGAGGGGTCAGTTATCAGATACAATCTCTTCGGAAGTGTGGATACCGGGAAAGCATTAGAGT
Source organism: Lathyrus sativus (assembly GCA_963859935.3). Lineage (NCBI taxonomy): Eukaryota > Viridiplantae > Streptophyta > Magnoliopsida > Fabales > Fabaceae > Lathyrus > Lathyrus sativus. The sequence goes on from OZ012739.1 coordinate 360,594,620, forward strand.
CGGGCGAGTCATAGGAGGATCAGTTCGTGATGTTCGTCTGCATCCAGTTGCCGACATGTGTACAAATTTAATTTGTCAATATATTTATGCTTCTTGTGCATACTTGTATATTTGTTGTGCGCAGCTTCCTCTTTTCAGGAGTTACATCCCGTGTACAAAACGCCGCCCATTCAGGGGCCCAATCAATAAAATATGTTATGCAGTACTTGATGTTGTCTCTTTACTATTTTGCGCATGATAAACGCCTAGGTTTAATGAAACTAGCATGTGTATAACGTCACTGGCCCTTGCCAACAATTGCTAAGACTTTGAATTAACTGAAAATAACGTCACTAACGCTAACTTGAATAGATTTGGTTGCATAGACTTGTGTTGTCTTGTTTGTGGTGTTGCAGGGTTCATAGCCATGTGAAGTGGACGATCAAAAGATTGCAGTATGGATCAGAAGCTTGTAACGAAAGACTCGATCCCCACGCAGGTCGCGCTTCCAAAATAGCAATGTTCCTCACTGAAGAAGGATCAAATTCCCCAGCTAGTCGTAGCTGGTGCCAAAGGGCATTCTCCCACAAAGTCGTTATCCTTAGCAGAGTGTGGAGATTCCAAGATTGTAGACTGCATTCAGACAGTTCATCTCAAGCAGAGTGGTTTAGCCGCAGAAGATTAATATTGGTGAGCTGTATTCAGGCAGTTTACCTTTCCCCGCAGGGTCATTTACTCTCCCCCAGCGGAGTCAGTTGATTTTCCCCAAGAGAATCGTCCCATCCCCAGTGGAGTTCTCTTCTAGCAAGTGTTTTCCCAGTGGAATCCGAAGATTAAGACTCTCCCCGGCAGAGTTGGTTGTATATTCTGGCATTTATTTTGTCGGAATACCGTGTGATATCCGTTCACTCTCCAGCAGAAGTCCGATCATACCAGGCGCATCTGCTATTCCCCAGTAAAGTTATATTCCCCAGTAGGGTTGACTTCACTCTTCCAGCATTTATTTTGCTAGAATGATTTTGTAGCACCTGGCTATCCCCAGCGGAGTCGGCATTATCGTCGGCATTTATTTCGCTGAAGCGGTTTCCTGTATCCCAGCAGTTTGAGTCTGCATTTGCATTGGCATATAGGGTCATATTTGCATCCACCAAACAAAAGCACGTAGCATTTCCATGTCGAATGGAGCATTACGCCAGTGTCAAACATGTGCGTTTTGAAGCACAAACCAGGTTGGCGAACCGTTTGTGTTCAGGCGGAAGGAGCTCTTGCTCAAATGAATTACCAAACATTCAAGATCTCGACGTGAGACATTCAACGAAAGTGTCAGCTTTGGCATCATTCCCCACAGAGTTATCGTGATGAAGTTCTCTTTGTCTCTGAGCAGAGTTATTTGTGTAAATTTCTCTTGTTTTCCCCGCCAGAGTTAGTAGGCAAAACCTCTCCTTGTCCCCAAGCAGAGTATTCGCCATCAAAGGGTTTCATGAATCAGAATTTCAGAGGCTGCCGCCGGTTATCAGAACAGGCGTCCGGTAGTTTGGGTTTCCAAATATCCCTAGTAGAGTCCGCCTCCAGATCGCTGTCACGTCAGTGCTATGAAGGTTGTGGGTTGGGACCAATGGAGAAATGAGTCCTGACGTGGACAATTTATTCCTACATTGACGGGAGTTCTTCGTGCTAGAGAAGTGGGGTCCTAACATGGACAGATTGATTTCCTCCAGTTGACGATATGTGGTAGTCCTAACGTGGACAAATTTGATTTCTTGGTATTGATTGAATGTGAAGTCCTGACGTGGACAAGATTGATTACTCTTTGTGTTGGTGTCCTGACGTGGACCATTTATTTCCAGCAAATATCTTTATTCGTAATGGTGAAATGTGCGTCCTGACGTGGACAAGATTATCTCTCCTCGGGTTAGTGAAGCGTGAGTCCTGACGTGGACAAGTTTTATTCCTTCAGCAGGTCGAGATGGGAGTCCTGACGTGGACAAGTTTCATTTCCCCAGCAAGTCGAAGGTGCGCGAGTCCTGACGTGGACAGATTTACCTTCCTTTGTGTTGACGCAGCATGAGTCCTGACGTGGACAAGTTTATTTCCTCAGCAAGTCAAGATTGGAGTCCTTACGGGGACAAATCAAGATGAGGTGGGTCCTTACGTGGACGAAGTTTGATTCCTTACGTGGAAAAACGATGTATTCCTTACGTGGAAAGTTTAGTCCTGACGTGGACAGATTCAGAAAAAAAGTTGTAGTCCTTACGTAGAAAGATTGATTCCTTACGTGGAAAGATTGTATTCCTAACGTGGAAAGGTGAGTCCTAACATGGACGATGTATTACTAGCATGAAAAAAGTTTAGTCCTGACGTGGACAGATCCAGAAAGCAATTTAATCCTGACGTGGACAGAGCCAGCGAACAGTTTAGTCTTGACGTGGACAGATCCAGACGAAATCTTAGTCCTAACGTGGACGGTGTTATTCCTAACATGAAAGAGTTTATTCCTAACGTGGACGATTTATTTCTGATGAAATGCAGACGAATTATCCCCAGCGAAGTTGCCGAGATTTTTCCGAGTTGACGACAGACAGGCGTCCTAACGTGGACAAGTTTTAGTTAAGATTTCTTCGTGTTGACAGCAGATAGAGTCCTAACGTGGACAAGCAAAGGACAAGTTCTTCGATGATAGAATCTTTTTCAGGCTGATGAAGATAATCCCCAGCACGGTCGCTAAGGGATCAGTTGGTTGTCGTAACATCCAGATCCAGTCGGCAAATGTTGTTCCCCAAGCGGTAGTGCAGTTTATTTCTGCGGTTGGCAAATTTCCGGGTTCTTAGTATTCAACCGTCTCGTACCGCGAATGTTTGAAGGCCGTTCGCTCTTCACCCAATCGGGTCCAAGTCGCTTGAATAGGGGCAGCTGTTGCACCCCAAAATTTTCTCAACCTTCTTCACTTGGTTTATGCTTCAATTGCATTGGCATTTGCATATAGAGTCATGTACATAGTCTAATCATCTGCATAGCATAGCATATCAAATCATCCAACAAGGTACCAAGTACTATTCTCATCTCTATGAGCCTATCAAGCGGTTATTATTCAAATTCAAGCATATTCAAGTCATTAGAGAAGAAATTGAAACCCAGAGAGGTCAGTGGATCAAGCAGTGAATCTATCTCCTATCTGAGGATATCTGAAGGTCATCAAAGAAGTTGTGAGTTGTGGATTGAGCATGGAGAGTATGTAGACATCATAGAAGACTTAGAAAGTCATTTGGAGAAGGAGGCAAGTCATTGATATGATCACAAGAGTTGCAGTTGAAGACAGTCAACTAGGGTTTCATCTGGGTCAACTCTAGGTCAATCCTAGGTCAATTGACTGATTGAAAGGCATTAAGGCCTATTGGAGAGATGTGGGGTTCATCATTTGACATGTAAATAAGGATATGGTGTTATGCCAAGAAGAAATCAAGAGAAATCAAGGAGAAGAGGAGTTTCTAAATTAGGGTTTCTATGTAAAATCCCCTGATTTAGGTCAAATTTCCAAGCAAGATAAGTCAAGATGCAAGCTTCAAATGGATCCTTGGCCAACATTAAACTTGTATAGGATCTCAAGACCTTTAATTTGATTGGTGGAAGACATCAAGGAGATTTATAGAACTCAAGTTATGGTCCTTCCAAGTTACAGGTCATCTGAGGTATCTGAAATTTTGTCTGTGAAAGTTACTTGACTTCCAAGCATTTTTTACCCCTCAAGGAGATTTCAAATGAATTTCTGGTCAACATAAGAGTTGTTCCTCATTGTCTTAGCTTTCTAGAAAGGTATGGTATGCCTTCATATAATTTGTGGAACTCTACTTATTGTCTTGGCAAGCAAAGGGTATTTTGGTCATCTGAGAATTACAGGTCATTTCAAGCCTATGCCCAAAACTCATACAAGGAAGCTTCAAATGGAAATCTTCACAACATAAAACTTGCTCCAAATGACATTTTGAGTCTATAAAAGTGACCATGAAAGATTGGAAAGGCTCATAGCTCAAGGTTTCAAAATTGGTGAATTTAATGAATAAAAAATGACCTAAAATGGAGATTTTTCATATTTTGACCAAATGGGGTGAAATTATAGGTCATTTTGATTGGAAAAAATGTTTTAAGAACATTGGAAAAAGTAGAATTTTGAGTTTGGTTCAAGATTTGAAAGATATGCTTGGTTACTTACAAAAGAAGTTACATAATCCAAATCCAAGGGAAAGTGTGCATGGGAAGGTTCTCCAAGGTTCTAGGACTTTCTAATTCCATCTATATATTGAATTGAATAGCTTCATGCCATGGTTGGTGATTCATTGTGCTCATAATACCAAGTTTTACATCATTCTTCCAATTTGCAAAATCACTTCAAACTCCATCAAATCTCTCTCAATTTCCACATTTCTTGATTTGATCATCATCAACATCTTTCATAGATCAGAATTCACATAAAAATTTGGTTGAATTGAAGAGGAATCGTGCCATACAACTTCATCATCCAAGGTGCAAGAAAGTTTCAATTACAAGATCCAAGAGGTTTGAGCCAGAATTTTTGCATACAGAACTCATAATCAAGTTCACTGATCAGTTTCCAATCATTGCTAGCATCAGATCCAAGGATTTCCATAGCTGTTTTCATCATTTACACCAGGTAAGTTTCCTCTTCGAATTGACTGAATTAGTTAGAATCATAGTGAATCATTAGGTTAGAATGGTTAGGCATAGTTAAGTGATTGATTTTGGTGAATTTGAGACCAATCCATGGAGGTTGCCATTGGTGTGCACAAGCTGTTAGGGTTTAGAACTCATGGAATATTGCACTATAATCTTGAATGAATAGCTTAGAGTAATCAGCATAAGGTATAGACCATGTTAGGATAGAAATTAGCAAGAATTCTCATGGTTGATAACAGGTGAAAATGGTGGAACCGAGTTATTGCACCTATCGGGTTTGATTGTTAGTTGAGTTTTAGAGGAAGATAATGGTATGGCTGTGTAGAGGGGAAGAAGTAAATCACTTTTGGTTTTTATATCATGTGATTTCATGGAAGATTGAAGGAGAACAGAACGATGGAAAATTCGTGCATGGTGAGCTTTTTCTGGTTCTAGGGTTTGTCCAAGGTTGAAGATGAAGGAGAACCCTACGATTTGGGTGTTTGACTTGACTCAGATTGCAATCCAATGGTTGTGGTTTAAAATGAAAAATGGAGGGAGATTCAAAAGGTGAAACGCTCCGTTTCACTAATTCCCTCAGAATGGGCTTTGTAATTGCTTGCTATTCGTACCCCCAAGCGCAAAGCCCAATGAGATTATAACTAGAAACCTTGCTAAATGCACCGTTCCAGTTTTTTTTATTTTTGATTGAGTTTTCTGAATGCATTGGGCCCAGACGCGCTTACTATGCGCGCCCCCCAGTCTGGGCCCATCTTGTTGTTTTAACTGATTTTATATACTTGTTGCACCCCATTCTCATTTAATTCACATTATTTCTTTCATATTTTTTTATTTTCTTTGAAAAATCATAAATAATTGAAAAATGCATGATTTTAATTGGTTCTTTTTGCATATTGTTCATAATTTAGTTAAGAAAATTATCATTCAAAAAAATTAATATTTCATTTTGTTTTTATATTTTTGGCATATTTTTCTTTTAAATGGGATTAAATAATGTTTAGTTTAGTGCATGAATTTGTTAATTTTGGTTTGATTAGATGCTTTAATATTTTTGACCCATTCTTTTTAGGTTGATTAGCTTAGACCTTTATCTTGTATATAAAATTTAAGTCATGATTTTAGGATTTAATTTTAGGTGATTTGTTTAGGTGTGAATAACATGATCAAAACTAGGGTTTAGGAGAGAACATAGGTGTGATAAATCCTTTCTTTCATGGGTATGAGTTTGAATCTTTGGGGTATGGGACTATAGGGATTATGGGTAGCTAATAGATCCCTTATAAAATATTAGTATTCCCCTACTGCTATTAGTATACTGCTTATATTTGTTGACTGTGTGGTGTGCCCTCTCTAGGGTTATTTCATTTGTCTGTGTGGGGTATTGGGTTTGCTTGGGGATTGGGAGAGCTGAAGACTTGTGATGATGGGGCCATTGGAGATCAAGAGATTGAAAACCAACTTCCAAAGTTGATGAAGAGATTCTTGCTAGCAGCTGTTGAGGAGTATAGGGTTTAGGAGCTAGGCAGAGCTCTAGAGTAGAATGCTTGATTCACAAACATGGAAGGCCTTGTCTGCCTCCATTCTTTCTCTATGATTCAAAGTCTCTTTCAAATATCCACCTCCTTCCTTTGGAAGGATCAGTGAATGTATTTGAAAGATAGAACTTTTGAGGGAAAATTGTCTGTATAATGTTAACAGTTAATGAGCCACCCTTGGTAGGCAGTTCACTGTGTAACATTCATTTCATCTTGTTGACTGATATTCATCTGGGAGATTGAGACTTGAAGAAAAGCCATTGCAAATGGAAGACTGATAATCAAGACCTTGCTTGGAGGCTGTGGAGATGGAGATTGATGCTTGCTTGAAGCCTGTAGCTGTTTGGAGATGACTTGAAGACAGATGTTGATGCAGAGCTGCTGTGGCTGTTTATTTTTAGCTGTTATTCATTTCTGATGTATTGATTGGTTTTCCCTGACTGTATTGTTTGCTGTTTAACCTATTAGGTTGAAAGTGAATCATGTTCACTTTTGCCTATTGTTTTCTAGGTTCGAGGTTGAGTGGGACTCACTTGCCTCGCTTGTATTGCTGCATCCATGCATTTTACCGCTTTATTATATATCTGCTATTGTTTCTGTTTCCGTCTATTCCCTTAGGATCTCTATTTCTCTCTGTGCAAGAGAGGAGCATGATAGACACTAGGTCTTAACCCATGCATGATAACATTAGGTTAGTTTGATTCCCTTCGCAACCATAGGTTAGAGTCCTGTCTCTTCTCTCTCAAAACAAACAGAAAAACACAATAAATATTTCAAACACAATAAAAGACACTTCTTCCGTAAAAGAATGTGAACTCATCAAAACGTCATTTTTGTCCGCTTGGACCAGTAATCAGAAAAACCTTTTTCAGAAGGAATAAAAACAATCAAAACAGACTTGTGTCGTACGTGGCCCGAACTACGTTTGCTCTGATCTTTCATGCTGTATGAAAGTATGTAGGCATAGGATGCGATATCCTAGCGAGCACCCTTCCCCTCCATTCCCGTAGGTAGGCGAACTACGTTGACTCTGATTTCTCGTTCCAGACGGGAATACGTAGGCATAAAGTGCGATACTTTGCCGAGTCCCTTTCTTTTCTTTTAACCCCTGACCTGTAGAATAGATAGAATAACAATCCGTACCAGAAAACAAGCGTGGATCCCGTCGAGTACGACAGACGTGAGGGGTGCTAATACCTTCCCCTTGCGTAACCGACTCCCGAATCCAGGTTTCGGTTGCGATGACCATTCCTTTCCCGTTTTGCGTTAGGTTTACTCTGAGCGTTTCCTTTCCCTCCTGTGGGATAAATAACGCACGGTGGCGACTCTTCTGTTCAGCCGGCGCCGATTTTCGCAGTAGTGACAACAGGCATGCTTATTTCTAAGATGCACCTATCTCAGAAATATCTATATGAACCCCTAAGTCTAATGCAGCACAGCACCACACAAGTCAATCAACACAAAGAGAAGGCTAACCAGCCTGGCAAACTCCTATCCAAAAGAAAGAAACTAACCCTGAGGAGGACCCTAAACAACCTTAAAACAAAACCCTAATCTACCCTAAGCGAAACCCTAAGCAAAACCCTAAAGGGAGAAATCAATCCCATTCTTCAAGCTTCAAGACAAGCTTACCAAAGAAAGGGAGCTAAGTATACAGACCCATAGTGCCTTCCTCAGGAAAGTACTAGGAGGCTTCTACTTAGGAATCATATCCCATGTGGCTCAACAACTGTGAACGGTTTATATTCCTCCTCAGGAGAAACTAAACTCACATGAAGGCTCCAACATCATTGGATACTTAAGAAAACCCTACCTGAACTAAGGGAACTAAGTGAACAGGCCCATAGTGCCTTCCTCTGGAAAATACTAGGGGGCTTCCACTTAGGAATCATATCCCATGTGGCTCAACAACTGTGAACGGTTTACATTCCTCCTCAGGAGAAACTAAACTCACATGAAGGCTCCAACATCATTGGATACTTAATAAAACCCTACCTGAACTAAGGGAACTAAGTGAACAGACCCATAGTGCCTTCCTCTGGAAAATACTAGGGGGCTTCCACTTAGGAATCATATCCCATGTGGCTCAACAACTGTGAACGGTTTACATTCCTCCTCAGGAGAAACTAAACTCACATGAAGGCTCCAACATCATTGGATACTTAAGAAAGAGGTGAGAAGAAAGAATGAAAGACATCCCTAGTGCCTTCCTCAGGAAAGTACCATGAACTTCCCTCAAACTTAAGGATCTCAATCCTCACAGAAAGAGAGCAAGCTCCTAGACTAGGTCTTCAATCCATGCATCCTTGCAAGCTCCATCAAGTCTTCATCCAGCCTCCATGTTCAAGAAGAAACCACAGGCCCTCAAAGCAAAAGAAACTATCTCTAAAGTTCAACCACAGTTGAACTTCAAAGTCAGAAGCCCTCAAAACTTCTCCTAATCACAAGCTCAAGCAAGAATAGCAAAGCAACTTCTAAAAATCCACCAAAAATATAGGGGAAACTTACATGCCTCTATGATCCCAAGATCAAATCTCAAATCCTAAGCCAACTTCTAAGGCTACTAAACAATCCCTAACACGTGAATGGTCAAGGGTTAACCATCAAGTTATGAGGTCTCTACTCTCTAACCCTAAAACAACATCAATCATTTTCTAAAAAATCCACAAAAATCCTATGGGGAGCATGCATCAGTCTAGTATAACATACTAAAAAAGAAAAGCAAGATTCAATACCAAGTGAGAGAAATAAAATCAGCAAGGCAGACACATCACAAATCAATATTCAAGACCAATTAAAATGCAAAAAATGTAATAAAAACGAAAATGCATGATCAAATTAATATTTTTGCACCATAAAATCCTAAATTGAACTATGAACCTATAGAAAAAAGAAGGGAATTAGTTGGATAATCCTACTATTTTTCATGAATTATTTTCTAACATGGATAAAACAAAGAAATTAAAAAAAAGAAAATAAAACCCACGCGTGGCAAATAGCAATTTCCCTAGTGTTATCCAGCATTGGGCTCAATGAGGGGGGGTGCGCATAGCAGAACCATAAGGCCCAGTCACAATGTTGTTTTTGTTTTCAGCATTTCCAAAAGAGGGGGTACGAGCCAAGAGAGGGGATATTGGTCTCAGCAAATGTTAGGCCCAACCCAAACTCAAACCCTAACCCTAGCAGACAAAACCCACATTCTCTCTAATTCCTCTATCACTGTTCACCATTTGAAACCCTGCGTCGCTCGCCTCTCGCAAACACTCTCTCTGAACCCTCTCATTCCTCTTCCAAAACTCTCAAACAAATCATCAAACAAACACCTGATAATCTCTGTATCACCACACTCAAACTACGCATCAAACAAACTTCAAAACCCTAACCAACCTAAATCTCAGTGAATCACAACAAGCTACAACCATTCTATCAATCAGAAGCAACATGCAACAAATTCAAAGAAGAGCACCTGGATGAAGCACGAACGAGCGTAGACGTTCTTGAAGCTCGTTGAAGAGAATGAAGACCTCAGAGCTTGAAGTTCTGGGAAAAAACCGAAGAACAAACTGTTGAAGGTCGTTGCAAGAAGATGAAGATCTTGTTCCGTTGGTTGAAGATTTCTTAAGAAGACGAAGAACAAGATGATGTTCTTGAAAGTGTGTTGATCTTGAAGCCGCTAATGAATCTGGAGATCTTAACCACGAACGAATATGGTCCTTGATGATGTTCTGGAAAGAAGATTGAAGAAGACGATGCTCTTGGGGCTTCTGGGAACTTTGGATGAACAAACTCAAGCTGATGAAGATTCCACAAGCTTGATGAACACTGATGAGCGAAGACGAAAATCTGGATGGATGAAGCTTCTGACAAATTGATATTGTCCGGCGAGGAGCGAACGGAGGAGATCGGAGGAGATCGGAGGGGAAAACGATGAAGTTCTTGAGTCCCTGCAAATTTTGCAGATTCCGGCGAGATGAGCGGCGGCCGGAGGTCGTTAGGGTGGCCGGAGACTGTTAGTCAAGGCAGTTTCATGGCCGGCGGCGGACTCTCCGGCGAGGTGGAGGGGGTGACAAGTGGTAGACGCGTGTATGATGCGCTGGCAAGGTGTGGGGAAGTGGGAAACGTGGCAAGGTGTGGGGCGTGCATGCAGCTAGTGGAGTGTGAGGTGGAAACCAAAGAAGCTGAACGCGTGGACGATTTTATAGGATGACACTTGGCATGGACAAAAAATGGACTGAGATATTGGGCCTCCAAAAAAGACTCTGGACTGGGCCTACGAAAAACCCTCAATAAACTGAAAGAAAAACTGATTGGATTAACAAAACGGATTAACGGCTAAATGACTGGATTAACTGCTAATGAATTAAAATCTGAATGAAAATAATGTGGATTAAATGGATTAATGGATTAATGAATGACCTAACGACTGATTAATGCCTAAACGAATTAAAAGCAATAGACTACAATCAAAAACTCTTAATGACTATTAACCTGTATTGATTAATGAATTATAGACTCTAATTAAACTCTAACAATATGCTAATCAACCTAATATTCTAAAAAACAGAAAAACTATTAATATCTAATTATATTCTAACAGATTTAAAACCTATTAAATTCTACAAATACCTATTATCTATTAAAAAGAAATATATTCTAAAAAACTATTATATTCTATAAAGAAAATCTATTAAAACTATTTAAAATCTAATATATTCTAGACATGACACAAACCTATTAAAAATATTAAAAGAATCTAATTAACTTCTACTTAAAAAAACAACTACATTATTCTTATATTAAAAAGACTTATCTAAAATCCATATTAACACCATTTTACTACAATGCTAATAAAACCCACTAAATGCCTAGCAAGTCCTGTAAAAGTCTAAACATGCCATTACAAAGCAAATAACCCAAACAAGGAGCGCGAGACCAGACGGGACAAAATGGTGAACCCCAGACACCACAGTATCCTCAAAAACCACAGTAAGCTGAAAATGCCGAGAGACGCACAATTTCCCGAAAATGAAACCCTGATTATTTGGACTGATCTGAAACGTCCAAGGGGTGAAAACCAAGCTATAATTCTGATATCATCTGCCTGTTGAAAAATGTAGTGCATGTGGTATGCAAATGCGAATGCAAAAATGAGCCGAACGTAAATCAGGAGCGGGAACCGGTTGGTCAAATTTTAGGGTGCAACACCAAGCTCTCTCATAGAAAAGACATCATCTTGGTCATCCTCATCCCACTAAGGGCCAGCGTTTCCATGCATAACACATGTTGGCGCAGGAATAGGGATTCTAGTCTGATTACCTCTGCCCAGAGGAATAACAGTTGTTGGGATGATAGTGTTAGCATGAGGGGTGACATTGTCAGCAGTAGGAGGTATGGCAGCAGTTCCTCCATGTAAAACCCCACTCCCGTCAACCCTTGAAATCAGCGGTTGCACCAGTGTTCTCAGTTGTTCTTGGCCATTAGCGACCCCTTGCATCATATCCATAAACTAGGCTATACGGTCACTAAACTCTTGCAGCTCGAGTTGGATTTGGTCCATAGCTTTGCGTTGATTTCCCCTAGTAGAGTAGCGATGAATCGCTTGGTTTTCAACTAAAACAAGCTGAACAAACCACAGAAAGGAGATAAGGTTAACGGAACCTGTAACACCTGCGATGCAAAATGAGAAATGATGCAGTATGCATACATGCAAGTATGCTTCAGGGAAATTTTCCCCTTGATTCTAGTTTCCTGAGAACAACAAGACAATGGAGAACCAACAGATAAGGTCGTACAATGCTCTAATAAATAAAATGAGAACCAGAGTCAATACACAACATATCACTAAGGAAATACAATGGAATCAAACACGAACCCATCCAACAATCCTGGTGATGGTCGAGATACAACATAACAACAAATACATGGAAGAAACATCAGGTATGACAGCGAGCCTGGAAATCCTCCAATAGCTCCTTCGTATCCGGATGATTTGGCATAGAAATCAACCTTTGAATGAGCAACTCTCTCCTGCTAATAGTATCCTGCAAGCCCCGAGCATAATCCTCCCAAGCGCCTTCACCAAATGCTTCTTCCAACTTAGGCCTCTTCAGATCTGCTCTTAACTTGTACTCTTCCAACGTTACAAGAGCTTCATTCAGTTTTAGGTTACTCTCGCGTCGGCGTGAGGACTCAACTATATCCTTCTCATCTCTCGCCCGGAGCTGAGCCTTTAACCTGGTAATTTGTTACCGCAGTCCATCTTCCTGTTCCTTGTTGTTAGTCTGAATAGTGTTCCATTGCACATTGAACTTGGATATCTCTAGTTGTGCTCTTTTTAACTCCTTATTCTTATCTTTGAGGATGTCACTAGTACTCTTCAAGTCTAGGCCCACTCACTCTCGAGCATGAATCTCTTCGGTTAGCTCTCTACCCAGCTTGTTCACCAGCTCCGTTTGCTTCTTGGAAGAATAAGTAGCTTGACTCTTTTCACTTTTGAGTTGCATAATTTCCTTTTCCAACTACTCATTTGCCTTACGTAATTCCTCCTTCTCGGACCACAGTTGATTGTATCTCTGAATATCAACTGTTGCTGGCTCCTCAATCATCAAAGGATACAAAGGTTCTCGGGCTGGAAACGGAAACAACAATCTCCCAACTCTTTCCTGAATCTAAACCACATAAGGCACATATGATCTGATGTTGCTCTTTCCCAAAGAAGGTTTCCCCTTTTGGTGACCTTTACTCCAGACTTTCTCCAATTTGAACAAGGTCTCACTGTCAATCACGCCGGTGAAATACAGAGGTTCCTGTATTTCGTCTTCCTTCGGAGGTTCCCTTAGAGCATAACCAAATTGCCTCACTGCAAGAGCTGAATTATAGTTAATACCACCCTTTCTTCCAATCAAAGGGACATTAGGAAAACCACCACAGCTAAAGATTATCTCTATACCCAAATGATCTCTGTCAAACCATACAATTTCTTCGGAGGTTAACCCCATAAGCCTCTCTGACCAATTAGCAGTATCAGAGATATCAACAAAGGGACCAGACTTAGGAAGATGACTCATGAACCATCTATACAAGAGAGGTACACAACAAGAGACATTCTTTCCCCTCCTATTCTCATTCTTGTAATGCACATAGTGATACACATCTCTCAAGAGGGTAGGCATAGGATTCTTCGAGACAAAGATATGGAAAGCATCCAAGTCCATAAAATCGGGAATGTTTGGGAACAGTATTATACCATATATGCATAGTGCTAATATAGCATTAAAGACAATCCAACAACCTTCCTTTGCAAAATGTTGAGCTCTACCAACCAAGAAAGGCAATGGGAAACCAGACATTCCATTCCTTTTAACCATCCTTCCTTCTAACTTAGAGGCATCTAGATGAAGAGCATTATCAAGCTTAGTCAAATTAGGTTCAGCTTCAGAGTGATAAAAAGACATCTGATCCAGAATAGGAACTCCCAACAATATGGCAAACTCCTCTAGAGTAGGCATCAATACATAACCAGGAAAAGTGAAACACCTCAACTGTGGGTCATAGAACTAAAGCAAGTTGTAGAGCCCTCCTAACTCAAACATTGAAGCCTTACAAAAACAACCCAGAAGCTTCCCATACTCTTTCGTGAAATCTTCCATTACACTATGATCAGCAACAGAAATCAAACTGAGTAGAGACCCTATATCTGGTGTGGGAAACTTGTACATAACTATCTTCTTCAAACAACTCTCCATGTCAGCAGGGGGTGGTTTACTAGAATCAAGAGGAGAATATACACCTGAAACATAAATACATGTCAATGTTAATATGCAAATGCAACAGGGGATCAAGATTGTTATGTTGTTGACTGAGATGAACCGGCGCTTCGCACTGGCGAGAAAATACCGGAATACCCAAGTACCAGAGCTCAAAGGTTCGTACTGATAAGAAATCCGAGTAGGTTGAAAGTTGAGGTTTCCTGCATAACCCTCCCCACTCACAGGTATGAACCTATCTCTGACAAGGTATGGCATCCTATGCGGTCTTCAGCGTCACAAACTTTTGAGAAACGATGATATGTTCACCATTTTTGGTTTGGTATCATAGTCTAACGAAGCGGCCTCCCTTAGCTAACTCCTAAATGATCGGTCCCCAGAGTCGACAATCCTCAGATCCAACATCCTCTCAACTATCCAAAATAGACTGGAAAGGTAGTCATCAAAGATAATCTTGTCTGAGCGCGAATTTCGTGAGAACTAGTGCATGCCAAACATAGAGGTTCATCACTACTTTCCACTTCTAATTCTAGGGTTATACTCAAGCCTGGGTTTTGGCTTATCACACAGTGGAACATTCCCATCCAACAGCATAGCAATAATGATATATAACAATGCTGAAAATCAAATGCAAATGCAGTAAAGTACAAATGCAACACATATTCAAATATGTACGCACCCAAAGATAAAACAAACAAACGCTAGGACTGACTCGCATAGGGGATGGGAAGAGTCCCTAACAGAGTCTCCAGCTGTCGTGTCACTGCAAAGAGGGGCCGACAAAGACAGAAGAGTCGCCACCGTTCGTTATTTATCCTAAAAGAGGGAAAGGAAACAATCAGAGAAAAATTACGAAAAAGGGAAAAGACAGGTCATCGCAACCAAATCTTGGGTTCGGGAGTCGGTTAAGCAAGGGGAAGGTATGAGCACCCCTCACGTCCGTTGTACTCAACAGGATCCATGCTTGTTATCTATCTAAAAGGGTCTTAAACTATAAGGCTAGCCACAAGGACAAAAGAAAAGAAAAGAGACTCGATAGAGCATCGCCGCTCCATGCCTACGTACTCCCTCGTGCAACGGGAAAGTCAGAGTCAACGTAGTTCGGAAAACTAAGGGTGAAGGTGGGAAAGGTTGCTCACCAAGACATCGCTGTCTTGTGCCTACGTATCCTCGTCTGATACGAGAAATCAAAGCAAACGTAGTTCGAAATGACACGACCACTGGTTGGTTCAAGTATTTTAACTGAGTAGGGTTAAACCTTTGTTCTAGCAGTTAGGTGTATTATTGCTCGAACATTGGAGACTTAGGCGTTACCTATTTGTGGTAGAACCAAGAGTTAACACACTCTTCTTGAAAATGGTTTTAAATTAATCCTGAAGGATAAAAAGGTTTGATGTTTTGTTGTGTGTTTTTTATGAAGAAGTGAATTGAGTTAAGTTTGTAACTCATGTTGCACTAAATACTATGACTTGGGAGCGAATGTGTCGCATATCTCCCAAAGGGCATACGATTGACACTCTAGATAGTTGAGAGGAAGCCCCCAACCATCATTCTCCAAACGCTTAAGGCTCGTAGCGTATAACACTTATTATCCATTATTAGATGTCTTGAAGAAGTTTTGAGATGAGAAGAGAAGACACGAACTCTAAGGGGAAACTAATCAACCCTAATGTTATCATGCAATGTGCTCCTATGATGGAGATTAAGAGGGGAAAAGACTATGATAATGCTATCATGCTTGGATTAAACACTTCATGTCTCTCCTACTCCCACCTTAAACAAATGGGACTAGGAATCCCAAGGGATCATGGCAAAGGAACCCAGTAAACACAAGATAAAATCAATCACAAATGAGATGAAAGAAAGAAATAAAATTGACTTAAACAAGTCAAGAAGAAATGCAAATATGATATGCAAGATGCAAGAGATGCAAAGAAAACAAATATGAGAACAAAGTGAGTTAAACAAGTCAAAGAGAAAGTGAGATGAAATGGGAGAAGTTACAACTCCTACAACCATTCATGCATCAATCACTAATCTCAAAAGGTAAACACCAAAGCTAAAGGAGAAGCCATGATCAAAATGGAGATGGGAGAATAGGCTTGGGCAGCAAGAAACATGAGAAATATCTCAACCAAATGCAACACATTGATCATGCAAGAAGAAAGAACAAACAAGTTCTTAAAGTGGTTTCTCATTCAAAGCAAACTCAAAGTGTAAACAATCAAACCAAATCACTTTGAATGAAAACCACAACCCAAGGGACAGAAGTGAGAACATGAGAAGAGAGCCCACAAACAAGAGTAGAAACAAAGAATAAACAAGTTACAAGCTAGGCCAAATGAAAGAACCAAAGTTCAAACCACATTCAACACCTAAACACAAGTGGAAGACCTAACTTTAGTGTAACTTGCAACACAAACTACACAAATGTATGACCTATAAAATTAAAACCAGCATCCTAAACATGTCAATAATGTGAATCAAGAAGCATAGGATGCATATGGGATCCATCAAGGTCATCTCCCAAAGGAACTAGGTCAACTAGTTTATATGAACTTCAACTAGGGTGACTTGACTTGCAAGGTTCACCAAAAATAGGAGAATTGTTCAATAAATCTCAAATAAAATTCACAAAAATAGGAGAATTGTTCAATAAATCTCAAATAATCCTGTCGTCTTCTTTGGTGGGATGGCCGGAGACACAGTCATCCAACCTCCACCAATATGCACAAAAATAGTACCAAATGAAACCTGAAGTTACACAGGTTCCAAATCCAAGATCCAATCATTGAAAACACTCATGGATTAAGAGAATCGAACGCTTGAAGTTTGATGCACACATGCTGAAATTCAACTAAACATGAACAACAAGTATGAAAACATGGCCTACTCAACGTAGGGCTTCAGATGCAGCCAATATGAACCTAAATCATGGCCTAGAATGAGAGATATGAGAGATGGAAACTTACTGAACGGAGTAGCTCCATTGGCTCTTCTCAGGTGTGTAAGCTTGCTTTACTTGCTCCAGATCCACTCCAAATGCTTCAAGGAAGATGAAATGAGCCTCAATTGAACTTGATTTGCAGAGAAAAAGTGAATTCGATTTTGAAATTTCCTTGAGAATTTTGAAGATGCAACTGCTCTCTCTAGCTCCAAATGCACATTCTGAGCTCCTAAGGCGAACTTAGAACTTATATATGATGGATCTCATATGATTTGAAGCCTTAATTTGATTATTTGAAAAAATTCCCAAAATAAGAAAGTTTCTCATGCACAAGTGAAATGCTCTCCTTCACTCATGAAAACCCCTCCAATATGCAACATGTGAGCTAAATTTTGCAATGGAATGGATTTAGGCCTTTGATTTGATCCGATTTGCAAGATTGAAGTTGAAACTTCTTTGTGAAGAAACTTGGATTTGCACGTGTTTTTGCCCTCTTGTACCAAAACCAATTTGTGCAAACTTCTTATGAGTGTATCTTGGAAAGAATTGAATCAAAATAAGACATAAACATGACTTATAATATTGAATTGAAACCATGCTTAAAAATCAATAATTCACTTGAAAATTCTTCCACGTGTTCAAAAACATCCATGATTCTTGTGATCCTTGAGCTTTATGATGTAAATGAGGTCTCTAGGAGCAACTTTCATGTGAAGGTGAGAAAATACTTAGAAGGGGGGGGGGGGGGGGGGGGTTGAATAAGTATGTAGAAAAACTTTGTAATAAAAACTCAAGGATTTTTATCCTGGTTCATTTAACTCAACTACTCCAGTCCACCCTATCAAGAGTGATTTGCCTTTCTCAAACAAGGACTTAATCCACTATTAAATCAATTGATTACAATAGTAAGCACTAATAACAACTGTTCAAAATCTTCTCAAGAACTACTGATCCTAACTAGATCTTCTTAAGGTTCTTTTACAATCAAATGTAAATAATAATACAAGTGTTTAATTTTCTTCTAATAAAGCTTTATCACAACTGTGATTTTTCACTTAAGATTAAGAACAATGAAATAAATTCAGCAAATGAGTATAAGTTGTATGAGAGCTTGTAATGAATTCTTTCAAGTATTTCGTCAACTGAAGAAGATGAATGGAGTCTTGCTTTTATAGGCACAGAGGTCCAAGAGCTTTTCACGTTTAAGGCTGTGTACTAAAAAGGTCTGAGCCTTTTTGTCTTCACATCACATGACCTTTCCTAGAAGTAGAATGCACAGAGAAATCCTTTTTGTCTGTGTTCTTGTGTCTAGCATAAATGAGGAAAGAGACGTTTGGTCATTCCAACGGACATAACTTTGAATTCTTCTTCAACATGTTTCAGCAAGAATCATCAGAGTCTAGATTGATCAGAGCCTTCTGATGTTCATCAGAGTTTGCTGAATCAGAGTCTTTGCAGCAGGTGTGCTTTCAGCGTGTAATTGTTCAGAGCAGAGTTTGGAATCAGAACCTCAGTACTGGCAGCATTAGTACTATCAGAGTCTTCTGAAATAATTGTGCTTGAAACTCTTCATACAGAATTCTTCAATGCTTCAGATGCTTCTGGCTTCTGCTTCAGATTCTTCTGATGCTTCTGCTTCAGATCCTTCTGTAGACAGCGCTCAGAATCTTTTGTAGATAACACTCAGAATCTTCTAAGAGATGCTTCAGAGCCTTGCATAATTTCATGTTCAGATCTAATTTGCTCCCAGAAGAATATTTACTTTTAATATCTGCAGCAAACAATCTTAAACAATTTTTAGAGTATATAATTCTTTAATACAAAATTTCATAATAGTTATCGTCAAAACATAAAGATATTATTAAGAACGAATCTATGTTCTAACGTCATGTTGGTTGGAAGTTCATTTGAGGTACACAAGTGCATGAAAATGACCTATGTAACAAATGACCTATAATGAAATCTTCCCAAAATACCCTTGTCTTGCCAAAACCATAACTTGAGTTCTACAAATGATATCAAGGACTTCTAGGACTTTTTGGAATGCTAAGATCATGAGGAACAACTTCCATGTTCACCTAAATTTAAGGGGAAACTTGCTTCTAGGTCAAAAGTGCTTTGGAAGTCAGTTGACTTTTAGTTGACCAAAAATAAGTTCATCTGAGACCTTTAACTTGATGGCATCATAACTTGAGTTCCACAAACCCAATGGATGAGTTCTAGTACTAAAAATAAAGCTAAGAACAAGCCCTATAAGTCTCATGTTTGCATGAAAGTGAGATTGAACTTTTATCATGAGGTAACTTGTCCTTGAAGTTGGGCACTAAAGAAGGGGATTTTACACTGAGATTCTCTGAAACCCTAATTTAGTAACTCCTTGAACCCTTGATTTCCCTTAATTTGAGCTTGACATGACATCCTAGATGTCTCAAGGTAACCTCACATTGCATCAATGACTTAAAACCAAGTCTTGAACTCTCTCAAGTCCACAGTTGACCTTGAGTTGACTAGATGAAACCCTAGATTCACATCTTTTGACTGTGGCCTCTTGCAAATGAAATGAAAGCCTAGACAAGCTACACAATGGCTTCCAAAGCACTCAATGAGCTTCTCAAACACAACCTTTCTACAACAATGATCTTATGGACCCCTGATGATCTTCTGTTGACCCCCAAGATAGGAGACAACCCACACACATCAATCCCCTCTTTCAAGGAGCTTTTGACAACTTCTTGGTGATTGTGAGCACTCTTGCTTGAGCTTGAAACCCTGTGAGACTCTTCTCTTGAATGGCACACCTTTCTTGATCCCCTGTGAGACTCTTCTCTTGAATGGAACACCTCTCTTGATCCCCTGTTAATAACAATGCTATGCAAATGCAAATGTTAAAATCAAATGAAACATAAGCCAAGTACAAGAAAAAGGTTGGTCAAATTTTGGGGTACAATAGCTTGTATATGTGTGAGGATATTTGCTAAAGGATATTGCTTTCTAAGAGTGTTCTAAAGAGAGATAGAAGGGTATAAGACAAAGATAGAGAGAAAAGAGGAAGTGAAAAGGAGAAGGAGACTCGGTAGGACCTCGTGGTCCTATTCCTACGTAGTCTCAACAGGTATGAGAAAGTCAGAGTCAACGTAGTTCGGAGGAGTACGGGTAAATAGAGTGAAGTGTGCTCGCCAAGGAATTGGGCCCTTGTTCCTACATATCTTCACTTAAAAGAAGTAAAGAATCAGAGCGTCTGTAGTTCGGACTACGATTTGTGGGTGTTTTTTATAGACGATGTTAAGGTACACATTTTAGCATTTAGGTGTATTACAACTCGCTTGTGGAGTCTTAGGCGTTACCTGTTTGCGATAGAACGGACGTAACATGTCTTTTTGAAAAGATTAGTTTTCGCCATCAAGGCAAGATGTCACATTTAATTTGTGAAAGTGATTCTTGAGGGTGAAATAAGTCCTCGGATAGTAACCCCTTGCGGGTAGTACCCAATTCTTTATCTCAAAAGGTTTATTGTGAAAATGGTGCAGCTAATATAGTCACGTCTTTGTATTGAAAGACGAGTATCGAGACCACACACTCTAAAGTGAGTATCCTAATACTCAGAGAGGAAGAAGCATTCACTCAATCCTCTCTCTTTAGTTCAATACAAAGAGAACCTTATTCTCTTATTAAAGATGTTTTGATTTTTGAATGGTAAGTACTTTATGACAGTGAACCCCAAAGGTAATGTCAAGCACTTGGGATAGGAGAAGGCCTTCGCCTAACCACTCCACAGCCATCCAAGTTTATTAAGAAAAGTGTTTGAAAATGAATTTGGTACAAGACCAAGGTTTTTAAACTAAAGGAGACAGGAAGAAATATAGAAAAGCTTTGAAAAGAAAGGGTGGTGAATAGATCAAGGTAGGTTGATGGTGATGCACGAAGCAATTGACTTACATAGGTAGAATACATACAAGGTTAGTGTGGGGTTGATAAGAGTGAGATGAGAGGAGAAATCCTAAGGCAATCCAAGTTAAATGATTTTGAAAATGACTTGACATTGGATCAAGTCTTATTGGTACCTTTTATTGAAAATATGTACTAACCTGGATTCATTTTATCTTTCTTAATAAGCAAGCAAGCTTAAAACAAAACTAAGTTATTACATTGTAAATGGGGAGAGGGATACATATTGCCCACCAAGGGGGGAAATGAGATGCAATGTATGAAGGAGTGGGAAAATGGGGTGAATTAAAAATCCAAGAACATGCCATCAAGTATTCAACTTAAGCACCACACTGTTGAACCCCAAAATTTGCCCAACTTTTTCTTTACTTGGCTTGTGTTTCATCTCATTGTTCTAGCATTTGCATTTGCATATCATAGTTTATTTGCAGGGGATCAGGAGAGGTGTGCATAGCAAGAGAAGGTTACCTAGGGTCTAAGCCTAAGCAGGAGGTTTTATTGAAGTGGTCAAGTGTTTATCATCATCTGGAGAAGGTCAAAGCTCTTTGAGAAAGGAGATGGATGTGTGTGGTATAGTTCCTATCTTGGAGGCCAAATGTAGATTATCAGAGGATTGCGAGTCCATGGTTATGGATGGAGAATGTTATGAAAGCTCACTAAATGCTTGAAGAGCCATTGTGGAGCTTATCCAAGTGATTACCTCATGTACAAGAGGTTGCAGTCAAAGGATTGTACACCTAGGGTTTCATCTGCCTAGTGCAGGATCAACTGGAGATTTGAAGGAGATTAAGACTTGGTTTTAAGTCATTGTGGTCATGGAAAGTTGTGTTGAAGCATCTAAGATGTTGTTTCAAGATCAATTTAAGAAGAATCAAGAGTGTGAGAAGTTACTAAATTAGGGTTTCTAAGCTTGTCAGTGTAAAATCCCCTATTTAGTGCCTAACTTCAAGACCACATATTTCAAGATACAAGCTTCATCTCACTTTGATGCAAACATGAAACTTGTAGAGCGTGTTTTTAGCTTTCTTTTGAGTACTAGAATTCATCCATATGATTTCTAGAACTCAAGTTATGATGCTGACAAGTTATGGGTCCTCAGATGAATGTGTTTTCAGTCAACAAAAGTCAACCAACTTCCAAAGCATTTTTGACCTATATCCATGTTTCATCTCACTTTGACCGAAACATGAAAGTTGTTCCTTATGATCTTAGCTTTCCAAAAAGTACTAGAAATCCTTCATCTGATTTGTAGAACTCAAGTTATGACGCTTGCAAGGCATGGGTATTTTGGAAAAGTGAGATTATATGTCCTTTTCATATTCGGTCTTAATCATCCATTTGTGCACTTCAAATGGAACTTTGGCCAACATGAAAGTTGATTCAAATGATCCCAAATTCATCTTAGAACATCCATTTGTCATGGATTTGGCTAGGGTTTGGAAATTGGTGAAGGAAATTTCATGAAAAAGTCTTTAAAAGGGGAAATTCAATTAA
The DNA here is from genome assembly GCA_963859935.3 of Lathyrus sativus. NCBI lineage: Eukaryota > Viridiplantae > Streptophyta > Magnoliopsida > Fabales > Fabaceae > Lathyrus > Lathyrus sativus. Next base: position 360,616,975 of record OZ012739.1, read on the forward strand.
TTTGATTTTTTTAACTTTTACAAGGCATGTTTGTGCATATTTTGAGTCACAAGAATATAACAAGCAAGATGCACAAATTGGATTTGAGTTTTCAGGCCAATTTCACGTGAAAATTCATGGTTGCTTCAAGTGTAAGTCACACATCAAATACTAACCATTGGATCAATTCAAGGGATGATTTCAGTCCACATGATTAGTTTGATGTCCCAGCAGTGAATTTGAATCAAAACAAGGACAATTGAGGCTGTTTCACGTGTGCATGAAGCATGGAATTCAAATTTGGGCATTTTTGAATTTCAAACAAATCAGCCACAATTGGGCCTCCAAACTATTCCTAATCCATCATATAAAAGGTTCAGATCATTTTTGAGCATTTATTCAGTGAATTTCGTGCAAGGAGAGCTCAGTTGCAGTTGGAGAAGAGAGGTGAAATTTCAAATTCGTGAATCACAATTGAAGCAATTTCAAAGCAATTCAACTTCAAAATCATCTTCCTTGAGCTCTAGTGAGTGGATCTGCACATGTTCATCAAGCTTAAACACTTGTAGAAGCTCCAACGTTGAGGCTCTGTTAGGTAAGCTTCAAATCAAAAAAAATTCACTTGTTATGCATCTATCTTGTGCCATTGTTGTTGTAGACTAAAGTCCTACTAACGTAGGCAAATGCTAAATAGTTTTAGGACGTGTTCATGATGTTTTCAGTTTTGAGCTTATATTTTGTTTGCTTCTATTTGGCTTATTCGTGCATGATAAAAGGAAATTAAACTTGGATTCATGTGCTACATAACGTGAGGATGAGTTTAGACCTAAATTTCGTCCAATTTGGTTTAGTTTTGCACCTGCTACTCAGGTGAGGTCATCGGAGAAGATGACCGGAGCAGTGGTTTCGACATCTGGTTTGATCTCCATTTGGATGATGTGTCTGCTGGCGTGGCTGTTTGAATTGTTGACTGAAGATGATGAACGGTTCAGATCTTGTCTGACCTGCACGCGTGGATGGTTGACTTCCCAGTAAGCTAAATGAAACGATACGTTTCATTTAGTTGGTTCTGATGGGCTGGGTTCGCTAATGGCACCCCCCTTTCTGCGTGGCCCAACCATTTTTCCTTGTTTCAGTTGCTATTCAGACCATTTTTTTTCTTTTTTTCCGCTTTTGTTTTATTTCTGTTGAGAATTAATTCAAAATAAAATACCTCCAATGATGATAAAATTCCCCAAAAATATTTTCTAGACATTTTGAGATGTCCTCTGATTTTAGGAATTTTTATTTTATTTTATTTGATTATTTTTCAATTAAAAAATAATTAATCAATTAGAGGTGTTTTAATTGAACTATTTCTTAACATTTTTTTTTGCTCATGATTTGTTTTTAATGCTTCCTTTTGATCCAATGACTGAAAATCAATCCTCATGTTGATGATGAGTTGAATGATTTTTTAGGACCATTTTACCCCTGGTTTAGGGCTTTTTGGTTGGACTTTTGTCCCTTTTTGTTTGACCCTCGATTCTCCCATTTCAAAGTGGTACATCTTGAGGATTCATTTCTTTTGATAGTGCATTGAGGGAATAATGCCTTGATGTTTTGGCTTATGGTTGCCAACATTTTAAGGTACCTTTGAGATTTTATTTGGTATTTTTTGTGCCTTCTTCCTAATTTTGAGATGACTTGCAAGTCAAGTCATTTCCAAGGGTGGCTCATACAAGTGCATGACCTAATTTGGTTTGGAAATGACCTTTGTGGATCCATTGAGCTCTCAACTATTCTTGATTCATATTGTGGACATGTTGAGCTTACTGTATGATCATTTTTAGGTCAAAAATTTGTTCATTGCTTATTGAGTTGTGCATTTCCTTTTAGGCCTTCCACTTGGACTTCAAGTGTTGATTATGATCAAGACTTTGGTCTTTCTCCTTGCTTCTTCTTGCATTTCTCTTGGATCTGTTTGATGTTTGTTTTGTGCATTCTCTTCTCTCATCCCCACTTCTGTCCAATGACTTTGGAATCCCATTTGAGATGGCTTAGTCCCTCCTTAGGTGGTACTTGAAGCATATCATGAATGGTGAATCCTTGATGGCCTTTTGTTGCTTCTTTGTTTGTTTGTTGTGTGGCCTATGGTTTAGTTGCCCATATGAGTTTCTTGTTGTCCTCATATTGCCTCACATTCACACATTTCATTTTGGTTCTATCTCCTTTCATTTTCTTTACCTTTTGGCATTTTGGTTGATGTTAATGGTTGTAGGATTCATTCTCGTATTTCATCCCATTTTGGTGCACTTGTGTGTTTTCTTTTTGTGCATTCTTTCTTCTTTCTCTTTTGCATCTCTCATATGCATGCTTGAGGTTGAGATGTGCTTATGGAGGCTACTTCCACACACTTTGTTCCTCCCTCACTTTCATTCTAATTGTTCATTATGTGTTTGCATACTTGCATCTTTATTATTTTATGATCCCTTCTTCTTCTTTCTTCTTTGCCATGTTCCCTTAGGACCTCTAATCTCTTGAGATCATGATAGACCTTAGGCTTGAACCTATGCATGAGAACATTAGGTAGCTTTCCCTTTCATTCCAACTCTAGGTCCACTTTGCATGATAACTTTTAGGCTTGAGTTAGTCTCCCTTTAGTGGGTCATTTCTCTTGTCATCTTCAAACAATTTCAAAACACTTAATAAAGGCTAATGAATGTTGTGCGTTACGAGCCTTAAGTGCTTGGGAAATGGTGATCTAGTGGCTTCCTCTCAATTACTTAGAGTGTTTAGTGTACACCCTTAGGGTGATATGCGACGCATTCGCTCCTAAGTCATAGTCTTTAGTGCAACATGAGTTACAAATCAAACTCAAAACACTTCTTCTCTAAAAACTACAAAAATAACTTCAAACCTTTTTATCCTTCGGGATCTTAATTGAAAATTTTTTTTCATAAGGAGAGTTTTGTTAACTCTTGGTTCTACCACAAACAGGTAACGCCTAAGTCTCCAATGGTCGAGCTGCATACACCTAACTGCTAGAACTAAGTTTTAACCCTACTCGGGTAAAACATTTTGAAACAACCGGTGTTCTTGTTGACCGAACTATGTTTGCTCTGATTTCTCACACCATATGAGAATACGTAGGCATAAGACGGTGATGTCTTGGCGAGAAACCTTCTGCACCTTCATCTGTAGTTAGCCGAACTACGTTGAATCTGACTTTCCCATTGCACGAGGGAATACGTAGGCACAGAGCGGCGATGCTCTGTCGAGTCTCTTTTCTTTTTCTTTTTGTCCTGTGAGCCTTTAGCATAGATACATAAACACCCTTTTAGATAGACAACAAAGCATGGATCACGTCGAGTACGACAGACGTGAGGGGTGATAATACCTTCCCCTTGCGTAACCGACTCCTGAACCCGAGATATGGTTGTGATGACCTGTCTTCTCCCGTTTTCATTAGGTTTTCTCTGATATGTTTCCTTTCCCTCCTTTGGGATAAATAACGAACGGTGGTGACTCTTCTGTCATTGTCGGCACCTCTTTTCGCAGTAGCGACACACACAAGGCAAGAAGATTCAACAATCAATTCATACGTGGCAAACATTCATCAAGACAAGACATGCTTAAAAACTTGAATCAAGGAAACAAAGATGTATGAAAGTAAACACTTATACACACACTTCAAATATTATAGATCATGCTCAAAAGGAGTCACACATTAAAGTTCAAGAACTCAAGTAAAGACAAACAATTAGTGCCCACACTGTTAAACGATGGGGCAGATCTAGAAGGGGGGTTGAATAGATCGCTTGTTTAAAACAGAGTTGGCACTACCAAAAATTGGTTTTTAAAATTTGTTTAAGTTGGAAGCGGTCGTGGAACTATACACGTCTAAAACGAACGGTTACTAGAAAATCGGATATGCGTAAAGCCTATGGAAACTGATAATTGAGATATGAGAATCACTACTCCAATCACACCTTCAATTTGATTATGTTCACTATAAGGTGTGTCTAGTTCCAATGCCTTTAAAATATTGACAATTTGAAAAGACAGCACAAGATGTTTTTAGTTCAAACAATTTATCAAACACTTAGAGTGCAGATCACTACAAGTGAACTTTGTTTTGAGAGTTGGGTGCTCAAGTTTTCTCTTACAACCAATGATTGTAATTGGATTAAAAAATAGTTTAGCACAACTCAAATCATAATTTTATTGATATACTCTTTTGCACTAAAAACTCAGAAATATAGCAATATAAACATAAAGAAAAAGACACAACAATTTGTTGAGGCAATTCCCCCGTCGTCCTCGCTCGGGGTACGTCTGCCCTCAATTTTAACAATAGAATTGAGACATGTATATAGATAAATAAAACTTGTTGGTCAATGTTTATACAAGAAACAAATAGAGATTAAACAATCAAACACAACTTATTGTTGTAGAATCTATTTCTTCTTGCCCCTTGATTTAAGTTGAATCAAGTATTTTGAACGCTATGCATAAACCTCCGATTATGGCACTCTCTTTGAACAACCCTCGGTCTTCAAAATCTGGCCCGACTGATTTCACTCACCCGCGTGTCGAACCCAAATCTCCCACTCACAATCCTCCATTTACCGCTTCTAAATCGACAAAACCTCCAACTCTTCGATTACCTTTACTCTGATAAATATGTGATAGAACGAATCGTTCAAAAACCCCCCAAAATTTGAGATTCTGGAGGACAAAATCCTAACAAATTTATTCAAGAAAAATCTACCGATTACTCAACCCAAACAAGATAAAACCAATCTACGGCTTTGGATGTTATCACCTTGAACATGCACAATGCACAACAAAAATGATTATGTGTAATTGTTGTGAAATGCTATGAAGAGAATGAAGATGATGAGAACCAAATCGACACGTAATTTCACTTTTCTTATTTTCTTAGTTGTTGTGAAATTAAAGTACAACTCAACTTAAATACCAAACATAATTGACATAACAACCAAAACAAACTTACAAAAGCAGTTGACATAACAGAAATTTGACACAAAACAGCGAGCGATCGACCTATGCTGTAGAGGGGGTCGACCTGAGCTTACCTGAACTCAAGATTGTACAGAAATTAGGACCATGCATCAACCAGAGCATAGCATACGTTGGCGCATAGTATGAAATTTTGGCCAAATGAAAATTGTCACAGTATGAGTCGACCGGAGGGTCGACGCGAACCCTCTTGAGACTAATTCATAAAATGACTTGTTGTGTGAGTTGACCAGAGCGGATTTTGGGTCGACTCAAAACCCTGAAACAGGCCAAAATGCCTATTTTTATGCCTTACGACACATTTGGTGAAACCTATAGTATGGCAAAAAACACCTACTAAGTCAACCCTATATGACACACAGATTTGGCCATCTCTATATGCAACAGTCGTGACTTTTATGAGCATTTGAATCATGAGAGACAAGACATGCAAATATGACATGGTAACAACGTCCAACATATATTTTTCTATGGATCTGAGTTTTGACATCATCGAAAAGAGCACATCTATATATGAGGTTTTGCCCTCACACATACATGCCTTGAAAAATTAACCACATGTCAATAGTGGACAAACCAAAAAGGAATGAGTCAATCAAGATGAAGAACAAACAAAATCAAAACCTACACCATCTTATGATCCACACATATTAGAAATTAGAAAATATACACAGGAGCATGCATCATGAACTAACACAAAGGCTAAGCATTTATTAACAAGTATCCCATAAAAATAACTCAACAACGATCAAGGATAAGTAATTAGGGCATGTGAACATGGAAGATCAGAAGCAAACACATAATCATCAATCCAAAGTCAAACTAGTGATATCAAAGAAGAAGTATCAATCATCATGTTCAAAGCATGTATCAAAACTAGACATGTATCATTCCTCAAAGCCTAAAAGGGATTCAAACCTCCACATAAAAAAAAATAGTAGTTCAAAAGGAAAGCATTACATAATGAGTCAAAGGAAATTATAAGCTTAAACATAACATCATGTCAATTAAGATCATCAAACATCAAATGGAATAATGGAAGAACAATGCTCTAAAACTAGGCCAAAGCATGTATAAAATCATGGTCGAAACATCATCAACTTGATATAGCATCCAAAAATAGAAAAATGGTCAAATAAATTCCAATAAAAATCTCATACTTATGTTAATACACTCAAGCGTGTGTATGAAAAAGGTAGCTAAAAGCAAGGCACAAGAACATGCACAAAAGCAACCAACAAGCTAGGGTATTCAACAAGTTGAACATAAATTAAGGGTCACAAATAGTCAAATGATAAGTATACCAAACAGCATCATCAAGTCTAAAAAAAAACATCCAAACATCCCCTCATTGTGTGCCAAAATATAGCAAAAAATCATCTCAAGCAAAAGTGTTTAAGGTATCAAAACTCAAAACCCTAATCTAAGGGTACTTTAGGAAACACCTTTTGCAAATAAATCAAAATAAAATAGAAAAAACAATTTTTAAAAATAGAATAAAAATGTGATAAAATAATTAAGTCATTAAAGAGTGTATAATATATTTTTAATTATTTTTAGGTGAAACAAATAATTAAAACAAAAACAAAAAGAAAATAGGATGAAGATAAAATAAAAAAGAGGAAACTAAGGGACTGGGGTGTATCAGCAATACCAAGTAAACTGGATTTCCTTTACTCACAGAGATGGGCCTAGAAGGGGTGGTGCCAATAGCGAAGGTGTTAAGCCCGACTCATTTGAAAACAAAATCAGAACACAAAAGAAGAGAGAACCACATGGAACTCATTAAAACACCTGGCACCCACGTCATGGCCACTGAGACGGGTCAAATGGTCAGCCACGGTGACTCAGACCAGAACCATAAACGCCAGAGCAAAGATTTGATCGTCTTCTCCGAGCGACTCATGGTTGTTGCAGGTCTAAAATCCACCAAAACACGTGAACAAACATCTTATTCCACTCAGCTTTTGATGTAGAATCCAAATATGTCCACCATTTTCATTTTTAAAAACATAAGACCCCTTAAAAACACGTACGAAATGTAAACAGTCAAACTGAAAGTGACTCAAACCAGCACAACACTACCATGAACATGATCTACACTATTTTAGAAGCTCAAAAAAGAAGAACACAAATTCAACACACGTATAATATGGGAGGATAAAGTTGAAGAAGTGTTACCCAAAAACTGAAGACATAGTGCTTATGTCCTTGCCTTCAACTCCAAACAAAACCCTCTCCTCTACTTCTTTAAACTCAAAGGATGATGATGGTGACAAGAGAATGGAGGAAATAAGCTTGAAAATGCAGGTTTGAAGAAAAAAGAAATTTGAAAGTGAGAGAGAATCTTGTGATTTTTTGGCTGCTAAAAATGGTTCTGCCTCCATCTCTTAGGGTTTCATTTAGCTTAAATATGATGGTTTTGGTGAGTAAAAACTTTTTTATTGTGGTTAATCTTATTGGTTTGTGATTTCTGAATTTTTGATTTTTTGAGTGGAGAAAGAGTGTGGTACGAGTAGCATGGTGGGAGGTAGTATTGCTTGTTTTTTTTAGTGGAGCAAGGAAGAAAAGGAAATTAGAAAGAGGATGAGTGGAGCACAATCTTATTGAGTATGTTTTGAAACTTTACTTAAAATGGCAAAATGTGAAAAGGATGTGCATGGTTAGTACAAGACATGTTGGCTAACTTTTGGCAATGTTTTATGATTGAAAAATGACATGATACGCATGAAATAGACATATAAGGTTTGTTGAATAAGCATGTTAAGAAAATGTCAAGAAAACCTATGTGGGTTTCACCTTGAATCCACTTCCATATTGCCTACATTAAACTATCATAAATTGATGAATTTTGTCCCATTTCAAGAGTTCTTGTGCTTGAGAGAAAGTTAAGAGCATGATAAACAACATTGATTTTTTATGGAAAGATGAAACAAGCCTTAGATCAATGAGGAAAATTGAGTGGAAGTCGTGTCCTTCAAACTATCCAAAGTAACTTAGAAAAAATTATAAGTTATTGAACTTTTGACCTCTTTGATACCCTATCTTTGAAGCAACATATCTTGAGGTGTTTTGATCCAACGGAGATGATCTAGTAATTGATAGAAAGCTTGAAAAATGATATTCAACTTTCATTTTGTGAGAAAATTCAATTGAGGTCAAGAACTTAGTGAAAAATGTCTTGGAAGTTTGGTTGAAAAATCTGTCTAGCCACTTGCCAATTTTGACCTCTTTTAAACCCTAATTTGAGAGCTTCATAACTTGAGCTCTACACCTCCAATGGATATGATCTAGTACTCAAAAGAAAGCTTGAAGGATGCTCTACAACTTTCATGTTCAAGGAAAAATCATTCGAAGCTTGAATCATCATGTACAATGGGCTTGAAAGTAGGTATCTCAAACTGATTTTCTATACTTAGAAAAATTTCTAAGTGTTGAAATGTCATAATCTCCTTTTTTCCAACTTTAGCTCATCATATCTCTTAAAAAATGAATCATTTGGACATGCTTCCTTCCACAAATATGTATTTCATGATGTCCTCTTTAATTTGATAGCAAGTTTGTCCTCATTGGGTCAAAAATGATAAAGTTATGGAAGTTGCAAGATGGCTATAATTTAGTCAAACTCTTGACTTTATGTTTATACTTGACTTTTCTTGTTCCAAACACATTAAATCACTTAAAAACAACTATCATGCCCTTGATTGACCTTCTGATCTAAGATTTGGACCTAGTTGAATCACAGTTGACTTTTGTTGACTAGATGAAACCCTAGGACCATTTCCATTGGATGAGGCTCTTGTGATGACACATAATCCATGTAGAGGACCCTCAAGGTGTGTGATGGGCTTTATAATTATGTCTCTCCCAAAGAACTAACCACAAATCTTCTTTGAAGCCATATCTTAACTTGTTATCCACAAGATAAGAGGAGAAGAATCAATGCTTGTGTTCTTGACTCAAGTGGTTGAGTGACATGCCTTGATGATGATGGAAACTTTATGACTTAAGATTATCACAAAGTTGAGCTTGAGATCTTGATTAAGCTTCGAATATGAAGCTCTTTCCTTGATTGTTGGATAAGATACCTTGATTCCCTGTCTAAGATCAATGCTAGGTGCAAATGCTAATGCAAATGATAATAATATGGAGGTTAGGGTGAAAAAGAGGGTGTGACACCTTGCACTCAATAGCTTGAGAGATTATAGTGGGGTTGATCATGACTAGAAAACCAGAGACATTCGATTAAATACTTCAAGCATAGGTGTCATAATGAAAAATGTGAGGATTTGTCTAGAATTCCTTAACACGTTCTAGGTAGATGGGTCCAGATAGAATTTCAAAGTAATTTTCCAAGTTTTGGTAGAAAATATCTGAGAGAACATTGGAAAGGCCATTTTCAACAAGATCTTTGAAATCAAGAGAACACTTATTCAAAAGATCTAAGTCAGAGATGTCTCCATTGATAGTTTTAGATGACATGATGAAAGAGAAGGAGAAGAAAACAAGAGGGAAAGAATATTACGTTGAAGGACATATGAAACAAAATGAGGAGGAGTATGATATATATAAATGGAGAGAACAAGTATCAGCAATAAAAGTAGTTAGGTATAGATGAATTTGAAACAAAAATTCATCATTTCCAAAACAAATGACATGAAGCAAATACAAAGAGATAAATTTATCAAGGAATGGGAAAGGAGTGTAACAGTTTCCAAGAGATAACTGATTAGGTATATATTATTCAACTCTTGACATCATTCAATAAAGACGAATTAAGTGTATACTTGAAAGTGAAAAAAAATATGACAATGGATACTGGAAACACTTAGATAAAAGCACTTTGTCTTAAAACATCTCAAAGGATTCACAACAATAATGGAAGGCGTAAAGATTTAGTCTATTCTCAAGAATTTTGCCATACCCAATGAATTGAACCATTTTTATGAAAATAATAGGGAGGTAGGAAATAATTACTTGAAACCTATTCTCATAAAATCACAAAGCTCAAGGTCTCTCTTCAACAGTAAGATATGATTTGATTTTGGACAAGTGTCATAAGAAAATCATAGTTGTTTGTTCAAAAATGACACGTTTAATGTTCCTAAGGTCAAGAATACCAAGAGGTATCTGACTAAGATATCTTTTAACTTGTAGAAGTATCGTCAATCAGAAGATCATTAAATAAAAGATAAATAATCTACTTAATCTTCAGCGAGCAACCAATGTCCAGGTACCATGGTTGGTGTTTTAATTGAGCTTCTAAGGATATCTGCAACATAGATAATCTTATCCTTAGGTACTCATTTTTTGGGTCCTTTCTTGTTAGTTTTCTCAGAGTATTTAATAACCTTGGGCTTATGTGCAACAGGATAATCAAGTGGAATTTGTGCATGATATTTAGATTTAGAAATAGATTTCTGTGTCTATGAAGGTGCTTTCACAAGCTCAGAATAATTATGCTCACTGTCAGAGGGAACAAAATGATCATAGAGAGGTTTTGGTTCTATAGGTTGACTTTCATCATATTCAAATAATTTTGTACACCCCAAACCTTTCTTACCATTTATGTTAACTCCATAGATCATGAAAGCAATCTTACTTCTATCTATGCTTTTAGTCAAAAAGTGCTGGAATGCTCTATCATACTTATTGACATGACAAGTATCAGAGACATTTGAGACTAATTCTTCTTCTAGTTTAGAAAATTTCCTTTTTAAGGAACAATTACTATTTTTTAAAGAAAAAACATTTTCAATCAAAGAAGAATTATTGTGTTCAAGCTTATATCTGGCTTCAGAAGTAATTACATGAGATTTTTTAAGATCCTTGTATTTACTTTGAAGAGTTTGATATTTTTCCAGCATTTCTGAAAAACAAGACTCTAATTCACAACGAGAGAGTTTAGATAATACCTCTGAGTCTGAGTTTGAGTCTGAGTCTGATAGTGTTTTGTCTTCTGGTTCTTCAGAGACCTAAGCGTTAACTATTGTTGCCACTAGTCCAACATTTGCTTGTTCTTCATCAGATTCTTCTTCTTCAGAATCAGATTCGTCCCAAGTTGCCATGAGTCCCTTCTTGAATTTGATGAAGTTCTTCTTTGGCTTCTTGTCTTTAAGCTTTGAACAATCATTCTTGTAATGACCTGGCTCATTACACTCATAGAAGATGACTTCTTTTCCAGAGCGCTGCTTGTTATGTCCAGATGATGAGTCAGCACAAATTTTGTTTCTTCTTAATCCTCTCAACTTTCCTTGCCTATGTTTACAGAGTTTGTTGACCCTTCAAGAGATAAGTGATAGCTCGTCTTCTGAGTCTTCATCAGAATCTTCTGATTCTTCCTCAGCTTGATAAGCCTTTGCCTTTTTAGGTTTAGACTTAAGAGTAATAGATTTATTCTTCTTCTAAGGTTCATCTTGCTCCAGCTCTATTTCATGACTTCTTAAAGAGCTAATAAGTTCTCCAAGACTTATACTATTTAGATCCTTGGATAGTTTAAGAAATGTTACCATAGGTCTTTATTTCTTGGGAAGGCTTATGATGATGTTTTTGACATGATCAGTGGTTAAGTACCCTTTGTCCAGAATTTTAAGTCTTGTGACTAGTATTTGAAATCATGAAAACATATTCTAAACTGTTTCATCATCCTTCATTCTAATGCCTCATTTTTATGGATTAAGGCAAGCGCCTTTGTCTCCTTAACTTGAGAATTTTCTTATTGAGTCATTCTCAGAGAATCAAAAATAGACTTGGTAGTATTTTTGTTTGTTATCTTCTCATACTCAGTATAAGAGATAGCATTCAACATTATAGTTTTTGCCTTTTGATGATTCTTGTAATCTTTCTTTTGTTGGTTGGTCATTTCACTTCTTGATACTTTTACTCCTTCAACATCAAGTGGTTGAGTATAGCCATCAACTACGAGATCCCAAAGATCTACGTCATAACCAAGAAAGAAACTTTCAATTCTATATATCCAATAGTCAAACTTTTCGCCATCAAATACTGGTGGTTTGGCACTGTAATGATCTTTGTCATCTTGAATAGGACTAACATTTGTTGTAGCCATAATATCTCACACAAATACTGGATCGGTACCGAACACGATAAAGTGTTGATAAAACTTTTTATCACAATCAGAACTGGAGCTCTGATGTCAATTGAAGGTGTGAGAAAAAAACAAGAAATAGGGGGTTTGAATTGGGTTTCCAACAATGAAAGGTTTTTGTGAAACTCAAACAAAGATCACAAATAGACTAATCAAGAAAAAAAGACACACAATATATTTTGGTTCACTTGAAAACTATCAAGCTAATTCAGTCCACCCGCCAAGGTAATTTCGCCTTATACACAAGAACTTAATCCACTATAATCAATAGATTACAATGCACTAGCAACCGTTGGTGACTAACAACACAGACAACCGTCTATTCTTAAGGATTCTGACCCAACTAGTCCCTTAAGAAATTACAATCTGCACAAGCAACCGCTGGTGACTAACAAAACAGACAACAATTTCTTCTTAAGGATTCAGACCAAATCAGTCCCTTATGGAGTTACAAACAACAATTTGAACGAAGATGTTTACAATGAAATTGCTTCTAAACAAGCAGATATAAACACTATTAATAGCTCAAATGTCTTAAAGCACTAATAGCGTATGAACGATATTCTTTCTTTATATTGTGGTGCTTCAATACTGTAGATTTAGTTTTTTATGGATTCCTTTCAATCATAGTATATCCTTTGTATTAATCATTGTAAAGCTTCTTTATTTCTTCAAGTAATCAAGTCCTTATATAGCCAGAAAAAGATTTGTTGGAGGCAGATCAGGAATATCATTTAGGTAGTTGGCGACTTGAAACAATGTCATTACGCAGGGATGAAAATTGTACATAAATTTTTTCCTTTATACCACCAAAATAGGGTAGTGGAATGGTAGTGGAATGAGACGGTAAAACGTACTATGTATTATTTCCCTCATAGACGTTTGAGCTTCTCTTCTTTACATCAGAGGTTTCTGAATAGAGATGATTGAAGCATGAGTAGAAGAGTTAATCAATAGGTCTTTAGAGTCTTGAGTCTTCAGATTCTTGAGAACTTTTTCACCAGAATCTTGTCTTCAAAACTATAAGTGTAACACCCCATTTAAATTATTCAGTCGCTTTGGTATTTTCTGTGAGGTGTAGTTGCGTGGTGTCCTTAATTAAGGGTATGAGGTTAGGAGTAAGGGAGAGAGGCGACCTTAGTTGGGGTACTGTGGACCTAGATAAAGGAGTAAGTTAATTATGATATCGAGAGCATTATAGTGATTAATATTATTCCAACTATTATTAATAATAATGTTAATGAGATTATCATTATTATTATTATTATTATTCGTATTAATAATATTATTTGGTGGAATATTATTATTATTCATATTATTACTATTAGTATGAATATTATTATTAGTGGGAGAATAATATTAGTATTATTATTATTATTATTATAGGATTTAAATAATAAAATAAGAAATAAGGGATTAAAGAAAATAAAGAAGTTTTTTGGGGAAAGAGAATTAGAACACGATAAACTGCCGGAGAAAGGTTTTGGGAGAAAAAGAGAAACTGACGAACAAGGAGAGCTAGGGCAGAGGAACCAAATTCTCCATTGTTGATATTCTAAGGTAAGGGGGGAGAATGGATTTCAATATGGGTGAATTAACATGAGAGGGTAGTGAGAGGTCCTTTCTCTCATAGGAATTATGTGTTCTTGAGGATTCTTGATCTAATTTTCGTAGCATGATAAATTCCATAAAATTGTTGCTGTTCTTGAATGATTATTGTATGGGGAGTATTGCTTTTCATAGTTTTCTATGTATACCTTTCGGTATGTTGTGGTGATGTAAGGTTTAGGGATTTGGATAAATATGTAAGAATGAATGTGTTATATACGATGCTCTAAGGTTTCCCTAAGGTTTAAGAATTTGGGTTAATTGTGGGAAATAGGGAAGTAACTGTAAGAATCTGAGGTTATGGCCAAATGGCCAAATGATATGTATCGTTGAATATTAATATAGGAAAAACTTATGGGAAATTGAACCTTCGTGACCAGAACCTTGACATTGTTATATGTCTGACCCTGAAGGGTTAAATATTAGATAGTAAGTAACTTAAATGCCGTAGGGTGTAATTGAAGGAAAAATTGTGATATGTTGTCCTTATAGGAACAGGAATATTCAAATGTGAGTAACTATGAAGTACTCAGAGCAATTGCAGGAAATAATGTTTTAGGCGTTGCGAATGTTGCCAGATGAGCCTAATAAATCATAGAAGTTGTGCAGTTATTGCCATATAACCATAGGAATGTTTAAGTGATGTTTTGGGTGCTTTGAGTAAGTGATTCGCAAGAATAATTGGGTGAATATCAGTTCTGAAGCGTAACAGCGTCTTTCTGTCTGTCACGGATGTTCATGTTTTCGGTCGAAATTGTTTTGGACGTAACTTTGGATCCGTAAGTCCGTTTTGATCCCCGTTCGAAGCGTTGGAAAACTAATGAACAGAGCTATAACATAGGATAGATAATGGAATTTTTTTCCCAATATTTTTATATCTAATTATGTTTGAGAAGTCAATTGTGTATATGTTTTAGTAACGAATCATGTTCTAGTTCAATGATGTCTTGGTGTTTTGATAGATGTGGGCCAAGATGGTCGAATATGGACAATCTTGTGTGATTGTGGTAATTCCTGAGAGGATTACGGTGAACGGATGGCTCGTGTGGATCAAGATTGATCGTGAATTATGCATGATGTATTACATTGCATAATTGTGTTGACATGCATTTCATATCATGTGTCTTGTGGAGATGGCTAGGTGGGAATCCATGATGGGTGCCTAGTTTCATCCGGACTTCATTGTGGAAGTTGTTGTGGAGATAAGTTGTAGTTCAGAGGAACGTATATACGACTTATCTGGATTGTGACGGGAATCGGGTTCTAGTGTGAACCGTATGAGATTGTGTTGGTACCACATGCATTGCGTCGAGTCACTGAGTCACATTGCATTATTGTAATTGAATGTGGGCTATGAATGCCAAGTGATTGAGGTGGCACGTGTATGTGCGTTATTTGTGCTTATTCTATGTGTGGTGTGTAACTACTCCTTAGCATGTGTATTTCACCGTTTATTTATTGAATGTATTTCTCACCCCTTTTTGTTGTTGTGTTTGTGCTCTCTTGAGAGTACAGGTGACCAGGTACCTGAGTAGTGCTTGGAGTGTGTTGTTATTTGATCGAGTCTTAGGAGTCGCTCTGATACGTAACATGGGATGACGGGATTACGTTGTTATTTGACTACTTTATTTGTTTATTGTTACGTATCTTCATTTATTGGACTTATGTTGTATGACCTCGTGTCGAGGAGAATTATATTGGAGAATTGATTTGTATTCCGCTGCTTACTTGAAAACTAAATAATATTGATTATTTTAATTAAATGAAGTGACTTAGTGTGATATCCCACTGTGTTGGTGAACTCTGATGAATTTCATGAATTGTTTCTATATATTTATTATATTACGCGTACGGGGTAAAGTGGGGTGTTACAATAAGCACCTAGTCTTCAGAACCTTTGGTCACTAGTAACTTAAGTCTTCAGAACGTCATTCAGCAGAACTCTGTCTTCAGAGTCTTCAACACTTATTCTTCAGAAACTCATGTCTTCAGAGTATTCAGAACTTCGTTCAACAGAACCTTTATCTTCAGAGATTTCAGTACTTAGTCTTCAGAAGATAATGACTTCAGAAGCTTGAAAGCCTTCAGAAGTAACGTATCAGAGTCATGATCAAACGCAGAAACCAAGAGAACATTGCAGCAGCAACATATTCTCTTCTTAGAATATTTCTGAATGAAAGTAGATTAGAAGCAGACTTGCTTCTTGTAGCATAGAAACGACTTTGGTTAGATCATAGTAATCTTTGAATATGATCTTTATCAGAATCAGAGCTTTCTCTATCAGAGTCAAAACCTGTTTGTTAGTTCTTCAGAAAAACAAACGTCAGAGTACCAAAATTACCACTTTGTTATTATAACTTAGAGATATCTTGCAGAACCAAATCTTGTTCTAACACAAGGCCAATGCCAAGAGTTTGTGGAAGGTGTTGAAGTGTTATAGTGTTGTGTTATATGTCTTGGTTTTTTATTTTTGTTTCTTGGAGTCCTCCTTCATTTTCATTATGGTTTGGTTTGTTATTTGCTCTTTGGTTATGTATAAAGAATCTCTTTAAGTTGTTTAAATTGTTATACTATGTGTGTGACTTGATTGACTCTTATGTATGTTATTGTCATTATTAAGCTTGTGTGTATGCATATATTGTATGTGAGTGCACTACTTATCTTTGTGATTTCCTCTGTGTAGTATAATGTATAAGTGTAATATGTATCTATGTGATACTTCTAATAGATTACTTGTATCTTTTTTAGGTTACCTAAGAGGGATAATTTATGAAGAAGATAATGCACATATTCAGGGGGAGTTATTTATTGTATCAAAGAAAAACATATTGTCTTAAATCTCGAGTTTCGCCATCATCAAAAAGGGGGAGCATGTGAATGCATCCTTCCATTTAATCATGTTTTGAATGATGTCAAAACTAGGAGCAACTTTATCATTTTTGTACATTGGAAGGTATCAACCAAATTCTAGATGTGCATTGATCATCTTAGAGTTAAGGTGCATATAACATGTTTTTAAAATGATTGGAAATGTATTAGTCATGTTTCATGCATCAAAAATGTGTTTTTTGTGTGAAAATTATTGAATATGCTGACACAGACGCGCTCAGGTGGAAGTGCTAAAAACCTATGGAAGGTCTTGGTTTTTAACAAAACATTATAGGTCATTTTTGGTCCCTAAAAAGACTTGAAATTTTTCTAAGTGTTTTGCAATTTTGAACCTTTTCATGGAGGCTACTTTGAAGGATAATATTTCCCAACTTAGATTTCAAAATCAATACTTTCTTTTCACATTGCAAAGTTGGTATCATCCTCTATCCAATCCAAGAAGAAGCATTTCAAAAAGCCTCCTACATTGTGAGAACCATGGTTGCAAAGATTGAATTTCAAAGCTAAAAATCCACTTCAAGTCAGAATTGATATTGTTTGAATTGACCTCTAATCACCAAATTAATGCACGAATTCAATCTAAACATGATTAACCAACTTTCCTGACTTGATTAGAGCCTTGAAATGCAAGGTTTGAGTGTGTTTTGACAACTTTCAAGTCACACTTTGCTCATGCTGCAGGTGTGCACAAATTTGTTGAAATTTACATCATTCATATTCCCTCTTCATTCAAAAAGCTTCTCCTATAAATAAGGGACTCATTCCACTAATTTTCACAAGCTTTAATAGCCAGAATCACCCTGCTGAGATCCTATTTGAACTCTTAAGCTTGAACTTTGAATTTTCATTTCCACACCCTAAACACTCAAATTCTCCATTCAGTTAGCTTCACCATCATTCAGTGAAGCCAACCAACTCAAGAACTTGAAGGAACATGGCCTAAGTCAAACTAGGGGTCTCCATTTTCAGAGCTCTGAAGTTGAACTTCAACAGGTACAATTCTTAACCATCTCAACTCAAATTTCTTGCTAAGATGTAGTCCTTGATGTGTTGATACTGTTAGGATTGTTAGATTTTGGTTTTGGTTGAGTTTTAATGTTCAATTTTCAAATTTGTGTTTGCTTTTCTTTCTGTTTTTTTTTAAATCGAGTGACCTATGGTTTAAAGAAATATGGCGCGATGATATGGTTGAGATCGTCTTGAAAAGACGCATCAAATGAAACCACTATGAGCTCCAATGGTTATGGTTTGATAGATCCACGAATTTCTGCATTCTCTGAAGTTTTTCAGTGGTTGGAGGTTGAAGATGATGATCTCACCATCCGTCATGCCACTTGTTCTAATCTGGTGGTTTTGACTTTCGCTGATTGGAAATAATGAGTTTAACTTGGATCCACCGTGGATGCGTGCTTTCTGGCCTTTGGATTTGACACGTCATTTAATGAATCCAGATCCAACGCATCTTGTTTTTTCTGTTTTATTTTCTTTTTCTATTTTGTTTTTAAATTCATTTTATTTTCAGAAATTTATAGAAAATTCATTTTTAATCTGAAAAATACCAAAATAATTTCTAAAAATTCCTTTTATTTTTCTCTTTCTGATTTTTATATTTTTTTTTGCATTTTTAATTTTCCATTTGCTATTTTTCTTGCATTTTAATTTGTTTGAGCCAATTTTAATTAGTTTAAAATTGTTTTTAAGCATTTTAAAATTATGAGAAAAATATTATATGATCCTATGATGGTTTTGAATCTATGGTGATTTTCTTGGTTTTTATTTCTGGTTTTTCTATTTTTCATGTATTTTTGTTTTATTTGGTTTATTTTAATTGGTTTAAAATTATTTTTGAGCCATTTAAAATTATGAGGAAATTAGCACATGATCCTATGATGGTTTCTGACCTATGGTGATGTCCTTGGACTTTTGTTTGTGGTATAGCTATTTTCCATCCTTTTTTAGGTTTTATTTGCCTTTTTATCTTGTTTTTTAATTGATTTTAATTTGCAAAATTGAAGTGATGTGATTTTTATTCATGATTGAGTGATATTTTGTCCCTATTCTTGTCTTGTGAGTTCTTGATGCTTGTTTGATTGTGGTTTGCTTTTTTGGTTAATTTTGATGTTTGAATCTCCTTGAGGCATGTTTGGTTTCCACCTGTGTGACTTCATCTATATGATCTTGTGTGTGCATGTTTGAATGAGAACTTGTTGATCATGTTGGTATGTAGCTTCATTTTGTTCTCATGCCATTATATCATGCTTTTCCCTTTTGGTTTGCTTTGTATGCATGCTTGATTGTATGGTGTTGCCTTGTATATGGATGGGATGCATGATTGCTTTCTTGTATGCTATTATTTTGATCATTGATATGACTGGAGTAAGATGAGTTAAGCTTGCTGCCCTATATTGCTTCTTGTGCCACTTAGTTTCATCTCATATTGCCTTGTGTTGGTGAATGTTTGATGATGATGCTTGCTTTGCTTGAGTTTGAAATGAATGTGCTTGTTATCTTCCTTTTGGTCTGATATTGACTTCTTATTTGTCCACTCCTCATTCTTCTTCTCTCTTCATCTTTCTTTTTTCTTTGGAACTTGTGTAAGTTCCATTCTTGTTTTCATTTGTCATTGAATTGATTGGTATTTCCTTGTGCTTGCTCACATGATCCCTTAGAATTCCTAGTTCCTCTTCTGAAGATGGAAGTAGGAGAGACATTAGGTTGTCAATCCTTTGTATGATAACATTAGGTAGACTTCCTTTTCATCCTAACCTTAGGACCACTTTGCATGACAACATTAGGGCTTTCAGTTTCCCTTTAGTATTTTTTTATATCTCCTCTTCTCATCTCCAACAATCTTAAAACACTTAATAAAGAATGATGAATGTTGTGCGCCACGAGCCTTAAGTATATGGGAAATGATGAGTGGGGGGTTTCTCCTCATTTGTCTCGAGTGTTTAGTGTATGCCATTTGGGCGATATGCAACGCATTCGCTCCTATGTCATAGTCTTTAGTGCAACGTGATTCTCAAACAAATTCAACTTACTTCACTAAAAATATTACACCAAATTCAAACTTTCTTTTTATCCTTCGAGATTGTTCTCAAATCATTTTCAGAAAAGAGTACGTACTTTTTCTGTTCTACCGCAAACAGGCATCAACCCTAATTGTTGGAATGGGAACTTAACTTCACTCATAAAGAATACTTAACCAATCTGTGGTTTAGTTACCCAAACTACATTTGTTCTGATTTCTCATACCAGACGAGGATACATAGGCCCAAGACGGCGATGTCTTGGCGAGCAACCTTCCCTCCATCACCCGTAGTTTTCCGAACTACGTTGACTCTGACTTTTCCATTGCATGAGGGAATACGTAGTCATATGGAAGCGATGTCCTATCGAGTCTCCTTTTTGTTTTCTGTTCCCTGACTAGCAGTAGTTTTTAGATAACTCACCCTTTGGATTAGACAACAAGCATGGATCTCATTGAGTGCAACGGACGTGAGGGGTGTTCACACCTTCCCCTCGTGTAACTGACTCCCGAACCCAAGACTTGGTTGCGATGACCTTGTCTTTTCCCTTTTTTTAGGTTTTCTTCAATCGTTTCCTTTCCCTCTCTTTGGGATAAATAAATTTTGGTGGCGAATCTTTTGATTGTTTCCGCCGGCCCTTTTCGCAGTTGCGACAGTTGGCGACTCTGTTGGGAACATCTGGTTCCCTATGCGAGTCAATCCTAGCGCTTGCCTGTGTTTGTATCTTTGAGGTGTTTTCGTGCAGTTATGTGAATTTATATGTTTACTGTCATACATTTTTGCATCTGCATTTTTATTGTTATCATATTATGTTGTTGTTGTTGTGCTGATGGGTGGGTTGTTCCATGAAAGATAAGCCTAATACCCATGCTTGAGTATATACATAGGATTAGTGTGGAAAGTAGTATGGACTTGCCTAGGATTTTTTCATGTAAGAGTTTGTGAAATTCACATCCAGATATGGTTTTCTTTGGAGACATCATATCTTGTGTATTTAAGGCAGTTGAGAGGGTGATGAATTAGAAAACTAACGAATCTGGAGACATTTCATTGGGAAGTCAGTTGAGACTTCCTTGATTGACCATGATGCCAAACCAGAAATGGTGGATGTATCATCGTTACTCGACCTGAGAGTCCATGATATTGATGACCTGCATAGGATGTTGTACCTTTTAAGACTAGAACCTACCCGTGAGAGGGAATGGTTTTGCAGGAATCTTTGACCTTCAACCAACCCAGCTTTCTGGTTTTCTTGTTAGTACGGACTTATATATTGTGGTATTATGTCACTTTGGTATTCTAGATTTCTAGTTTTCTTATTGGAGCAGAACTCTGGTTTAATTCAGTCAGCTGCACAACAGCTTTTGATGCCTTGATCCTGGCCTGCATTTGCATACTCATTCTCATCTTTGCATTGCATGTGTATGTGTTTCAGGCTTCTCATCTCTCCTTAGTTTATGGTCCTATTTTTCTTTGAAAGATGGATGTAGAGAGGAAGAAGACTATTCTATACAAGTTTCCTCTACCAGATCTTGGACCTTTATTTTGTCTCATTGTTATGGCTGATCCAGCTACTCTTGAAGTGTTTCGAAGAGACTATGGGAGAATTTTGAGTCTTGTTTGTAAAGTCACAAGTCACGAGCAGGGAGCCATTCTTACTTTGCTACAGTTCTAAGATCCTTCGCTGCGCTGTTTTACTTTCCTAGATTATGTTCTAATTCCTACATTAGAGGAGTTTGCTTTTACCCTCGGTATCCCAATCCAAGATAAAGTATCTTTATTTCATTCATAAGAGGAGCCTGATCTTGAGAAGCTTACATCCGCTCTTTATTTGAGTGCGTCAGAGTTGGTAGGCAGTGTATTCACCAGGAATGGGGTCTCTGGCTTTACTTTGTCTTTCTTGGTGGACAAAGCCCAGAAGTACGCCAAAGAGGGCTATTGGGTAGTCTTTAGCGCTATTTTGACTCTATGCATCTATGGTATTGTGATGTTCCCAAATTTACCTAACTTGGGGGATAAGGACGCTTTCAGTATTTTCGCATCCATAAATCATGTGCCCTCTCTCCTCGGAGATCTGTATCACTCAATACATTACAAGAATGAGAAGAGAAGAGGGAAGATTGTTTCTTGATGTACCCCACTCTTCCATAAATGGTTTATTGATCATCTTCCTCCCACAGAAGCTTTCTTTGATTTAAGGGATACACATGAGTGGTCTCAGAGGCTTATGGGTTTGACTGCTAATGACATTACCTGGTTCAATCGGGATTTGCTTGGTGTGGAGATTGTTTCTAGCCGTGGTAGTTTTCCCAATGTAGCTCTAATAGGGAGAAAAGGGGGAGTTAATTATAACCATTCACTCGCTGTTAGACAGTTTGGGCATGCGGTGAGAGGACCTCCAAAAGATGACGAAGTACATGAATCTCTGTACTTTACCGGTGTAACTAGTCCTGATGTTCTGGCCAAGTTAGTTGAAGCATGGGGAAGGGTTCATAGGAAGGGAAACATTTCTTTAGGAAAGTGTGATTGTAGAGCCTATGACCCTTACTTAGACTGGATTTAAAGTAGGTGGAGAAGATTTTGTTGTCGTTTCCTATTGAAAAACCCTTATATCACCTGATGATTGAAGAGCCTGTGATGGTTGATATTCTGAGATATGATAAGCTTCAGGTAGAAAAATAAGAGTTGCATAAGGAAAATGAAGAGCTGAAAAGAGAGATCAGTCAATTGAAACGTGACAAGAATGAAGTTGTTTATCTATTATTGTTTATATGTGGGGCTACCCACAGAAGCTGATAGAAGATTTAAATTGATTGAAGAAAAGATGAGAGCCTTCAAGAACCAAAACTCCTTGGGGCTCGATATGTCTGATCTGGGCCTGGTACCAGGGGTCAGGATTCTCCCAAAGTTTAAAGTACTAGATCTTGATAAGCACAAAGGGACGACTTGTCCCAGAGTACATCTCAGGGCTTATTTCAGGAAAATGTCAATCTATTCTCATGACGAGAGGTTATTGATGCATTTCTTTCAGGATAGTCTGTCAGGTCCTTCTCTGGAGTGGTATATGGGTCTGGAAAGGGAACATATAAAAATTTGGAGACAATTGGGGGAAGCGTGTGTGTGTGTCACTATCAGTATAATAGTGACTTGGTGCCGAATAGGGTGCAATTGAAAAATATGTCACAGAGAAACAACGAGGGGTTCAAAGAGTATGCCCAGAGGTGGCGAGAGTTAGCAGCTAGAGTGCATCCTTCAATGGTGGAGCGTGAGCTGATTGCCATGTTCATGGAAACCTTTCTAGGAACATATTATGAAATCTTGATTGGATGTATGTCTAGAAGTGTTTCAGATTTGGTGATAGCGGGAGAGAGGGTATAGAACAATATAAAGACAGGAAAGATACCAGGTGGATTAGGATCTTCAACAGGAGGTTTGAAGAAGCCATACAATGGATACACTAAGAAGAGAGAGGGAGATGTGAATGCAATATCGTCCTATAGAGGTAAAGGTTGGGAACCACATCAGCACCAACAACAGGATGCTAGTATAGCTATTTTGGCTGTACCGCATCAACAAACTAATGCGCCTCGTCGTTGCCAGGACAGGGGAAGGATGGCCAACAGGAAATTTGAGACGCCTTCTATGCTGTATTCTCACCTTTTGCAGTATTTATTACAGTTACAACTTATCCAGAAGAGAACTCTGACGCCACTCACTGGTGCACCTCTGGCAGGTTATGATGCAAACGCTAGGTGTGAGTTCCACTCAGGAGCTTCAGGCCACAATATTGACAATTGCAAAGCATTTAAGCATAAGGTGTTAGAACACAGATTGGTTCTTAATAATATCTCTTTGTTTTGATGATAACTGTTAGGAAATTTTATATTTAAGAATTATATACTCTAAAATTTGCTTCTGAGTTTTACTGCAGATTGAAATGAAATTAACTCTCTAGAAGCAAATCTGAATTGTATATAAGAAGTTATCTAGACTCTGAAGCGCCAGATGCACTCATTAGAAGATTCTGATTGTTGTTTACAGAAGATCCTAAGCGTAGTCTCCAGAAGGATCTGAAGCAAGAAGCTCCAGAAGATTCTGAAGCTAGTCAGAAGCATCTGAAGCAAGAAGCTCCAGAAGATTCTGAAGCTAGTCAGAAGCATCTGAAGCAAAGAAGAATATTGTATGAAGAGTTTCTCAAAGCATAGTTTATACAGAAGTTTCTGAAAGTACTAATGCTGCCAAGTACTGAAGTTCTGTGTCAAATATGCTCTGGTGATCAATACGCTGAAAGCACACATGCTGCAGAAGACTCTGATACAACAAGGTTCTGAACATCATTAGAAGACTCTGACTCAATCAGATTCTGAAGAACTTGCTGAAATCTGAAGAAGAAATATTCAAAGAATATATCCGTTGGAGTAAATCAAACGTCTCTTTCCTCATTTGTGCTAGACACAAGAACACAGACAAAAAGGATTTTTCTGTGTTTTCTACTTCTAGGAAAGGTCACTTGATGTGAAGACAAAAAGGCTCAGACCTTTTAGGACACTCTTCTCAACGCTCAGCATCCTTGGATCAGCTGCCTATAAAAGGAAGACTCCACCAAGTTCTTCAGTTACACAATTTTGCTGAAAAGAAATTATATTATTCAAAGCTCTCATTCTTTCATATTCTTCTTAGAATTACTTGTACTTAAACTTAAGAGAAAAATCACTGTTGTGATAAAAGCTTTTTAGAAGCATTAATACTCTTGTATTTGATTTACATTGATTGTAAAGGTTTTCCTTAAGAGGATTCAGTTGGAATCAGTAGCTCTTGAGAAGACTAAGAACAGTTGTTCTTAGGTGTTACTATTGTAATCTGTTTGATTAAATAGTGGATTAAGTCCTTGTTGAGAAAGGCAAATCACTCTAGGAAGGGTGGACTGGAGTAGTTGATTTCAACGAACCAGGATAAAAATAATTGTGTCATTATTTTTTAAGTCTTAATCTTTCATACTTATTCAACCCCCCTTCTAAGTATTGTCTCTCCTTCAGTTGGCATCAGAGCTCCGGTTCTGTGTGTGCTACCACTTAACAGTGTCAGTAAAGATCCAGAGAGAAATACTTTGATATATATTTATTTGTTACAATGGCTGATAATTCAATATCCAATATTAACAATAAATATGAAGAAAGGGACAGGATCAGCACCAAACCCCCTATGTTTGATGGGGAGAAATTTGACTGCTGGAAAGACAGAATTGAGAGTTTTTTCCTAAGATATGATGCTGATCTATGGGATCTAGTCATAGATGGATATGTCTATCCCACAGATAGGAATGGCAAGAAGATTGACAGAAAATCTATGAAAGATGCTCAGAAGAAAGATTTTAGAAATCATCACAAAGCCAGGACTATATTATTGATTGCAATTTCACATACTGAGTATGAAAAAATTACAAACAGGGAAACTGCTTTTGATATGTTTGAATCCCTAAAAATGACTCATGAGGGAAATTCTCAAGTTAAGGAGACAAAAGCTCTGGCTCTGATCCAGAAGTATGAGGCCTTCAAAATGGAAGACTCTGAATCTGTTGAAGCCATGTTATCCAGATTTCAGATACTCACAGCTGGGCTGAAAGTTCTGGACAAGGGATACTCTACATCAGATCACGTAAAGAAAATCATCAGAAGTCTGCCTACAAGATGGAGACCAATGCTGACTGCCTTGAAGATGGCTAAAGATCTGAACAAGATCTCTCTAGAAGAACTCATCAGCTCACTGAGGAGCCATGAGATTGAGCTTGAGGAAGATGAACCACAGAAGAAAGAAAAAGGTAAATCTGTTGCCTTAAAATCTAACAAAACTGCTAAAGCTTTGCAGGTTATTCAAGAAAGCTCTGAAGAATCTTCTTCTGAAGAAGAAGATGAATTATCCATGCTGTCCAGAAGGATCAACAGACTCTGGAAGCACAAGGGAAAGAAGTTCAACAACTTCAGAAGATCTGATAATAGAAAGGAATCTTCTGGGCACAGAAGATCTGGCAAGAAAGAAGTTGTGTGCTATGAGTGCAAAGAACCTGGGCACTACAAGAATGATTGCCCCAAACTTCAGAAAGAAAAACCCAAGAAGAAGTTTAACAAAAAGAAGAAGGTTTTGATGGCAACATGGGATGACTCAGATGAATCTGAATCATCTTCTGAATCAGAAGAAGAATGTGTTAATGTTGCACTGATGGCCAGCACAGAGGATCAAGAAGAAGGTACCTCAGGATATGAATCAGATTCTGAATCTGATGATGACGCAGAAGAAGTAATGGCTAAACTTACCAAAGAAGAACTTATAAAAGTTTCAACAGAAGTTCTTAAAAGTTATAACAATATCAAACTCAAATACAAGAAGCTGAAAAGCAATCTTGAATCTGAGATTGATCTTCTGAAGACAGAACATGTTGAGCAAAAAGAAATTAATCTGAAAATCAAAAATGACTTTGAAATAACTCAACAAGAATCTGAATCTGAGACTAAGTCATGTGAAAACATTTTAGAAAAATATGACTCTAGTTTTCAGAGATTTCTTACTAAGAGCATAGACAGAAGCAAGATGGCTTCCATGATCTATGGTGTTAGTGGAAACAACAGAAGAGGTATTGGATATGAATCTTCATCTGGAAGCAATCCAAAACCTGTTGACAAACTTTTCATCAAGAAGACACCTCTGTATTCTCAATTTAAATTTGGTCACTTAAATGACATTAAACACACAAGCTCTGAGAAGAATACTTATGTGTTTAAACCCAAGGCAAGTCAGAATAAACATTATGTTGAAAAACAGAAGTTTAGACAAACCTACAAACCAACTAACCCCAAAGGACCCAAGAAGATCTGGGTACCTAAAAACAAAATAATTCCTGTTGCAGATGTTCTTAGCAGCAAGGTCAGGACACCAATCATGGTACCTGGACTCTGGATGCTCACGACACATGACAGGAGAAAAGCCTATGTTCCAAAGCCTGGAACTTAGATCTGGAGGTGACGTGAAGTTTGGAGGGAATCAGAAGGGCAAGATCATTGGATCTGGCACTATTGGAAATGGTAAACTTCCCTCTATTACTAATGTTTTACTTGTTGAAGGGTTAAAGCATAACTTATTGTCCATAAGTCAATTAAGTGACAATGGTTATGATATGTTGTAAAGCTATTAGTCAAAAGGATGGCTCTATCCTATTTAGTGGTAAGAGGAAAAACAACATTTATAAAATAAATCTTTCAGAACTTAAAGTTCAAAATGTTAAATGCCTCTTGTCTGTTAATGAAGAACAATGGGTCTGGCACAGAAGATTGGGCCATATTAATATGAGACGCATATCTCAGATTAATAAACTTAATCTTGTCAGAGGACTCCCTAATCTGAAGTTCACTTCAGATGCTCTTTATGAAGCATGCCAGAAAGGGAAGTTTTCAAAAACATCTTTCAAATCAAAAAATGTTGTTTCTACTTCTAAACCACTAGAATTACTTCATATTGATCTGTTTGGACCAGTGAAAACTGCATCCATCAGAGGCAAGAAGTATGGATTAGTTATTGTTGATGATTTTAGTAGATGGACATGGGTAAAGTTCTTAAAACACAAGGATGAGTCACATTCTATGTTCTTTAACTTCTGCAAACAAGTCCAGAATGAAAAAGATTTCAAAATTATAAAAGTCAGAAGTGATCATGGTGGTCAATTTGAAAATAAATATTTTGAAAATTGTTTTTCTGAAAATGGCATTGCTCATGATTTTTCCTGTCCTAGAACTCCACAACAGAATGGGGTTGTAGAGAGGAAAAACATAACTTTGCAAGAAATGGCCAGAACCATGATCAATGAGACAAATCTGGCAAAACATTTTTGGGCAGAAGCAATCAACACAACTTGTTACATTCAGAACAGAGTGTCTGTTAGACCTCTTCTGAAGAAGACTCCTTATGAACTGTGGAAGAACAACAAGCCCAACATTTCATATTTTCATCCTTTTAGATGTATTTGCTATATGTTAAACACTAAGGAAAATCTGAGCAAGTTTGATTCCAAAGCACAAAAGTGTTTCATGCTTGGATATTCTGAACGCTCTAAAGGCTACAGAGTATACAACACTGAGACACATATTGTGGAAGAATCCATTCATGTCAGATTTGATGATAAGCTTGGCTCTGAAAAGCCAAAGCAGGTTGATAACTCTGCAGATAGGGAAGTAGTCTTTATTGACTCTGAAGTTCCAGAAGCAGACAAAATTCAAGTGAAGGAACCAGAAGCAACTCCAGATGCTACTCCTTTAACTTCTCAGATGAATAATCTAAACATTTCTGAAGAGTCAACTATTAGAGGATCATCATCCAGAATTAAAGCTTCTCATCCAGAGGATGTCATTATTGGAAAGAAGGATGATCCCATCAGAACAAGATCCTTTCTAAGATCATCTGAAGCATTACTATTTGGACTAGTGTCAGAAATTGAACCATCTTCTGTAGATGAAGCTGTTGCGGTGGAAATAGGATCACAAACTATTAATGAGTTTGAATCGCAATTCAATTCACAACCGCTCTTTGATTTATCCGAAGGAAAAGGTCAAAAGAGGGAAAACCTATTTTTGCATCGTAAACACAATGCGGGGAAAGATCTAGGGTTCGGGGGTTGGTTAAATTTAGGGAAGGTATTAGCACCCTAAACTTCTGTAGTACTCTACAGGAACCTTTTGTTCAAATGTTTACTATTTGCTTTGTTTATTTGCTTAAGGTATATGTACAAAGGGATTACAAGTGAGAAAGGAGACCTAAGGGGTTAATTCTAAGTTTACTCGGCAAGACATCGCATCTTGTGCCTACGTATCCTTACGGGAGTGGAATCAAAGTAATCGTAGTTCCCCTCAAAAGGGAGGTTAGAGACTTCTTGACTGTGGTCAAGGTCTCAAGGGGAATAAACGCATCTTAAGGACACGCTTACGTGGAGTGTAGAAACTCCAAATCTCTACGTTGAATTGTTAAGTTGTAATTAGGGTTAAATTAGGGATTCCACGGCGGGAAACCCTAAAATGAGCGCGGCGGCTCTTTGACCTAATGCTAGGGGTAAAATTGTAATCTTGCCTGCGGCGAGGCATTTGTGAAAATTAGGGTTTGTAGTTTGCAGTTTAGAGGTGTAAGGGTTGAAGTTGTGAGGACTATTGACACGGCGGCCAAAGGCTAGACCTATCCTTCGGATGTGCGTAGTGTGACTGGAACATTGATAAATGTGTGATTGAATCATGCAAGCAGAAAATAAAGACAGCAGTTAAAGCCATACAAACAGAAATTTAAAGGCAGAAACTTAAAGCGCGATTATTGGTTCGCGAGGTTACAACCGAGAAACATATACAATATGATAAATGAGATAAGATGAAATAAGTATTGAGCTGCAAAACAAACGGCGTTAGTGGGCAGCAGTTAGGCGGCAATCAAATTAATTACGAAACAATAAAGAAAAAGATGTCAATTTGAGATTTTTATTATTGTTTTATTTAAAAAAATCTTAATAATTTAATGTTAGCTTGCAAAAGAAATTTAATTTAAAAATAATTTACTCTTTTAAAAAGGTTTTATTTTTAATTTTTTTTTTAAAAAAGTTTTTCTTATTTTATTTAAAAAAGGGGTTTTTTCTTATCCTTAATATTTATATTTTAAAAAAGATTTTTTATAATTACAAAATTAAAATGTTATATTTTTTTTAAAAAAGATTTTTTTTAAATTATAAAATTAAAGTGTTAAAAAATGGTTTTTACAAACATAAAACAAATTAAAAAAAACAAAACATAAAAATAAAATAAAAAAAGGGGGAGGGGTTGGGCCGGTCATCACACCCGGACCCAAACCAGCTATGAGTCATAAGAAAAAAAATTAGGGTTTCCAAGCCCAGACTCATTCTCGCGGCGCCGTTTCAATTCGTTCTTCCTCTCGTTTCTCTCATTCTCATCCGCGATGCCAAGCCTCTTCTTCTCCGTTCTCTTTCGATTCTCCTGAAAAACACACGAAAATAGTAATGAAAAGCATCCCTGGCTCACCTTTAAAGTGAGACTGGCCGATGATGGATGCGAGCTGAGGCACAAAAACGGGAGATTGCCCGTCGTCTGGTTGAACGGCGTTGGTGGTCTCTCGTTCGAGTCTTTCGTGACCGATGATGGATGGTATACGGTGCGATGATGACGATGTTATTTGTCTGAGTCCGCGGCTTTCGTTCACGACGCCTAGGGCTTGCTCGTTAGGGTTTCTGTCCTCTTCCCTTTCACAGGTGGTATCTTCCTTTTTATAACTAACTTCTGGGCCTTTAATCCGTGTGGATTTGTGCTATTTTTTCACTTTCATTTGATTTTATTTTACCGGGATTTGATTTTGTTTGATTTTGATTTGATTTGATTACGATTGGATGCTATTTGACACTGATTGAACTCTGTTTCCCTTTTTAGGGTTTGATTGGTCTTTTCTGATCTCCAGCTGATATGATTCTTCTGATTTGGTTCAGAGCTTTCTATCTTCAGAACTGATTTGTTTGATTGATTCAGATTGAGTTCAAATGGGGATAGGATTTGGACCTGACTCGAAACTTTCCATTTCCAGATTCGATTTGATTTGATCATTTTCTGATTAGACTTTTGCAGATGTGGATTGGATTGCCTTTGGGGAATTTGGATACCGATTTGGTTCCTGATGAGATTTTGTTTTGATCTGTTTTGGGACCAAACCTGATTGGATATTGCGATCTGTTTTCATTCAACTTGATCATTAACACTTACTTTTCTTCTTCTTCTTTCAGGACAGACGCTTTGCCTTGGTTTTTGCCGCCGAGGAGAGTACGCGGTAATGATGACGTTCGTCTGAACCATTTGGAACAGGATACTACAACCCTGACTTGTGATTATATTTTTGCTTCTGATTGAATTGGTGACTGAGCCATGTGTTTGTGCACTTGTTTATTTCATGAACTGAGATGCTTGTGACAACCTAACCTGTTTCAACTCTTAATCTTCAGGTCCCCTGCTCGCACCTAACTGTGACGTTTAAACTTTCTGTTTTAGGGCAATGATGCTCTGACTGAGCCCTTCAGAGAAGACGCTATGATCTCGTTTGTTGCTCGTGTCGTGAGCAGAATGGCATGTTGGTTTGTCATGATGACTTGCCATCGTTAATTGTTTTTTCTGGTATGATGTGATTTGGCTGTTTGTATTCTGATCTTCGTGATAACCTCACTGCTAAACCCAGTTTGATGCTGTTGTGCTTCTTTGGATCCTGCTGAGTACTTTTTCTGTCACGACAGATTTGTAGGATGCTTTCTTATGGCCCTTTGCGCATGAATTTGCCTGCTGATACATGGTTTCGATGCAGTTCAGTTTGTATTTAGTGTAGTTTGATGCAGTTTGGCTTGCATTTCAATTCTCTTGTTCTGTTTGGACTTGACTTTCCATGAACTCAGCTATCTGGTTCAGAACTGATGCTGCTTTTGAATTGTTTAGGTCTTGAATTCCAAATTCTGAATCTGATATTGATGCGTTTGTGGCTTTTCAGGTGTTGGAAATTTCGAAACCAAAGCGACTCAGACCTGCCGGCATCCGGGTCTGAGTCCAAACTTGCCTATGTTGCCTTATTCTCGTATCAGTTTGGAAATCCAATCGCGGCAAAACGAATCAGTCCCGCTTCTTTTATTACTTCTATCTCTCGGATGTCCCGTACCGATAAGAACAGGTGTTACCTGATCTGACGCCCACGGCGCGGATCGGTAACGGGGGGGTAGGACGCAGCTTCGGTTGTGCCACTCCCGGCACTCGATGATGACACTGTTCTGAGAGTGTCAAAAAACATCTTCTAACATTTTTCTATACTGTTTGTTTTCTTTTTGATGTGCAGGTTAGTCGAGGACTCGTGGAGAAGCTCAAAGACATCATGAAGACACTTAGATGTTCTAGGACTTAGGATTTAGAACTTTAATGTAATTCCTTAGGATTTAGAACTTTAATGTAATTCCTTGTAACAGTATTTCTAAAACGTGGAGCAATCTCCATTTCTTGTATGATGAGATTTTTTATGAAATAAGATTCCCCAAAACTTGACTCTATTTATATTTTATTCTTAGTTAAAAAATTATAAACATTTGTGAATAAATCCACAAATATTTAAATTCATTAACATAGTCATAAAACATAAACACTCCCAAATGATATTCTTATTTGTGCACTTGTCTCATTTGTAATCCTAATCTCATCATCTGATTAAAATCCAATTTAAATGTTAACCAACCATTTCATAACCAAACACGGATGTGCACCGTAATCACAACAGTTTCAGCATCAACAATAACACTACTCGTAATTAAATTCCACTGACCAAATGCCAAGAGCCACGATCCAATAACACCCAATTACGACTGTGCCTTAATAACAGAAACGGAAGCGCTTTGGAAATAAACCATGAGCGATGGAATGGATCTTAATCCAGTTGTGCTCGACAAGTTTTAATACCGACCCCATCAACTTGGCACCTTGATATAATCAGACCTGGTGATAAGTAAATGCCTCAAAAATAGCCCGTCTTCAAGAAATTAACAGAATTTGCGTAAAATGACCAAAATACCCCTGGAACCAAATCTGCAAAACAAACACCTCCATAACTTGTTAGTGGTTAGCAAATGTACATATGAGATGCTATGTGAAATGACTGACTGAATATAAGGGTAAAATTTGAGGTATTACAGTTGCCCCTATTTAAATAGCTACACCGGACGATTTGAGTGACAGAGACTCGAGGAATCGTGGTGGAGAGATTTAAATATAGATAACCGAAAATTTTGCCCTTATATGCGACGATATGCAATGCTATTGGACAAAGCGAGGACAGCTTAATGCAGATGATGCCATGAATATGACATGTTACGTATGCTGGCATGATGAATGCGAATACGACGACACAGACGCTACGAGAAGAACACACTGAGGAAAACGACGTGCTGAGACACAGTACAACACTGGGGAATTCTCAAATGATGGTCAACTGGTGCGAACACGACCAATTGTCATCTTGGGAACGAGATTCTCAAATGGAGATGACACCTGTGGGACGGCCTCCACTGGGGAATCCAAAAATAAAACTGGATCACGTACGATTGCAGGATTGATTACAGAATACTGGAGCATTGAGCAAAGAATAACATCCAAGCTTCGGTAAACTACCCCTCGTGACAGGATCAAACGGACTTTTCGGAACTCCGTAGCAAATATACAGGGTAAAGACCGGATGTATGCCAAAATAAATGGACTTTAATGGGAAATGCCCTGATAAGCTTCTCGAGGGAGAATTGTCACTTATCGTTGGAAGGGACTTATGTGCAAAAATGGATAAGCACTCAAAAAAAAGAGGCTGCTGCTTATCTGATAAATAAATCTTCTCGCCTTTAAGGTCGGCGCCTGGAATACGATTCTGATTCTTCTCTTACTGAAGGATAAATAAACTTCTTCATGCTTCAAGATCGTGCTCTCTTGAACATGAAAAAGGTAAACTGAGCTTCCTCATACTTCAGAATCGTGCTCTCCTGAATATGATTCGGCTTTTTCGGGTAAATGAAATTCTTCATACTTCAGAATCGTGCTCTCCTGAATATGAAAAGGGTGAACTGAACTTCCTCATACTTCAGAATCGTGCTCTCCTGAATATGATTCGGCTTTTTCGGGTAAATGAAATTCTTCATACTTCAGAATCGTGCTCTCCTGAATATGAAAATGGATAATTGAACTTCCTCATAACTCAGAATCATGCTCTCCTGAATATGATTCGGCTCTTTCTTGTAAATGAAATTCTTCGTACTTCAGAATCGTGCTCTCCTGAATATGAAAATGGATAATTGAACTTCCTCATAACTCAGAATCGTGCTCTCCTGAATATGATTCGGCTCTTTCTTGTAAATGAAATTCTTCATACTTCAGAATCGTGCTCTCCTGAATATGAAAATGGCCAATTGAACTTCCTCATAACTCAGAATCGTGCTCTCCTGAATATGATTCCGCTCCTTCTTTTACTAAAGGATAAATGAACTTCTTCATGCTTCAGAATCGTGCTCTCCTGAATATGATTCCGCTCAAAACCTCCCCGTACTTCAAGATCGTGCTCTCCTGAATACGATTTGGTTCATACCTCCTATACTTCAAGACGACAGGTAAATGGAAGCCCAACTGCTCCATGGAGATGGCCATTTGCTGCAAGTCATAACGAAGATAGGATCGGCTTCTTAGGTGAGAAATGTTGTATATCGATGCTGTAAGATGTAAAGTGTTGTACCGATGTTGTAACATGTAGGATTGTAAAGTGTTGTACTGATAGATTTTCCAGGCGTGAACTGGCGTGTATCTGCAAATGATTGGAGTTGAAGATAGTGCAAAATAAATGCACGTCCGGGTACAGTGATAAACTTCTTGGGCAAAAACAGTCGCGTATCTGCCATGGTATGGTGAAAATCTTTAGATGGTGCAAAATAAATGCACGTCCGGTTGGGCTCGACGACCGACAAGACTGAGATTCAATCTAGGATCGAGCTAGAAAGAAGACTGGTAATCAAGACTCCATCGAGGGAATGAACTCGAAGGGTAGATGTCTTATCCTGGCGAGGAAAGATAGCTGAAGTAGCCTTCATCCACGAGGATCGAGCTCCGTGGGGAAACTGGAAACAAGTAAGTATTTTATGCTTAGGGCTGACAATCTATTTGGAGAGAATGGACGAACCCAGTTACTCGGCGGTAACGACCAATGATAGAGACACAATGAACCTGTGCATGCTAACGCGTATGTTAATGAATATGTTAATATGAATGTATGTTGATGTCTATGTATGTAAATATGCAGGATGTTATGAAATGAGTATGTAATGAGTACGTAATGAATATGTAATGAGATAGGCATGTGATGCTTATGTCCTTGCGTATGCTGACGAAACAGACTAGAGACGGGACGAGAGATGAAATAAACATCTCGACGGAAATACCCTGCGTTCTCTGCAACCAATACGTCAATCATAGGTAAGAAAGATCAATGGTAGAACCAAATCTGGTTTTAAAGTTCTGAATTCTCTGGGGAGAAGGTAATCTGCTTGGGTGTACAGTATCACTTCTTCACATGGGGAGAAGAAAACCTGAGGGACACTTTTGAGTTACCCAAGAAAAAGTTGTCAGCTGATGGTCTCGCTGGGGACTGTGTTAGAGCAATGGTTTGAAAGTGTTTCTGCAATAATGATATTTTCGGGGAGTGAAGAGATCCTTCCGAAATTTCCACTAGTCAAAGTAATTTATTATATTTCAAATTCGTTTTTTTGAAGAACAACAAAATTTTTTTTTTGAAAAATCTACAATGCACCTTTCATTTCAAATTTTAAGAACAAACACATTTTGCATAACAATAGAAAACAAAGAGCAATGCACCAAGGAATGTAAGTAACGAAATGGTGTCTTTTATTAAAGGGTGGCAGCTTGCTGAAGGCATAGCTCCACAGATGATTATGTTTTGAAATTGGCAACATGGGAAAAGGTTACATTGAATCCAATGACACCTACTGACACTAATAACTAAGACTAATCCAGAATCCTGCTTTGGGCAAGGATGAAAGAAACGAAACATGGCTCTCATGCGGAAAGTGTGTCCTCTGATGCAATGAAATGCCTTTGTCCCTAACTTTTGCCTGGACCGCCCTCTCGGGTTTTCAATCCACCGGGACGCTCCTTTTTGCCTAAGCCGCCCTTTCGGGTTTTCAACTTAGCGAGCTTTTTATTATTATTTTTTTTTCAACCCTTACTTTTGCCTAAGTCGCCTTTTGCAGGTTTTCGACTTAGCGGGTTTTTAGGCATAATATTTTCGGACTGCATCAGAATTCACGGGGTGTGCAAGCTCTTCACCATCCATTGTCGTAAGTATCAGAGACCCTCCGGAGAAAACGGTCTTTACAACGAATGGGCCTTCATAATTGGGCATCCACTTTCCACGCATATCCTTATGTACTGGCAAGATCTTTTTGAGTACGAGCTCTCCTTGACGGAACTCACGGTTACGAATCTTCTTATCAAACGCTCTTTTCATCCGTTTCTGATATAATTGCCCATGGCACATGGCTGTCAAGCGCTTCTCGTCAATGAGATTCAACTGATCCAGTCTGTCTTGAACCCACTCAGCTTCCTCAAGTTCAGCCTCCATCAACACTCTTAAAGAAGGTATCTCTACTTCGATGGGGAGCACGGCGTCCATTCCATACACTAATGAGAAAGGTGTTGCCCCTGTCGAAGTTCTCACTGAGGTTCTGTATCCATGCAAAGCAAACGGCAACATCTCATGCCAATCTTTGTAAGTCACAACCATCTTTTGCAGGATTTTCTTGATATTCTTATTCGCAGCTTCAACGGCCCCATTCATCTTAGGACGGTACGGAGAAGAATTGTGATGAGTGATCTTGAAACTGTCACACAGCTCTTTCATAGTCTTGTTATTCAGGTTGGTGCCATTGTCAGTTATTATCCGGCTGGGGATTCCATAACGGCAGATGATTTCTTTCCTGATGAAGCGAGCAACCACTTGCTTGGTCACGTTGGTGTAGGAGGCAGCCTCTACCCACTTGGTGAAATAATCTATAGCAACGAGGATAAAACGATGACCATTAGAAGCCTTCGGCTCGATTGCTCCAATCATGTCAATGCCCCACATAGAGAACGACCATGGTGACGACAAAACATTCAACGGTGATGGAGGTACATGCATTTTATCAGCATAAATTTGGCACTTATGGCATTTTCTAGCGTATTGGATGCAGTCAGCTTCCATGGTTAACCAATAATACCCAGCCCTTAACATCTTCTTGGACATAGCATAACCATTGGCATGAGTTCCGAAGGTCCCCTCATGAATTTCCTGCAGTAACATGTCCGCTTCCCGTTTATCAACACATCTGAGCAGAACCATGTCATGATTTCTCTTGTATAACACACCATTACTAATAAAGAATTTGGACGCCAGTCTTCTCAATGTTTTCTTGTCCAGACCAGTAGCACCATCGGGGTACTCTTGCTTGACGAGATAGTTCTTGATATCGTGAAACCAAGGCTTTTCATCCACCTCAACTTCTTCGACCACCTGACAATAAGCGGGCTCAACTTTGCGCTCAATGTGGATAAGAGGTGCTTCATTAACGAATTTAACTTTCCACATGGATGCTAACATGGCTAAAGCATCAGCAACGTGATTCTCGGATCTAGGAACATGCTCGAACTCTATCTCGTCGAAATACTTGATCAGCTCAATAATGTAATCCTTATAAGGGATTAACTTCTCATTTTTCGTTTCCCATTTGCCGTGTACCTGGTAAATAACCAAGGCGGAGTCACCACTTACTTTAAGAAGTTTGGTTCGGAGGTGAATTGCTGCTTCGAGGCCAAGAATACATGCTTCATATTCTGCGACGTTATTAGTACACTCAAAGTCCAACCTTGCTGTAAATGGAGTGAATCCACCCTTTGGGTTCATCAAAACGGCGCCTATACCGTGCCCATTGAAATTCGAGGAACCATCAAACATCATCCTCCACCAAAGACCTGGTTCTGGACCTTCGCTCGGATCTGGCTCTTCACAATCTCTTTTAATCAACAAAATATCCTCATCAGGAAAATCAAACTTAAGAGGTTCATAATCTTCAACTGGCTGGTCTGCAAGATAATCAGATAAAATACTACCCTTAATCGCCTTCTGGGGTACATACTGGATGTCATATTCGGATAACAACATGTGCCAACGGGCTAGCCTCCCGGTTTGAGCAGGTTTTTCAAAAATATACTTGATCGGATCCATTTTAGAAATCAACAATGTGGTATGACAGACCATATATTGCCGAAGGCGCCTAGCGGCCCATGCCAATGCACAACAAGTTTTCTCCAATGGTGAGTATCTGTTTTCACAATCGGTGAACTTCTTGCTCAGGTAATAAATCGCATGCTCCTTTTTCCCAGTCTCATCATGTTGTCCAAGCACACAACCCATAGACTTCTCGAGAACAGTAAGGTACATAAACAACGGTCTTCCAGGCACGGGAGGAATCAGAATAGGGGGGTCTTGCAAATAACTCTTAATCTTCTCAAACGCCTTCTGACAATCGGGGTTCCACTCAACTGTCTGCCCCTTGCAAAGTAACTTGAATATCGGCTCACAAGTAGCGGTCATGTTGGAGATAAACCTGGAAATATAATTCAAACGTCCCAGAAAACCTCTAACTTGCGTCTCGGTTCGCGGAGCCGGCATATCTTGAATGGCTCGGACTTTGTCAGGATCCACCTCAATCCCTCGCTGGCTAACAATGAAACCAAGCAGTTTTCCAGATCTGACACCGAAGGTACATTTAGCAGGGTTCAATTTCAACTGATATTTCCTGAGTCATTCAAACAGCTTCACCAAATGATCTAGATGGTCCTCTTCACTCTGAGATTTGGCTATCATATCGTCCACATACACCTCGATCTCTTTGTGCATCATATCATGAAAAAGAGTGGTCATAGCGCGTTGGTAAGTTGCCCCCGCGTTCTTTAAACCGAAAGGCATGACTTTGTAGCAGAAGGTCCCCCAAGGAGTAATGAAAGTAGTCTTCTCTCGATCGTCGGGATCCATTTTGATCTGATTATAGCCAGAGAAACCATCCATAAATGAAAACAACGCAAAACTGGCGGTATTGTCTACCAGTGTATCAATATGTGGCAGGGGGAAGTCATCTTTTGGACTTGCTTTGTTCAGATCCCTGTAATCCACACACATCCTAACTTTACCGTCTTTCTTGGGCACTGGCACAATGTTGGCAACCCAATCTGGATATTTTGCGACTGCCAAGAAACCTACATCCAACTGCTTTTTAACCTCATCTCGAATTTTCAAAGCCATGTCGGGTCTCGTTCTTCGAAGCTTTTGTTTGATAGGCGGACAATCTGGCTTAAGTGGCAACTTGTGAACAACAATATCTGTGTCTAGACCCGGCATGTCTTGATACGACCACGCAAACACATCCATATACTCTTTTAACAACTCAATCAACCTCGGCTTAACCTCTGTCCCAAGCATTGCACCAATCTTGACCTCTTTCTTGTTCTCATCTGTACCGAGATTAATTAAGTCTACCTGCTCTTTATACGGTTGAAGCTCTGTGTACTCGTACTCAATCAATCTTGTCAGTTCAGCGGGTACTTCAAAATCTTCTTCACCCTCGTCCTCGGCTTGATTGATGGGTGCGTCCCAGTCAGGAGTGTCAGTAAAGTCATTGGATCCAACAAGGTTTACGATGTCTCTGCATGATGGAAGGCTTACTTAATTAAAATGCTCGAAGATATGTAAGAATTAAATGCTGTTTTTGTTTTATTTTTTTGGAAAAAAGGTTGCCAATTTCATTTTTAAAGGTGAAAACGAAAAACGCAAATGAACCAAAGTGGAATTGAACAAAATGCCTTTATTAATATCCTTTTAGAAATGAAAGGTGGCCCAATAAAAGCGACCCTATAGCCTTGGGCAGAGCTACGGATTTTTATTTGAAAATATAAATGAAACTTTAAAAAATTACTTTGACAAGGGAAAAATAACAGGGATCTCTACGGCCTCCCAGTTGTTCAAAACTGCATCACCCTTAAACACCAGATTGCTCAGCTCTTCATTTTCCTCACAGTCACTGATGGCATTGACTTGGAAACCTCCGCTGACAAATACCTCTTGTATAAGCTTCGGACGCCCTTCGACAGTTTTGGCAGCTCCATTCTGAATTGGTTTGTAACCCAACCCAGAGCGATCAGTCTTGGTCTTGACATCAATTACCTCTCCCCAACCTTCAGGAATGCCCCTGTCAATTGTTGACTTGGTACTCTTCAGAGATGCAAAAGATGGAATACCCTGACCCACTGTCTCTTCGACTTCTAGCAAAACAGCATTGGCGATCTCAAGTGCTTGAAAGGAGATTTCTAAAGCATCCTCATCGGCCTCGATATAACGGAAAGAAGACAGGTTACTGACCATCAGATCCTCCTCACCGTGTATAATAACCAACTTTCCATCGATTACGAACTTCATCTTTTGATGTAACGTTGAGGTTACTGCCCCAGCGGCATGAATCCACGACCTTCCGAGTAAACAACTGTAATTGGGATTAATGTCCATGACTTGAAACGTGATATTAAAAACTTGCGGACCAATCAGGATAGGAAGCTCAACCTCCCCCATTACCGACCGGCGAGAACCATCGAAAGCCTTGACGACCAAAGGAGTAGGTTTCAACATAGTCTCTTTGAAAACCAACTTATCAAGAACCCTCTTAGGTAGAACGTTCAAAGAAGAGCCGGTGTCTACTAGTACTCTCGCTAAATTGTCCTCCTGACATTTCACCGATATATGTAAAGCACGATTATGATTCGGACCCTCCTTTGGCAACTCTTCGTTGCTGAAACTAAGGGTGTTACAGGCGGTCAAATTGGCAATCACACTGTCAAACCGACTGGTGCTGATATCTTGATCCACATGTGCTTGAGTCAAAACTTTCTGTAAGGCCGTCCTATGAGCGGGTGAACTCATCAGCAGAGATAGAATCGAAATCTTGGAAGGAGTCTGATGAAGTTGATCGACAACTTTATAGTCACTTTTCTTGATGATCCTTAAAAACTCAGCATCTTCATCGTTCGTAACAGCTTCCTTACCTTTGTCTTTGACAGCCACTGGGATATTAGTGGTTTCCTTAGGTGGAACCTCATTGGAACGGGGAGTATACACACGGCCACTGCGAGTCATCCTGCTTGCCTCTGCGATATTGGTCACAGTGTCCTTAACCTCTTCATTTGGAATAACTTTCCCAGACTCCTTGCCAATCATCGTCACGTCGTATTTCCAAGGCACAGCTTAAGGATCACTGAAAGGAAACGGACCTGGTTTTCGAATAACTATTGGCCTATGCTGATTCACCTCAGGGATAGACGACGTTGGTATATCGAACACGAGATTGGAAGAACCTGCCCCTGATAGATTAAACACTGGCACCTTTCCCTTTGATCCAGGCTGATGGAAGACTGGCTCAATCACAGCGACCTCCTCTTTCTTGGATTGGCTTGTCACTTGTAAAACACCCTCATTAATCAACCTCTGAACATCATTCTGAACCAACACACAACCCTTAATACTGGCTTCACAACTTATGCATGCAACGTGGGAAGTATCTACCAAACCAGCTTCAAACAGTTTCGAATGGAACATCTTGAGAGGAGTCTTAATCTGTTCAACGTCAAGGGTATAGCCTTCCTCCGAATCGGCACTAATGGCATTGACACTCTCATGGTTAGGAAAAGGGTTCTTCTTAACATTCGGTTGAGGATCTTCAAATGACAAAATCTTCTTTTCCAATAAATCCCTGACAATATTTTTGAGAGCATAACAATTCTCCAGATCATGACCAGGCGCACCCTCATGAAATAAACAATGAGCGGCGGCGTTGTAATTGGCGGGTAGAGGATTAGGAGGCGGACCCAAAGCCCGAGTAGTGATCAGACCTTGCTTGACCAAAGAGGGATACAACTCGGTGAAAGTCATCGGAATCGGCGGACAAGGCTTATACGTTCTTCTATTCGGAACATTCTGGCGAGGAGCCGGGCTCTTTGGCTGTTGAGGAACAGGAGCGTTGGGCGCCTGTAGGTAGTTGATAGGAGGCGGATAAACAGGAGGTTGTTGCATAGGTTGATACATAGGAACCTGTTGATTGAAAGAAGGTGTAATAGCTGCCACATAGGGTTGTTGAGCATATTGGACTGGGTACCCTTGAGGTTGAGCATAACCTTGCGGATATCGATAAAAGTGTTCTCTTGGTCTACCAGAGGATATAGCATTAGTCTCGCCCTCTTTCTTCTTCTGGGAGCTATACGGAGGTTTCTTCGGCTGATCCTTAGAAGCACCATGATTATTTGTCATTTTACCACTTTTCATACCCAATTCAATCTTGACACCCACAGCAACGATGTCGGAGAAATTTGAAGTCACACTACCCACCATTCTCTCGTAAAATTCTGGACGCACCGTGTCGACAAACCAATCAGCTAACTCTTTCTCGGTCAAAGGAGGTTCTACCTGCGAAGCAATCTCTCTCCACCTTTGAGCATACTCTTTGAATGACTCAGAATTCTTTTGTGAAATACTTAACAACTGTCTTCTGTCAGGAGCCAGATCCATATTGTACTTGTAGTGTTTGATGAAAGCGTCAGATAAATCTTGAAAGCTCTTAACGCGAGACTGGTCCAAAGTTAAATACCACTTGGAGGAAGCACCCTTCAAACTATCTTGGAAGCAGTGAATCATCAGTTTATCATTCTCAACATGGGCAGCCATTTTGCGATAATACATGATCAGATGACTCTTAGGACAGGTGGCACCTTTATAACGATCGAAGTTTGGAGTTTTGAACTTCGGGGGAATAACCAAACCCGAGACCAAACAAACATCCCTTGCAGCAGTCCCAAAAATTGGATCGCCCTCTACCTTTTTCAATCTCTGGACGATGGTGTTTACTTCCTCACGAAG
This sequence comes from Lathyrus sativus, assembly GCA_963859935.3. NCBI lineage: Eukaryota > Viridiplantae > Streptophyta > Magnoliopsida > Fabales > Fabaceae > Lathyrus > Lathyrus sativus. The sequence goes on from OZ012739.1 coordinate 360,659,200, forward strand.
CTTATCACGTTTCTCATAACCTTCAACATTCTCATCAAGATTATCAAAAACTGTCTCATTGAAGTACGGTTGCGCACGGGTGTGTACAACAGGTGGCGCAAAGATAGGAGCCCTCCTAGGAACTTTAGAAAATAAAGGCACGGCTTGCTGAACAGGCTGATTAATCGGAACAATGGCTTGAGGAGGCACAAAACCGGGAGCAAGACCATAAGGTGGGTCCCTTGCTACGGTCACACTTGGTGGAGGGTCCACAGTAACGCCGGTAATCTCGGAAACAACAGTGGGCTGGGTATCCATCTTAGCATTCATGACATGTAACAATTCCATCATACGCCCCATACCCCCTCGAAGGTCTTCAAGTTCATTGCTAAGGCGATCAATCTCTTTTGCCTGATCCTCCATTCTTTTCCGAGTTTGAGCTCTGGTGTTGTACTGGTGCCGAGAACTCAGGGTGACGAAACTGGAAGGCGAGAGAACCGAACATGAGAAAACGGAAGACACATGCAATGCAAGAAAGTACATGATGCTATGATGCAAATGCAAATGAAGATTTCATGGAATTCAAACATTTACAAATGTCGTGGGGTACCAAGGAAATCTTTTTCTTGTTTTTTCATTTTATTTTTTTATTTATGGTATCCCGCGATATCCATAAATGATATTTGAACTCCATGAAATACAATGCAATGAGATACTTTATGGATGCAATGCATGAAAACACACAAAGTCCTAAGTTAAAGGAACGTGAGCGGAGTCAAGGTCTACCCATCCCAAAAGGAGTGTACTATAGGTTAGTTGTACCTGCCGAACAAGGTTCTACAAAGTGCCCAAAGTCATCAGCCCATCTTTCGGATATTATCAACCTTCCGACTGACTCGGGGGTGAATAATATTCTCAGGAGAACCTCTTTTGAGTGTAGTATCGCGTAGCAGCCGTTGTAAGATTACTCCCACATAGCTCCCGCACTACGTCCTAAATAAGGCCAAGGTGGTGTTAAGGTACTACGGTCCTCAATATCACAGACTCGAATCGACCATGGAAAAAGTTTTCGTGATTACTCGTTCAACCGAACCATTTTCGAAAAGGTCTCAACTGAGCGGTGATTCTCGAATCAGCTTGGTCGGGATTCACTCCCTATAAGCCTCCTCGAATATATCCCCATCCTATAGTAATGTCACTAGTCCGGGCGTAGGACTTATCTCACAGCACAAGGAACAGTCCCACCATGAAAGCATAAATATATACATGTAAATGAATAGTAACACAGATAGTAATAAATATGAACAAGTTAGGGATAACCCTTAAAAATTAAGACATTCCCCAGTGAAGTCGCCATTTTCTGTTGCGGTAGAAATAGGATCACAAACTATTAATGAGTTTGAATCGCAATTCAATTCACAACCGCTCTTTGATTTATCCGAAGGAAAAGGTCAAAAGAGGGAAAACCTATTTTTGCATCGTAAACACAATGCGGGGAAAGATCTAGGGTTCGGGGGTTGGTTAAATTTAGGGAAGGTATTAGCACCCTAAACTTCTGTAGTACTCTACAGGAACCTTTTGTTCAAATGTTTACTATTTGCTTTGTTTATTTGCTTAAGGTATATGTACAAAGGGATTACAAGTGAGAAAGGAGACCTAAGGGGTTAATTCTAAGTTTACTCGGCAAGACATCGCATCTTGTGCCTACGTATCCTTACGGGAGTGGAATCAGAGTAATCGTAGTTCCCCTCAAAAGGGAGGTTAGAGACTTCTTGACTGTGGTCAAGGTCTCAAGGGGAATAAACGCATCTTAAGGACACGCTTACGTGGAGTGTAGAAACTCCAAATCTCTACGTTGAATTGGTAAGTTGTAATTAGGGTTAAATTAGGGATTCCACGGCGGGAAACCCTAAAATGAGCGCAGCGGCTCTTTGACCTAATGCTAGGGGTAAAATTGTAATCTTGCCTGCGGCGAGGCATTTGTGAAAATTAGGGTTTGTAGTTTGCAGTTTAGAGGTGTAAGGGTTGAAGTTGTGAGGATTATTGACACGGCGGCCAAAGGCTAGACCTATCCTTCGGATGTGCGTAGTGTGACTGGAACATTGATAAATGTGTGATTGAATCATGCAAGCAGAAAATAAAGACAACAGTTAAAGCCATACAAACAGAAATTTAAAGGCAGAAACTTAAAGCGCGATTATTGGTTCGCGAGGTTACAACCGAGAAACATATACAATATGATAAATGAGATAAGATGAAATAAGTATTGAGCTACAAAACAAACGGCGTTAGTGGGCAGCAGTTAGGCGGCAATCAAATTAATTACGAAACAATAAAGAAAAAGATGTCAATTTGAGATTTTTATTATTGTTTTATTTAAAAAAATCTTAATAATTTAATGTTAGCTTGCAAAAGAAATTTAATTTAAAAATAATTTACTCTTTTAAAAAGCTTTTATTTTTAATTTTTTTTTAAAAAAAGTTTTTCTTATTTTATTTAAAAAAAGGGGTTTTTTCTTATCCTTAATATTTATATTTTAAAAAAGATTTTTTATAATTACAAAATTAAAATGTTATATTTTTTTTAAAAAAGATTTTTTTAAAATTATAAAATTAAAGTGTTAAAAATTGGTTTTTACAAACATAAAACAAATTAAAAAAAACAAAACATAAAAATAAAATAAAAAAAGGGGGAGGGGTTGGGCCGGTCATCACACCCGGACCCAACCCAGCTATGAGTCATAAGAAAAAAAATTAGGGTTTCCAAGCCCAGACTCATTCTCGCGGCGCCGTTTCAATTCGTTCTTCCTCTCGTTTCTCTCATTCTCATCCGCGATGCCAAGCCTCTTCTTCTCCGTTCTCTTTCGATTCTCCTGAAAAACACACGAAAATAGTAATGAAAAGCATCCCTGGCTCACCTTTAAAGTGAGACTGGCCGATGATGGATGGTATACGGTGCGATGATGACGATGTTATTTGTCTGAGTCCGCGGCTTTCGTTCACGACGCCTAGGGCTTGCTCGTTAGGGTTTCTGTCCTCTTCCCTTTCACAGGTGGTATCTTCCTTTTTATAACTAACTTCTGGGCCTTTAATCCGTGTGGATTTGTGCTATTTTTTCACTTTCATTTGATTTTATTTTACCGGGATTTGATTTTGTTTGATTTTGATTTGATTTGATTACGATTGGATGCTATTTGACACTGATTGAACTCTGTTTCCCTTTTTAGGGTTTGATTGGTCTTTTCTGATCTCCAGCTGATATGATTCTTCTGATTTGGTTCAGAGCTTTCTATCTTCAGAACTGATTTGTTTGATTGATTCAGATTGAGTTCAAATGGGGATAGGATTTGGACCTGACTCGAAACTTTCCATTTCCAGATTCGATTTGATTTGATCATTTTCTGATTAGACTTTTGCAGATGTGGATTGGATTGCCTTTGGGGAATTTGGATACCGATTTGGTTCCTGATGAGATTTTGTTTTGATCTGTTTTGGGACCAAACCTGATTGGATATTGCGATCTGTTTTCATTCAACTTGATCATTAACACTTACTTTTGTTCTTCTTCTTTCAGGACAGACGCTTTGCCTTGGTTTTTGCCGCCGAGGAGAGTACGCGGTAATGATGACGTTCGTCTGAACCATTTGGAACAGGATACTACAACCCTGACTTGTGATTATATTTTTGCTTCTGATTGAATTGGTGACTGAGCCATGTGTTTGTGCACTTGTTTATTTCATGAACTGAGATGCTTGTGACAACCTAACCTGTTTCAACTCTTAATCTTCAGGTCCCCTGCTCGCACCTAACTGTGACGTTTAAACTTTCTGTTTTAGGGCAATGATGCTCTGACTGAGCCCTTCAGAGAAGACGCTATGATCTCGTTTGTTGCTCGTGTCGTGAGCAGAATGGCATGTTGGTTTGTCATGATGACTTGCCATCGTTAATTGTTTTTTCTGGTATGATGTGATTTGGCTGTTTGTATTCTGATCTTCGTGATAACCTCACTGCTAAACCCAGTTTGATGCTATTGTGCTTCTTTGGATCCTGCTGAGTACTTTTTCTGTCACGACAGATTTGTAGGATGCTTTCTTATGGCCCTTTGCGCATGAATTTGCCTGCTGATACATGGTTTCGATGCAGTTCAGTTTGTATTTAGTGTAGTTTGATGCAGTTTGGCTTGCATTTCAATTCTCTTGTTCTGTTTGGACTTGACTTTCCATGAACTCAGCTATCTGGTTCAGAACTGATGCTGCTTTTGAATTGTTTAGGTCTTGAATTCCAAATTCTGAATCTGATATTGATGCGTTTGTGGCTTTTCAGGTGTTGGAAATTTCGAAACCAAAGCGACTCAGACCTGCCGGCATCCGGGTCTGAGTCCAAACTTGCCTATGTTGCCTTATTCTCGTATCAGTTTGGAAATCCAATCGCGGCAAAACGAATCAGTCCCGCTTCTTTTATTACTTCTATCTCTCGGATGTCCCGTACCGATAAGAACAGGTGTTACCTGATCTGACGCCCACGGCGCGGATCGGTAACGGGGGGGTAGGACGCAGCTTCGGTTGTGCCACTCCCGGCACTCGATGATGACACTGTTCTGAGAGTGTCAAAAAACATCTTCTAACATTTTTCTATACTGTTTGTTTTCTTTTTGATGTGCAGGTTAGTCGAGGACTCGTGGAGAAGCTCAAAGACATCATGAAGACACTTAGATTTTCTAGGACTTAGGATTTAGAACTTTAATGTAATTCCTTAGGACTTAGAACTTTAATGTAATTCCTTGTAACAGTATTTCTAAAACGTGGAGCAATCTCCATTTCTTGTATGATGAGATTTTTTATGAAATAAGATTCCCCAAAACTTGACTCTATTTATATTTTATTCTTAGTTAAAAAATTATAAACATTTGTGAATAAATCCACAAATATTTAAATTCATTAACATAGTCATAAAACATAAACACTCCCAAATGATATTCTTATTTGTGCACTTGTCTCATTTGTAATCCTAATCTCATCATCTGATTAAAATCCAATTTAAATGTTAACCAACCATTTCATAACCAAACACGGATGTGCACCGTAATCACAACAGTTTCAGCATCAACAATAACACTACTCGTAATTAAATTCCACTGACCAAATGCCAAGAGCCACGATCCAATAACACCCAATTACGACTGTGCCTTAATAACAGAAACGGAAGCGCTTTGGAAATAAACCATGAGCGATGGAATGGATCTTAATCCAGTTGTGCTCGACAAGTTTTAATACCGACCCCATCAACTTGGCACCTTGATATAATCAGACCTGGTGATAAGTAAATGCCTCAAAAATAGCCCGTCTTCAAGAAATTAACAAAATTTGCGTAAAATGACCAAAATACCCCTGGAACCAAATCTGCAAAACAAACACCTCCATAACTTGTTAGTGGTTAGCAAATGTACATATGAGATGCTATGCGAAATGACTGACTGAATATAAGGGTAAAATTTGGGGTATTACAGAAGCTCTGCAAGACAATGATTGGATTGTTGCCATGCAAGAAGAGCTAAATCAATTCAGCAGAAATGATGTATGGGATCTAGTTCAGAGACCTCAAGGATTCAATATAATTGGTACAAAATGGGTCTTCAGAAATAAGCTAAATGAGAAAGGAGAAGTTGAGAGGAATAAGGCAAGGCTGGTTGCTCAAGGGTACAGTCAGCAAGAAGGTATTGATTACACTGAGACATATGCTTCAGTGGCAAGGTTAGAATCTATACGCCTTCTTATTTCCTTTGCTGCACAAAATAACATCACTCTGTATCAGATGGATGTTAAAAGTGCCTTTCTTAATGGTATTATAGAAGAAGAAGTTTATGTCCACCAACCTCCTGGTTTTGAAAATGAAAAATTTCCAGATCATGTTTTCAAATTAAAGAAATCTCTATATGGTTTAAAACAAGCTCCCAGAGCTTGGTATGAGAGATTGAGCAATTTTCTTCTGGAGAAGAATTTCATCAGAGGCAAAGTGGATACAACACTCTTTTGTAAAACAATTAAGAAAGATCTTCTAATTTGCCAAATTTATGTAGATGATATTATTTTTGGATCAACAAATATTATGCTTGGAAAGGAGTTTGCTACATGTATGCAGGAAGAATTTTGAAATGAGTATGATGGGAGAACTCAGATTCTTTCTAGGAATCCAAGTTAATCAAACTACAGAGTGCACCTATATACATCAGACAAAATATGTTAAAGAACTTCTGAAGAAATTTAACATGTCTGACAGCAAGCTGGCAAAGACTCCAATGCATCCTACTAGCTCACTTGGCAAGGAAGAGGTAAGTAAGAAAGTAGACCAGAAGCTCTACAGAGGTATGATTGGCTCTCTTCTTTATCTTACTGCTTCTAGACCTGACATATTGTTCAGTGTTTGTCTGTGTGCTAGATTCCAATCAGATCCTAGAGAATCACACTTGACAGCTATCAAGAGGATTCTAAGGTATCTGAAAGGTACTTCTAATGTGGGTTTGTGTTACAAAAAACTGATGATTTCAAATTAGTTGGATTCTGTGATGCTGACTACGCTGGAGACAGAGTGGAAAGAAAAAGTACTTTTGGAAGTTGTCAATTTCTAGGAAGAAATCTAATCTCATGGTACAGCAAGAAGCAACCCACAATTGCACTTTCAACCACAGAGGCTGAATACATTGCTGCTGCTGGATGTAGCACGCAGATGCTCTCGATGAAGAGTCAACTAGAAGATTATCAAATTTTTGAAAGTAACATTTCTATCTTTTGTGATAATACTTCTGCTATATGTTTGTCCAAGAATCCCATTTTACATTCTAAGGCAAAACATATAGAAATTAAGCATCATTTCATCAGACACTATGTTCAGAAGGGAATCATAAATTTAGCCTTTGTTGATACAGATCATCAATGGGCAGATATTTTTACAAAACCCCTTGTTGAAGATAGATTCAATTTTATTCTGAAAAATATTGGTATGGATTTTTGTCCAGAATAAGAATTATCAGAAGCAAATTTTTACAGATGCAAAAATGCTTAATGATCTGAAGTATTTCTTCTAATTGCTTATTTTATTCTGATCAATATTTCTTTTGTGAAACTCTGAACTAACATTCTTTAGAAGATCTGAATGTTGGCTAACGTTTCATTTCTTAAGAGAATTCAGAACACATGCAAGCAAACATGTGTCACACCAAATCTGAAGAGGTGGCGTGTACATAACTGAAGAGACGTTTGAGGTGAAGTTTGAATAGTGAGAATCTTGGTTTTCCCCCCATATTGTCAGAAGCAATTAATGTGTTGAAATGATTATTATTCTTTTCATTTAATGCTTGTTAAAACGTGCAATTTCTGACTGTTGATTTGCCTAAGTGCTTTAGTATAAATACTTGACTTGTATTCACTTTCACACTTTTCACACTCTCAGAAATTACATGCGTTTTCATCTCCTCTTTTCTCTGCATAAAAACCCTATACCTAAGCGTTTGACAAAGCATTCTTCAATGGCAACTTCATCTTCAATAGCTGCTCAATTCCAATCTTCTATGGCTGCTGTAACTTCAGAAAACATGGGTGTTGCTCCCTATTCTCCTCCAAAAAGAACTCTTCTAACCCCTGTTGATAAGTTGGAAGTTCTATGTGAATCTATGGTTGAGTTTGATTCTCTGGCAGAAAATGGGTTTGAGTTTCGTTCCATCATTGGAGCTCATGGATGGGTTAAGTATTTTGATAGGCTCTTTGGACCAGTTTACCCTCTCCTTGTGAAAGAATTCTGGATCCATGCATCAGTTTACCCCAAGTTCATCTTATCTTCTGTGCTGGGAAAAGAAATTATTATCGCAGAAGATCTGATAAGAAAATTAATAGGTTATGAAGAAACAGATGGTGTTTCTCACTTGCCAGTTGGGCGTGTGGACATGGATGAGGTTTATGAAGAAGTAATGACTGCTGGTCAAGCTTCTAACAAATTCAAGGATCTGAAGCCTGACTACAAGATCTGGGCCAAGATCTTCATGGGATGCATCCACCACAGGAAGTCAACCAATTCTCCAGACTATGTCAATAATGAACAGCTCTATTTCATGTATTGCCTTAGTCAGAGCACCAAGGTAGATCTTCCATACATTCTGTTTATGCATCTGTGGAACCATATCAATGCATCTAGAGAATATGTGAAAGAGAAAGGACAGAAGATCAGAACTTGGATCCCCTTTGGAAGGTTGATCTCAAATCTTCTTACTGAGAATGGTTTAGTAACTGCTTTGTACGCTGCTGGAGTTACAGAGGAATTAGAATTTATAATGGGAAAGCCTCTGAATGCTAAAAGTCTTCTGAGACTCAAAATTGTTGATGAACTCACAACAGCTCCCAAGAAGCTGAACGTGTCAGAATTGAATAAGAGGGTTCCTGTAGATGACTTTCCTTTATTCTTTACTGAAGAACCAAGACATATAGTGGTTATGTATATTGATGAATGCAAGAAGGAAGGAAAACCTGTTCCTGCTAATGTGATTCAGCTAGCTAGACAACCACTACCAGATGCAGGAGAAGAAGAAGCACAACTCCAGAGGAAAAGGACTAAGCCTGTAGAAGAATCTGCACCTGCTCAGAAGAAGGTCAAGATTGCTGAGAAGCCCAAGAAGCTCTTGAAGAGAAAAGAATCTGAAGAAGCTGCTTCTGTACCTACGAAGAGGATCAAAATAAAAGGTACTAAATCTTCTGTATCTTCTGCAAAACTTGTTATTAATGATTCGAATGTTAAGTCTGTTCCAAAACCACCTTTTATACAAACCACTTCTGTTACTGCTCCCAGTTCTATTTCTCCTCAAAAACAAACACCTGTTCCAACACAAACAATTCCAACACCAACAGTTTCTGTACCAAAATCTTCTCAACCTAAAATTCATATCAAACAGTTTGTTCCACGAACACAACCATCTGAACAACAACCATCAGAACAACTACCACAAACATCTGTTCAACAACAAACCTCTGAACATCCAAAGAACCAACCAAAAGAAGCTCAACCAGATAAAGCCTCTGACAATCCACCATCAAATAATCCACCTTCTGAACCCATTGCACCTGTTACTTCTGAACCTACAAAAGTAACTTCTGCTCCAGTTTCATCAGAACCAATAACTATTCCTTCTGATTCACCCACCTCAGAACAACCATCCAAACCATCTGACATCCCTTCAGAACCTACCAATACTTCTGAACCTCACATCCCTGAGACAGAAGTTCTTGATGTCACACCTTTAAAAACAGTGTTTCAAGTATCTTCTACCTCTTGTACACCAATCACATCCTCTAACTCCTCAGAATCAGAAATCCACCCAGATTTTCTAATCTCTCCATCTGACAAATACTCTGAGATAAACCAACCTGAACCTACCATACCTTCTAAAACTCCCATTCCAGATCCTATTCCTCCACCTACACCATCATCTGAGATATTAATCCCCAATTCCAATCCAACATCTTCTATATCTTGTGCCCAAGTTTCTTCTCTATTTCATAATCTGCCTTATGGTTTCAAACTGAAAGACTTTTATGACAGAGTTGAACCTTCTGACCCCATCAACCCTCTGAAACCAAAATCCACAATGATCCTTCCATCTGTGATTCTTGATTACTTAAAATCTATGACAGATGTAGAACCTTTAGCAACCATATCACACTCTGCAAAATCTGATAAAGCTGTTGTTTCAGCTCTGCAAATTGCATCTGATAACACTGTTGCATCTGTTGAACCACCAAAATCTGCTTTCAAACCTTACTCAAATGCACCTTTTGATGTTGTTACCCCTCACAGAAGAGCAAAACCTCATTTTCTTAATGCTTTAGTCAGATCTAAAGAAAAAGCTTCTGAGATACCCTTCATTCCATATTATCCCCCTCCTCTGATTTCCATCCACAAATCACTTTTTCCACCAACTCCCCAACCTAAAACTTGGGCAACCTTGTTACGTCCAAAGCACAGACTTAATGTTGATCATTTATTTCAAACTTTTTTGCAAGAAATACAGATGTATTTAGGTACTGTTCAGAAGAAATGCTCAGCAACAATGGATGCCAAAGAATCTGACATCATCTGGAACAGATTCATCAACAGATTCAATATTGTAGCTTCAAATCCGAAGAACGTCTGTTCTGATGATGCAAAGCTCAGATTTGCCGAGGCTGCAAGAGCTATATTCTGGACTGTCAACAAAACTGAACCTATGCTTCGTTTAGATGCGCCTCCACCATCAATAGAATCTACTGATAATGCATTGGCTATGACTCTGGTAGACCCTTCTCCAGGATCTACAGAACCAATGTAAATTGACTCTGTTCAGGCTAAAGAACCTCCTCATAATTCTTCATCTGAGATAAAGAAAGAACATCCAGATTTTGAAGATAAGATTGTTGCTCTGGAAGCTGGACAGTCAGAGATAAAATCCTGGATGGCTAAGCAGGATAAGAAGTCTGAGGATATGACATTATGGATGTCAAAGCAAGATGAAAAGAATGAAACTATGACTAAGTGGATGTCCAAGCAAGAGCAATCATCCTCTGAGATTACAGATCTATTGAAGATGCTTTTGTCCAAACACTCTTAGATTTTTTTTCTAATGTTTTTGCATCTGTTGTTTGCATCTGTACCTTATTGCTATATCTTCTGATGTTTGCCTATGTACTCTTGATCTGATCTTTTGAATGAATCAAAGTTTTCTCCATTGAATTATCTTATTTACTGTTTCCTTTTATTTGTCTTTTTAAAAGTTTTTACTTTTTGCTTATGACAAAAAAGGGGGAGAAAATATAGATCTGAACCGTTTAATATAACTTCACCAGAATGAATCTTCAGACATATCTATTCTATCTAACATTTAAACTGACTATTTTAGAACATTTGATAAGTACAATTTATAAAAGAAACTCTGAGTCTCTCAGATCATTTGTCTATTTATCAAACTCTGAATCTTAAATCTGCAAGACATTCTGACCTTCAAATGTTATAAGAAAAAACAAGATCTAACTCTGAAGATTACTCAAGACAAAAGGGAAGTTTCTATTCCTTTTTTTATACTTAACTCAGGGGGAGATTCATCATCTCAGGGGGAGTTATAATTCTATATGTTCAGTTAAACAGAATTTCTGATACTTTTTGTCATCATCAAAAAGGGGGAGATTGTTAGAACACAGATTGGTTCTTAATAATATCTCTTTGTTTTATGATAACTGTTAGGAAATTTTATATTTAAGAATTATATACTCTAAAATTTGCTTGTGAGTTTTACTGCAGATTGAAATGAAATTAACTCTCTAGAAGCAAATCTGAATTGTATACAAGAAGTTATCTAGACTCTGAAGCGCCAGATGCACTCATTAGAAGATTCTGATTGCTGTTTACAGAAGATCCTGAGCGTAGTCTCCAGAAGGATCTGAAGCAAGAAGCTCCAGAAGATTCTGAAGCTAGTCAGAAGCATCTGAAGCAAGAAGCTCCAGAAGATTCTGAAGCTAGTCAGAAGCATCTGAAGCAAAGAAGAATATTGTATGAAGAGTTTCTCAAAGCATAGTTTATATAGAAGTTTCTGAAAGTACTAATGCTGCCAAGTACTGATGTTCTGTGTCAAATATGCTCTGGTGATCAACACGCTGAAAGCACACATGTTGCAGAAGACTCTGATACAACAAGGTTCTGAACATCATTAGAAGACTTTGACTCAATCAGATTCTGAAGAACTTGCTGAAAACTGAAGAAGAAATATTCAAAGAATATATCCGTTGGAGTAAATCAAACGTCTCTTTCCTCATATGTGCTAGACACAAGAACACAGACAAAAAGGATTTTTCTGTGTTTTCTACTTCTAGGAAAGGTCACTTGATGTGAAGACAAAAAGGCTCAGACCTTTTAGGACACTCTTCTCAACGCTCAGCATCCTTGGATCAGCTACCTATAAAAGGAAGACTCCACCAAATTCTTCAGTTACACAATTTTGCTGAAAAGAAATTATATTATTCAAAGCTCTCATTCTTTCATATTTTTCTTAGAATTACTTGTACTTAAACTTAAGAGAAAAATCACTGTTGTGATAAAAGCTTTTTAGAAGCATTAATACTCTTGTATGTGATTTACATTGATTGTAAAGGTTTTCCTTAAGAGGATTCAGTTGGAATCAGTAGCTCTTGAGAAGACTAAGAACAATTGTTCTTAGGTGTTTCTATTGTAATCTGTTTGATTAAATAGTGGATTAAGTCCTTGTTGAGAAAGGCAAATCACTCTAGGAAGGGTGGACTGGAGTAGTTGATTTCAACGAACCAGGATAAAAATAATTGTGTCATTATTTTTTAAGTCTTAATCTTTCATACTTATTCAACCCCCCTTCTAAGTATTATCTCTCCTTCATAAGGTTCAGGATTTTCTCAGCTTAAAAGCAATCGATTTCACCAATGAGACCCCCAATGTAAACCAAAACCCGATGCCAAATCATGGAGTAGCCTACGCTAACGTTGTTATTGAAGGAGAAAGGTTGAACTTGATAACTGATGTTGCAGAGTTGAAGACTCATTTGAGCTTCGTAAAAGAAAAATTGTTAAAGGGAGGTGTATATCCAGGGTGTTTAGAAGTTTGTTCAGATTATATTGCGTGGCCAGAGGGTTGCAGTTCTTTGAGAAATCGTATTCAGAGTTTGATTAATGAAGCCAGTTCACATTTTGACAAGGTCATAGGAAAAGAGTTGGTTGATAAGAGTGATGATGAACGGGATGAAGTCATAATGATTTCAATTCCACATCGGACGATCAATATCTCGGCACCCCCAAGGCCTGCTCCGATCATTATTACTACTCCAAGACCTGTACCTTATGAAAGCACCAAGGCCATTCCCTAGAACTATGGGGAAGAGGTGTTTTGCAATGGACAAAAACAAGAATCGGCAAGGGCATCATATGGAAGTATTTCAGTTGATAACATCGTCCGAACACGAGGAGTTACTAGAAGTGGCAGGATTTTCTCTTCGCCGGGAACTAGTGCTGATAAAGGTGATAAGGGTAAAGGAAAGGATGTGGTAGAAGAAGATGTTCAGCAACAAGTTGATAAAGATTCTTTTGTGAAGGATACTAAAAAGTTCATGAGGCATATCCGTAAAAGAGATTACAAGATTATAGATCATTTGCACCATACGCCATCAAATTTTTTTATTCTATCACTGTTATTATGCTCTGAGGCACACCAGAATGTGCTATTGAAAATTTTGAATTTGGCATTTGTGTCGTAAGAGATTTTGGTAAACCAGCTAGAAGGAGTGGTAGCTCATGTGAATGCTGATAATGGTATGGGTTTTACAGATTTGGATTTGACTCCTGCCCGGAGGAACCATAATCATGCTCTACATATTTCCATGGAGTGCAGAGGGTCTTTGTTGTCTCATGTCCTGGTAGACACAGAGCCATCCCTTAATGTACTGCCAAAGAAAGATTTGATGAAACTAGATACTCAAGGGCTGATGTGCGCGCAAAGTGACTTAGTTTTGAGAGCTTTTGACATATCTAAGAGGTCGGTGTTCAGTGAGATTACTATGCTCATACAAGTGGGGCTGGAAACTTTTGATGCAACGTTTTATATCATGGATATCCAGCCAGCTTACATTTGTCTGCTCGGTCGACCTTGAATACACTTTGTTGGCGCAGTTACTTCCACGTTGCATCAGAAATTAAAATATATGATGGAAGGGAAAGTAGTTACAGTATGTGGAGAGGAAGACATCATGGTGAGTTAACTATCATCTTTTAAGTATGTGGAAGTGGATAGTGAAATCCATGAGACACTTTGTCAAGCTTTCGAAACTGCGTAATTTTAGGAGAAGCCTCTGTTGCACCCCAAAATTTGACCAACCATTTCTCGTTATTTGGCTTATGTTTCAATTCATTTCATTTTGCATCTGCATACCTCATACATTGCATTTTTTCAGTCAGATTGATTTTATATGGATTACAGCCTCTCCTAGCGTTTCAGGCATTTCATACTAGTTCGAATAAGCAGGTTTTGTGGTGGAAGTTATGCTCTTCCCGGTGTTTTCAGCTCTTGCTGTTGTTTTTGAGGATATTTCGGTGTCCGGTTTTTATCGTTTGTTTCGCTCTGTTCACGCATCCTTTTTAGTTGATTTAATTGGCTTTATTGCATTTTCTAGATTTTTCCTTAATTTTTAGCTTTAGAAAATAGATTTTAATTGTTTTAAATAGATTTTAAATAGGTTAATTGTTTTTCTAGATTAATTTTTAGATATTGTTAGGTTTTAATAGTTTTTTTCTATTTTTTTGTAGATTTAACTCTTTTTCAATTTTAATATAGATATTAATTGTTTTGTATAGAAATTTATAGATTTAATTCATTTTCTAGATATATTTTCTTTTAGAAATTTATAGATTTAATTCTTTTTAGATTTAATTTTCTTTTAGAAATTAATAGAGTTAATTTCTTTCTTGTTAGAGTATAATAGATTTTAGAGTTAATAGATTTTAATTTTTAGATTAATATAACTCTTTTTAGAATTTAATAGATTCTAAACTCTTTTTAGATTTTAATATAGATATTAATTGGTTTGTTTAGAAAATCTATATATTTAATTCTTTTTTTAGATTTAATTTGGTTTAGAAATTGATAGATTTTATTCTTTTTTAGATATTAATTGAATTTGTTAGAAATTAATAGTTTTAATTCTTGTTTTGATATTGATTGAATTGTTTAGGTTTAATAGGTTTTGTTAATAGATATAACTCTTTTTAGAATTTAACAGGATTTAGAATTAATAGAAATTAATTTCTTTTTAGATTAGTTTATTTCTTTTTAGAATTAATTAGATTTTAAATTTTTTTAGAATATTAGTTAGATGTTCATTAGAATATTAATAATTTTAATTAGGATTTTAAGTAGTCTTAAGTCTTTGATTCAATTTTAATTAGACTAATTAGCAGTTAACATTAGTATTAATTTTCATTTCAGAATTAATTGAGATCATTTAATCATCTTAATTGAGTCATTAGTGCATTAGTTGCAGTGTTAATTGAATCAGTTTTTTTTAATTTGTTTTTAATCAGGGTTTTAATCAGTTTTGTCTTTAGTGGGCCAGGTGTCGTTTTTGGAGGCCCACGAGTCCATTTCAGCGCCACTTGGCACAGTATAAGAGCTCGCCACGTTTCATCCTCACACGGTTCCACCTCACTCCCTCACACTCCACGCGTCCGCCACATCACTATCCACCAAACCACGCGTCCCTCCCTCACTTTCCCTCTCTGCATGGCTTCCACCTGTCCTCCACTCATCCTTCACTGCCGAAGTACATGCAAACAGCCGGAGACTCGCCGGTGAAATCAAATCCGGCCAACCTTGCCGGTAACCGTCACCTGAACTCCACAATCTTTCCAAAAATTCAACTTTTCCACCGTGTTCTTCACCATCTCCGAACATCCTTCATCAGTTCATCTCGTTTTCTAGATTTTTCAAGAACCTTCACCGCCATCATCACGATTCTCCCCAGAAACCACACGATCTTCATCGTGTTCATCCAAGTTTGGGATCTCCAACTCATATTCCCAGAAACATTCATCCGTTCGTGAAAGCTTCATCAAGATTCAGTCATAATCTTCATTGAATGTTCATCTATCCAGAAACCTTCATAAAATCCAGATCTAAGAACTTTTCCTTCAACATCGTTGTTCATCAATTCCCAGAAACGTCATATGAAGATCCTCCCGCTTCATCAATCATCAACATCCAAAAATCTTCATAAGATCCATCGATCTTCATCCGATTTTGTTCAAGATCTGCATCTGAATCCATCACCTTCATGCAATGTTTCTGCAAACCTCAAGATCTTCATCTTCTCCGCCATGAATATTCATCATCGGTCCAAGAACCACACACTTCCAGATTCATCAACAAACTTTGTATTCAACAGGATCTTCAATCCAAAATCTCAACGAACATGCAATCCACATCAACTTCATCCACGGATCTGCAACAAGCTTCAACATGCCATTCCAATCTCCAGAGGAGAGCGAGAGAAGCGTGAGATGAAGCGGAGTAGTCATTTTCAAGGAAGATGCAGAGATTTAGAGGAGGTGGTGAGGGAGAGAGTGCGACTGGAAAAGTTCGTCAGAGGACGGTTGAGGTGAGACAGAGACGAGACGGAGAAAGTAGTTGAGAGTGAGGTGACGGTGAATCTGAGAGGAGAAGAAGGTTCTAGGGTTTCTGATTGGAGTTGGGAGAGGAAAGGTCTCATGGACTGGTTTGTGTTCGTTGAGCCTGTGGCCCAATCAATTCCAGTTCACACCTTAGTTTTCCTCACTCACCCCTTTCCTAGCTGTGTTGTTACGGATGGGCTTAGAGCCCTAAGCCCAATTCTAGCTTTTCTGGACTACACCTTGCATTCCCAACGCGCACCCCCTGCTGGAGTTTTGGTTGACTGTTGGGCTGGGCCCAGCGGGTTCCTGGCTGATGCACCCCGTGTTTCCGTGCACACCCTCCGTCCCCTTTGTTTTATTATTTTTCTGCTTGTTGTATTGTGGGCTCAAGCCCAAGTGTATTTTTTTTCCAGGTTGTACCCCTGTTTTGGTTGTTGTACCCCCTTCCCTTTTATTTTTTTAATTTTTGTTGTATTGGATATGTGTTTGTAATAGACATTAGTTTTATTTTCTATTTTTTTTCTTTTTAGGAATTATAGTTTATAATATTCTTAGCATATTTTTAATATCGATTTTATATTTTATAATTTATATTCCATTAGCATTTTCTTTTAGGATTATAGAGTTTTACATAGAATTTCCTATTTTCCTTAGATATTGTTTCCTTTAGTATTGTATATAGATTCATTGCTATTTTCTTTGTAGAAAATTATAGGATATTGTAGAATATTATGCATGGTATAGAATTTTCATTTCTATTTTTCTTTGAGGATCGTATAGAATTTTATATAGAATTTTCAGGTTATTTTCTATTATGCAATTTCCTTTTAATATTTTTCTTTAGAGTATTTTCTATTAGAATTTTATTGCCTATTTTAGGAGTAGAATTTTATTTCCATTTGTTATTGGATTTCTCTCCTCATTTCTCATTTCTTACCTGATTTTATTTTGGATTTTATTCCGGGCTGGCCGTGTGACATGATTCAATTGGGAATGATTTTCGATATCATTTCTCTATCTTGTCTTTGACACGGATATCAATACGCTACCTCTTAGAGTTTGATTTATCGTATAAGTCAAATCATGACGGTCTAAGCGACACATTGGTTCTGATTCGAGCGTCATCATCCAGGATCCAGAGAGGAGAAGATTGGAATGGAGCTTGCGCACATGTCAAGGGCCAACGGAGCCGCTTCGTCCGATATCATCTTTCTTATTCAAGTCTTCGTGCAACCGTCGAGTGTTGTGAGCGTGGCGTTAGATATGTAGGAAATGGTGGTTGAGGGGTTTCCTATCAATCGTCTAGAGTGTTTAGTGTGGCACCCCTTGGGTGACAGACGACGCACTCGCTCCTACGTCTTAGGTTCTTGCGTGTGTGCCCCGAGTTCCTTCTTGTTTAGACGTGTTAGGCCTGCTTCCCCTTTGTTCTCGCCCCCGCGCGATCGAAACCCTTTTCTCTCGCATTCAGGCGATTGAGACCCCTTCTCTTGCCCCTGTGCAATCGAGACTCGTTTTCCGTAGTGAGCTAAACTACAACTGCTCTGATTTCTCGTGCCAGACGAGAATATGTAGGCATAGGATGCGATATCCTAGCGAGCACACTAACAACTAACTTCTTTGTTTTCTCGCTGCCGTGCAATCGAGACTTTCCTGCTAACGACTAATCTTTCCCTTTCTCTTGCCCTAAAGCAACCTTCCCCCGTAGTTTCCCGAACTACGTTGACTCTGACTTTCCCATTGTACGAGGGAATACGTAGGCATAGAGCGCGATGCTCTATCGAGTCAGTTCTTTCCGTCTAGGTTTAGAAGCTGTAGCTAAATTTTTTTTCACCCGTAGACAAACCAACAAGCGTGGATCCCATCGAGTACGATGGACGTGAGGGGTGCTAATACCTTCCCCTTGCGTAACTGACTCCCAAACCCAGACAATGATTGCGATGACCTTGTCTTATACCTTTTCGTCAGGTTTTTTCTGATCGTTTCCTTTCCATTTCTGTGGGATAAATAACGAAAGGTGGCGACTCTTCTGTTTTTTCGGCACCTTATTTTCGCGGTAGCGACAACCTCCTATAGAAGTTAAAGGTCCAGAGGTCTCGATGTCGTCATTCAAGGAAGCCCGTGCTATAATGGAATCTGGGTCTTCTTAGAAATGGGGCCAGGTAATTAATGTTCCGGCTAACTATGACAAGTTTGGTTTGGGATATAGTCCCTCTTCTTCTTCAAAGGATCATCAAAAGTACAAAGGACCTGTTTAGTTTACCAGCGGTTGGGTGATATTCGACAGGGTAAATGTTGTTGGTGACGATGAAGGAGATAGCGATTGTGATATGTGTCGCTACTGCGAAAATCGGCGCCGGCTGAACAGAAGAGTCGCCACCGTGCGTTATTTATCCCAACGGAGGGAAAGGAAACACTCGAGGTAAACCTACCGCAAAACGGGGAAAAGGAATGGTCATCGCAACCAAATCCTGGATTCGGGAGTCGGTTACGCAAGGGGAAGGTATTAGCACCCCTCACGTCCGTCGTACTCGACGGGATCCACGCTTGTTTTCGGGTATGGATTGTTATTCTATCTACTCTACAGGTCTGGGGTTAAAAAGAAAATAAAATGACTCGGCAAAGTATCTCACTTTATGCCTACATATTCCCGTCTGGAACGAGAAATCAGAGTCAACGTAGTTCGCCTACCTACGGGAAAGGAGGGGAAGGTTGCTCGCTAGGATATCGCATCCTATGCCTACGTACTTTCATACAGCATGAAAGATCAGAGCCAACGTAGTTCGGGCCACGTATGACACAAGTCTGTTTTGATTGCTTTTATCTCTTCTGAAAAAGGGTTTTCCTGATTAGCAGTCCAAGCGGACAAAAATGACGTTTTGATGAGTTCACATTCTTTTACGGAAGAAGTGTCTTTTATTGTGTTTGAAATATTATTGTGTTTTTCTGTTTGTTTTGAGAAAGAAGAGACAAAACTCTAATCTACGGTTGCAAAGGGAATCAAATTAACCTAATGTTATCATGCATGGGTTAAGACCTAATGTCTATCATGCTCCTCTCTTGCGCAGAGAGAAACAAAGATCCTAAGGGAATAGACGGAAACAGAAACAATAGCATATAAACAATAAAGCAGTAAAATGCATGGATGCAGCAATACAAGCGAGGCAAGGGAGTCCCACTCAACCTCTAACCTAGAAAGCAACAGGAAAAAGCGAACAAAATTCGCTTTCAACCTAACAGATTAAATGGCAAACAATACAGCCAGGGAAATTCAAACAATACATCAAAAAAAATAAACAGCAAAAGTAAACAGCAAAAAGCAATCTTCATCAACATCTGTCTTCAAGTCATCTTCAACCATCCACCAGCTTCAACCAAGCATCAGTCTTCATCTTCACAGCCTTCAAGCAAGGTCTCTATCTTCAATATCTCAGGGCTTTTCTTCAAGTCTCAATCTCCAAGCTGAGGAACCAATCAAAAGGATGAGCTGGGGTGTTAAGCAGTTAGTTGACCACCAAAGGTGGCAAACAGACTGCTGACAACACATAGAATGTTTCTCTCAAGAGTTCTATTTCTTAGACACTATCACCAAGCCTTCCAAAGCAAGGGGGTGAGTGTCCTAGAGAGACTCTGCATCATAGAGAGGGATGGAGGCAACCAAGACCTTCCATGTTTGTGAATCAAGTTTTCTACTCTAGAGCTCTACCTAACTCCTAGATCCTATAACCTTCAACAGCTGCCAGCAAGAGATACTCCTCATCAACTCTGGAAGTTGGTCTTCATTCTTTAATCTTCAAATGGGCTTCATCAGCACAGTCTTCAGCTCAAACCCAAACCCCAAGCAAACCCAATACCCCACACAGTCAAATAATAACCCTAGAGAGGGCACACCACACAATCAATCAGGCACAAGCAATATACTAATAGTAATAGTAGAATAGGGGAAGCCTAACATTTTCTAAGGGGTCTATTATCTACCCATAATCCCTATAGTCCCATACCCCAAAATTCAAACTACAATTCCTAAAAGAAAAGATTTACTACACCTATGTTATCTCTAAACCCTAGTTTTGATTCTCCTAATCACACCTAAACAAACCATCTAAAATTAAGTCCTAAAATCATGAATTAAATTTCATATGAAAATTAAAGTCCTAAATGAAGTACTCTAAAAAGAATAGGCCCAAAATATAAAAGTATCTAACTAAACTAAAATCAACAATATCATGTATAAACCTAAAATCAATTAAAACCTATTTAAAAGAAAAAGGTACTAAAAATACAAAAATAAAATGAAATGCTAATTTTATTATATGACAATTTTCTTAACAAAAATATGAAAAAGATGCAAAAACAACCATTTAAAAATATGCAATTTCCAATTTTTTATGATTTTCCAAAGAATTAACAAAAATAAAAGAAATTAAAATGAGTTATATGAGGTTAGGGGTGCAATCAGTATTATTTCAGTTAAAAAAAGATGATGAGCCCAGACTGGGGGGCGCACATAGCAAGGCGCGTCTGGGCCCAGCTAATCAGAAAACACAAAAATAAAATAAAAAAGGAAAACGGTGCAATTAGTAAAAAGGTTAGTTCATAATGGCATTGGGCCTGGAAACTAGGGGTACGAATAGCAAATGCAACTAAAGCCCGGTCAGAAAGGTTAAGTGAAACGGTGCGCTTTGGCACCCAGCTTCCCTCCAAATTCATCTTTGAAACGTGGCCGTTAGATCATAGGTTCAGTCAAAGTCTTGGGAAGGATCTAACAATCCTCATGTGTCTTCTCCACAGAATTAGGGTTTCCACCATTGATGAACCCTGCATGCAGCTTCATGAACCATACTTCCACCCTCTCATGCAACCTCGTTCCTCCATGAAAATCAAAGCAATAAAAAGCAAAATTGCTCTACATCTTCTCCTCTACACAACCATGATTTCAAATTCTTCTAAAGCTCAATCTATATCCAAACCCGATAGGTAGAAAACCTTGGTTCCACCATTTTACACTGATATCAACCATGCCAATTCTTGCTAACTCTTACACTAATACAATCTACATGCTATGCTGGTCATTTTAATCTATCTAACCAAGATCATCATGCCCTAACCTAGGTGTTCTAAGCCAAAACAGTTTTGGTGCTCCAATGGTAACCTCCATGAATTGCCTTCAAATTCATCAGAAACATTCATCTAACTATGCCTAACAATTCTAACCTAAATATTCTCTATTATTCTAACTAATTCTAGCCAAATCGAAGGAAACACCAACCTAGTTTAAAGATGGAAACAGATGCAGAAATCCTTGGATCCAAAACTTGCAATGCCTTGGACTTGATCAACAAACTTGATTCTTGGTTCTGTATGCAATAGCACCTGCTCAAATGCCCTTGATTTTGCAATCACAATCTTCTTGCACTTTGGATGATGAAGTTGGATAGCACGAATTCTACCTCAATTAAGCCAAATCTTGATGGAAGCTTGATCTGTGATGGATGTAGATGATGATAGGATCAAGAATTGTGGAGAATGATGAAGATTTGATAGAGTTCTTATGTGATTTGCAAAGTTGAAGAATGAGATGAAACTTGGTGTTTTTGATCAAAATGAAATGCCAACCCTTGAATGAAGCCACTTTACTCAATATATAGACACTCATAGAACACTCTAGAACTTGGTAGAAACTTCTTGTGCACAATTTCCTTGAATTTTGGATATGTTACTTCCTTTGTAAGCCAACTAGCATAACTTCTAAACTTTGAACAAAACTCAAAAATCTACTTTTTCCAATGTTCTTAAAACATTTTTTCCAATAAAAATGACCTATAACTTCATCTCATTTGGCCATGGTATGAAAAATCTCAATTTTAGGTCACTTTTATTCATTAAATTCATCTTTTAAATGACCAAATTTGGAACCTTGAGCTATGAGCATTCCCAAACTTTCATGATCACCTTTCTAGACTCAAAATATCATTTGGAACAAGTTTTATGTTGTGAAGTTTTTCATTTGAAGCTTCCTTGTATGAGTTTTGGGCATAGGCTTGAAATGACCTGTAATTCTCAAATAACCAAAATACCCTTTGCTTTCCAAGGCCATAAGTAGAGTTCCATAAATCATATGAAGGCATACCATACCTTTATAGAAAGCTAAGACAATGGGGAACAACTCTTATGTTGACCAGAAATTCCTTTGAAATCTCCTTTAGGGGTAAAAGTTGCTTGGAAGACAAGTAACTTTCACAGACAAAATTTCAGATGCCTCAGATGACCTGTAACTTGCAAGGACCATAACTTGAGTTCCATAAATCTCCTTGATGTCTTCCACCACTCAAATTAAAGGTATTGAGTTCCTCTAAAAGTTTCATGTTGGCCAAGGATCCATTTGAAGCTTGAATTTTGACTTATCTTGCTTGGAAGTTTGACCTAAATCAGGGGATTTTACACAGAAACCCTAATTTAGAAACTCTTCTTCTTCTTGATTTCTCTTGATTTCTTTTTGGCACAACACCAAATTCTTATCTACATGTCAAATGATGAACCCCACATCTCTCAGATAGACCTTGATGTCTTTCAATCAATCATTTGACCTAGGGTTGACCCAGGGTTGACCCAGATGAAACCCTAGTTGACTGTCTTCAACTGCAACTCTTGTGATCACATCAATGACTTGTCTCACTTTCAAAATGACTCTCTAGATCCTCTATGATGTCTATATACCCTCCATGCTTAATTCACAGCTCACAACTTCTTTGATGATCTTCAAATACCCTCAAGATAGGAGAGAGATCCACTGCTTGATCCACTGACTTCTTAGATTTCAATTTCTCTCTGATGACTTGGATAGGCCTGAATTTGAACAACAACCTCTTGATAGGCTCCTAGAGATAAGAATAGTGCTTGGTCCCTTGTTGGATGATTTGCTATGCTATGCTATGCAAATGATTAGACTATGTACATGACTTTATATGCAAATGCTAATGCAATTGAAACATAAACCAAGTGAAATAGGTTGAGCAAATTTTAGGGTGCAACAGCTGCCCCTATTCAAGCGACTTGGACCCGATTGGGTGAAGAGCGAACGGCCTTCAAACATTCGAGGTACGAGACGGTTGAATACTAAGAACCAGGAAATTTGCCAACCGCAGAAATAAACTGCAACACTGCTTAGGGAACGACATCCATTAACCGAATCTGGTTGTTACGGCAACCAACTGATCCATTAGCGACCGTGCTGGGGATGACTCGTCTGCATTTCATCAGCACGAGGGGATCCTATCAACATAGGGATGAATTGTCCACGTTAGGACTAGCATATCTCGTTAGGAATAAATCGTCCACGTCAGGAATAAACTTTCCATGTTAGGAATACATCGTCCACGTTAGGACTAAACTTTCCACGTTAGGAATACATCGTCCACGTTAGGACTAAACTTTTCCACGTTAGGAATACATCGTCCATGTTAGGACTAAACTTTCCACGTTAGGAATACATCTTTCCACGTAAGGAATAAATCTTTTCCACGTAAGGAATAACCTGTCCACGTTAGGACTAAACTTTTCCACGTTAGGAATACATCGTCCACGTTAGGACTAAACTTTCCACGTTAGGAATCACATATCGTCTTGATTTGTCCACGTCAGGACTCACATCTTCGACTTGCTGAGGAAATAAAACTTGTCCACGTCAGGACTCACGCTTCGCCAATACGAAGAAAGATAAATTTGTCCACGTCAGGACTCGCGCATCTTGTCATCATGAAGAACTATAAACTTGTCCGCGTCATGACGCACATTTCACCATTACGAAGGAAGATATCTGCTGGAAATAAATGGTCCACGTCAGGACACCAACACGAAGAGTAATCAATTTTGTCCACGTCAGGACTTCACATTCAATCAATACGGAGAAATCGAATCTGTCCACGTTAGGACTAGCACATCTCGTCAACCCGGGGACATAAATCTGTCCACGTCAGGACACCCCTTTCTCTAGCACGAAGAAATCCCGTCACTACAGGAATAAATTGTCCACGTCAGGACTCATATTTCGTCAACGCGAGGAACTCCTATCAATATAGGAAAAAACATTTTGACAACTCCGGGGAAATACTCCTGTCAACCAGTAAGAAAATACATCCGTCTGTTCCTACGGGAAGATACTCTGAATACCATTTCTCTTTTTTTGTCTCTGCAGTAGCTAACTCCATTAGTCTCAACCCACAAACCTTTTAGCACTGACGTGACAGCGACTTTGAGGCGGACTCTACTGGGGATATTTGGAAACCAAACTACCGGACGCCTGTTCTGATAACCGGCGGCAGCCTCTGAAATTCTGATTCATGAAACCTTTTGATGCTGACGTAACAACAATTTCGAAGAAAGTAATCCGCTGGCCGGACTAGAGACACTTCAACAAGCAACTCTGACGGGGAAAACAAGAGACATCTAAACAAATAACTCCACTCGGGGACAAAGAGAAACTTGTCCTAATAACTCTGTGGGGAATAATGCCAAAACTGACATTATCGTTGCATGTCTCACGCCGAGATCTTGAATGTTTGGTAATTCATTTGAGCAAGAGCTCCTTCCACCTGCAAGAGAAACAACACTTGGAACAAACGGTTAGCCAACCTAGTTTATGTTTCAAAATGCATATGTTTGCCAATGACGCAATGCTCCACTCGACATGGAAATGCTACGCGTTTTTATTTGGTGGATGCAAGTATAACACTATATGCCGATGCAAATGCAGACTCGAACTGCTGGGATACAGAAACCGCTTCAGCAAAATAAATGCTGAAGACAACGCCAACTCCGCTGGGGGTAACCAGGCGTCACAGAATTATTCCAGCAAAATAAATGCTGGAAAAGTGAAGCCCGCTTCGCTGAGGGATAACTGAATGCGTCAATCCTGATTGGACTTCTGCTGGAGAGTGAACGGGTACCACACGGTATTCTGACAAAATAAATGTCGGGACACCACCAACTCTGCCGGGGAGAGTTTTAATCTTTGAGTTCCACTGGAAGGAAAGAAAACACTTGCTGAAAAGAGAACTCCGCTGGGGACGAAACGATTCTCTTGGGGAAAATCAACTGACTCCGCTGGGGGAGAGTAAATGACCCTACTGGGAAGGGTAGACTGCCTGAGTACAGCTCACAAGTTGGAAATATTAATCTTCTGAGGCGAAACCACTCTGCTTGAGATAGGGGAATCCTCCTGGGAGACACCACATTGTCTGAATACATCCTACAATCTTGGAATGGCCCAACTCTGCTGAGGGTAAACGACTTTGCTGGAGAATGTCCTTTGGATAAGCTACGACTAGCTGGGGAATTTGATCCTCCTTCAGTAAGGAACATTGTTATCTTGGAAGCACGACCTGCGTGGGGATCGAGTCTTTCGCTACGAGCTTCTGGTCCATACTGCACTCTTTTGATCGTCCACTTCATACGGCTATGAACCCTGCAACACCACAAACAAGACAAGACAAGTCTACGCAACCAAATCTATTCAGGTTAGCGTTAGTGACATTATTTTCAGTTAATTCAAAGTTTTAGCAATTATTGGCAAGGGCCAACGACGTTATGTACTTGCTAGTTTCATTAAACCTAGGCGTTTATCATGCACAAAACAGTAAAGAACCAGCATCCAGTACTGAATAACATATTTTATTGATAGGGCCCCTAAATGGGCAGAGTTTTGTACACGGGATGTAACTCCTGAAAAGAGGAAGCTACGCACAACAAATATACAAGTATGCACAAGAAGCATAACTATAATGACAAATCAAATTTATACACATGTCGGCAACGGGATGCAGACGAACATCATGAACTGATCCTCCTATGACTCGCCCGACTCCAATGCTTTCCCGATATTCACACTTCCGAAGAGATTGTATCTGATAATCGACCCCTCGAGTATATTCTCCCGCACCAATGCTCAGTGTAGTATCAAATTCGGACCGCAGTCATTTGCTTTTTAAATCCCTAACTTTTGCGTGAACCACCCTTTACGGGTTTTCAGTTCACCGGGATACCCTTTTTTGCCGAGGCCGCCCAGTGTAGGTTTTCAACTTCGCGGGTGTACATTTTTTCACTTTTATCCCTAACTTTTTCCCGAACCTTTCATTCTGTTTTTGGTCCGCCAGGATGCCCCATTCTTGCCTGGACTCTCTTTTTTTTGTCCAGCGGGTCAATTTTAAGCAAAGTATTTTTTAACTGCGTCCGAATTCACAGGCGACGTAAAGTCTTCACCATCCATGGTGGACAACAATAAAGCTCCTCCTGAAAAGACTTTTCTGACAACGTATGGCCCTTCGTAGTTGGGGGTCCACTTGCCCCTGTGATCTGCCTGCGGCGGGAGAATCCTCTTCAGCACAAGGTCGCCCGTCTGAAAGCTCCGCGGATGTATCTTCTTATCATATGCTTTCTTCATTCGGCTCTGGTACAAACGACCGTATGCTAGAGAAGCTAGCCTCTTCTCATCCATTAAACTCAGCTGGTTCAACCTATCCTTCACCCATTCTGCCTCGTCTAGTTGGACGTCTCGTAGTACTCTCAGAGAAGGAATCTCGACTTCCAATGGTAGTACTGCTTCCATTCCATATACCAACGAGAACGGGGTTGCCCCGGTTGATGTGCGTACCGTCGTACGATAACCGTGCAAAGCAAAAGGCAGCATCTCATGCCAGTCCTTATAGGTCACCACCATCTTCTGAACGATCTTCTTTATATTCTTATTGGCCGCTTCGAGAGCGCCATTCATCTTGGGTCGGTAAGGGGAGGAGTTGTGATGCTCGATCTTAAAATTCTGACACAGCTCCTTCATCATTTTGTTATTCAGGTTTGAACCGTTGTCGGTAATTATCCGCTCGGGGATTCCATATCTGCAAATGATATCTCTCTTGATGAACCTGGCTACTACCTTCTTAGTCACGTTTGCGTAAGATGCCGCTTCCACCCATTTGGTGAAATAATCGATTGCTACTAGAATGAAACGGTGCCCGTTAGAAGCCGTCGGCTCGATCTTTCCAATCATATCGATTCCCCACATCGAGAACGGCCATGGCGATGATATCACATTCAGAGGACTCGGAGGCACATGGATCTTATCAGCATAGATTTGGCACTTGTGACACTTCGCAAACTTGAAACAATCAGTTTCCATAGTTAGCCAAAAATAACCTGCCCGCAGCAGCTTCCTCGTCATAGTATGCCCACCAGCATGCGTACCAAACGTACCCTCATGTATTTCCTCCATGAGAAGCTTTGCCTCTTTTTCATCTACGCAACGTAACAGCACCAAATCATGATTTCTTCTGTATAAGACACCGTCCAGATTCAGATAGAAATTACCCGCCAACCTCCTGAGAGTCTTCTGATCTTGATTGGATGCCCCAGCCGGATACTCTTTGTTCTTCAGGAAATTAAGGATATCAAAATACCACGGTTTATCATCAGATGCTTCGTCAATGGCAAATACGAAGGCAGGTCTGTCAAGTCGGGAGATAATAATTCTGGGAGCCTCGTTCCAGAAGTTGACTTTGTACATAGAAGACAAAGTGTCCAGGGCGTCAGCCATCTGATTCTCTGCTCGCGGTACATGATGCAATTCAACCTTGTCAAAGAAAGGCAACAATCTCCTCGCATAATTCATGTACGGTATCAAATTAGGCTGACGTGTCTCCCATTCTCCTTTTATTTGATTCACCACCAGAGCTGAGTCTCCGTATACGTCCAGATTTTTGATTCGCAAATCAATGGCTTCTTCAAGCCCCATGATACAAGCTTCGTACTCGGCTTCATTATTGGTAACTGGAAAGGTCAATCGAGCGGTAAACGGGATGTGCGACCCGTGTGGAGTAGTGATGATTGCCCCTATTCCGCTACCGTAGGCATTTACAGCTCCGTCAAAGATCAACTTCCATTTGGAGCCCAATTCTGGTCCTTCGTCTGGCAACGGCTCTTCACAATCTTTCATCTTTAGGTACATGATATCCTCATCAGGAAAATCAAACCTCATCGATTGGTAATCCTCAATAGGCTGCTCTGCCAAATACTCAGATAACGCACTCCCTTTTATAGCCTTCTGCGAGACATACTGGATGTCATATTCAGTCAAGACCATCTGCCAACGGGCAATTCTCCCTGATAATGCTTGCTTTTCGAATACATATTTGATAGGATCCATCTTCGAGATGAGCATGGTTGTATGATTCAGCATGTATTGCCTCAAACGCTTGGCGGCCCAGGCTAGCGCGGAACATGTTTTTTCAAGCATTGAATATCGAGATTCACATTCAGTAAACTTCTTACTCAAGTAGTAGATCGCATGCTCTTTTCTTCCTGTCTCGTCGTGTTGACCGAGAACACAACCCATACTTCCCTCAAGAACTGTCAAATACATAATCAAGGGTCTCCCTGCCACTGCGGGTATCAAAATAGGAGGCTCCTGCAAATACTGCTTTATTTTATCGAACGCCTTTTGACAATTTTCATTCCACGTTACAGCTTGGTCTTTTTTCAACAGCTTGAATAATGGCTCACATGTAGCTGTTAGGTGAGATATGAACCGAGCGATGTAGTTCAACCTCCCTAAAAACCCGCGCACCTCTTTCTCTGTTCTAGGCGTCGGCATCTGTTGTATTGCTTTTATCTTAGCAGGATCGACCTCTATTCCTTTTTCACTCACGATAAACCCCAGCAATTTACCCGATCTCACCCCGAAGGTGCACTTATTAGGGTTCAATCTCAGCCTGAACTTCCTAAGCCTTTTGAATAACTTCAACAGATTCACCAAATGCTCTTCCTCCGTCTGGGATTTGGCAATCATATCATCAACATAAACTTCGATCTCTTTATGCATCATATCATGGAAAAGAGTCGTCATTGCACGCTGATACGTTGCCCCAGGATTCTTCAACCCAAAGGGCATCACTTTATAACAAAATGTTCCCCAAGGCGTTATGAAAGTAGTCTTCTCCATGTCCTCTGGCGCCATTTTAATCTGATTATAGCCCGAGAAGCCATCCATGAAGGAGAATACAGAGAATTGAGCAGTGTTGTCAACCAGCACATCGATGTGAGGAAGCGGAAAATCATCTTTTAGGCTCGCTTTATTCAAATCACGGTAATCTACGCACATTCTCACTTTACCGTCTTTCTTTGGCACTGGTACAATGTTAGCGACCCATGAGGGATATTTTGTCACAGCTAGGAAACCAGCATCCCACTGTTTTTGAACCTCCCCCTTAATTTTCACTGCCATATCAGGTCTAGTTCTGCGAAGCTTCTGCTTGACCGGCGGGCATTCTTCTTTTAACGGCAGACGGTGCACAACCATATCTGTATCAAGCCCAGGCATGTCTTCATACGACCAAGCGAACACATCGCTATACTCTCTGAGCATTTCAACCAGTCTTCGCTTGATGTCGTTCTGCAGCGCGGCTCCTATACGGATGTTCTTTTCAACCCCTTCCGACCCCAGGTTAATAATTTCGATGACCTCCTCATGAGGCATAATGACTCGTTCTTCTTGCTTCACCAACCAAGACAATTCTTCGGGAATGTCACCATCTTCAACAATCTCTTCCTCGGCCTGAAATACCGGGTGCTCAAAGTCGAGACGAGTCATAGGCGGTTCAATGATGTCATCTGAAAATGTTATCCTGCAAAAGGAATGGTTAAATGCTTCAAAATGCGTATAAAGCGAATAACCGCGTTGCCATTTTATTGTAAAACACAAAACAGGAAAAACAGAGATCGCAATATTTGCACATGAAAAAAACGCCCTTTATTTAATGATTAAACACGCAATGTTCATAACAGCACGACCCTAAGCAAAATCATGATGCCCCGGGCAAGACACCAGATTGTTCAACAATTAAAAAAACAAAGTATTACTGTTTAAGAGTCACAGGAACAATCTCCTGAATAGACCAATTGCATAATCCTTGTCCTGGCACGCTTGGCTGAATCCAGACGTCCATGTCGTAATCACTGTCTCCTTAGTCAGACTCTGAAGCAGCGTTGATGGTCTCGTGACACACTCCACTAGCAGTGATGGTTATTGGTCCTCTGAAACGGGGTGCCCTCACAGCAGGTGTTGATGAAGACGGTTGATATCCCAGCCCAAATCGGTCCATCTTCACGGGAATATCCAGCACCTTGCCCCAGCCCTTTGTCTCACCGGTCTCTACTAGAGCTTGAGCTTCCTTATATGACGAGACGGCTACCTCTGACGTTTTACTCGGCCCGGGACCTTTGTCTTTGATGCGCAACCCTTCAAATGCCTGACAGGGTGTTTCGTGAATCTTGTCGTCGACCTCTACATACTTGAATGATGACAGATGGCTGACCAGTATATCTTCTTCTCCACATACAGTGACCACACTGTCCCCTACCATGTATTTCAACTTCTGATGCAAGGTAGACGTGACTGCCCCAGCACCATGAATCTAGGGTCGTCCGAGAAGGCAGCTGTATGCAGGCTGGATGTCCATGATATAAAATTCAGTCGCGAAAACCTCCGGCCCCACCTGTAGAGGTAATGTTATGGATCCAAAGACTGTTCTTCGCGTACCATCAAATGCCCTGACCACCAAGTCACTGGGCATGCACAGGATTCCTCTGACATCTAGTTTCATCATCGCTTTCTTGGGCAGCACATTTAAGGATGATCCGGTGTCTACCAGTACATGAGACATGACTGATCCTCTACACTCCACAGAGACGTGCAACGCCATATTATGCTCTCTCCCCTTCGGGGTCAAATCAAAGTCTGTAAATCCCAAGCTATGGCCTGCATTCACATGCACCAACACCCCCTCCAGCTGATTCACGGAAACATCTTGGGGTACGAAGGAAGTATCCAGGACTTTCAACAATGCATTTCTGTGAGCTTCAGAACATAATAGCAATGACAGTATAGATATCTTTGACGGCGTCTGTTGAAGATGCTCAACAATCTTATAATCACTTTTACGAATCAAGCGCATGAACTCTTCCACATCTTTCGACGCCGTTTCTTTTTCGCTCCTCTGCACATGGACAGTCTCATTCATCTTTCCTTTTCCCTTTGCCAGTCGTTCAGCCTCTACCTCAGGCGATATGAAGATTCTCCCACTTCTTGTCATACCTCCAGTACCGACGACATTGTCTACAACCTCAACTGGCTGCTTGCTAACATCAATTTTTACCCCATCACAATACACTTCCAACCCATAGGACCAGGGGACTGCCTTAGTGCTCTCATAAGGGATTGGTCCTGCCCTAGTGATAGTGATCGGCGGTCGCTTGGCCGGTGCCGTTATAGTTATCTTTTTTCGAGGAATCGTCACAGTAGCTACATCACTTTGCTTGTCTGCTAATACCCCTGCAGGTTCTTCAATTGCTGCTCGGTCAAATTGCAATGTGCCTCCATCTATCAAAGTCTGAATTCCCTTCTTTAAGTCAGCACACCCCCCAGCTTGGGTCCAACACTCTAAACAATACTCGTCGCAACCTGGATACACACCACCTTGCAATAATCTGCTCTTTATCTCGCACAACGGTGTCTTTAGGTCGTCGACATTCATAATCAAGTTCAAACCCTCCTCTGTTAAAATGGCGTTTGCCCCATGGTTGGGCATGGGCTTCTGTACTATGTTTGGACCTGCCTGTCCAAAATTGATAGCCTTACTATCCAATAGATCCTGCACCACATGCTTGAACGCGTGGCAACCCTCTACATCGTGGCCAGGAGCCCCAGAGTGGAATTCACAGTGCCTGCTTGCATCGTAACCGTACGGAGGAGTGCCTATTATTGGTGCCAGAGTTCTCTTCTCCACCAAGTTCAAACCTAGTAACGTCTGTAGCAATTCTGCATACGTTGAAGGAGGCTTTTCAAACACCCTCCTTGGTTTTCCCCCCTGGAATCTGCGCTGGGCAGTATGTGCCCCCTGTTGTGGTTGTTGTTGCTGTTGTTGTTGAAATGGTTGTTGCTGAAACGGAATAGTAACGCTTGCCACCTGCTGCGGCTGATTGTACTGGTTTCGACCTCTGCCCCGGCCTCGGCCTCGGCCCCCAAACACCGCGCTTGCATCGCCCTGACGGCGCCCACCAAAAGCCCTTCTGTTACTGCCAGCCGAAGTGGATTCCTCAGCTTGGAACCTTCCCTGTTTAATGTTGCTTTCAATCTTCTCTCCCATCAGGATTAAGTCTGAGAAACTGCCCAAAGAGGTATGAAACAACTTGTCGTAAAACATGCCAGTGAATGTTCCTATGAACATATCATTCATTTCCTTGTCCTCTAGAGGAGGATGGACTCTAGCAGCCATGTCGCGCCATCTCTGCGCATACTCTTTGAAGCTCTCGCCCTTCTTCTGGGACAACCCCTGCAATTGGACCCGGTTGGGTGCCAAGTCACTGTTGTACTTATAGTGAGCCACAAATGCTTCAGCCAGCTGCTTCCACGTCTTTATCTGAGTTGGTTCCAATCCCATATACCACTCGAGGGAAGGGCCCGACATGCTATCTTGAAAGAAATGCATTAGCATCCTCTCATCGTTAGAATACGCCGACATCCTTCTGTAATATGACCGCACGTGCACCTTCGGACAGGTGTCCCCCTTATATTTGTCAAATGTGGGAGCTTTGAATTTTATTGGTACCCTCAGGCCAGGCACCAGACCCATTGTTGACATATCTAAGCCAACAGCACTTTGATTTACGACCCCCTTCATCTGCTCCTCGAGCATCCTGATTCTCTGAGAGTCATCCATCGGCCCTTCGAAACCTCCACCGGAGAAAGCATCCTCTTGCTGGTCTTCTTGCCAATTACCATTCCCAGTTCCATATCCATCGTATCCGTTGTTACGGCTAACTCTGGTCTGATACATTACCGGGCCTCGCCCCCTGTTGCCATACCCTGGAGCGACTCCAGCAGGTCCAAAAGTCATTAACCCAACGCCATTTCCATTTCCGAATCCGCCATAACCCTGATTAGTCATACCGAATCCGTCCTGTCCAAAGCCTTGAGTGTTGAAGCCGTACTTCCCATCATGGTCAAACCCCTGGTCATTGAAGCCGAATCCATTATTACCGAAGCCATTGCCTCCCATATTATCACCCATGTTTACATCTTCGAGCCCGACGTTGTTGACGACAGTCTCGTTCCCAATTCCGACGTTACCGTTCCCGGCAGCAGCGCCGTTGTTCACATTGACAGCAGGTATGTTTACTACAGGTGGAGCCACTGGTGTGGGGGTACCATCCCCGTGAATAGTGTCGACTCGCACAGACTGATGATCCTCATTTCCATGCCCAACATTCCTTACCAACAGAGGCTGCACCAAAGCTTGCAAATTCTCCTGTCCTTTCGCAATGGTCTCCATTGTCTGCATGAAGAGCGCCAGCTTCTCACGCATGTCTTGCATTTCGTTCTGCATTTGATCCATAATTCTTCGGCAGTTGGTACGAGTGAAGTATTAGTGCTGGCGCTGATCTTCAATCCTGAAAATACCTGGTACAGAGCAGGAAATGAGATATAGTTCGATAATCACCTGTAATGCAATATGAATGGGAATGCAATGCAATATGTGTTTGTGCATTAGGGAATATCATTCCCCGATTCTAATGTGAATGTGTCAGTGCGGTGACAGTGCTAGCAATATGGAGATCAGAGCCGAATCATAGAAAACCTCGTATATTGTAGAGAAATCCATTAAGCCAAGAATACAATATCAATGAGTACAGTAAGAAGGCATGACCTCAGCCAACAATCCTGGTGATGGTCAGCGCTATGCAAATAAAGCATACACATTAATATATGGAACAGTCAAGTACTCCCATAAGCCTGGTACTCTTCTAGTAACTTCTTAGTCTCTGGATGACTTGGTCGGGTAAGCAGACCCTCAACAAGCTGATTTCTTCGCTTGAGAATACGTCGCACGTCACCAGCGGTTTCCTCCCATGCCCCTTCTCTGAAGGGATCCTCTAGCTTCCGCTTTTGAGACACAGCTTCGTTCCTGCCTTCGATGGCCTTGTTCAATGCATTCTGGAGACTATATCTGGCCATTACCTCCTCTTCATGCTTCTTAATGCTAGCCTTCAACTGCTCTTCGAGTTCAGAAATTTGCTGCTTCAATTTGTCTTCCCTCTTTTTGTTGTTGGTTAGCGTAGCATTCCACGTCTTGTTACAAGAAGAGATTTCTCGGTGAGCGGCGTCGAGTGCTTTCTTTTTGGAGTCCAACATGTCATGGGAGCTTCTGAACTCTTGACCCAGACGTTCCCGCTTCTTTTTCTCCTCAGTCAATTCAGCACCTAGCCTGTTTACTAACTCGATCTGCTGTTGGAAGGAGTGCACAGCCTTGTTCTTCTCACTACGCATCTGAGCCAGCTCCTTTTCTAACTCTTCATTGATCTTCATCAAGGCTTCTTTTTCTTTTACAACTTGCTCGTAGGCCGCCATAGTGACAGTGGTTGGTTCTTCCACCGGAATATGAACAGGGACTGGTGCAGCTGGAAATGGCATCAGCAACTGTCTTGCTCTCTCTTGGATCCAAACTTTGTAGGGTGCATAAGCCTGACAATCATTCTTCCCCAACAGTGGTTTCCCTCTTATGTTAATACGCATCCAGGCATGCTGAAGCTTGGCTAGCAACTCTCCATTCAAATCACCGGTGAAGTACAGAGATTCCTGTACTTCCTCCTCCTAAGGTGGGTTCTTCAACGCATATCCGAACTGGCGAATAAACAAAGATGGGTTGTGATTGATGCACCCTTTTCTCCCTATCAACGGAACATTAGGATACCCAGAACAACTGAAAATAAGCTCAGACCCCAACAAGTCTCGGTCAAACCACTCAATGTCTTCAGAAGATAGCCTCATCATGCGCTCTGGCCAGTCAGCTGTAGTTGCACTATCCACAAAAGGTCCCCTCAGGGGAAGATGGCTCTTAAACCACATGTACAGCAAAGGCACACAACAAGAGACGTTCTTACCCCTCCTGTTCTCATTTCTGTAGTGCATCGAATGGTAGAAGTCCCCGATCAATGTGGGTACCGGGTTGCCAGTAGCAAACAAATGAAATGCATCCATGTCCATGAAGTTCGGGAAATTGGGAAACAACACTATCCCATAAATGCATAGATCTAAAACAGCGTTAAAGACCACCCAACATCCATTCTTGGCGTATTCTTGAGCCTTACCAACCAGAAACTGGAGAGAGAAACCTGGAACCCCGCGCCAAGGAGTCATCAACAGCTCAGAAGCATTCATGTGCAAGGCCTTAGCTAAATCCTCCAACTTGGGCTCAGCGGCAGAGTGAATAAAGGGAACCTTATTCTGTACTGGCAGCTCAGTAAACTCTACATACTCCTCGATGGTAGGCCCCAAAATAAAGTCAGCGAATGTGAAACATCTCAAAGCAGGGTCGTAGAATTGCATCAGTGTATACAGCCCATTCAGTTCATCATCAGTTGGTTTGCGAACCAATCTCAACAACCGTCCGTAACTCTGCCTGAAGCTTCTACGGACATCCTCATCAGCAAGAGAAATCAGACCCAGGAGGGGAGTAATATCAGGGATAGGTAACTTGTAGGCAATTGTCATCCTCAAACCAGCCATGATCAATACTCAGAAGTCCGGACACTAGAACCAGGGAATATGCAAATGCACCTGCAGCACAGACACACGTTAATTGGATGCAATGATAATGGTTATGCAAACAATGCAATGCAAGTAACATGCAACAGGGACCAAATGCCATAGCTGAGAAGCCTGAACCATATCAAAAGTCTCAGATAGCCCTTCCATAATTCCTCAAACCTTGGTCTCAGATAGACCCAATACAAAGCTCCAACACTGGTCTCTGATAGACCCCACAACATAACTCTGATTGGTCTCTGATAGACCTCTCAACTGTTCATAAATACTCAGGATCTCAGATCAAGAAACAACCGGTATCTGAAGGTCTAGTTACCTGCATAACCCCAAAACCCTCTCACAGGTAGGTGTCCTAGTAACTAACAAAGGTATGGCATCCTATGCGGTCGTCGGCGTCACAAACTTTCAGGGTTGATGATACGATTCCCAGAAGAAGTGGCATCATCAAATCCTGAAGAGGCCTCACTTAGCCAACTTCCAAATGATCGGTTCCCAGAGTCGACAATCCAACTAATCAGCAACCTGAGCCACCCAAAGGGCAGGACAGGAGGCCAACCAGAAGAACCTCGTCTGAGTGTGGATTTCGTGGGACACTAGGACATGCAAAGCACGTGCGCGCCCACTAATTTCCACTATAATTATAAGTGCACTCAAGCCCAGGTCCGGCTTATCTCTCAATCATAGAACACCTGTCACACCCCAATACAGCAATAATAACAATAATATAATGCTGAAAGTAAATGACAGAAAAAGTAAATCCATACAAATTCCTCGACGGGAAAACAAGCGTTAGGATTGACTCGCTTAAGGGACGTTGGATCCCAAATGCATAAGGAACTATCGCAGTCCTTAGCAGCCAGGGGATGTTGGATCCCCAGCAGAGTCGCCAGCTATCGCTACTGCGAAAATCGGCGCCGGCTGAACAGAAGAGTCGCCACCGTGCGTTATTTATCCCAACGGAGGGAAAGGAAACGCTCGAGGTAAACCTACCACAAAACGGGGAAAAGGAATGGTCATCGCAACCAAATCCTGGATTCGGGAGTCGGTTACGCAAGGGGAAGGTATTAGCACCCCTCACGTCCGTCGTACTCGACGGAATCCACGCTTGTTTTCGGGTATGGATTGTTATTTTATCTACTCTACAGGTCTGGGGTTAAAAAGAAAATAAAATGACTCGGCAAAGTATCGCACTTTATGCCTACGTATTCCCGTCTGGAACGAGAAATCAGAGTCAACGTAGTTCGCCTACCTACGGGAAAGGAGGGGAAGGTTGCTCGCTAGGATATCGCATTCTATGCCTACGTACTTTCGTACAGCATGAAAGATCAGAGCAAACGTAGTTCGGGCCACGTATGACACAAGTCTGTTTTGATTGCTTTTATCTCTTCCGAAAAAGGGTTTTCCTGATTAGCAGTCCAAGCGGACAAAAATGACGTTTTGATGAGTTCACATTCTTTTACGGAAGAAGTGTCTTTCATTGTGTTTGAAATATTATTGTGTTTTTCTGTTTGTTTTGAGAAAGAAGAGACAGAACTCTAATCTACGGTTGCGAAGGGAATCAAATTAACCTAATGTTATCATGCATGGGTTAAGACCTAATGTCTATCATGCTCCTCTCTTGCGCAGAGAGAAACAGAGATCCTAAGGGAATAGACGGAAACAGAAACAATAGCATATATACAATAAAGCAGTAAAATGCATGGATGCAGCAATACAAGCGAGGCAAGGGAGTCCCACTCAACCTCGAACCTAGAAAGCAACAGGCAAAAGCGAACAAAATTCGCTTTCAACCTAACAGATTAAATGGCAAACAATACAGTCAGGGAAATTCAAACAATACATCAAAAAAAATAAACAGCAAAAGTAAACAGCAAAAAGCAATCTTCATCAACATCTGTCTTCAAGTCATCTTCAACCATCCACCAGCTTCAAGCAAGCATCAGTCTTCATCTTCACAGCCTTCAAGCAAGGTCTCTATCTTCAATATCTCAGGGCTTTTCTTCAAGTCTCAATCTCCAAGCTGAGGAACCAATCAAAAGGATGAGCTGGGGTGTTAAGCAGTTAGTTGACCACCAAAGGTGGCAAACAGACTGCTGACAACACATAGAATGTTTCTCTCAAGAGTTCTATTTCTTAGACACTATCACCAAGCCTTCCAAAGGAAGGGGGTGAGTGTCCTAGAGAGACTTTGCATCATAGAGAGGGATGGAGGCAACCAAGACCTTCCATGTTTGTGAATCAAGTTTTCTACTCTAGAGCTCTGCCTAACTCCTAGATCCTATAACCTTCAACAGCTGCCAGCAAGAGACACTCCTCATCAACTCTGGAAGTTGGTCTTCATTCTTTAATCTTCAAATGGGCTTCATCAGCACAGTCTTCAGCTCAAACCCAAACCCCAAGCAAACCCAATACCCCACACAGTCAAATAATAACCCTAGAGAGGGCACACCACACAATCAATCAGGCACAAGCAATATACTAATAGTAATAGTAGAATAGGGGAAGCCTAACATTTTCTAAGGGGTCTATTATCTACCCATAATCCCTATAGTCCCATACCCCAAAATTCAAACTACAATTCCTAAAAGAAAAGATTTACTACACCTATGTTATCTCTAAACCCTAGTTTTGATTCTCCTAATCACACATAAACAAACCATCTAAAATTAAGTCCTAAAATCATGAATTAAATTTCATATGAAAATTAAAGTCCTAAATGAAGTACTCTAAAAAGAATAGGCCCAAAATATAAAAGTATCTAACTAAACTAAAATCAACAATATCGTGTATAAACCTAAAATCAATTAAAACCTATTTAAAAGAAAAAGGTACTAAAAATACAAAAATAAAATGAAATGCTAATTTTATTATATGACAATTTTCTTAACAAAAATATGAAAAAGATGCAAAAACAACCATTTAAAAATATGCAATTTCCAATTTGTTATGATTTTCCAAAGAATTAACAAAAATAAAAGAAATTAAAATGAGTTATATGAGGTTAGGGGTGCAATCAGTATTATTTCAGTTAAAAAAAGATGATGGGCCCAGATTGGGGGGCGCGCATAGCAAGACGCGTCTCGGCCCAGCTAATCAGAAAACACAAAAATAAAATAAAAAAGGAAAACGGTGCAATTAGTAAAAAAGTTAGTTCATAAAGCCCGGTCAGAAAGGTTAAGTGAAACGGTGCGCTTTGGCACCCAGCTTCCCTCCAAATTCATCTTTGAAACGTGGCCGTTAGATCATAGGTTCAGTCAAAGTCTTGGGAAGGATCCAACGATCCTCATGTGTCTTCTCCACAGAATTAGGGTTTCCACCATTGATGAACCCTGCATGCAGCTTCATGAACCATACTTCCACCCTCTCATGCAACCTCGTTCCTCCATGAAAATCAAAGCAATAAAAAGAAAAATTGCTCTACATCTTCTCCTCTACACAACCATGATTTCAAATTCTTCTGAAGCTCAATCTATATCCAAACCCGATAGGTAGAAAACCCTGGTTCCACCATTTTACACTGATATCAACCATGCCAATTCTTGCTAACTCTTACACTAATACAATCTACATGCTATGCTGGTCATTTTAATCTATCTAACCAAGATCATCATGCCCTAACCTAGGTGTTCTAAGCCAAAACAGTTTTGGTGCTCCAATGGTAACCTCCATGAATTGCCTTCAAATTCATCAGAAACATTCATCTAACTATGCCTAACAATTCTAACCTAAAGATTCTCTATTATTCTAACTAATTCTAGCCAAATCGAAGGAAACACCAACCTGGTTTAAAGATGGAAACAGATGCAGAAATCCATGGATCCAAAACTTGCAATGCCTTGGACTTGATCAACAAACTTGAATCTTGGTTCTGTATGCAATAGCACCTGCTCAAATGCCCTTGATTTTGCAATCACAATCTTCTTTCACTTTGGATGATGAAGTTGGATAGCACGAATTCTACCTCAATTAAGCCAAATCTTGATGGAAGCTTGATTTGTGATGGATGTAGATGATGATAGGATCAAGAATTGTGGAGAATGATGAAGATTTGATAGAGTTCTTATGTGATTTGCAAAGTTGAAGAATGAGATGAAACTTGGTGTTTTTGATCAAAATGAAATGCCAACCATTGAATGAAGCCACTTTACTCAATATATAGACACTCATAGAACACTCTAGAACTTGGTAGAAACTTCTTGTGCACAATTTCCTTGAATTTTGGATATGTTACTTCCTTTGTAAGCCAACTAGCATAACTTCTAAACTTTGAACCAAACTCAAAAATCTACTTTTGCCAATGTTCTTAAAAGATTTTTTCCAATAAAAATGACCTATAACTTCATCTCATTTGGCCATGGTATGAAAAATCTCAATTTTAGGTCACTTTTATTCATTAAATTCATCTTTTAAATGACCAAATTTGGAACCTTGAGCTATGAGCATTCCCAAACTTTCATGATCACTTTTCTAGACTCAAAATATCATTTGGAACAAGTTTTATGTTGTGAAGTTTTTCATTTGAAGCTTCCTTGTATGAGTTTTGGGCATAGGCTTGAAATGACCTGTAATTCTCAAATGACCAAAATACCCTTTGCTTGCCAAGGCCATAAGTAGAGTTCCATAAATCATATGAAGGCATACTATACCTTTATAGAAATCTAAGACAATGAGGGACAACGCTTATGTTGACCAGAAATTCCTTTGAAATCTCCTTTAGGGGTAAAAGTTGCTTGGAAGACAAGTAACTTTCACAGACAAAATTTCAGATGCCTCAGATGACCTGTAACTTGCAAGGACCATAACTTGAGTTCCATAAATCTCCTTGATGTCTTCCACCACTCAAATTAAAGGTCTTGAGATCCTATACAAGTTTCATGTTGGCCAAGGATCCATTTGAAGCTTGAATTTTGACTTATCTTGCTTGGAAGTTTGACCTAAATCAGGGGATTTTACACAGAAACCCTAATTTAGAAACTCCTCTTCTTCTTGATTTCTCTTGATTTCTTTTTGGCACAACACCACATCCTTATCTACATGTCAAATGATGAACCCCACATCTCTCAGATAGACCTTGATGTCTTTCAATCAATCATTTGACCTAGGGTTGACCCAGGGTTGACCCAGATGAAACCCTAGTTGACTGTCTTCAACTGCAACTCTTGTGATCACATCAATGACTTGTCTCACTTTCAAAATGACTCTCTAGGTCCTCTATGATGTCTATATACCCTCCATGCTTAATTCACAGCTCACAACTTCTTTGATGATCTTCAAATACCCTCAAGATAGGAGAGAGATCCACTGCTTGATCCACTGACTTCTTAGATTTCAATTTCTCTCTGATGACTTGGATAGGCCTGAATTTGAACAAAAACCTCTTGATAGGCTCCTAGAGATAAGAATAGTGCTTG
This sequence comes from Lathyrus sativus, assembly GCA_963859935.3. NCBI lineage: Eukaryota > Viridiplantae > Streptophyta > Magnoliopsida > Fabales > Fabaceae > Lathyrus > Lathyrus sativus. The sequence continues at coordinate 360,700,427 of OZ012739.1, forward strand.
GTCCCTTGTTGGATGATTTGTTATGCTATGCTATGCAAATGATTAGACTATGTACATGACTTTATATGCAAATGCTAATGCAATTGAAACATAAACCAAGTGAAATAGGTTGAGCAAATTTTAGGGTGCAACAATATGGATGCTTGGATTCGTCCGTGTATCCCTAGGAAGAAGGTTTGCAACTGGATTGTGGAGGAAATCATCCACGTCACATCAGAAGAGTAATTTTAGTTTTTGTTTCTGTTTATGACTGGTCTTACGTTCTGGCCAAGGCGTAGTGACTTATTTTGTAGGGCTCTATTTTAACATTATAATGTTATCATGAATAAAAAGTGTCCCTCTTTTGCATTCAAATGTTTTGATCCCTGTTTTTCCTTCTTGCTTTTACATTAAAATATAAAGATGGCAATGTGTTTGTGTTTGTTCGCATATCATAATCAACATAAAACATGAATCATGCAGGTTTCACATTTCAGATACCATCGATCCTGATTCGGATATGGCTCGGTATGATTTCGATAATCCTATTTATCAAGCTAAAGAAGAGGCTGATGAAGATTATGATCTACCCGAGGAACTGGCCAGGCTTCTAAAGAAAGAGGAAAGGGTTATTGTGCCTCATCAGGAGGATATTGAAGTCATCAATCTGGGTACTGAAGATGAGAAAAAGGAGGTCAGAATAGGGGTTGCATTGGAAAGTGATGTCAAGAAAAGACTAGTTTAAATTCTTCGTGAGTATAAAGATGTATTCGCTTGATATTATCAGGATATGCCAAGGTTGGATATTGATATAGTGGTGCATCGTCTACCTCTTCGAGAAGAATGTCCGCCCGTGAAGTAGAAGTTGAGAAGGACTAGACCTGATATGGCAGTCAAGATAAAAGAAGAAGTCCAAAAGCAGTTGGATGTTGGTTTTCATGTTGTTACTAATCACCCTTTGTGGGTCGCTAATATTATTCTTGTACCTAAGAAGGAAGGAAAGGTCAAGATGTGTGTTGATTATCGAGATTTAAATAGAGCGATCCTGAAAGAAGATTTCCCGCTCCCCCACATTGATGTGTTGGTTGATAACAATGCTCAGTATTATGTGTTTTCCTTCATGGATGGCTTCTCTGGGTATAACCAAATCAAAATGGCCCTAGTGGACATGGAGAAAACTACTTTTGTCACATCGTGGGGGACCTTTTGCTACAAAGTTATGCCTTTTGGATTGAAAAATTCAGGGGCAACTTACCAGCGGGCGATGGTGACTCTCTTTCATGATATGATTCATCATGAGATCGAAGTATATGTTGATGATATGATTGCAAAGTCACAAACGGAAGAAGAACATCTGGTCAATCTTCTGAAATTGTTTGAAAGGTTAAGAAAGTTCAAACTGAGGTTGAATCCTAACAAATGCACCTTCGAGGTGAGATCAAGAAAGTTGTTGGGTTTTATTATCAATGAAAGGGGTATTGAGGTGGATCCGGCCAAAATAAAAGCTGTACAAGAAATGCCTGAGCTGAGAATGGAGAAAGAGGTTTGTGGTTTCCTTGGGAGATTGAACTACATTGCAAGGTTCATTTCTCACCTTACAACCACTTGCGAACCGATATTCAAATTGCTAAGAAAAGATCAGGCAGTTGTCTGGAATGAGAATTGTCAAAAGGCTTTTGAAAAAATAAAGGAGTATTTGAAGGAGCCTCCGATATTAATGCCTCCAGTTGCTGGAAGACCTTTGATTATATATTTAACGGTTCTGGAGAACTCTATGCATTGTGTGCTCGGTCAACAAGACGAGACAGGTAGGAAAGAGCATGCTTTTTACTACCTAAGTAAAAAATTCACTGATTATGAATCAAAGTCCTTAATGAATCAGGTATTGTTGAACAATGACTGATCAAAAGAAAAGAAGCACCAACTCGAAGTTTAGAGAGCCAAAATTGGGAGTCATCCAGGATCTTCTGATTGGCGAACCAAAATCTATTAAAATTAACTTTCAAGGAGAACATGGGAAATTACTTGACCTTCTCTATTCTGGAGTGGACACTTGGGCTCTATTTGCTATGGCCCAATTCTATGTTGCTCCACTTAGATGTTTCACCTTCCAAAATTATCAATTGGCCCCTACTCTTGAAGAATATTCCCACCTATCAAGATTAAGGATCAACCCATCTATACCGGTTTGGAGGAAGAACCAAAGTCTCATGTTATTGCTCTTGCTCTCTACATGACTAAGGAAGAGGTTGATGTTGAGTTAACCAACAAAGGAGGTACTCATAGGATCCCTATGAAGTTTTTTCTTGACAAGGTTGTCCATTATAAGAATGATGAAGATTGGGAAAAGTTTGGTGTCTCTCTTGCTTTGATAATCTATGGGATTGTTCTCTTTCCAAAATAGACAATTTCATATACATCACTGTCATTACTCTCTTCATTCAGAAGAACCCTATTTCTGCCCTTCTTGCTTATACTTACCACTCCATTCATTGGAGGAGTGAGAAAAAGACAGGGATGGTTCAATGCTGCTCTCATCTGTTGTTCAAGTGGTATGTCTCCCATTTTCTAAAGGAGGGACCATTTGTGGAGAACAAACATAAACTGAAGTGGTCTAGACGCATTATGTCTTTGGTAGCAGATGACATTGCTTGGTACTCCCATGAGTACTATCATGTGGAGATTATTTTCAGCTGTGTAGAATTTTGTAATCTACCTCTGATTGGAAGAGTTGGCTGCATTAATTGCAACCCAATTATGGAATTGCGTCAATTGGGTTATGCTATGAAAGATGAGCCCGAGGAAGAGAAAATACAAAGCTTTTTATTGCTCAACAAAGCAGAAGATCCTAGATTTGTCACGAAAGTTGCTAGGGCATAGACCAAGATCCATACAAAAGTAAGAAAGGAGTTGAAAGAGAAAAATTGTGTGGCTAAAGAACCATACAATAAATGGTTATTGGCTAGAGTGGCAGAAAGGTTGTTACTGTTTCCTCTGAAACCAACCATGCAAGAGAAACCTCTTGTTCCCACTCATGTGTCCATGGAAGAATATGAGAAATTGAAGCTGGTAGTGGAAAGGTTGACTAAGGAAAACCAAGATCTTCAAGCTGAAATCCACCAAGCTGGTGTGGAAAATGGCCAATTCAACAGAAAGATGGAAATTGAGCAAGATCGAGTAGTTGAAGGTAGCAAGAAGTTGAAGCTAAAAACATATTTAAGGATCATGTATCAAAATGGTTTTCAAGGGGCTAATGCGTCAGTGAAGACTCTTCGGGAGCGCTTGAAGGAGGCCAAAGAATCTTATGAAAGAGCATGGCATTTTTGTGAGCTAGCTTCTGCTGAAAAGAAGAGGACTATGGAAAAACTTGAGGTCGACATTGATGATCTTGAAGAACATCTAAGAGGTGCCTTGACGTTAGCCGGAGATGAGCGTCAACTTAAAGAAGAAGCATTAAGAGTTTCATATGTCACTCCTGGTTTATGGAACAATAAGTGCTTAGAGTTGGAGACTGCTCAGAAAACGACCACTCTTTGGAAAGACCGCTTTGAAACTTTGAAGAGGGATAGTTCACATTGGCTAAAGAAAGAAGCTCAACTCAATAAGTTGGTAAACACTCATGTGGAGTCCCTCAGACATTATCAGCCAACTCTAGACATGTATCGTGCTAGGTATAATGATTTGGTAGAGCATTGCAATCTCATGATTTGTGATATCCTATGGAGGCTAGAAAGCGCAATTCAAGACTTGGATGGAAACAACATCCCCCCTTCAGTCCATCACTTCATCTAGCTCTATGATCCGATGGTTGGCAGATTCAAGTTTGAGTCAAAGAAACTTGAGGAATTCCTTCGAAAGAAAACCTTTTAGTTGTTCAGTCCTTTCTTTTGTTTCAAAAACTTTTGTAATCAGCTTGTTGAACAATGATTAAATCATTTGTATCGGATCTTTCCTTGAATTAATGAAAAGCTGCTTTTGATTTCAAGGTTGTGCCTTTTACCGTTTGTTCACATTTCTACAATACTTATGATAATCACAAAGTCTCAAGAGTCTTTTTAGCATTGCATACACATAAGCATCATTTTGCATTCCCTAAACCCGATCTCATAACCACTTGCCCTTCGGCAGTGGGACAAGATGACTTCTCGACACTCATATAACACAAGAAATAACCAAAGAAGAATCATGAACCAGCTGGAACAGAATCAAGTTGCCATGAGAGAGGAGAGGCAGAATATGAGGACTCAAATCACCCAGTTGATGGAGGTGATTCAGAATATGGCTAGAGCACAAGAGGAAATGAGGAAAGCTGTAGAAAGGAATGTTAATAACCTTTATACACCTGCTGGAGCTGTTCCAACCCTAGATGGTGCAATCCTGGTTCCTGCTGGTGCGGTTCCAACCCCAGGTGGTGCAACCCCTATTCCTGCTGGCGCAGTTCATCCACCTGATGGCGCAGTTCATCCTCCTGGAAGAACGCTTCCACCTCCAGTCCCCATGAGGATTCTATTGTGGATGCTTATGCGCCACAAAATACTGATTTGGGGAAGAAGTTCAATGCTCTGCAAGAAACTGTTAGAGAAATGCAAGGTTCGGAGGTCCTAGGATTGGACGTTGCTGAGATCTGCCTTGTACCCAGAGTCAAAATACCTCCAAAATTCACCATCCCAAATTTTGAGAAGTATAAGTGTAAATGATGTCCTAAGACCCATATTAGGTTTTATTGCAGGAAAATGGCCGCTTACTCAGATGATGAGAAGCTTCTGATCCATTTTTTCAAGACAGTCTGACTGAAGCTTCTCTAGAGTGGTATATGCAGCTTGAACGCTCACACGTTAAGAACTGGGAAGAGTTGGAAGATGCTTTTGTAAAGCACTATCAGTACAATACTGATATGGCTCCAAACCTTACGCAACTACAAAATTGACCTAGAAGCCTAATGAATCTTTCAAAGACTTTGCACAAAGATGGAGAGGATTAGCTGCAAGGCTACAACCACCATTGCTTGAAGGAGAATTGACTGATATCTTCATTGGAACTTTGCAAGGTTCGATCCGTGAATGTTTAGCATCTACCACTTCTACAGTATTCTCTAAACTCGTTATGGATGGTGAAAGATTAGAGAGCCTGAGGAAGGCTGGGAAAATTCAAAATGCTAGTGGATCCTAGAGCGGGCCCAAAAAACTGTATCAAGGATTCATAAAGAAAAAGGAAGGAGAAGTCAGTGCTGCTTCTATAGAAAAAGGAAAAGTTCATCAAGGTTACCATCATATAGCTGTTGTTACTCCTCAATAATCACTTTCTATTCCTACCAGCCAACTTGTGGCTCAACAACAACTCCAACAACAATAACCATATCAACCACGTCAGAACCAGTACCAAGGCCAACAAAGACAACGAAGGCCAGAAAAAATATTTGACCTGATTCCATCGATGTATGCTAGGTTACTTCCATACCTTTTGAAAGGTGGGTTAGTACAATTAAGGGAAATGAGGGACCCTCTAGTTGTCCTTCCCCCTAGTTATGATATCAATGCACGATATGAGTTTCATTCTGGCGCCCCAGGCCACAACATCGAAAAGTACAAAACCCTGAAGTATGTTGTTCAAGACCTTATCGACTCAAAAGCAATTAATTTTACCAGAAACACTCCTAACATCAAAACAAATCTGATGTTGTCTCATCATCACTCCACAAATATGATTGAGGACTCTAGAGGGATTCAATTGATTTCAAGGATTGACAAGATGAAGACACTTTTCCCTATTGTTAAAGAGCAACTCTTGCTGGAAAAACATTCATCCTAGTTGTCCAGCAGACTGTCGAATTTGCGTGATTTATCCTCAATACTGCAATGAGTTGAACAAGGGTATCTAACATTTGATTGATCAAGGCATGCTAGTGGTAGAACAAATCTTAAAATCTGAAGAAGTTTCTACTCTTGATATACCTTTTGATGCATTTGATATACCATATGATGATGAACCATGGAACCTCTCCAATAGATTGACTCGTACTCCATTAAAAATTCCTTGTGATGAAGAAGACTAGGATAATGTGTATGGATAGACTCATATTCCTTCACATATCCCTTATGATGAGTCATATTTTGCTTCCCTGTGATCAAGACAGAGAGCCTCTAGATATAGCTTATGATCCAATTGAAATACCCATGTATCCACCTTCGATGAACCAGCTTGTCATTACAAATCCTGTTCCGTTTCCTTACGAGAGCACCAAAGTTGTCCATGGGTATACAACCAAGCTGTTTTTCTTAATGGACAGAAGGTTAGAGAAGAAGATATCCTAGAGGAGAAGAAGGCAATGGAAAATATTGTGGGGACTAGTGGCGTCACCAGAAGTGGTAGAATTTTTGCACCAACAACATCACCCAATAATAACCATGGTAATGTTAACAAAGATACTAGAAAGCAGGTCACCGCTGAACAGGGGCAGTCTTCCAAACAGAAGGCTGTCTCTAATGATGAAGTAGAGGAGTTTCTAAGGATCATACAAAAAAGTGATTACAAAGTGATTGATCAGCTCAATTGAACTCCCTCAAAGATCTCCATGCTATCATTGCTTATCTGTTTGAAAGCTCACCAAGAGGCATTATTGAAATTCTTGAAGGCCTCTTATGTACCTCAAGAAATGTCAGTGGTACAATTTGAAGAAGTGGTAGGGAACATAGCTTCTGGCCATATTCTGAGTTTCAATGACAGAGAATTACCCTCTGAGGGTAAGAATCATAATAAGGCCTTGTACATCTCTGTGGAGTGTGTAGATGTTGTGTTCTCTCCAGTTCTAGTCGATACTGGGTCATCACTGGACGTGTTACCTAAAAAATTGTTGTGTAAGTTGTCAATTGAAGGGCTTACGATGAAGCCAAGTCAGACGGTTGTGAAGGCTTTTGACGGAGCTAGGAGAACTGTAATTGGCGAGGTTGATCTCCCAATTAAGATTGGTCCATATACGTTTATTATCACATTTTATGTGATGGATATATATCCTGCCTACATTGCCTTCTCGGCCGACCATGGGTCCATTCAGCTGGTGCTGTGCCATCAACCCTTCATCAAAGTCTCAAATTCATGATCAACAATCAAATGGTTGTCATTGAAGGGGAAGAAAATGTTCTTGTAAGCCATCTAGCTTCTTTTCGGTATGTTGAGGTGGGAGGAGGAGTGCACGAGAATCCGTTCCAAGCCTTTGAAGTGATTAATGTTGAGATGATTCATGAGAAACCTATGTCTTCAATCTTACCTAGAAGGATGCGAAGACAATTATTGAAGAAGGACACCCTCGAGGATGAGGTAGAGTCTTGGAGTTTCCAGTCAAAAAAATGAAGTTGGTCTAGGTTATACTAACAAGCAGAAAACGCAAGAGAAGAACACCTCTGACAGAGGTAAATGACTTGTAATTCCATTGGATTTTATTAGTGGAGGCCATCTCGATGATGGTCAAGTCACATTTCTGGAAACTGAATATGGTGTGCATAAAGAGCTGTATATGATGTACCCTAGAACACAAAATCAAACACTGAACAACTTAAGCATTATGGAAATCCCTGAAGTGACTCTTTTGGAAGAGTAATTCCCTATTTTTTTTACTGTTTTTATGAAATCCTATGCTCTGCCCAAGGCATATGGATCATGTTGTAGGGCCCTTTTACTTTAAAAAACATGAACTTATCATCAATAAATAACTTTTGCATTTAATTGCGCTCTCTTTCTTTCATTTTTATTTTTACACATAAAATAATTTAAAAGGCAATGTTTTTAGCATTTTTCTTTTTCATTTTTCTTAAAATAAAAGCATGAAATCATTCATCGTGCAGATCTTCCCCTGTGCCTGTTGATAACGATTCTGCTATGGTACGATATGACTTTGATAACCCAATTTACCATGCTGACGAAGACTGCGAGGAAGATTGTGATCTCCCAGAGGAGTTGGCTAGGCTGCTAAAATAAGATTCGAAGGTCATTCAACCATATCAAGAATAATTTGAATTTATCAACATCGAAACTGAAGATGACGCTAAAGAGATCAAGATAGGTGACGCCTTAGAAGTAGAGGTGAAGACTAATCTGGTCGTGTTGTTGCGAGAGTACGTTGACGTGTTTGCTTGGTCCTACAAAGACATGCCCAGTCTGGACGAAGACATTGTAGTGCACAAACTACCCCTCAAGGAGGATTTCCTGCCGGTGAAGCAGAAATTGAGGTGAACAAAACCAGAGACGTCCTTTAAGATTAAAGAGGAAGTCCAAAAGCAGCTAGACACAGGTTTCTTGGCAGTATTCAGTTACCCACAATGGGTAGCAAATATTGTTCCAATTCTGAAGAAAGATGGGAATGTACGGATGTGCGTTGACTACAGAGATCTTAATAGAGAAAGTCCAAAAGACGATTTTCCTCTTCCGCACATTGACGCACTAGTAGATAACACATCCAATTCTCTGTCTTTTCATTCATGGACGGATCTTCTGGCTATAATTAGATCAAAATGGCGCCAGAAGATATGTAAAAGACAAATTTCATCACCCCATGGGGAACCTTCTGCTAAAAACATGTCATTCGAACTTAAGAACGCAGGCGCGACATATAAACGAGCTATGGTTACTCTCTTTCATGACATGATACATAAATAGATTGAATGTTATGTAAACGATATGATCTCAAAATCCCAAACTGAGGAAGATTACCTCATTCATTTGGAAAAGCTTTTTGCAAGACTAAGAAAATTCCGACTGAGACTAAATCCCAACAAATGCAATTTTAGTGTGAGATTTAGCAAGCTTCTACGTTTTATTGTAAGCCAAAAAGGGATTGAAGTCGACCCAGATAAGGTCAATGTTATCCAAGACATGTCAGCGCCTAAAACTAGAAAAAGAAGTCTAAGGTTTCCTTGGGAGACTGAATTACATTGCAAGATTCATATCTCATCTGACGGCCACTTGCGAGCCCATTTTCAAACTACTCAGAAGATCAAGTTATTGTGTGGAATGATAATTTTCAGAGAGCTTTTGAGAAAATAAAAGACTATCTTCCAGAACCACCGATCTTGATGCCTCCAGTGCCAGGACAACCTCTGATCATGTACCTAACTGTGTTAGAAGGATCCATGGGGTGTGTATTGGGTCAACATGATGGAACTAGTTAAAAAGAACATGCAATCTACTACCTCAACAAGAAATTCAACGATTGTGAAATGAGATATTCAATGCTCGAAAAGACGTGATGTGCATTAGCTTGGGCTACAAAGCTCCTAAGGAAATATATGCTCACCCATACAACTTTTTTGATTTCCAAGATGGATCCTGTCAAATACATATTTGAAAAGCTCGCTCTCACCGGACGAGTGGCTCGTTTGCAAGTGGTACTAATAGAATACAACATCCAGTATGTCACACAGAAGGCCATCAAAGGAAGTGTGTTATCTGACTATCTTGCCTACCAACCTGTGGATGATTGCCAATCTATGCGCTTCGATTTTCCAGATGAAGACGTCATATTTTCCAGAGATTATACAACACTTGGCCCAAACGATGAACCCGAACTAGGATTGCGATGGACGCTCGTGTTCGATGGTGCCACAAATTCTAAAGGTTATGGAGTTTGGGCAATCATTACTTCCCCAACTAGATTTCATCTACCATTCAATGCTAGATTGTGCTTCAAATATACTAATAACATGGCTGAATACGAAGCCTGTATTTTCGGGATTGAAGCTACTATTGATAATAGAATCAAGATTCTAGAAGTCTATGGAGATTCTGATCTTGTCATATGCCAAATCAAAGGGGAGTATGAAACACTTAATGCTAAGCTAATCCCTTACAGAGACATGTCTTGAAATTGATCCCATACTTTGATGAGAACACTTTTTACCATATTGCCAGAGCAGAAAACCAATTGGCAGATGCTCTAGCAACATTAGCATCCATGTTCTAACCTGCTTATTTCCTTGACAAACGTGCTTATATCCTGGTAACCGACGTTGCAGAGCTTAAAGTAGATGATCATCCTTGGTTCTATGATATCAAGCGGTATCTAGAAACACAAGAATATCTAGAAGGTATCACCATCACTGACAAGAAATATCTTAGGAAGCTTTCGTCGAAGTTCTTCCTAAGCGATGATGTGTGTCGCGGTGAAATTTGGATACCAAACTATTAATTAGTTTGAATCTTATTCATTTGCAACCGAACTTTGATTTGTCCAAAGGAAGGGATAAAGATCGAAATTCCCACAATGCAATGCAAATGCAAGCTAGAGAGTTTTAGGTTTGGGGGTTGGTTAAACTTAGGGAAGGTGCTAGCATCCTAAGTTTCTGCAGTACTCTACAGGAACCTCTTGTTTTTATGTTGTTTATTGCTAATGGTTTATCTGTTTAATGGTTGAAAGACCTAGGGGTTTATTTCTAAGTATACTCGATAAGATATTGCATCTTATGCCTACATATCCTTACGGGAGTGGAATCAGAGTATCTGTAGTTCCCCTAAAGGTTTGAGGAGTTCTTTAACTGTGGTCAAAGTTCCTACGGGTTTAGCGTAGTTGGTTGATTGAGTTTAGGAGAAAATATGAGTTGTCATTTTAAGGGAGATTACTTGATTTAACCGCCACAACATTGTAGGAAAATTAATTATGTTGTTATGGGGTAGAAGTTTTATCCCACTTAAGATGATTAACATCTTATTCTCTTATGTGTTTGAAAGTTTGAATTGTGTTGAATTGTTTATTCTAAGTTGTAAAAGAGGTCCTTCCTATGGGGTAGGATCTATCTTAAGAGATCGACTTGAATAGGATCAAGGATCATAGGGGAGTATGATGCAAAATGAGATGCAATGCACACAAGTGTTGAATCATGTGTAGGTTCTTCCTTTGGAGGGTATGCAATGCGGGGGAAGTAAATTGCGGTAATGTAAATTGCGGAAGATAAAATGCAGAACAATAAGAACATACACACGCATGAAAGCGCTAAGTGAGTGAAAGTGTGAATTGTGAATATTCGAGTGGAGACGGAAGCGTGCTCGATTGGATTAAGTTGTAGGATATTGATTTTAAGAGGAATGTTGATTTAAGGGAGAACTTGATTAATTTTAGGCGGATTGAGTAAATATATTATCTTTGATGATATTAGGCTTTAGGAAAAGTGTTGGATTAATTTTAAAAAGGAAGTTGCATTAGACTGTTTTAGTAAAATTGTTTATTATCACATAGAAATTAATTTACTTAAGAAAAAGGCTTTCGAATATTTAAAAAAGGTTTAACTATGTTATTTAAATTATGAAAATGATTTTCTTGTTATATAAAAAAAGAAATGTTTTTCGTTTAAGTTGTTATAAAAGGTTATTTTTATTGATAAACAAAATAAATTGAATTGGTTGTCATGGAGTGAGTTTTTAAAAAATAAAAAAAAGTTTGTTATTATTAACTATGAAATGTTTTTTATATTATAAAGGTTTAAAAAAAACTCTTAATTATTATAAAAGCTAGAAGTTGATTTTAGATTAAAAAAGATTTATTGTTATTTGCTGAAAAGTTAATTTTTAAAAAAACACATTATTTATCTAGAAAAAAGGTTCATTAGTTTATTTTAAATAAAATGATGATTAGAGAAAAGATCTAATTAAAAAAAGGATTAATTAATAAATAAAACAAAAAGCAATAGTTTAATTTTTACAAAGGTTGATTTGTTGCAAATTAAAAGGTTAATTAATTTTAAGTGGATTAATTAAAGGATAATGGGAGGAATTAACGGTTTGTTAAAATGGATTAGTGGAGGATGCAGAGTTCGTGTGTGGTGGGTTTACGAGGGTGTACGGTGGGTGTGCAACGTGAACCAGTGGATCAGATCCGTTTGAGATCTGAGTGTCGTGAGTGGTAGGTGCATCGTATTACCGTGGGTGTACATGCATAAGATTACAACAACATAAAAAGAAAAAAAAAGCCAAAAACCCTAGATTCCCCTTTCTCCGTCGATTACCCCACCCTTTCTCTCTTCGTTCTTCGTCTTCCTTTCTCTTCGTCTTCTTTTCTCTTCGTCTTCTCCCTTATCACTTTCCGTCTTTCTCAGCTGCTTCGATTTCCATCTCCTTCCTCTTCTCTGCTTTTCTACACAAATCAAAACAAACAAAAAAAAGTTAAAATGTTAGAGGAGAATCCTCACGGTTTAATGTGCTCTTTCCGCAGGTCCAAAGGCGATGAGGGTGAACGGATTTCCGGCGATGGGAGTGCAAAAGGTGGATCGCTAGCGGTTTCTCTGGCGGTAGTCAAAAGGAAATGGCGATTTGAGGAACTCCGGTGAGGTTTTTGCGGTGGCGAAGCAAAGAGATAAGTTCTCAATTTTTGAGCTTAGGGTTTTTGTTTTGGGATTTCTTATTGGTTTTTATTTTGTCGATTGGGATTTTTTGTGGAATCTGGATTGTTGTGAATTGTTGTCTGTTTCATATATGTGAATCCCCCCTATAAGCGTGTGATGTTCCTCTTGCTATAGTTTGTTTGAGCCCTTCAGGTGTTAGTTTGTAATGAATGTACTTTCCAAATCCGCCTGAACATGTTTGTGAAGTTGTTTAAGGACCTTCCTTCCTCATTCAATTATGTTTTGACGCTGTTGGAACTTGTCTGAAAATGATAATTGTATTTCCACTTCTGTTTCGATATGTATCTACTACTTAAATGCCCTGATTTTGATGATAATGTTCCCGATTGAATGCGCAGGATTGTGTTGGATATTGTCAAACGTGGCCACCTATTTCCATTATGGGGTTATTGTGTCTTGACACAAATTACTTTGCTATCCTCATATCTGATTTTATTCATTAGTGCTGCTCAAAATGCTCGTATCACCGATAGTGAATGCTTGCTGATTTTGTTCTGTGTAGTGACCACAGCTGTGACCTGCTATACTTGACCAAGTATGCTCTCGGCCAGTAGCTCCACCATACAACCAACAAAATGCTTGACCACAAATACAGCTAACCAAATTACAACCACCATTCTTCTCCACCGGTTTGTGGCACTTTGGACAAGCTTTTGTATGGACCGTTATCCAATTAACAGTTTCTGATTCATCCCGACACTTCTTTTCCCAAAGCTCCCACATCAAACACGAACAGGGTTGTTGCACCCCAAAATTTGACCAACATTTCTTTACCTAGCTTATGTTTCATTTTATTCACATTAGCATTATCATTTGCATTTCATTAACATGTATGCAGGAGATCAAGAGGTGTGATTACCCATTAAGAGCTATACAAGACTATGAAGCTAGCCAAGAAGGTTATTCAAGTGTTCAAGAGTTGATAGCTTTGTCAGAAAAGTTAGAAGATCCTCAGAGAGAGTGGTTGAAACCAAGAGTGTGTGCCTCCTAACTTGAGAGTGTGGAAAGACCTCAGATGATTCTGAAGCCATGAATGTAGACTTGAAGCCTTGAGAGAGCTTATGAGATGTCTTGAAAGCAATCATGAAGCCTAGACAGGTCATTGTGCAAGATTAAGAAGCCTCAGCCATGAGTGGTGTAATTAGGGTTTAACTGGGTCAACCCTAGGTCAATTGATGATTTGAGCAAGGTTGAGACCTAATTCAAGAGCCATGTGATAATGTATTGATGCATTGAGATGTTATAAGGATGATTCCAAGGTCAACTCATCATGATTGAAGAGTTTGAGAAGTTTCAAGCTAGGGTTTCTAAGGCTTGACAGTGTAAAATCCCCTAGTTTGACCCTTATCTTCAAGGCAGTTTAGCTCAATATGTGATTGTCATCTCATCTTTCCCCAAACATTAATGTTGTAGAGCTTGTTCTTAGCTTTAATTTGAGTACTAGAAGTCCTTGATAGGATTTGTAGAGCTCAAGTTATGACTTTGACAAGTTATAGGTCATCTGAGGTATGTGAATCTGGGGCCTTGAAAGTTACCCCTCTTGCATGAAACTTTTGCCCAAGAAGGATGATTCCTATGAACTTTTGGTCAACATGAATGTTGTTCCTTATCTTCTTATCTTTCTAGATAGTACTAGAAGTCCTTGATAGGATTTGTAGAACTCAAGTTATGGCTTTGACAAGTCAAGGGCATTTTGGTCATTTGGAGATTACAGGTCATTTCAAGCATAAGGCCATAGCTTCTATTTCCATGCTTCAAATGGAAAAATCTTCAACATAAAACTTGTTCAAAATGATGTTTTAAGGCTAGTAAAGAGGTCATGAGATGATGGAAAGGCTTGTAGCTCAAAGTTGCAAAAATGACCTAAAATAAGGGCATAAGTTAAATAAACCAGAGTTGGAAATTGAAATTTTCAACCTACACATCCAAACCATGGCATGTAATATATCATTTTGACTCTAGAAAACATTTTAAGAACATTGGTTTAGCCACATTTTTGAGTTGAGATTCAATTTGTGGACTTGCTTTGAAAAGTGATGACTTGCATATTAAGCAACATGTGCATAACTCAAAACCAAGGCATGAGCAAGGAACTTTGCAAGCTAAACCCTTCCAAAATGTCACTAGGGGAGATTTTGAAAGAGATTGAGGTTGGTTTCAAGCTGCAAACAGAATTGGGCATAGCATGAGATGTGTTTGAAAATCTCATGACATGAGAAGTGGAAATTCTCATTGGAAGGATCTAGAGGGTTCTAGATCATCCAAACATCATCTATATATTGAATAGAGTTGATCCATTGAAGAGGTTGGTGATCATTGAAGGAGAAATCATAGTTTGAGATTGAAATTTCATAGGTTGCAAGTGCAATCGGTTTCACCAAATTCTCCATTTTCCTTCCATTTTCTTGATTGATACTTCTTCCATGGATGTCAAGGAGTGATTCCAGATCATTTTCAAGAAGAATTGGTGGCTAAATCGTGTATGAGCAAGTGATTTTCAGCACCTGCAACTCACCATCGGGTTTCAAGATTCAAGCATTCTCAACTGGTTCTTTTGCATACAGAAGCAAGAGGAAGGTTCATTGATCGTGTCTGCAAGATTGTAGAGCTTGAAGTGGAGGTTTCGTGCATCTGTTCATCCAAGATTTTCAGGTTGGTAGCTTTCTTCCTCTAGCATGATCTAGGTAGAATTAGGTTGAATTAAGGTGCTAGATTCATTGTAGAATGGTGTAGGATGGATTTCAGGTAGCTAACTTGACAATTAGAGACAAAATAGGGGAATCACCATTTTCGGTTGAGATTGGGATATGGTGATTCTTGAGGTTTGAGAGGAAACTAAGGGTATGGTTGAATTCGTGGCAAGATTTGGGATGAGTTTCATGTTTTGATCATTTGCAATAGAGGCCTCTAGGGAGAACTAGGGTTGAGGAAGATGATCGGAGCTCCACCGGTGGTGGCCGGAGCTGGGCGCGAAGTTCAGATGTTTGAAAGGTTGAAGATGACTCTGGGACCGTTAGATGATGGTTTGACTTGGACTGGGAGCTTGATCCAAGGGCCACGTTTTAAAGTTGATTTGTGAAGGATTCTGATGAATGAAACGCACCGTTTCATTTATTCAGGCATTTTGGGCTTAGTGATTTAAGTGCTATCCTCACCCCCTGATGGCCCAACCCAAAGTTTGAACTGATTCTGTTTACTATTTACACCGCGCGTTTATTATTTTAATTGGATTTTCTTTATTTTTTTCATTTTGTTTATGGTTCTTGTAAAATTCATAATAAATTGAAAATTTATCCAATTAAACCCATTCTTTTTGTATTCTTTTTTCATTTCATGTAATTTCTGATTTAATAGGAATTTTATATTTTAATTGATATTAAAATGGTTATGTTTGATACATAATTTTGTGGAATTTAGTGTGATCACTTGGTGATGATTTTGAGCCTAATGTTTTGTGTGTGATTAGGTTAGATATGTATGATCCCATAGAATTTTTCTCACATTTTTATGATGAAAATAGGTTTGATTTCTAGATTGATATTTAGATGCTTCCTTTTTAGGGTTTTAGGTTGATACCTTGTGATGTAGGATTTAGTTCTAGGTCTAATTTGATGATTTGATCTTTGAAATTAATGTAGTAGAGTCATGATTGACCTAGGTTCCCATAGTAATTTTTGTAGGATTTTACAATTGATTTTAGTATTTTAGTTAGGACTAACTTCAGTACTAGGTTTTAGGTGATCCTAACTTACTAATTCAACCAGTTTAACTTCTCTAGTTCCCTTAGATTAGGGTTTGTGCTTGGTTTGCCTTTGGTTGAGATTGAAGACAAGGTGAAGACAAGAGGAGGATGCTTGAAGTTTCTTGAAGTTGCTTGGAGCTTCGGATTTGTTTGTGCCTGAAGGTGTCTGATGAAGATTAGGAGATAGGACATAGGGAGAGCCTTGTAGTTAGAATGATTTCTTTCACAAACATGGAAAGCATCTTGTGCTTCCATTCCTCCCAATGACTAAGAGTCCTTCTCAGATATTCACATCCCTCCTTTGGAAGGATGAGTGGCTTTATCTGGGAAGTATAACTTTGAGGGAACCAGTCTCTCCCAATGATGGACCCTTACAGGCTTCCTTTGGTTGTCAGTAAGCTTTTTATCATTTCCACTCATCATGTTAAATCAATTATCTTCTGGTTTGGGTATCTTGAAAGATGTTAGGCTTGAGTTTGAAGATGAGGACTTCATTGAAGAGTGTGGAAGAGGATGATTCCTTGAGCATTGCCATTGCAGCTGAAGCTTGAAGAGCTTGAAGAACAAGTTGATACTTGAAGATCCAGTGGAGATTGAATGAAGAGCTGAGGCTTGAAAAAGAATTGAAGGATGAAGTTGACTCTTCTAAAGTGATTGAAGATTACTCTGAGAAGCTGAGGCTTGTAGGAGGAGATGACCAAGTTGAGACTAGTAGAGCCAAGAGAGCTGAAGCTTGAAGACTAAGTTGATACTTATGAAGAGGATTCAATTGAGATTGAGTGAAGAGATGAGGCTTGAGGAATAAAGGATAAGTTGATATTTGCACTGATGCTTTGAGAGCCTGAAGGAATCAAGTTGAAACTTGTGGTTAAGAGTGAACCCTGAAGGTGGAATTGACTGGAAAGCTGAAGCTTGAAGAAGAAGATTAAGTTGACACTTATGTTGATGGGTTGAAACCTGGAGAAGCAAGTTGATACTTGCCAGTGAAGCTGATATCCTTGAAGGGTGATTGGAGTCTGATGACTGAAGTTGCTGACAGAAGAGCTGAAGCTTGGAGTTGAGAGAGTTGTTGATCTTCTTTCTTGTCTGTTTTCTTTTCTGTGCTGATGTGCCTTGTTTGACTTGCTTGATGCATTAGAATAAGCCCATATCTAGACTGACTTTAATCTAGGAGCATGATTGCACTAGAGGTTGAGTTGCTCCCTCTGCTTGTATGGTTACTGTATGGCTTTGCTTGCGGGTATTCGGTAGAGCCCAGCTCCCTTGCCCATGTGGTTTATTTTGCTTGATAGCATTCCATTTTCTTCTGTATGATTGCAGTCTCTTATATTCTGCCTGATAGCATGTTATTATTTTTGCTGTATGATTACTGTGATTCATATCTGGCTTGAGGTTGAGATGAGCTTGTGGAGGCTGCTGCCCCACACACATTTCCTCCCTCACTTGCATTGCATGCATTCTACAGTCGTTTACTGTTTACCGTTTACTATTTAAGCTGATGCTTTATCTGTTGTTTATCATTGACATGATCCCTTGGGACTCTCATTTCCTTTGATAAGGAAGTGATGATAGAACTTTAGGTTGAAACCTATGCATGATAACTTCTAGGAGTTCCCTGTTTCAAACTTCAACCATAGGATGAATCCTTGGCATGACAACAGTAGGACTTGATAGTCTCCCTTTAGTTGAGTCTGTTCTCTTCTCATCTCAAAACAGCTTAAGATACAGTAATCATGAATGATTTCTTTCGTACGTTACGAGCCTTAAGCTATCTGAGAAAGGATTGTTGGAGAGTTTCTTTTCAACAGTCTGGATGTCTAGTATGGTACCCTTTGGGTGACATGCGACGCATTCGCTCTCCGGTCATAGTCTTTAGTGCGATTGAAATCGCAAACACCATAAAAAACACTTCTTTCGTAAAAGACAGAAAACAAACTTCAAACCTTTTTGCCCCGTGGGCCCATAATTCAAAGGAAGTTTTTATGAAGAAAAGAGTGTCGTTAAACTTCAGCGCCAATGCAAACAGGCTTTGTCCCTAACTGCTAGAACTGCTGTTTAACCCTACTCGATAAAACAGATGAATCTGAATTCCCGTAATTCGTAGTTTCCCGAACTACGTAAGCTCTGATCTCTCATACCTGTTGAGAGTACGTAGGCACAATACTGATGTATTGGCGAGCCACCTTCCCCGTAACCAGTAGTTAGTCGAACTACGTTGACTCTGATTTCTCATTCTCTGATGAGAATACGTAGGCGTAAAGCGCGACGCTTTGCCGAGTCATTTTGTTTTCTTTTTAAGCCAGCCTTGATAGGTAGATAGATAAACCAACTCGTCCAGTAAACACAACAAGCGTGGATTTTGTCGAGTACGACGGACGTGAGGGGTGCTAATACCTTCCCCTTACGTAGCCGACTCCCGAACCCAGACAACGGTTGCGATGACCTTGTCTTATACCCTTTTTCGTCAGGTTTTTCCGATCGTTTCCTTTCCCATTCTGAGGGATAAATAACGAAAGGTGGTGACTCTTCTGTTTTGCCGGCACCTTATTTTCGCGGAAGCGACAGATGGCGACTCTGCTGGGGAGACTTGATAGTTTCCTGGGATCCAACGTCTCGTATGCGAGTCAGTTTGGGGATCCGACATCCCCTGCGAGAGTCAATCCTAGCGCTTGTATGATTACTTGTTGGGTTGTGTTTATTTATCGCATTTTATTTCCCGCACTTTATTTTCAGTATGATATGATTATCTGTGTTGTTGCGGGAGGGGCATTCTGATGGGTGAGAAGCCAGACCCAGGCTTGAGTGAACATAGCATTAGTTGTGGAAATTAGTGGGCGCGTGCTTGCTTGGCAGGCACTAGTGTCTCATGAAATCCACGCTCAGACGAGGTTCTCCCGGTTGACTTCTTTTTCAACCCTTTGGGTTGAGGGGGTTGTTGGTTTGGAGGATTGTCGACTCTGGGGACCGATCATTTGTGATTCAGCCGAGTGAAGCCGCTTCATGAGCTGGTGATGCCACACCTCCTGGGTATCGTATCATCCCTCTTGAATGTCTGTGACGCTGATGAACGCATAGGATGCCGAACTTGAGTCAGTTTAGATCCATACCTGTGAGCAGGGTTGGGTTCATTGCAGGAAACTTTGACCTTCAGACTACCTGGTTTTCTTGATAGTGAATCAGTTTTGTTGGTACCGAAGGTTCTCATCATCAGATGTATGTTTGTTCTTGACAAAGCAGGTTTTGGTTGAGATCAGGGGATCTCATCATTAGATATGTGATTGTTCTTGACAGAGCAGAGCCTTGGTCCTGTATCAGAGGACCTTATATTCAGAGGTCCTTATTATCATATGTTTGTTCTTGACAGAGCAGAGTTTTGGTCCTGTATCAGAGGTCCTTATTATCAGATGTTTGTTCTTGACAGAGCAGAGTTTTGGTCCTGTATTAGGGGTCCTCATCATCAGATGTTTGTTCTTTACAGAGCAGATTTGTGGTCCTATGTGTGTGTGTTCTTGACAGAGCAGATTTGTGGTCCGATACCAGGGTTTTCTTCTTATCAGAGAAAGTGGTTGTTCTTGATAGAGCAGGATTATGGTTTTGTTGATACAGAATCTCCACAACACAGTTTCCTTGATCTCCTGCTGCATGATTGCATTTTACATTGCTTGCATACCCATTTGCATTTCATTAACGTGTGTCTGTGTTGCAGGTACCGTTGTCCCCGATCCAGGATTTCTTGCCTCCTATTGTATTGTTATGGGTTCTCTGAGGAAGACCGTGGCTTACAAGCTCCCTGCCCCTGATGTGGTTCAGCTGACTGGTTTGATTGCTTTAGCAGATGATTCTGTGAGAGATGAGTTCAGAAAGTCTTACGGCAAATTGCTCAGTTTGGTCCAGAAACCTTCTGCGTTCGAGTTGAATGGGTTGCACGCTCTGCTGCAGTTCTACGATCCTCCGTTGAGATGCTTTACTTTCCAGGATTTTGTTCTCGCACCCACGCTAGAAGAATACGCTGATTTGTTAGGTGTGCCTATCAAGAGGCAGATGCCTTTTGTTCATATGGATGCTGAGCCTGATCTGGCTAGTCTAGCTCCTTCACTTCATTTGGAAGCCTCCGAGTTGGTATTGTCTAGTTGGAACAAGGTTCCCGGTTTCTCCTTGCAGTTCTTGGTGGGAAAAGCTCAACAGTGCGCCAAAGACGGATGTTGGGTCGTGTTCAACGCCATCCTCGCTCTGTGCATATATGGCATCATTCTGTTCCCCAATATGCCCAACTTTGTAGAGTTCGACGCGATTCGCATCTTTGCTTCAGGGAATCCAGTCCCTACCTTGATAGGAGATGTCTACCGTTCTATCCACTACAAAAACGAGAACCGAAGGGGAAAGAATGTCTCGTGCTGTGTACCCGTGCTTTATAGATGGCTTGATAGTCACCTACCCAAGAGGGGTCCCTTTGCTTCGTCTGCAACCACAGCTGAGTGGTCTGAGCGTTTGATGAGTCTCTCAGCGGAGGATATTGACTGGTTCGACAGGTTGGGTACCGAGATTATCTTCAGCTGCAACGGGTTTCTGAACGTGCCTTTGATAGGCAGGAAGGGCTGTATCAACTATAATCCATCTCTGCTAGTCCGACAGTTTGCTTATGCTTTGAGAGCTCCACCGAAGGATGAAGAGGTGCAAGAATCTCTGTACCTCACTGGTCTTCTAGAGGGGGATATGTTATCTAAGCTTCAGCGCGCTTGGAATGGTATCAGTAAGCGGGGGAAACCATCGATGGGGAAAAGCAATAGTCAAGCCTACGCTCCATATGTGACTTGGATCAGAGCCAGAGCAGATGCTATAGGGATTCCGTTTCTTCCTGCCAAGCCAGAAAGCCCTCCAGTGATTGAGGAGCCTACCACCGTGACCATTCAGCAGCATAATCAGGTGTTAGCTGAGCGAGATGAATTGAAGCAGGCAAACGAAGAATTGGAGAAGGAATTGGTTCAACTCAGGAGCGAGAGAAACGAAGCCATTCATTCCTTCAAGAGGCAAACAGAGCTGGTGAACCAGCTAGGTACAGATTTGACTAAGCAGATAGCTGAGCGTGAGCGCATGGGTCGAGACTTCAAAGTTGTCAACGATGTACTGCCACAAAGAAGCAGCACTTGGACGAAGCGTATCGGAGGATATCCAAGTTCAACCAGCACTGGAAGGCCTCCCTAGCCAACAGGAAGGAGCGGGAGGATAAGCTGATGCAACAGATCTCCAAGCTGAAAGCCCAGGTGAGGGCTAGTGAGAAGAGGTTTGATGAAGAAACCGCTCGCAGATACGCCGCTGAAGGCCAGCTCAACAGGGCTCTTGCTAACCTGAAGGAGCGCAAACTGACGTTTGAGTCCAAGAAGCGAATGTTAGAAGATTGTTTCGGCGAAGGAGCATGGGAAGATTCGGTCAAAGGTCTTCAGTACACCATTATGCAGAGAGAGCTACTCGTCGAAGGGTTGCTCACTCGGCCTGATCATCCAGAAACGAAGGGGTTGTTAGAAGAGTTTCGCGCCCGTGGCCGTGCTTGACTATTTGTATTCCTTTTGTTTGATCATTGTTGTATGCTGACCATCACCAGGCTTATTGGTCGAGGTCACGCTATTGATTCTGCTTGTACTCACTGATGTTATGTACCGCCTTGATGGGCTTTCTTTATATATGAGATGTTATTTCCATGACTGGACACGGACTTCTTATTATCAGCACTGGCACTCAGGCACTAGGATCGGGGGAGATCTCCCTAACGCACAGACACACGTTTGCATTTGCATGAAGCATTTACATAACGAGCACTTTTTCGTTTTTTTCCTAACCCTTTTGTGTTTTCAGGTTGTTTCAGGTCGTTCCAGGATTGATCAGAGACCTATCCACCGCTATCCGACCAGAGAAAATCAAACCAGAATCATAGAGCAAGTGCAAACTGATGTTCAGGAACTCCGCGAAAGAATGGACCGCTTCATGGAGCTCATGCAAGCGGTCGCCAATGGCCAGGATCAGCTCAGAACCTTGGTCCAGCTTCTGATTTCAAGGGTCGATAGCAATGGTGTACTCCATGGTGGGACTGTGCCTACCCCTCCACCAGTTGAAACTCCTCAGAATGGCGTCCCCGTGACCGGGGGGAATGGCAGTGCCAACGGCAATGGGATAGCTAACTTGGGACTCAATGGTAATATGACGGGCGTCGGTAATGGGAGTCTGAAAGCTAATGTCAATGTTGGGCTGGGCAACGACAATGCAGGTGTTGGGAATCTATATGGGCCTCAGCCGTGGTTAGAAGATCGTCAAGATGATGTGTTCTCACAGAGAGGTGCTGAAGGGGAGCTGACTGCTGAAGCACGTCTAAGGTTCAAGGCACTCGAGGATAAAACGAGGAACATCGAGAACCAGAATACCCTGGGTGTTGATATGTCCAAGTTGGGACTGATTGCTGATTTCAAGGTGCCTCCCAAGTTCAAGGTACCTGACTTTGAAAAGTACAAGGGCAGCATTTGCCCTCGCGTCCACCTGAGATCGTACTACCAGAAAATGTTAGCTCATTCTGAGGACGAGAAGTTGTTGATGCACTTCTTTCAAGACAGTCTGTCCGGACCATCCCTCGAATGGTACATGAGTCTGGAGCCTACCAGTGTGCGCACGTGGAAGGACCTTGCTGAAGCATTCGTGCACCACTACCAATACAATAGCGACTTGGCCCTGAACTAAGTCCAGCTGCAGAATCTGTCGGAAAGGAACAATGAAGGGTTTAAAGAATACTCCCAGCGGTGGCGTGAGTTGGCAGCCAGGGTTCAACCGCCGATGGTTGAACGTGAGCTTGAACAGATGTTCGTAGCCACCCTCCCAGGGGTTTACTATGAGAAATTGGTCAGCGGTATGTCTGGAACCTTCTCAGATCTCATTATCACGGGTGAGCACATTGAAAATGGGATCAAACTCGGGAAAATTCAAGGTGATTCATCCTCAGCTGGAGGAGGCGGAAAGAAACCTTATAGTGGCAAAAGACGGGAAGGAGAAACGAGCGCTGTGACTAACGCTCGAAGGAAGGGTAAAGGCCCTCACCCACAGGTGGCCAACATAACTATCCCGGCAGTTCAACAGCCACAGCAGCAGCAGCAGCAACAGCCGAATCAACAAGGGTACAGAAAGTATCAGAATCGGGCACCTTTGTCGAGCCGTCACCTCGAGACACCGCCCATGTCGTACGCTCAACTGTTACAAACTTTGCTTCAGTTGCAGTTAATCAAGAAGAGAACCTTGGCTCCCTTGACAGGGGCACCTCCTCCAGGTTATGACGCGAATGCGACTTATGAATTTCACTCAGGGGCACCAGGCCACACAGTAGAGAACTGCAAAGCCTTCAAGCACAAGGTGCAGGACATGGTGGACGCTAAGATCATCAACTACTCGGATAATGTGCCAAATGTCACGAAGAACCCTATGCCGAATCATAGGGGAGGTGGAGTAAACGCCATTATTGAGGACGAGAACTTGGATGCGTTGACTGACGTCAGAGATCTGAAGACGCCGCTTAGCTTTGTTAAAGCTAAGCTGATGAAAAGAGGTTTCTTTCCAGGATGTGGAGAGTTGTGTATGGGCTGTGCTACTAGTCCTGATGGATGTGAACAGTTGATAGAGGGAATTCAAAGTCTGATGACTGAAGGGATTTTACAGTTTAGCCGGAGGGCCGAAAGTGGATCGGGAGAGGTAGTGCTGAAGCAAGATGATGAGGTTGCCACCATCACCATCCCTCGCCAGACGATAACTATTTCTGCACCTAGACCGCCCACGATTACTATCACCAAAGTTGGGCCGATACTGTTCGAAAGCACTAATGCTGTCCTGTGGCATTATGGGGCTGAAGTCTACTGCAATGGACAGAAGTTGGAGCTAGAACCGTTTGGGTCGTCTATGGAGAACCTTGCGGGAATCAGTGGTATTACTCGTAGCGGAAGAGTGTTTGCACCACCTGAGGTTGTGGCAGATAAAGCAGACAAAGCTGATGCAACTGATAAAGGGAAAAGTAAAGTCGTTGAAGAGATCCCGCGGGGGGTAGAAAAAGACTTACTTGTTAAAGACGCCGAGGAGTTTATGCGGTTGATTAAAAAGAGCGACTACAAGATTGTGTATCATCTCCATCAAACACCCTCAAAGATTTCCATCCTGAATTTGTTGCTGTGTTCTGAAGCACACCGCAACGCACTGCTGAAGGTGTTGAACGCCGCATATGTACCGCAGGAAATATCGGTCAACCAGCTAGAAGAGGTCGTAGCCCACGTGAATGCTGGAAATGGGTTAGGGTTCACTGACCTAGAGCTGACGTCGAAAGGGAGGAATCACAATAGCGCCCTGCACATCTCGATAGAGTGTAGGGGAACGATTATGTCGCACATGTTGGTGGACACGGGGTCGTCACTCAATGTTCTTCCGAAGAAAGGCATTAATGAAGTTGGACACTCGTGGAGTGATTTGCACACCCAGTGATCTGGTTGTGAAAGCGTTCGATGGAACCAAACGCCATGTTTTCGGGGAGGTGACCCTGCCAATCCAAGTCGGGCCGGAAACGTTCAACGCAATCTTTTACATTATGGACATCATGCCTGCCTACAGCTGTCTCTTGGGCCGACCGTGGATCCATGCTGCTGGAGCTGTGACCTCCATGTTGCACCAGAAACTCAAGTATGCTGTCGGAGGTAGCATCATGACGGTGTGTGGCGAGGAAGACATAATGGTGAGCCATTTGTCGTCCTTCAAGTATGTCGAGATGGATGGGGAAATCCACGAAACCCTATGCCAAGCGTTCGAAGCTGTTAAAGTGAAGGACGTAGCTCCTGTAGTCACTGAGAAGCCAGAGATGACTCTCTCTTCATTCAAGGAAGCCCGGGTTGTTGTCCAAGCCGGATCAACCCCAGACTGGGGGCGAATTTTAGAGATACCTAACAAGCAAGATAAGTTTGGGTTGGGATATTCTCCTGCGGCTGAAGCCTCATCTTCTAGCAGTGCGTCTCGAGGTAAAGGGCCGATCCAGTTTACCAGTGGCAGGGTGATTTTTGAAAGCGTCAACGTGGTGTCTGAAGACAGCGGAGATAGCGACTGTGACCTCAACTCTTGGATCCAGCCAAGCAAGCCAGGCGAGAGCCTCAACAATTGGTCCATCAAGGATATCATCCAGATGACAAGCGAAGAGTAATGATTTACTTTTTCCAATCATTGTACAACCCTAGGTCCTACCCGGGGCATAGTGGTTTTATTGTCAGGGCCTTGTTGGATTATGTACATGCATTTTTTCAATAAATCAAAAGGCATTTTTCTTCGTATTCAAATATTGTGATCTCTGTTATTCCTGTTTTGTATTTGTTTTGAAAAACAATAAAATGGCAATTGGATTTGTGCTAACCTGCATATCCTTGTTTTAAGCTTAACCCTTGTTATTGCAGGATCCACATAGCAGATGACATCGACTCTGGACCTTCTACGACTCACTTCGACTTCGATTGCCCGATCTATCAAGCCGAAGAAGAGATTGATGAAGACAAAGACCTTCCTGAAGAGTTGGCCCGCTTTTTGAAACAAGAAGAGAGAGTTATTCTGCCTCATGAAGAGGAGATCGAGATTGTGAATCTAGGTTCTGAAGAACTTGTCAGGAACGTCAGGATAGGGGCTGCATTGCAGAGTGATGTCAAGCAGAGATTGGTCGAGATGCTAAGAGAGTATAGTGACGTCTTTGTTTGGTCATACGAAGATATGCTCGGGCTTGATACTGACATCGTGGTCCACCACTTGCCGCTGCGAGAAGATTGTCCTCCCGTTAAGCAGAAGCTTAGGAGGACGCGACCAGATATGGCCATTAAGATCAAAGAAGAAGTGCAAAAACAGCTTGATGCTGGCTTCTTAGCGGTCACTACTTACCCTTCGTGGGTCCCCAACATAGTGCCTGTACCGAAGAAGGACGGTAAGGTACGAATATGCGTCGATTATCGGGATTTGAATAGGGCGAGCCCTAAAGATGATTTCCCGCTGCCTCATATTGATGTGTTGGTCGACAACACAGCCCAGTTCTCTGTGTTTTCGTTCATGGATGGCTTCTCCGGTTACAATCAGATCAAGATGGCGCCGGAGGACATGGAGAAAACTACGTTTATCACTCCCTGGGGAACATTCTGCTACAAGGTAATGCCTTTAGGTCTGAAGAACGCAGGGGCCACTTACCAATGAGCAATGATCACTTTGTTTCATGATATGATTCATCAGGAGATTGAAGTCTATGTTGATGACATGATTGCGAAGTCCCAAACGGAGGAGGGGCATCTGGTCAATTTGCTGAAGCTTTTTGAGAGGCTTAGGAAGTTCAGGTTGAGGCTGAATCCTAACAAGTGTACTTTCGGAGTACGGTCCAGAAAGTTACTGGGGTTTATCGTGAGTGAAAGAGGCATCAAGATTGATCCTGCGAAGATAAAAGCGATACAAGAAATGCCAGTGCCAAAAACAGAAAAAGAAGTTTGTGGTTTCCTGGGCAGAATGAACTACATTGCAAGGTTTATTTCGCAGCTCACGACCTCGTGTGAACCGATGTTCAAACTGTTAAAGAAAGATCAGGCGATTATCTGGAACGAGGAATGCCAGAAGGCATTCAATAAGATAAAACAGTATCTACAGGAACCTCCGATCTTGATACCCTCAGTGGCTGGACGACCACTAATCATGTACTTGACAGTTCTTGAGAATAGTATGGGGTGTGTTCTCGGTCAGCACGACGAGACGGGCAGAAAGGAGCATGCCATCTATTATTTGAGTAAAAAATTCACAGATTGTGAATCACGTTACTCGATGCTGGAGAAAACGTGTTGTGCACTAGCCTGGGCTGCCAAACGCTTACGACAGTACATGCTCAATCACGCCACTATGCTAATTTCGAAGATGGATCCGATCAAGTACGTCTTTGAGAAGCAAGCACTCTCGGGCAGGATTGCCAGATGGCAAATGGTGTTGACAGAATATGACATTCAGTACGTTTCCCAGAAGTCCATCAAGGGAAGCGTATTATCTGAATACCTGGCCGAACAGCCGATCGAGGATTACCAGCCGATGAAGTTTGAATTCCCTGACGAGGATATCATGTTTCTCAAAGCGAAAGACTGTGATGAACCGTTGCCCGGCGAGGGGCCAGATAGGAAATCCCAATGGAAATTGATATTCGATGTGGTGGTTAACTCTTATGGAAGTGGCATTGGGGCAATCATCATGACTCCCCACGGATCCCACATCCCGTTCACTGCGAGACTGACGTTTCTAGTCACCAATAATGAAGCGGAGTACGAAGCATGCATCATGGGTCTAGAAGAGGCAATTGATTTGAGAATCAAGAACCTAGACGTATATGGTGACTCGGCGCTTGTGATCAACCAGATTAAAGGGGAGTGGGAGACTCGTCAATCGAATTTGGTGCCGTACATGAATTATGCCAGAAGGCTACTTCCGTTCTTTGATCGAGTGGAACTCCATCATGTGCCCAGAGCGGAGAATCAGATGGCTGATGCCTTAGCCACGTTGGCTTCGATGTATAAAGTCAATTTTTGGAATGAAGCTCCAAGGATTGTCCTTTCTCGTCTTGATAGACCTGCATTCGTCTTTGCGATCGAGGAAGCCTCCGATGGCAAGCCATGGTTCCATGGCATCCAAACTTTCCTTATGACTAAGGAGTATCCTGCGGGAGCGTCGACCCAGGATAAGAAGACTCTGAGGAGGCTGTCTGGAAATTTTTATCTCAATCCTGATGAAGTTTTGTATAAAAGAAACCACGATCTCGTGCTACTCAGATGTGTAGATGAGAAAGAAGCGAGTATGCTCATGGAAGAAGTCCATGAAGGCACATTTGGTACGCACGCCGGCGGGCACGCTATGACAAGAAAGATCCTGAGAGCAGGATACTACTGGCTGACGATGGAGTCTGATTGCTTTAAATTCGCGAAGAGATGTCATAAATGCCAGATTTATGCTGATAAAGTTCATGTGCCGCCGTGCCCGTTATATGTCATGTCCTCCCCGTGGTCGTTCTCCATGTGGGGCATCGACATGATAGGCAAGATCGAGCCCACTGCATCTAATGGTCATCGCTCCATTCTAGTAGCTATCGACTACTTCACCAAGTGGGTGGAGGCAGCCTCATATGCTAATGTGACCAAGCAGGTGGT
The DNA here is from genome assembly GCA_963859935.3 of Lathyrus sativus. Taxonomy (NCBI): domain Eukaryota; kingdom Viridiplantae; phylum Streptophyta; class Magnoliopsida; order Fabales; family Fabaceae; genus Lathyrus; species Lathyrus sativus. The sequence continues at coordinate 360,728,737 of OZ012739.1, forward strand.
GGCTAAATTCATAAAGAGGGATATCATCTGTCGTTACGGAATTCCCGAGCGGATCATTACTGATAATGGTTCGAATCTGAATAACAAGATGATGAAGGAGTTGTGCCAGAGTTTCAAGATTGAACACCACAACTCATCTCCTTACCGGCCGAAGATGAATGGCGCCGTTGAAGCGGCCAATAAGAACATTAAGAAGAATGTGCAGAAGATGGTTGTGACCTACAAGGATTGGCACGAGATGCTGCCGTTTGCACTACACAGTTATCGTACAACGGTACGTACGTCAATCGGGGAAACTCCTTTCTCCTTGGTGTACGGTATGGAAGCTGTCCTGCCGTTAGAAGTGGAAATCCCTTCTTTGCGAGTTTTGGTTGATGTGAAACTTGATGAGGCAGAATGGATTAAGAACCGACTGAACCAAATCAGCCTGATGGACGAGAAGAGGTTAGCATCGATTGCGTATGGTCGTCTGTACCAAAGCCGAATGAAGAAAGCTTATGATAAGAAGGTGCGTCCTAGAAGCTTTCAGACGGGTGATCTCGTCCTGAAGAAGATTCTTCCTCCACACTCCGATCACCGGGGCAAGTGGACTCCCAATTACGAAGGTCCGTACATCATCAGCAAGGTCTTCTTGGGAGGAGCTTTGTTGTTATCCACGATGGATGGTGAAGATTTTGCATCCACGGTGAACGTGGACGCAGTTAAAAAATACTTTGCTTAAAAATGACCCGCTGGAAAGAAAAAGAATATCCAGGCAAAAATGGGGCATCCTGGCGAACCATAAAAAAGGAAAAAGGTTCGGGCAAAAATTAGGGATATAAATTGAAAAATGTACACCCGCAAAGTCGAAAACCCGGATGGGCGACTTTGGCAAAAAAGGGTATCCCGCTGAACTGAAAACTCACAAAGGGCGGTTCACGCAAAAGTTAGGGATTTGAAAAAGCAAATGACTGCGTTCCGCGTGTGGACTTTCATTGTTTAGTGGTTTGGAAGACCTGAGGGCCGTTTATCTGAATCAATCTCTTCTAAAGCTGAAGCGTTGGAGAAGTATCGAAGTCGAGTGGGTCATAGAGGGATCAACTCATGGTGTTCGTCTACGCCTCATTGCCGACATTTGTATATACTGATGTATATTTCTGTTTTATTTTTGCGCAGCTTCCTCATTCCAGGGGCTTGCCTCCGTTATAAAACATTTTTACCCATTCAGGGGTTCGTTATCAATAAAATGTATACCATTCATCAATTCTGTTTGCCTGTTTAGCATTTATCTGTTTTGTTTTGCGAAAAAGAACACCGATGTTTTTGATAAAATGCGCATACATAAACTTACTGGCCTAGGCCACTGATTGTTGAAACAATGAATTACTTGAACATTGTCACGAGATGATAACCTTGATAGGCCCCTTTGAGAAGGGTATCTTGTCTGTTTGTTTGTGTTGTTACAGGTGTAGCATGTACCAGACAGTACGCCGTACGCGTCCCAAGCAGGATGATTCCTCCTTCTCCAGCGAAGTTCAACAGTCTCTCCCCGCAGAGTCTGAACGTGAGATCGTAAGCATTGATATGTTTCCCCAGGCAAAGAAGATTCTCTCCCCAGCCCAAATGCATCCTGAAGGGACGGCATCTCCCTAGCTGAGTCAAGCGCCGAAGCTTGTGTTCACCCCCCAGCACCAGGTCACAAGTGCAAGTCTCATAGGAGACCATTCACTGAAGTGTGCAGCAATTGATAGTTCCAGACTGAAGTCCCCAGCGGAATTGAGATTCCCCACAGAGTCGTACTCTCCCCCGAAGCAGAATGACTTCTTCTTCCACAGCCGAGTTTGCAGATCCCCAAGAGAGTCGAGTCCTTGGAAGCAGTTGGGACCATGATTGGTTTTTCCCCATTAGAATATTGAATAGATGATGTCGTCTTTCCCCGCCGGAATCATTATCTCCAGAAAGGTTGGCCGTGAAGGCCGTGCAATTTATTTTCGCGATTGACATCGCTTTCCTCAGCAGGTCTGGGTTCTCATAGAGCTCCATTCCCCTGCGGCAGTCAACTGAAGTTTCCCTCTCCTCGGCAGGATGATTCCTCCTCTCCACCAGAGTGTCTCTTTCTCCTTGACAGGAGGATTCTCCCTTCAGCATTTATTTTGTTGACGGGATCGCAACATCTTGCATGATTGCATAGCATCTATCATAAATGCGTAGCATTTCCACCGTGTGGAGCATTGCGCCATTGTCAAACATATGCATACTAAACATGAGCTAGGTCGTTACCGTTCTTGTTTTGCAGGTGTTCCCCCGCAGAGTCGCTTGCTCAAGATGATTCTTGAATTTTCCCCAGCAAAGTTGCTTACCCAAGATGATTCTTGAATTCCTCAGCAAGGTCGTTTGCTTAAGATGATTCTTAAAATCCCCAGTGCAGTCGCCGGAGTGGGGTTGCTCAAGTTGATGCTTAGAGTCCCCAGCGCAGTGTTTGCTCAGGATCATTCTTGAAATCTCCAGCAGAGTTATTGGTTCAGGATGATTCTTGAAATCCCCACGAAGTTATTTGTCCAAGATGAGTCTTGATGTCCTCATCAGAGTTGATTCACCCAGAATGACTTCTGAAGCCCCAAAGCAGAGTTACTTGATAGTTCTCCAGAATCCCCAGCGGAGATGCGTCATCCCCAGCAGGTTCCCGAACAACAAAGTTGAAACTTCCCTCGAAGACTTGATGATTGAAGTCCAACCATGTTAATGAAGCAGTTCTCTCTGCTGAAGCAGAGTGCCTGATGGCAGAAGTTTGGATATCCCCAATTGGTTCATGATCGACCGAGAATTCTATCTCCGACTTACTGATGAAGTCCAGCTGACGCCCAAAGATTTTCTTGAATGCCCGATGGCGCGATTAACTTGATTGTTGATATGATGAGTCCCGAGGAATCTTGATGCCTGATGGCATGAGCGACCATGTATCACCGGTTACCGTGTAACCAATTCCTCCAGCTAGTCGCCATGCGACTATTATTTCAGTTTTCGAAGATTTGTTCCCATCTGAGTACCGTGTACTTGTGCAGTTGGCAAATTTCCGGGTTTGTCGGTATTCAACCGTCTCGCACCTTGATTGGTTGAGAGCCGTTCGCTTCTCACCCAGTCAGGTTCAAGCCGTTTGAATAGGGGCAGCTGTTTCACCCCAAAATTTGACCAACATTTCTTTACCTAGCTTATGTTTCATTTCATTCACATTAGCATTATCATTTGCATTCCATTGACATGTATGCAGGAGATCAAGAGGTATGATTACCCATTAAGAGCTATAAAAGACTATGAAGCTATCCAAGAAGGTTATTCAAGTGTTCAAGGGTTGATAGCTTAGTCAGAAAAGTTAGAAGATCCTCAGAGAGAGTGGTTGAAACCAAGAGTGTGTGCCTCCTAACTTGAGAGTGTGGAAAGACCTCAGATGATTCTGAAGCCATGAATGTAGACTTGAAGCCTTGAGAGAGCTTATGAGATGTCTTGAAAGCCATCATGAAGCCTATACAGGTCATTGTGCAAGATTAAGAAGCCTCAGCCATGAGTGGTGTAATTAGGGTTTAACTGGGTCAACCCTAGGTCAATTGATGATTTGAGCAAGGTTGAGACCTAATTCAAGATCCATGTGATCATGGATTGATGCATTGAGATGTTATAAGGATGATTCCAAGGTCAACTCATCATGATTGAAGAGTTTGAGAAGTTTCAAGCTAGGGTTTCTAAGGCTTGACAGTGTAAAATCCCCTAGTTTGACCCTTATCTTCAAGGCAGTTTAGCTCAAGATGTGATTGTCATATCATCTTTCCCCCAACATGAATGTTGTAGAGATTGTTCTTAGCTTTAATTTGAGTACTAGAAGTCCTTGATAGGATTTGTAGAGCTCAAGTTATGACTTTGACAAGTTATAGGTCATCTGAGGTATGTGAATCTGGGGCCTTGAAAGTTACCCCTCTTGCATCAAACTTTTGCCCAAGAAGGATGATTCCTATGAACTTTTGGTCAACATTAATGTTGTTCCTTATCTTCTTATCTTTCTAGAGAGTACTATAAGTCCTTGATAGGATTTGTAGAACTCAAGTTATGGCTTTGACAAGTCAAGGGCATTTTGGTCATTTAGAGATTACAGGTCATTTCAAGCATAAGGCCATAGCTTCTATTTCCAAGCTTCAAATGGAAAAATCTTCAACATAAAACTTGTTCAAAATGATGTTTTAAGGCTAGTTAAGAGGTCATGAGATGATGGAAAGGCTTGTAGCTCAAATTTGCAAAAATGACCTAAAATAAGGGCATAAGTTAAATAAACCAAGGTTGGAAATTGAAATTTTCAACCTACACATCCAAACCATGGCATGTAATATATCATTTTGACTCTAGAAAACATTTTAAGAACATTGGTTTAGCCACATTTTTGAGTTGAGATTCAATTTGTGGACTTGCTTTGAAACATGATGACTTGCATATTAAGCAACATGTGCATAACTCAAAACCAAGGCATGAGCAAGGAACTTTGCAAGCTAAACCCTTCCAAAATGTCACTAGGGGAGATTTTGAAAGAGATTGAGGTTGGTTTCAAGCTGCAAACAGAATTGGGCATAGCATGAGATGTGTTTGAAAATCTCATGACATGAGAAGTGGAAATTCTCATTGGAAGGATCTAGAGGGTTCTAGATCATCCAAACATCATCTATATATTGAATAGAGTTGATCCATTAAAGGGGTTGGTGATCATTGAAGGAGAAATCATAGTTTGAGATTGAAATTTCATAGCTTGCAAGTGCAATCTGTTTCACCAAATTCTCCATTTTCCTTCCATTTTATTGATTGATACTTCTTCCATGGATGTCAAGGAGTGATTCCAGATCATTTTCAAGAAGAATTGGTGGCTAAATCGTGTATGAGCAAGTGATTTTCAGCACCTGCAACTCACCATCGGGTTTCAAGATTCAAGCATTCTCAACTGGTTCTTTTGCATACAGAAGCAAGAGGAAGGTTCATTGATCGTGTCTGCAAGATTGTAGAGCTTGAAGTGGATGTTTTGTGCATCTGTTCATCCAAGATTTTCAGGTTGGTAGCTTTCTTCTTCCAGCATGATATAGGTAGAATTAGGTTGAATTAAGGTGCTAGATTCATTGTAGAATGGTGTAGGATGGATTTCAGGTAGTTAACTTGACAATTAGAGACAAAATATGGGAATCACCATTTTCGGTTGAGATTGGGATATGGTGATTCTTGAGGTTTCAGAGGAAACTAAGGGTATGGTTGAATTTGTGGCAAGATTTGGGATGAGTTTCATGTTTTGACCGTTTGCAATAGAGGCCTCTAGGGAGAACTAGGGTTGAGGAAGATGATCGGAGCTCCATCAATGGTGGTCGGAGCTGGGCGCGAAGTTCAGATGTTTGAAAGGTTGAAGATGACTCTGGGACCGTTAGATGATGGTTTGACTTGGACTGGGAGCTTGATCCAAGGGCCACGTTTTAAAGTTGATTTGTGAAGGATTCTGATGAATAAAACGCACTGTTTCATTTATTCAGGCGTTTTGGGCTTAGTGATTTAAGTGCTATCCTCACCCCCCTGATGGCCCAAACCCAAAGTTTAAACTGATTCTGTTTACTATTTACACCGCGCGTTTATTATTTTAATTGGATTTTCTTTATTTTTTTCATTTTGTTTATGGTTCTTGTAAAATTCATAATAAATTGAAAATTTATCCAATTAAACCCATTCTTTTTGCATTCTACTCATGATTGAGTCTAGTATATTTTAGAGAAAAATATTTTCTTTTCATGTAATTTCTGATTTAATAGGAATTTTATATTTTAATTGATATTAAAATGGTTATGTTTGATACATAATTTTGTGGAATTTAGTGTGATCACTTGGTGATGATTTTGAGCCTAATTTTTTTGTGTGTGATTAGGTTAGATATGTATGATCCCATAGAATGTTTCTCATATTTTTGTGATGAAAATAGGTATGATTTCTAGATTGATATTTAGATGCTTCCTTTTTAGGGTTTTAGGTTGATACCTTGTGATGTAGGATTTAGTTCTAGGTCTAATTTGATGATTTGATCTTTGAAATTAATGTAGTAGAGTCATGATTGACCTAGGTTCCCATAGTAATTTTTGTAGGATTTTACAATTGATTTTAGTATTTTAGTTAGGACTAACTTCAGTACTAGGTTTTAGGTGATCCTAACTTACTAATTCATTCAGTTTAACTTCTCTAGTTCCCTTAGATTAGGGTTTGTGCTTGGTTTTCCTTTGGTTGAGATTGAAGACAAGGTGAAGACAAGAGGAGGATGCTTGAAGTTGCTTGGAGCTTAGGATTTGTTTGTGCCTGAAGGTGTCTGATGAAGATTAGGAGATAGGACATAGGGAGAGCCTTGTAGTTAGAATGATTTCTTTCACAAACATGGAAAGCATCTTGTGCTTCCATTCCTCCCAATGACTAAGAGTCCTTCTCAGATATTCACATCCCTCCTTTGGAAGGATGAGTGGATTTATCTGGGAAGTAGAACTTTGAGGGAACCAGTCTCTCCCAATGATGGACCCTTACAGGCTTCCTTTGGTTGTCAGTAAGTTGTTTATCATTTCCACTCATCCTGTTAAATCAATTATCTTTTAGTTTGGGTATCTTGAAAGATGTTAGGCTTGAGTTTGAAGATGAGGACTTCATTGAAGAGTGTGGAAGAGGATGATTCCTTGAGCATTGCCATTGCAGCTGAAGCTTGAAGAGCTTGAAGAACAAGTTGATACTTGAAGATCCAGTGGAGATTGAATGAAGAGCTGAGGCTTGAAAAAGAATTGAAGGATGAAATTGAATCTTCTAAAGTGATTGAAGATTACTCTGAGAAGCTGAGGCTTGTAGGAGGAGATGACTAAGTTGAGACTAGTAGAGCAAAGAGAGTTGAAGCTTGAAGACTAAGTTGATACTTATGAAGAGGATTCAATTGAGATTGAGTGAAGAGTTAAGGCTTGAGGAATAAAGGATAAGTTGATATTTGCACTGATGCTTTGAGAGCCTGAAGGAATCAAGTTGATACTTGTGGTTAAGAGTGAAGCCTGAAGGTGGAATTGACTGGAAAGCTGAAGCTTGAAGAAGAAGATTAAGTTGACACTTATGTTGATGGGTTGAAACCTGGAGAAGCAAGTTGATACTTGCCAGTGAAGCTGATATCCTTGAAGGGTGATTGGAGTCTGATGACTGAAGTTGCTGACAGAAGAGCTGAAGCTTGGAGTTGAGAGAGTTGTTGATCTTCTTTCTTGTCTGTTTTCTTTTCTGTGCTGATGTGCCTTGTTTGACTTGCTTGATGCATTAGAATAAGCCCATATCTAGACTGACTTTAATATAGGAGCATGATTGCACTAGAGGTTGAGTTTCTCCCTCTGCTTGTATTGTTACTGTATGGCTTTGCTTGCGGGTATTCGGTAGAGCCCAGCTCCCTTGCCCATGTGGTTTATTTTGCTTGATAGCATTCCATTTTCTTCTGTATGATTGCAGTCTCTTATATTCTGCCTGATAGCATGTTGTTATTTTTTCTGTATGATTACTGTGATTCATATCTGGCTTGAGGTTGATATGAGCTTGTGGAGGCTGCTGGCCCACACACATTTCCTCCCTCACTTGCATTGCATGCATTCTACAGTCGTTTACTGTTTACCATTTACTGTTTAAGATGATGCTTTATCTGTTGTTTATCATTGACATGATCCCTTAGGACTCTCATTTCCTTTGATAAGGAAGTGATGATAGAACTTTAGGTTGAAACCTATGCATGATAACTTCTAGGAGTTCCCTGTTTCAAACTTCAACCACAGGATGAATCCTTGGCATGCAACAGTAGGACTTGATAGTCTCCCTTTAGTTGAGCTTGTTCTCTTCTCATCTCAAAACAGCTTAAGATACAGTAATCATGAATGATTTCTTTCGTACGTTACGAGCCTTAAGCTATCTGAGAAAGGATTGTTGGAGAGTTTCTTTTCAACAGTCTAGATGTCTAGTATGGTACCCTTTGGGTGACATGCGACGCATTCGCTCTCCGGTCATAGTCTTTAGTGCGATTGAAATCGCAAACACCATAAAAAACACTTCTTTCGTAAAAGACAGAAAACAAACTTCAAACCTTTTTGCCCCGTGGGCCCATAATTCAAAGGAAGTTTTTCTGAAGAAAAGAGTGTCGTTAAACTTCAGCGCCAACGCAAACCGGCTTTGTCCCTAACTGCTGGAACTGCTGTTTAACCCTACTCGATAAAACAGATGAATCTGAATTCCCGTAATCCGTAGTTTCCCGAACTACGTAAGCTCTGATCTCTCATACCTGTTGAGAGTACGTAGGCACAATACTGATGTATTGGCGAGCCACCTTCCCTGTAACCAGTACTTAGTCGAACTACGTTGACTCTGATTTCTCATTCTATGATGAGAATACGTAGGCATAAAGCGCGACGCTTTGCCGAGTCATTTTGTTTTCTTTTTAAGCCAGCCTTGATAGGTAGATAGATAAACCAACTCGTCCAGTAAACACAACAAGCGTGGATCCCGTCGAGTACGACGGACGTGAGGGGTACTAATACCTTCCCCTTGTGTAACCGACTCCCGAACCCAGACAATGGTTGCGATGACCTTGTCTTATACCCTTTTTCGTCAGGTTTTTCCGATCGTTTCCTTTCCCGTTCTGTGGGATAGATAACGAAAGGTGGCGACTCTTCTGTTTTGCCGGCACCTTATTTTCGCGAAAGCGACAAGGGTGAGTGTGCTTCTGACAAACAATTAAAACAAAACTGATCTCCACATGAACATTCTACTTCACACAATTTATCACCCTCCACACGAATTGCATTCCCATAATGTGGTGTGCTCAGACACCATTTAACTCTTTTATTGTCTTCGATGTAGGATTCAAGAAGAAACCGTTCATACTTCTCTGCCATATCAGGGTGCTTTCTACCGAGTAAAGTTCTTACAACAGCTTCATCACAAATGGAATTACACTGGTGAGCCATGCATCTGATGCATTTACTTTGACCCTCATTTATCTTGACAATAAAATTTTGTGTCCAACAAGAGTTGCAAAAGCAGTGATCGCAATCCACTCTTGTTGCTTCATCACTAGAAATATCGTCCATGAAGATTTCACACATTACTGAAGCACTAACAAGTGAGTTAGAATCACGACATTCATCCACACTAACACCTGCCTGAGCAAACATATATGCCTTCCCTTTTTCCGCATAAACTTCAAACAAATGGTCCACATCCCAGCGATGATAAATCAGCAATGTCTGCGCATGATGTTGCCTTACAAAAAGCATGTCCATCACTCTCCGCAAGTCCTTTTTCTGTGCAACCAGCAATGATTCCTCAGTAATCATCTGAGAAGTGGAAGAGAGTAAGTCAAAGTTTGATCGTTGTTTTTGTTGTGTTGACTTAGGATTTAGATTGGTGCACATTATAATGGTTCTTAATTGTTGGAAGTTTATTAAGGGTCGTGCGGATTTTCTGATGTGAATTGAGGATGGAGCTTTGGATTGTGAAGTTTATCATATATAGAAAACCCTTCGACTCAATTATTATAATGAAGAGAAAATTGTTGCTCAGTCTTATATTGGTGATTGGATTGTGAGCTTTATCGGTATTTTCCTTTTCTTCACTGTCTTGTTCATTATGTACCTGCATTTGACTTTTCCTCTTGCTGTGGGCTTTCCAATTGCCTTTGTGAATTTCTTCTAATTCTACTCTTCAATTCAACTCTGTTATGGCATTCTTATTATTGGGTTATGCTTGCAGATTGTGGTGTTTCGAACGCAATCGACGGTAGAGGTTAAAGCTTTGGGGTGACAAGAGTAGTGCTGACGACTCTGTAGGACTGGTCATGCAACATGGTGTTGTTGAAGGGGATCTTGAGGAAACAAGCCACTATCAAATTATGTTCTTGCGTAAAACGGACCTGTGAAGAATGGATTGTTATTACAACTCTATTCAAGGCTACAGAATGAATCCCAAATCTTCCTATTGTATTCTGTCAGTGAGCATTTTTGTAAAGGAACTTTGTAATAGGAGCTTCTACTGTAGCCACTGTGAGACTTTGTAACATGTGGACCTATCTCCAAGTAGTTTAGGTCTAATACTTATAATAAGCATGTAACCAAATGAAGCTCTTTGGTTTTTTTTGTAATAAAGGCGCTGAACCTAGAATTATAATGAATTTCTTAACTTTGTCAAGCTGTTGAATTAATGGTTCCAAGTTTGTGAATTGTGATCCCGTGCTGTGGTTTACATCTTGAATGAACCAACAATTAAAAACTCATACTGAAACTACTAGTGGATTGGCTTTAGCTACTTGGTAGTTCTTTGTCAACAACTTGCATTCGCAGCGGTCACGTGTTGCCGGTGTCACTCGGTATTAAAGAAAAAATGCACTTAGCTGAAATCGTTAAGTGGGTTTGCCGCTTCTTTGAATGTGCATAATGTCCTTGTAGATGGCATGGATAGGCTTTGAATAAGTGCATAAAGAAATTGAGATTTCCTGTGTTGTTTGACTTGGATTGTTAACTTGAGTTTGTAATAAATTCTCATATAGCCTTTGAGTGAATTTAAGGACACGAACTTCAAATTCAATTCTTCTCGAGTCCACAACTTATATGATACCCAAAATATGCGATCGAGGCCTCGAACTTTAGGGAGGTCCCTGGATAAGTCAGGATTTTAACCGGGCTTTCAGAGTACACTTAAATATTGCTGACCGAGAGAATCAATACTCTTATCCTCGAAATTATCCACCTGCATAAACTTGTTAATGATAACAAACACACACAAAAGAAAATAAAGATACAAAACAAGGGGGTGGAATCTTAAGGTCAAAAATTAGGGTGCGACAATGTGCTATACAAGAAGAACTATGATTCAGTTTTTCTCAGATGCGTGGACAGACACAAAGTTGAACGTATCATAAATGAAGTGCACGAATGGTATTTTGGGACACATGCCAGTGTCCACACTATGGTTAAGAAGATCTTGAGGGCATGATACTACTGGATGACATTGGAAACAGATTGTTATCGTCATGTCTAGACATGTCACAAATTCCAAATCTATGTAGACAAAGTACATGCTTCACCACTCCCTTTGAATGTATTGACTTCGCCTTGGCCCTTTCCCATGTGGGGCATAGATGTAATCGGACGTATCGAGCCAACTGCCTCCAACGGACACCGTTTCATCTTAGTGACCATGGATTACTTCACCAAATGGGTGGAAGTCGTATCTTATGCTAATGGTTCGAACCTCAACAATAAAATGATGAAGGAGTTGTCCGAAAGCTTCAAGATTGAGCATCACAACTCGATGCCATATCGCCCAAAGATGAATGGAGTTGTTGAGGAGGCGAATAAAAACATCAAAAAGATCGTCTAGAAGATGGTGAAAACAGATAAAGACTAGCATGAGATGTTACCATTTTCCCTGCATGCCTACCACACTTTAGTACGCACTTCTACTGGGGCAACCCCGTTCTCTTTCGTGTATGGAATGGAAGAAGTGTTGCCTATTGAAGTAGAGATTCCTTCCTTGAGGATTTTAGCAGATGTCAAGCTAGACGAAGCCGAATGGGTGCAAGCAAGACTCGACCAGCTTAATCTCATTGACGAGAAGCGCATGATGGCCATTTGTCATGGTCAGTTATACCAAAAGCGGTTGAAGAGAGCCTTTGACAAGAAAGTTCGCCCGCGACAAATTGAAATAAGAAACTTGTTCTTGAGGAAAATTCATCCAACTCACATCGACCCAAGGGGCAAGTGGACACCAAACTATGAGGGTCCATATGTGGTGAAAAATGTTTTCTCCGGTGGAGCCTTGATTCTCTCAACCATGGACAACGATGATCTTCCATCCCCTGTGAATTAAGATGCAGTTAAAAAAATTATGCCTAAAAGATAGACCCGATGGACCAAAAAGAAAATGCACGTAAAAATGGGCATCCTGGTGGACCACACAAAAAGAAAAGGTCCAGGAAAAAATTAGGGACTAAGACAAAAGAAATAACCCGCTAAGTTAAAACCCCGTAAAGGTAACTTAGGCACACAAAAAAGGGTATCCTGGTAGGCTGAAAACCCGAGAAGGGCGGTCTAGGCAAATGTTAGGGATTCAAACGCCCAAAACTGCATTCTGAGAAGACGTGTGAATATTCTTCCTTGATCACGAAACTATGATTGGGAGAGATCAATGCAATCATTGCATTCAAAGGAAAGGCATAAAGGGTCTTCAGAGACATATGGGTCATAGCAGAATTGAAACTCGATAGAAACCGATTTCAACATTGCCATTTCTATTTTTTATCCATTTTCTTTCAAAGCAATTACCTCTTTTAGGAATTGCCTCCTCTTGTAATTTTCCCGTTTATGGGTTTTCATCAATAAAGATTATTTTCATCAAAGTTTTCTCTTTATATTTTTACCTTAACTTTGCAAATTTTGTTTATCGGTGATAAGTATTGCACATGTTAATTTTGTGATGGGAAAATGTGGGATTACTTTTTTCTCTTAAAGCATTTATAGGGTGATCGTGATCCCAAAGCAGCATGCAAAAATTCCATTGAGGTCACGAGGTGACTTGGCCGAGACAAGAATCATCTAGTCCATAGGAAAATGGCACCAGATTGAGAGTCCCAGTATCTCCAAAACTAGATTGCATCATGAAGAAATGGTGTCGGGAAGTCAAACTCGTTCCCTAACCAGCCCAAAGCCCAATCATATTTGGCACCTTTGATGGTAAAGTCGTTTTCGGCTGGGATCTCCTTGTAAAACTACCTCTGACTTGTACCTTTAAGCGTACCTATCCCTATTTTCCCCAGCAAGCCCAACCATGCTTCGCACGAACGCCACTCCAGACTCTCATATTCCTAGCATTTTGCATACATTTTTACATCATTTGCACGTTAGATAGTTCCTATAGAAGGTGGGGCATTCCTGTGGACATTGTCGCTTCTGACAATTACTATTTGCAAATACTTCCGTGTTTTCCGCATAGGAGTTACCTCATCTGCTGTAAGGTATTTCATTTCTTTTTGCGTGAAATCTTATCTCTTCGCTTTCCTTTTGTGAGCATCATTGTTGTCTCTTACACGCGACAAAACATTATTTTGGGCATCTTCGATCAATCTGAACGCTTGATGCCTATGTGACCAAGAACTGAATAATCACCAGACAAGGAATGCCATTTTCGTTAATGATATTCTGATACCTTATTCAAGGGTAGTTATTGCCCTCAACTCACCTTTTGTGAGTCTTGTTCATGTCGTCATCCTAAAACTTTCGCTTTTTACACCCTACCTTTTGTGACCCACGTGCGTTTCTGAACTAGTTTCAGTTAGAGCCCATTTTACTTACACACCCCCTCCACGTGCACATTTATTTTATTTTCTTTTTATATACTTGTTTGTTTTTAATTATTTAAAAATAGTTTTTTAACTCAGAAAAATCCCAAAGAATATATTTTGACATTTTAATGCCTTATTTAATTTTTCAAAATTTTTATTTTTCATTTTATTTTACTATTTTATTTTGAATTTATAAATTGATGTGCTTTATGGCTTGTACCCTAGTTCATGCTTGCTCATTTGGACCTCAATCTTTGATTTTTTTTTGGTGATGCTTTGAGTGAAATTATGTCATGAGTTTTTAGCTTCTACTTTTCACTTGACTTGAGTACTTTGTATAATTTTCTTGGCATTTATTGGGCCTTTTTACTATTCTTAGTGAATCTTGCAAGTCAAGTCACTTTTAGGGTTGTTTATGCTTGCTAGTCTTGACCTAATTCTTGGGATATGATCATGGGTGATCCCTTAAGCACTTCTTAAGCCTTGTTACATCTTTCTAACATGCTTGAGGTGCTTGTTTTTCTTGTTAGAGGTCAATAGCATGTGTAGCTTGCATCACAAGTCACTTATGAATCATGCTTCTCCACTTGTTTAAGTGTTGAGATTGTGTTAGAACTTTGTTTCCTTCACTTCCTATGATTGTGATTGTGCTTTGTTTCTTTTTTTGTTTCTTGCATTTGGGGTCATTTCCTTTGAGTTTCACTTCTTCCCCATGTGGTTTACCCCTTTGTTCATGATAGTTTGGTGTCATTTGTATATACTTTGAATTTGTCATGAATATTGGTGCTTGTTTGCTTACTGTCGCTTGCGCGAAAATAAGGTGCCGGCATGACAGAAGAGTCGCCACCTTTCGTTATTTATCCCTCAGAGCGGGAAAGGAAACGATCGGAGAAACCTGACGAATAAGGGTAAGACAAGGTCATCGCAACCATTGTCTGGGTTCGGGAGTCGGTTACGCAAGGGGAAGGTATTAGCACCCCTCACGTCCGTCGTACTCGACGGGATCCTCGCTTGTTTGTTTACTTGGACGGGTTGGTTATAATCTATCTACCTATCAAGGCTGGCTGAAAAAGAAAAGAAAAATGACTCGGCAAAGCGTCGCGCTTTATGCCTACGTATTCCCATCAGAGAATGAGAAATCAGAGTCAACGTAGTTCGGCTAACTACGGGGGAAGATTGGGGAAGGTTGCTCGCTAGGACATCGCATCCTATGCCTACGTACTTTCATCTGGTATGAAAGATCAGAGCAAACGTAGTTCGGGAAACTACAGGAAACAACTCAACTAGGAGGGAGACTATCAAGTCCTACTGCTATCATGCCATGGATTCATCCTATGGTTGAGGTTTGAACAGGGAACTCCTAGATGTTGTCATGCATAGGTTTCAACCTAAAAGTCTATCATCAAATCCTCATCAGAGGGAATGAGAGTCCTAAGGGATCATATCAATGATACACAGAAACAGACAAAAACATCAGCTTTAACAGTAAAATGCATGCAATGCAAGTGAGGGAGGAAATGTGTGTGGGGTTTCAGCCTCCACAAGCTCATCTCAACCTCAAGCCAGTCATGAAATAACAGCAATCATACTGAAAACAAACAATATGCTATCAAGCAATAACAGATAAAGGGGATGAAGTGCCAACAGGCAAACAAACACACTTGAGAAAGAATCAACTATTCTCTAATCCTAACCCTAATCATAGGATCTAAACAAATCTAAGCACAGCCCTCAGGCAAAAACCCTAAACAAGAGAAATCATTCCCCGTCTTCAAGCTTCAAAACAAGCTTACCAAAGAAAGGGAGCTAAGCAAGCAAGCTCATAGTGTCTTCCTCAGGAGAACACTAGGAGGTGTATACTCAGGAATCATACCCTATGTGGCTCAACCACTGTGATCAGTTCACATCCCTCCTCAGGAGAGATTAAACTCACAAGCAGGCTCCAACATCACTGGATATTTAAGAAATCCTATTTAAGCTAGTGGAGCTAAGTGAATAGACTCATAGGACCTTCCTCAGGAAAGTACTAGGAGGCTTCCACTTAGGAGTTGTATCCCATGTGGCTCAACAACATGTGATCAGTTTACATTCCTCCTCAGGAGAAATTAAACTCACAAGTTGGCTCCAACATCATTGGATACTTAAGAAATCCTAGATCAACTAGTGGAACTAAGTGAATAGACCCATAGGACCTTCCTCAGGAAAGTACTAGGAGGCTTCCACTTAGGAGTTGTATCCCATGTGGCTCAACAACATGTGATCAGTTTACATTCCTCCTCAGGAGAAATTAAACTCACAAGTTGGCTCCAACATCATTGGATACTTAAGAAAGAGGTGAGAAGGAAGAATGAAAGTCATTCATAGTGCCTTCCTCAGGAAAGTACCATGAACTTCCTTCAAACTTCAGGCTCTCAAACCTCACAGACAGGAGATGAGACAAGCTCTGGGTCTCTGCATCTTGGTCTACAAGCTCCTCTTCATGATGCCCCCCATCAATATCCTCAAGGCAACACAAGCCCTTCATCAAATTCCTCAGAATGAACCCCACAGATGAACAGATAACCCACTGAACAAATCACATTATCAGGCAATCTCAGACAATACCTAAAAATACTAAACTAATGGGAAAAAATCTAACAAATATTCACAAGGGTCCTCAACACCTACTCATAACATCTACAAAGGTTTCTACCTAAAAATCAAGATAAAACTTGCTCAAAGAAAATGATTCATCACCTATGCACAATTCTAAACCCTAATTAGACTATCCTAAATCAACCCTAATTAAACTAATCAAGATTAATTCTAAAAAATCTAGAAAAAATCCTATGGGGAAGTATGACTAATCATCTAATTGCACCAAAAAGAATGGGTAAAAAAGATTAATGGAAAGTACTAAAATAATTCCTACAAAATCAAATACCAAAATTAATCCTATTTTAAAAGCTATTTAAGAGAAAATCAATGAAAAATACTAAAATACCATACAATATTCTAGCAAAATTCTAGGGGATCCTATTTAACTACCCTTAAGTCCCATATATTCCCCATAGGCTAACTTGTCCTAAAAACCCCAAAAATAAAATGTTGAAATTCAAGTATACTACTTAAAAACCCTAATTAAACTATCCTAAGTTCAATTATCTAAACTAATCAAAATTTATTCTAAAAAATCTAGTAATAAATTCTGGGAATACTACAATTCAATATTAATCACCACAAAAAAGAATGGGCAAAAAATCTATTTCTAAGTGTAAGAACAAAAATCTACAAGATCATGTATGAAATAAAACCTTCAAAATATGCATTTATTTGTAAAATATGTGGAAAATGCGAGAAAAATATAAAATGCAATTTTTATATTTTTTTAATTTTCTAGACATGCTAAGGAAAATATTAAAAAAAGAATGAGTTAAAAATATGCATTTTCCATTTAGTTATGAATTTTTGAAGTTTAATAAAATCTAGGCCGCAAGATCAAAGTCAAGTCAAAGTTTCCATTCCAATCCAATGGTGCATGTTCATCTTCTCCACATGCAAACCCTAAAATTCAGAATTTTTCTATTCCATGCATGCAACTTCCATAGCTTCTATCTCATTCATTACTCCATGAAATCACATGAAATAAAAAACAAAACCGATCCTCTTCTCGCCCTCTACACAACCATGGTTTTAGTTTCTCTTGAATCTTTCTCTAACCTTCAAACCGTCAACAACAAGGCACGGGTACCACCATGAATGCTCACTTTTCAACTCTAACAAACCTTGAAAATAATGATGTCAATGTGTTCCTCTTGCTTCCATGAGTATACTAAACTATAACACATGCATTAAAACCTCATATTTCAAGCTTTCTTGATCAACCAAGAATTGATGTCACATTTTGAAACTCCATGGATTGACCTTAAACTCACCATAAATGATCCTTAAGTTGTCTCTATCATGAATATCACAATAACTAGCCCTAACTATGCATAAATAATGAGTTTCAAGAGAAAATGCATACCTTGCAAGTGGTGATGGCTATGGTGTTTCTTCTCCAATCCAAGCCTTGGTACTTGTGCTAATTGATCCTTGGATGATGGTGATGATTCAGCCACGAATTCTTGATCCTTCTTCTTGCTTTTCACTCCACAACAATGGAGGATGATGATGATGATGAAAGATTGCACCAACAATGGAATTTGGGAGAGATTGAAACCAAAATGCAATGAGGGAGTTATGGTATCAAAGTGTATTTGCAAGCTTGAGGAATCACCAACCATGGCATGATCTCACCTTTGGGTATTTATGGAAGTGAAAGGAAAGATCTAGAACATATGAGAAGCTTCCAAGGAAGTTCTAGAACTTCTCACGTAATGAGAAATTCCAAAAATGCTATATTTAGTAATTCTCCTAAAACTCATGATAAATCCTCAAAATACCTTCATATGAGATATAAATGTGAGAACAAGGCATTTTATGCAAAATTAAGGCTTTGGCAAACAATTTCTCATGGTACCTTAAAGTGCAAGAAACAAATTTACAAAGGAAGTCCAATTTTTAAGCTTAAACTCAAAAATGTGGATAAACCATTGTTTCCAAAATGTTGTTTCCAATCAAAATCATCTATCATATGCCCCATTTTGGATTTGTAGATCTCTCAAACCAAAATCCAATTTCAACTTTTTTAACTTATAAGCCTTTTTCAAGTCATTTTGACCATTTTAAAATATCCATGCTCCATGCATTTCCAAACTCTCAAGACCTCTTATCTAGCCTTAAAATGCCATTTTGAACAACTTTCATGTTTTGAGTTTTTCCATTTGAAGCTTGGAAGTAGGAGTTTTAGGTATTGGCTAAAAATGACCTGTAACTGACAAATTACCAAAATACCCCTGTCTTGTTCAAACCATAAGTTGAGTTATACAAATCCTATCAAGGACTTCTACCACTCAAATTAAAGATAAGGAGATGCCCTTCAACATTCATGTTGACCAAGAGATCATAGGAATCATCCTACTAGGGCAAAAGTTGTCTGCAAGTTGGGTGACTTTCAAGGACCCAGATTCACACACCTCAGATGACCTGTAATTTTCCAAAACCATAACTTGAGCTCTGCACATCCTATCAAGGACTTCCACCACTCAAATTAAAGCTAAGAACAAGCTCTACAACATTCATGTTGTGGGGAATATGAGATATCAATCACATCTAGAGCTAAAGCTGCCTGGAAGATAGGGATCAAACTAGGGTTTTTTCACTGACAATCCTTAGAAACCCTGACTTGAAACTCCTCAAACTCCTCAATCATGATGAGTTGGTCTAGGAATCATCTTTATAACATGTCTATGCATCATCCCATGATCTCATGGCCCTTGGATTAGGTCTCAACCCTTTTCCAAATCTTCAGTTATCCTAGGGTTGACCCAGTCAAAACCCTAATTCTACCATTCATGGTTGAATCTTCTGAACTCTTGCATAATGACCTCTTTGGACTTCATGATGGCTATCAAGACATCTCATAAGCTTTCTCAAAACATCTAGTCCATTCTCAAAGTCTCATAATCATCTGAGGGGCACCCACAACCCTCAAGCTATGAAGCACACAACCCTGGTTTCAAACCACTCCTCTGAGGATCTCTTGAACTTTCTGATGAAGGTATCCACTTTCAAACACTCAATGAATAAATAATTGTTGGTCAAATTTTGGGGTGCAACAGCTGCCCCTATTCAAACGGCTTGAACCTGACTGGGTGAGAAGCGAACGGCTCTCAACCAATCAAGGTACGAGACGGTTGAATATCGGTAAACCCGAAAATTTGCCAACTGCACAAGCACATGATACTATGCGGGGAACAAATCTTTGAATACTGCAACACTAGCTGCTCGGCCACTAGCTGGAGAGATACTGATCTGACATCGCCGTCAGTTATCCACATTAACTTCTTCTGACATCATCTTCAGGCAACCACGACACCCAACATCGTCGCTGGAAGACTAAACCACCTGACATCACCGTCAGAAACAACCATAACTCGGGGAAACAAACATCCAACATCACCGCCGGAGAACTAACTCTGACATCGCCGTCGATCAACCAAAATACCCAACCTCACCGCTGGGGAACTAAATCTGACATCGTCGTCGGACAATCAAAATACCCCGCATCACCGCTGGAGAACTAAATCTGACATCACCGTCGGAAAATCAAAATACCCCGCATCACCGCTGGAGAACTATCTTCTGACATCACCGTCGGAAAATCAAAATACCCCGCATCGTCGTTGGAAAACTGAATCTGACATCGCCGTCTGAAACAAACATCGCTCTGACGGGGATTTAAAGAGTCTGACCTCGCCGTAAAACAAATATCCAGCTTCGCCGTCGGACAAATGATGATCTTGAACATCTCTGACCTGGGGTTCACCCCTGGTAAATGGAACGAAAGGTACATTTGCGTATTTGAAACTACTCCGCTGGGAATGAGAGACTTAACCGAGCACACTCTGATCTGGGGTTCACCCTCTGAACCATAACGAACATCGGAATACTGCTGCACACTGCCCGCCGTAGAATTTCAACACTAAAGATATATGAAACCCTGGCCCCTGGCCACTTCCAGCTTCAGCTAGAAAAATCTTCAAGTAACTCTGAATATAGATGGAACCCTGGCCCCTGGCCACTCCAGATCCGCTGGAGAATCTTCAAGTATTTATGAAGAAAGATGAAACCCTGCCCGTCGGCTATTCCAGCTTCAGCTAAAAAAACATCCTTGGCCTTCAAGGGTATAAACTTTGCCCGTAGGCAACTCCGCAGGAGGTATCTTCGACTTCAGTCTGAAGAAATGGTCCTTGGCCTTCAAGGATACATGGATATGCCTTCAGGCAACTCCGCCTCTGCTATAGAGCATCCGAGACTTCAGTCAGGGATATACTTCGGCCTTCAGTCCGAAAAATGAATCCTAGGTCATTCATAACCTTGGGGAATAACCCTGCCCTTAGGCACCTTCGCTTCAGCTTTAGGAAATCTGTGACTTCAGTCAAAGAAATGGTATCCTGAGCCATTCATGACTCTACGGGGATTCAAACACTTTGCCTACAGGCAAAACTCCGCTTCAGCTGGAGAAACATCTTCGACTTCAATCAGAAGACGTATCATTCACTTGATCGCAATCAATCATCACCTCAGGATAACTGACCTGGTCTTCAGACTCACACGGATCACTCTGTTGTATCTACAACCTTTGGAACCTTATCTTCAGCCACCCGTTGCTTCATCCACACGGAAATCTGGCTTCACAGGAACCTTCTGGTATCGCCCTCTGGCGCTTACGAAATCCATCTTCAGATTAGACATCGTTGTTGGAGCGGACATATCACGCTGCTACTTACTCGACATCCTGTCAAGTCGTTGCTAATTAAAAGCAAACATGTCGGGTCACCGGACATAATCATCACGTTAACAACTCTGTTGAGGAGAGAGGAATGAGGGTTCACCCAAACAATCCTGACGACTCACTGGGGAAAAGGAAGAAGGGTTCACCCGAACAACCTTGTAGACTTTGCTGCAGAAAGACGAGAGAGTTCACCCAAACGACTTCAACAACTGCTGGGGAATAACGACAGAGCTCACTCAGACGATTCCTACCAACTTTACTAGGGAGCAAGTACTTCTGCACGGGGAAAGCGACAGATGCTCTGAACGGCTTTCTGGGGGAACGACCCTTCTAGGGAACATAGCCTTCGGGCTACAAGACACTCATGTCATTCAATCCTCAAACTCACGGGGATAAACAAACTTCAGCTTGCTGGACAATCCTTCGGGATCCGCCTGGGGAAACATTCCATCTGCCAATTATGACTGTGCTTGGCTGGGGATATCGATCTATTTGCCTGCTGCTGGGGAAGTGCCAACCACCTGCTGGGGAAAAGCCCTCCACTCCGTTGGGGGTTCCAGAAATCTTCCTGGGCAACTCTTGCTGCGGACGCTACTGGGGAGCTCAAGAATCATCTTAAGCAAACAGCTCGGGAAACTGTACTGAGGTCTTAAGAGTCATCTTAAGCAAACGGCTCTGCTGAGGGATTTGAGAATCATCTCGAACTGAAGGCTCCGCTGGGGGTCTCAAAAATCATCTTGAGTGAGCGACTGCGGGGATCCCACCGGGGTCTTTTAGAATCATCTTAAGAGAGCGACCTTGTTGGAGAGAATATCAGGAATCGTCCTGGGCAACCGGTCTTTCGGTAGTACACCTGTACAATAAGGATGATAATGACCTAGGTCATGCTTATGATGCGTATGCTTCTGCGCTATGCCCCACACGGTGGGAATGATATGCGAAAATGCTAAATGCCATGCAATCATGCACAACGTTGTTGCAACGTCAGATGCTATGCAGTGTTAAATGCCATGCAGTCATGCACAATGCTATGCAATCATGCACAATGATGCGATCCCATCGGCAAAATAAATGCCGAAGGGGGGAAATCTTCCTGTCAAGGAGAAAGAACCACTCAGGTAGAGGAATCATCCTGCCGAGGAGATGGTGAACACGTCAATATCAATCGGGCTCTGTCTGGGGAATTGATCTTCCGCGAATTGCTGTATGGCAAACAACTTCAGCTGACTGCTGCAGGGGAACGAAGCTCTACGAGCACTTGGATCTGCTGATATCAATCGCGAGAATGAACTGTGCGGCCGTCTCGGCTACTCTTCTGGGGATGACCGCTCTGTGGGGAGCCAACTTCAGCTGCTCAACACTCCACCGGGGAGAAACCAATCATGATCCGATCAACTTCCAAGGACTCGGCTCTCTTGGGCATCTGCAAACTCGGCTGAGGAAGGAGAAATCGTTCTGCTTCGCTGGATAGAGTACGACTCTGGGGGAATACAACATCAGCTGCTCTACGCTCTGCTGAGGAAAATTGATCATGACCTGATCAACTTCCGAGGATTCTGTTTTTCTGCGGACTCGGCCGGGGATAGAAATCATTCTACTTCGCTGGAGAGGGCAACTCTGATGGGGAACTTCAATTCCGCTGGGGAGGAAAGGATCACCTGACTTCGGGGAGAGCACAACTCTGCCGGGGAATACAACATCAGCTGTCCCAACACTCTACTGGGGAAGAAGGAATCGTCCATCTTCAGGGGAGAGCCTGATTCTGGTGAGGAATCTCAATTCCACTGGAGACTTCAGTCTGGCATCATCAGTTACTGCATACTTCGGTATACGAACGGCTTCCTGCGAAATCTGCACTTGTGACCCGGTGCGGGGGAAAATCCTGCTTCAGCGACTTTACTGGGGAAACACGAGCTTCAGCTCCCGAACACTTCTATGAACTCTGCACTTGTGACCCGGTGCTGGGGAAAGACGACACCATTCTCTGGCGCTTGACCCAGCCGATGGGGTGACATTCCTTCAGGACGCATCTGCTTGGGGAAGAGAATCACCTCTGCCTGGGGGAGACATATCAATGCTCACTATCTGATTCTGATTCTACGGAGGAGAGACTATTGAACTCCGCTGGAGAAGGAGGACTCGCTCCGCTTCGGGGATATCAATCCTGGTCTACTGAGGGCAATCTTGACCCTAATCTGACGAGGGGTAAACGCCATCTTAATCTGCTGCAGTCTCACACTGTACAGGGGAACGACCTCGAACCGTACATCTCTGCTGAGAAACGATCCTGATTCAACAACGTCAACCCAGGGAATACAGGCTACCAATCATGGAGTCAAGTAATAGGTTATGCTGTAGGATGGCAACCTAATGACCGCAAGGTTTCTTCAGAAGGTTCGGGTTTTGACGGGGTAATGACACGATTCCCCGATACTCAATTCTTGCTAGGGTGGACAAACTCATCTGAACAACTTGCCCCAGCGCAATTCAACTTGCCCCAATCCGACCTTTGGGAATAAATCATTCTGAGCCGAAAACAATTGGCAACAAGACAATCTTCAGAGGGCTTGCCCCAGCATCCGCATAACGGGAGGATTCATCCTCAACTGATCAACTTTCAGCATGGTTGGCTTCAATATCTCTGAAGTAGTTTGCCCCTGAACGAGCGATGAGCGACTCAACATGCTCTGATCGAACACTGGAGGGATCTGCCCTTAAATTGCAAGGATTCCGGATAACTGCCCCTGATTGGGTCTCAAGAAGATTCACTTCCGATCAACCGCTTTTTGCATAAACTGCCCCATAATCAACTGATGCTCCGGGACTTGTCCTCAGACAAACTGATTCCAAACTCACTGGAAGTCATTGCCCCAGATTCACAGGGTTTCAAAGCATACCACTCTGACCCAGACCTCTGGCGATTCAGTCCTGATTGACTATTCCTTGCTGAAGTTCCTTCGTATCAGCTACTAACCTGCAACTAGAATTGTTTATTCACGAATAGTAATTTTAATGCAGTGTTCATGCAAATTTCGAAAACGTTGTACTGTCACTCATTTACGTATCATGCTAGTAAGTGACGAATGAACTCAAGAGTTCAAACGTAGTGCTGATGCGATCAGTGAAAAATGCAATAAGGATATGATTAGCAAATCATGAAGGAGTCAGGTTACTCAACCTTATCGTAATGCGCTTTCAGAATAACCCTACCTCAATTAGGTCTTTTAAGGGTTGTATCGTGGTCGGGTTCACGGTTCGTGAAGCAAAGGATATTTGGCTCAAATCATGATTTGTACCCACCCCTTCTACGTGATGTTCTCCGATCCTAAAGTTCAGTTAACTTGGGTCGAGCGCTCGCCTCTTCGAGAGGTATGTTAAACATTTGGGAACAACTGGTTAAAGAACTCTCAAGGTGTTTCGGAGTGACAGTTACTCCTTTTCGTTTTCGGTGTCGGTGTCTACACGACTTTGTCCTTGTTCGAGGATTTTTCTTTTTTATATCCTTTCTTTTTCATTCCTTTGTTTTGATTCCCTAACTTTTGCCTGGACTGACTCCTTTTGAGTTCTTTTCAATTTTTCTTTTTGAAGTCCAGCGGGATGCCCTGATTTTGCCTAAGTATTTGCTTTCTAGCTTTTTTCTTTTTTACTTAGCGGGCTTTCTTATTTCTCTTTTTCTTGGAACAAGTCGTGTGACACTGGTTGTCTTGATTGCTCCGAAAGGATTGTAACTGTCTCACTCCTGATTGGTGAGGTTTAACCATTGTGGTTGATGAGGTACGACCTCTGGAGGAATATGATGTGATTGGTCCTCGAAGGACAACACTCCTCTATAAGACTTGAACGCTCAATCAAGCTAACTGACAACTACCCTGCCCCGGGTTAAGATGTGAGGGTTAAAAAGTCCGAAAGAAACTCCTACTCCTCGGCTCGAAGTGGTTAACAAGGGATTCTCTTCCTTATCTCTCCGGTGTTTAGGGATTTGAAACAATGCCTTGTACGTCATCGGCAAAGTTTTATCTGAAAGCAATACGATCATCGGTTATGCGTATTCAGTTTCATCATCCTCCCTCCGCTCATTGCTAATCATAGTAAGAAATCGGAGTAAATAAAATGCAAATCAGTGCAATGCAGTAAATGAGTGACAACGACATAACTAATTCAGAAGAAATGCATAGTCACTTTATTATCATTACCATTCGAAACATACAATGTTTAACAGCAAGTAGCAACTAACAGGAAAGAAACTACAAATGCAAATGGTAAAAAGTCTGAGGACTGCCAATGTTGAGGACGTCTGCCCGTCTGGATCACTGGCTTCTGGAAATAACCCTCTGAATCTGCGAGCTCAGACAGCTGAGAAGTTGTCACGTACAACCAAAACTCCACCTGGAAAGGAAATACACCCTTGGTCGATTAATTGCTGCACTTTCGCCTGGAAAGCCTTGCAATCTTCAGTTGAATGCCCCGGAGATCCACCATGGTAACCGCACTGAACATGAGGATTGTACCCTGGAGGGTAAGGCTCTGGCACGGGCTTGAGAGCTTTCGGTTCCACCAAAGACTTCTGAATCAACTGTGGAAGAATCTGGCTATACGGCACAGGCACTGGATGGGAAGAAGCATTCCTTCGTTCCAAGTGGTTGCGAGGTCTCTTGTGATCCCGGTGTTGGTATTCCTTCCGCCCAGGAGCAAGAGGTCGTCGTTTCTGAGTGGCTAAGGTCCCTTGTTTAGGCGCTTGCGTCCTTGAGCTTGATCCAGGTAAGAACTGCGAGCGAGGTGATTCAGTCACCAAAGGTTGAGGGACGTATTCCAGATCTTTCTCAGCTTCAGGCAAAGGAGTGGAATCATCCACTTCTCCCGCAGGGTAAGGGATAAACTTTCCCGATGCTCTCATGCCGCCCGGCACAAGCCTAATTGTCCTCGAGTCGATCAGGTCCTGAATCTTATTCCGGAGAGCCTTACATGTTTCAACATGGTGCCCCGGCGCTCCTGAGTGGAAATCACAACGCACGCTTAGATCAACGTCTGATGACCCCTCATCTGGTGGATTTAAGGTCCGAAGCTTGAGAACTCGGTTCTGAACCAACAGCGGCAGCAGCTGGGCATAACTCACAGGTAGTGGGTCCAAAGCTCTATCAAGTAGCTTCTTCTTTTGGCCATAACCTTCAGGGTTATTCTGAGATGCTCGGCGCGGCTGATGACGAAACAGGCCTCGAGCTTCATGCCGTGTAGAGGGTCCATGAGGTCCACTTGGCTTCAGCACAGGTGGCACTGACGGTAATGGGGGAAGCACTTTGGTCTCCTCCTTGGGTGCTTGACCACTCTCCTTATCTATCATACTTCTCACTACTCCCATGAGAAAGCTCAGCTGATTCTGCAGCTGCTGATTCTCCTCTCTGAGCACTTGCTGGTCCAGACGCACTGCCCGTATGTCATTCATGACCTGCCCCAGCTGGCTTTGGATTTTCCCTAGTTCAGCTTGTATCTGCTCCATTAGTCTGAGCTGCTAGATTCTGTCAAACCTGCAAACACAAAGGTTAGAAGACAAGTCCCGGCTTCTGCCATGCAAGATGAATTATGCCAATGCCATGGGTGTCTGTACGTTTAGGAGATCACCCCTAATCCTGGTGTCAACGTGCCAACATAGTGTCAATGCAGTGATAAGACTGGATCCATTCATGGAAGAAAATATCTCATATTGCTCGGGACACCAGGATCAGGGTACGAAACACGCCTGCGGCACAGACACATGCTAATGGAATGCAAAAATGGATATGCAAACTAATGCAAAATGCAGTCATGCAATAATATATCCAGGTGGCTGCTGTGGAGATTCGGTGTCAACAGTCACTGAGGAGAGGGAAACCCCGGTGTAAGCCACTGATCTGATCTGCTGTGAATAACCATCTGATAGGATCGAGATCAAACTTCTGCTCTGACAAGAACGAAGGCTTGATAATAAAGACCCCGGATTCAAGATCAAGGAATATCTGTTGATGAAGTCTTCAGACCCCAAATCAGAAATCTGCCCTATCAAGAACAAAAATACAGCTGCTGATGAGATCTTCAAACCCCACTCAAAATCTGCCCTATCAAGAACAAACAACAACTGCTGACGAGATCCTCAGACCTCACTCAAAAATCTGCTCTGTCCAGAACAAACCTCTGATAATAATACACTGATCAAAGCCTGCTCTATCAAGAACAGACAAACACCGGATGATAAGATCCTCTGATCAAACCCTTGCTCTATCAAGAACATCTCTGCAACTGAGAACCCAACATAACTGATTTACTGTCAAGAAAACCAGGTAGTCTGGAGGTCAAAGTTTCCTGCAATATCCCAACCCACTCACAGGTATGGTGGACCTAATCCACGGACAAAGGTACGGCATCCTATGCGGTCGTCAGCGTCACAGACTTTCATGAGTGACAATACGATTCCCAGAAGGAGTGGCATCGTCAAGTCATGAAGAGGCCTCTCTTAGCTGACTTCCAAATGATCGGTCCCCAGAGTCGACAATCCTCACGTCTGGACTCCCCTCAGATCCTCAGGACCGGAAAGGAGCACCTCTGCAAGAATCTCGTCTGAGCGCAGATTTTCGTAGGGAACTGTGCCTGCTCAGCAGACAGGTTCGTCTACTACTTCTCCGCAACTATATCTAGGTGTGTACTCAAGCCCAGGTCCGGCTTTTCACTCATAGTAATATCCCTCTCCCACAGCAGCACAGATAATCATATCAAACTGGAAATAAAATGCGGGAAATAAAATGCGGGAAGTAAAAATGCGATAAACAAACGCAACCCAACAAGCAAACACACAAACGATAGGATTGACTCGCGTAGGGGATGGGAAACGGTCCCAGCATAAGGGATGGGAAAAGTCCCTAGATGCTTGCGTCCCCAGCAGAGTCGCCAGCTGCTGGGGACAGGCCCAGACAGCTAGGAAGAAAACCCAAGGCGAGACTCGCATAGGGAACCATCGCAGTCCCCAGCAGAGTCGCCAGCTGTCGCTTGCGCGAAAATAAGGTGCCGGCATGACAGAAGAGTCGCCACCTTTCGTTATTTATCCCTCAGAGCGGGAAAGGAAACGATCGGAGAAACCTGACGAATAAGGGTAAGACAAGGTCATCGCAACCATTGTCTGGGTTCGGGAGTCGGTTACGCAAGGGGAAGGTATTAGCACCCCTCACGTCCGTCGTACTCGACGGGATCCTCGCTTGTTTGTTTACTTGGACGGGTTGGTTATAATCTATCTACCTATCAAGGCTGGCTGAAAAAGAAAAGAAAAATGACTCGGCAAAGCGTCGCGCTTTATGCCTACGTATTCCCATCAGAGAATGAGAAATCAGAGTCAACGTAGTTCGGCTAACTACGGGGGAAGATTGGGGAAGGTTGCTCGCTAGGACATCGCATCCTATGCCTACGTACTTTCATCTGGTATGAAAGATCAGAGCAAACGTAGTTCGGGAAACTACAGGAAACAACTCAACTAGGAGGGAGACTATCAAGTCCTACTGCTATCATGCCATGGATTCATCCTATGGTTGAGGTTTGAACAGGGAACTCCTAGATGTTGTCATGCATAGGTTTCAACCTAAAAGTCTATCATCAAATCCTCATCAGAGGGAATGAGAGTCCTAAGGGATCATATCAATGATACACAGAAACAGACAAAAACATCAGCTTTAACAGTAAAATGCATGCAATGCAAGTGAGGGAGGAAATGTGTGTGGGGTTTCAGCCTCCACAAGCTCATCTCAACCTCAAGCCAGTCATGAAATAACAGCAATCATACTGAAAACAAACAATATGCTATCAAGCAATAACAGATAAAGGGGATGAAGTGCCAACAGGCAAACAAACACACTTGAGAAAGAATCAACTATTCTCTAATCCTAACCCTAATCATAGGATCTAAACAAATCTAAGCACAGCCCTCAGGCAAAAACCCTAAACAAGAGAAATCATTCCCCGTCTTCAAGCTTCAAAACAAGCTTACCAAAGAAAGGGAGCTAAGCAAGCAAGCTCATAGTGTCTTCCTCAGGAGAACACTAGGAGGTGTATACTCAGGAATCATACCCTATGTGGCTCAACCACTGTGATCAGTTCACATCCCTCCTCAGGAGAGATTAAACTCACAAGCAGGCTCCAACATCACTGGATATTTAAGAAATCCTATTTAAGCTAGTGGAGCTAAGTGAATAGACTCATAGGACCTTCCTCAGGAAAGTACTAGGAGGCTTCCACTTAGGAGTTGTATCCCATGTGGCTCAACAACATGTGATCAGTTTACATTCCTCCTCAGGAGAAATTAAACTCACAAGTTGGCTCCAACATCATTGGATACTTAAGAAATCCTAGATCAACTAGTGGAACTAAGTGAATAGACCCATAGGACCTTCCTCAGGAAAGTACTAGGAGGCTTCCACTTAGGAGTTGTATCCCATGTGGCTCAACAACATGTGATCAGTTTACATTCCTCCTCAGGAGAAATTAAACTCACAAGTTGGCTCCAACATCATTGGATACTTAAGAAAGAGGTGAGAAGGAAGAATGAAAGTCATTCATAGTGCCTTCCTCAGGAAAGTACCATGAACTTCCTTCAAACTTCAGGCTCTCAAACCTCACAGACAGGAGATGAGACAAGCTCTGGGTCTCTGCATCTTGGTCTACAAGCTCCTCTTCATGATGCCCCCCATCAATATCCTCAAGGCAACACAAGCCCTTCATCAAATTCCTCAGAATGAACCCCACAGATGAACAGATAACCCACTGAACAAATCACATTATCAGGCAATCTCAGACAATACCTAAAAATACTAAACTAATGGGAAAAAATCTAACAAATATTCACAAGGGTCCTCAACACCTACTCATAACATCTACAAAGGTTTCTACCTAAAAATCAAGATAAAACTTGCTCAAAGAAAATGATTCATCACCTATGCACAATTCTAAACCCTAATTAGACTATCCTAAATCAACCCTAATTAAACTAATCAA
Source organism: Lathyrus sativus (assembly GCA_963859935.3). Lineage (NCBI taxonomy): Eukaryota > Viridiplantae > Streptophyta > Magnoliopsida > Fabales > Fabaceae > Lathyrus > Lathyrus sativus. The sequence goes on from OZ012739.1 coordinate 360,758,493, forward strand.
GATTAATTCTAAAAAATCTAGAAAAAATCCTATGGGGAAGTATGACTAATCATCTAATTGCACCAAAAAGAATGGGTAAAAAAGATTAATGGAAAGTACTAAAATAATTCCTACAAAATCAAATACCAAAATTAATCCTATTTTAAAAGCTATTTAAGAGAAAATCAATGAAAAATACTAAAATACCATACAATATTCTAGCAAAATTCTAGGGGATCCTATTTAACTACCCTTAAGTCCCATATATTCCCCATAGGCTAACTTGTCCTAAAAACCCCAAAAATAAAATGTTGAAATTCAAGTATACTACTTAAAAACCCTAATTAAACTATCCTAAGTTCAATTATCTAAACTAATCAAAATTTATTCTAAAAAATCTAGTAATAAATTCTGGGAATACTACAATTCAATATTAATCACCACAAAAAAGAATGGGCAAAAAATCTATTTCTAAGTGTAAGAACAAAAATCTACAAGATCATGTATGAAATAAAACCTTCAAAATATGCATTTATTTGTAAAATATGTGGAAAATGCGAGAAAAATATAAAATGCAATTTTTATATTTTTTTAATTTTCTAGACATGCTAAGGAAAATATTAAAAAAAGAATGAGTTAAAAATATGCATTTTCCATTTAGTTATGAATTTTTGAAGTTTAATAAAATCTAGGCCGCAAGATCAAAGTCAAGTCAAAGTTTCCATTCCAATCCAATGGTGCATGTTCATCTTCTCCACATGCAAACCCTAAAATTCAGAATTTTTCTATTCCATGCATGCAACTTCCATAGCTTCTATCTCATTCATTACTCCATGAAATCACATGAAATAAAAAACAAAACCGATCCTCTTCTCGCCCTCTACACAACCATGGTTTTAGTTTCTCTTGAATCTTTCTCTAACCTTCAAACCGTCAACAACAAGGCACGGGTACCACCATGAATGCTCACTTTTCAACTCTAACAAACCTTGAAAATAATGATGTCAATGTGTTCCTCTTGCTTCCATGAGTATACTAAACTATAACACATGCATTAAAACCTCATATTTCAAGCTTTCTTGATCAACCAAGAATTGATGTCACATTTTGAAACTCCATGGATTGACCTTAAACTCACCATAAATGATCCTTAAGTTGTCTCTATCATGAATATCACAATAACTAGCCCTAACTATGCATAAATAATGAGTTTCAAGAGAAAATGCATACCTTGCAAGTGGTGATGGCTATGGTGTTTCTTCTCCAATCCAAGCCTTGGTACTTGTGCTAATTGATCCTTGGATGATGGTGATGATTCAGCCACGAATTCTTGATCCTTCTTCTTGCTTTTCACTCCACAACAATGGAGGATGATGATGATGATGAAAGATTGCACCAACAATGGAATTTGGGAGAGATTGAAACCAAAATGCAATGAGGGAGTTATGGTATCAAAGTGTATTTGCAAGCTTGAGGAATCACCAACCATGGCATGATCTCACCTTTGGGTATTTATGGAAGTGAAAGGAAAGATCTAGAACATATGAGAAGCTTCCAAGGAAGTTCTAGAACTTCTCACGTAATGAGAAATTCCAAAAATGCTATATTTAGTAATTCTCCTAAAACTCATGATAAATCCTCAAAATACCTTCATATGAGATATAAATGTGAGAACAAGGCATTTTATGCAAAATTAAGGCTTTGGCAAACAATTTCTCATGGTACCTTAAAGTGCAAGAAACAAATTTACAAAGGAAGTCCAATTTTTAAGCTTAAACTCAAAAATGTGGATAAACCATTGTTTCCAAAATGTTGTTTCCAATCAAAATCATCTATCATATGCCCCATTTTGGATTTGTAGATCTCTCAAACCAAAATCCAATTTCAACTTTTTTAACTTATAAGCCTTTTTCAAGTCATTTTGACCATTTTAAAATATCCATGCTCCATGCATTTCCAAACTCTCAAGACCTCTTATCTAGCCTTAAAATGCCATTTTGAACAACTTTCATGTTTTGAGTTTTTCCATTTGAAGCTTGGAAGTAGGAGTTTTAGGTATTGGCTAAAAATGACCTGTAACTGACAAATTACCAAAATACCCCTGTCTTGTTCAAACCATAAGTTGAGTTATACAAATCCTATCAAGGACTTCTACCACTCAAATTAAAGATAAGGAGATGCCCTTCAACATTCATGTTGACCAAGAGATCATAGGAATCATCCTACTAGGGCAAAAGTTGTCTGCAAGTTGGGTGACTTTCAAGGACCCAGATTCACACACCTCAGATGACCTGTAATTTTCCAAAACCATAACTTGAGCTCTGCACATCCTATCAAGGACTTCCACCACTCAAATTAAAGCTAAGAACAAGCTCTACAACATTCATGTTGTGGGGAATATGAGATATCAATCACATCTAGAGCTAAAGCTGCCTGGAAGATAGGGATCAAACTAGGGTTTTTTCACTGACAATCCTTAGAAACCCTGACTTGAAACTCCTCAAACTCCTCAATCATGATGAGTTGGTCTAGGAATCATCTTTATAACATGTCTATGCATCATCCCATGATCTCATGGCCCTTGGATTAGGTCTCAACCCTTTTCCAAATCTTCAGTTATCCTAGGGTTGACCCAGTCAAAACCCTAATTCTACCATTCATGGTTGAATCTTCTGAACTCTTGCATAATGACCTCTTTGGACTTCATGATGGCTATCAAGACATCTCATAAGCTTTCTCAAAACATCTAGTCCATTCTCAAAGTCTCATAATCATCTGAGGGGCACCCACAACCCTCAAGCTATGAAGCACACAACCCTGGTTTCAAACCACTCCTCTGAGGATCTCTTGAACTTTCTGATGAAGGTATCCACTTTCAAACACTCAATGAATAAATAATTGTTGGTCAAATTTTGGGGTGCAACACTTACTTTGCTTGCATTGTTTTGTTTGAGTCTTAAGGATGGTGGTTGAGATGTGCTTGTGGTGGTGGCTGCCCCACACATTTTCCTCCCTTTATTCTTTACTTGTTGCATCTTTTCTCTGCATCCTTTGTTTGCATTGCATGTTTACTTGTTTAAGTCAACTTATTTTCTTTCTTTTCACTTCATCTGTGAGTGAATTATTTGGTGTTTACGTGGTCTTTTGCCATGATCTCTTAGGATTGCTAGTCCCTCTGTTTAAAATGGGAGTAGGAGAGAAATTAGGTGTTCGATCCTTTGCATGATAACATTAGGATAGATTTTCCATCTTAATCCCAACTTTAGGAGCACATTGCATGATAACATTAGGGTTGATTAGTTTCCCCTAGAGGTTGTGTCTTCTCTTCTCATCTCCTAAACATATTAAGATACTTAATAAAGGATAATAAATGTTTTACTCTACGAGCCTTAAGTATTTGAGGAATGATAGTTGGGGGGCCTTCTCTCAATCTGTCTAGAGTGTTTAGCGTACGCCCTTTGGGCGATATGCGACGCATTCCCCCTCAAGTCATAGTCTTTAGTGCAACATGAGTTACAAACTTAACTCAATTCACTTCTTTTTTTAAAAACACAAAAAAAAACATCAAACCTTTTTATCCTTCGGGATTTTTTGCAAAATTATTTTCAGAAAGAGTGTGTTAAGTCTTGGTTCTACCCCAAACAAGAATCGTCCCTAACTGCTAGAACGAAGGTTTAACCCTACCCAGTTAAAACACTTGAACCAATCTGTGGTCGTGTCAGCCCGAACTACGTTTGCTCTGATTTCTCGTACTAGACGAGGATACGTAGGCATAAGACGGCGATGTCTTGGCAAGCAACCTTCCCCCACTTTCACCCGTGATTTTCCGAACTATGTTGACTCTGACTTTCCCATTGCACAAGGGAATACGTAGGGATGGAGCGGCGATACTCCATCTAGTCTCTTTTCTTTTATTATTCCCCGTAAACCTGCTGCTTAGATAGTTTTACACCCTTTTAGATAGACAACAAGCGTGGATCCTGTTGAGTACGACGGACGTGAGGGGTGCTCATACCTTCCCCTTGCGTAACCGACTCCCGAACCCGAGACTTGGTTGCGATGACCTGTCTTTTACCTTTCCGTAGGTTTTCTCTGATCGTTTCCTTTCCCTCTCTTTGGGATAAATAACGAACGGTGGCGACTCTTCTATCTTTTCTGGCCCCTCTTTCGCAGCGATGCGACAGAACCAAAAATTGGCAAGTTTGTCACCAAAACGTATAGCTTCGACGTAACTAAGTGCGACGAGATTTTTGACCTCTTAGTTGATGATGCCCAAATCAAAATCCCTAAGGGACTAAAAATGCAACTTTTATAGAAATGTAAGAAAAGAGAATTTTGCAAGTTTCATAACTTTATAGGCCATAAAACCTCTCATTGCGTCCTTTTCAAGGATTTGGTGTAAGGATCGTTGAACGAGGGAAGACTAAAGTTTGTTGATAAGGCCAAATCCCCAGAAAGAATCTTCCCTTCACCTTCGCTTGTCGAATCTAAGGTCAAAGTGGATAGAAGGACAATAAAGGAGAGGGTAAATCCACCTTCACTTGTCAAAACTAAACTTAACTAGCAAAGAGACAAAAGAAGGAAAGAGTAGGTCCACCTTAGTCTACTGATAAGGAATAAGATAAGGATGAGGATTGGGATATGTATAACATAAAATTTCTCAAAATCAAAGGGTGACTTTGATGTCCTTCTTAATATGGTGTCGGTGTTGCCAATTGAATATGACATGGTGACTGAAGCGACAGACACACAAGAGGGGTTTTCTACATAAAAATGACTTAGCACAAGCCAATATGTTATTATGTGATGAACAACAGTTGTGCTGAAGAACATAATGCCATTTTTGAGAAACCAGATCTAGGTATGAAGAGCGATTTAAAACCACGCTTCATTAAAGACAAAGTTAATAATTGTGGTGTCAACAAAGTTCTGGTCGATAGTGGTACAACGGTCAACTTAATGCCATATTCCTTATTGAGAAAGATAAAGAAATTCAACAGCAAATTAAGGCCTCACAATATGGTACTTTCCAATTATGAAGGCAAAACTGACAACTCCCCAGGAGAAATCCATGTGGATTTGGCTGTCGAAACTACAATTTAACCAACCCTGTTAATGGTCATTCCATCCAAATAGTAGAAGTGTGCCTTTGGGATTATTGTTCAAGCTAAACGTTTTCATGGCACCAGAGGCCAAACTTGAAGCTTCAAAAAGTGAAGTCAATATCAACTAGCTTAGGCAAACATTCCTTCCAGCATGGAATTGGTTAGCAAGAGTGACATAGGATTTGCCACCTACACAGAACTTGAACTTAAAATAAAGTGTGACACCCATAGAGACAAGAAGGACACATGCTTTTCGTCGAAGACTTTTGCGGTGGCCTCGTAAATATGGCTGACAATAAAGTTAGTGAAGCTGGCTCGTTTTGAGTTAAACCCAATAATGTCGTTAGTTCCGATGAAAGGGTCGAACACGTCGCCCATTGGTCAAAGACCAGTGATGGAAGTTACATCGAACAATGTTGGATTAAGCATAACACAACGCACTTGGAAGTTGTTCTTTGAAACCTCCCAAAAGTGGAGTGCATCTAGCAACATGTTTTGCTTATACATAGGGTCTACCCTAGATAACTGGATCAAGTTGAAAAGACTGTAATCCTTCTAAATCTGTCCTTTCTTAGATTCTAACTTATTTAGTCAACTAAAATAGTTCGATTGGGTAAAACAAGAGTAATCAAATAAGTAAGGTCTAGGGGTTGATCCATGGCTCTTAAAGGTTTTGTTCGATAGTGTCGCAACTGCGAAAAGGACCGGCAGAAAACAAAGAGATGAATTGCCACCGAACATTATTTATCCCAAAGACAGGAAAAGGAAACGATCAAAGAAAACCTAAAAGTACGGGAGAAGACAGGGTCATCGCAACCAAATCATGGGTTCGAGAGTCGGTTACGCAAGGGAGAGGTACGATCACCCCTCAAGTCCGTTGTACTCAACAGGATCCACGCTTGTTGTCTATAAAAGGGGTGAGTTATCTAAAAGCTACTGTTACACCGGAGAAAAAAGAAAAGAAGAGACTCGATAGGACATTGTTGCCCTATGCCTACGTATTTCCTCGTGCAATAGGAAAGTCAGAGTCAACGTAGTTCGGGAAACTACGGGTGATGGGAGGAAGGTTGCTCGCCAAGACATCGTCGTCTTGTTCCTACGTATCCTCATCTGGTATGAGAATTCAGTGAAAACGTGGTCCGGGTAACTAAACCACAGGTTGGTTATATGTTTTTTATGAGTGACATTAAGTTTTCATCCCAGCAGTTAGGGACGATGCCTGTTTGCGGTAGAACGGAAACATAACATGCCCATTTTTGAAAATGATTTGCAGAACAATCCTGAAGGATAAAAAGGTTTGAATTTGGTTTGTTAGTTTTAGAGATGTGAATTGAGTTAGATTGAGACTCATGTTGTATTAAAGACTATGACATAGGAGCGAATGCGTCACATATCGCCCGAAGGGCATACACTAAACACTCTAGACAATTGAGGAGAATCCCCCCACTCATCATTCCCCGTGTACTTAAGGCTCGTAACGTACAATGTTTGTCATTCTTTATTAAGTGTCTTAGAGAAGTTTGAGATGAGAAGAGAAGACACAAAAAAACACTAAAGGGAAACTGAAAACCCTAATGTTATCATACAAAATGGTCCTAAGGTTAGGATAAAAGGGAAGTCAACCTAATAATATCATACAAAAGATGGACCTAGAGTTGAGATGAAAGGGACTATCCTAATTGTTATCATGCAAAGGATTGAAGGCCTAGAGTCTCTCTTACTCCCATCTTAAACAGAGGGACTAGGTATCCTAAGGGATCATATGAGCAAGCACAAGTAAACATTATCTAGTTCAAACAAAGATGAAAGCAAAGCTAGAAGAAGTTTTAAAGAGAGAGAAGAAGAAGAAGATGAATAAGAGAGATGCATAAAGAAAACAGAAGGTCAAACCCAAGCCAATTGAGCATACGTACCTCAAGTTAACATATCATTGATGCATCCCAAATCCTAGTCAGCTTCAAAGTGGACCAGTCATCATAAACATCCATAAATGAGTGATCACACAAGGTAAATATCAAAGTCAAACTTTAAATGGATCAATCATCATAAACATCCATAAATGAGTGATCACCCAAGGTAAATATCAAAGATCCATATGACTTGAGCAAAAGTCAGAACATCACCCCACAATGGATCAAAAATCATTTATTCACCTATTTGCAAATTAAAATCAAAATAAACACAAAAATAAAAAGGAGAGAAAGACCCTAAAATAAGAAATAAGAAGCCAAGGTCAGAATGAAGGCTCAAGAACATCACCATAGGTCTAGGACCATCGTAGGATCACATGAAAATAATTCCAACATTTTTAAATGCCCAAAACTAATTTAAAACTAATTAAAATCAAGCAAATAAATCAAAAATACAAGAAAATACTTAAAACAGAAAACAAAAATCCAAGAAAATAACCCTAGCTTCAAAACCATCATAGGATCATATGAAAATAATTTCATAATTTTTAATGGCACAAAAGTATTTTTAAACCAATTAAAATCATGCAAAAAAATAAAAATCATGAAAAATATAAAATTGCAAAATAAAAATGCACAAAAATATAAATTAGAAAGAGAAAAGTAAAAGAGAAGTTTAGAAAATATTTTGGTATTTTTCTGATAAAAAATGAATTTATTATGAATTTCTGAAAATAAAATGAATTTAAAAACAATTTAGAAAGAGAAAATAAAACAGAAAAACAAGGTGCGTTGGATCAAGCCTCTTTAAATGACGTGTCAGATCCAAAGATCAGAAAGCATGCATCCACAATGGACACTAGTCAGCTTATGCACACAGATCCATTTAAAGTCAAAAGGCTTGAGATTAAAACAGGTGGCATGATGGACGGTAAAATCATCATTTTCAACCTCCAGCCATCTGAAACACCCAAGGATCTGCAGAAAATCGTGGATCCCTCAAACCATAACCAATGGAGCTCATACTGGTTTCATTTGATGCGTATTTTCAAGACGATCTCAACCATATCATCACGCCAAATTTCTTTAAACTACAACTCACTCGATTTGAAAAAAAACCAGAACAAGATTCAAACACGAATTTGAAAATTCAGCATCAGCATGTCAAGGACTACATCTTAGCAACAAATTTGAAGCAAAATGATTGAGAATTATACTTGTTAAAGCTCAACCTTGAAGCTCTTAAAATGGAGTTCCCTAGCTTGATTCAGGCCACGATTCTTCAAGCTCTTGATCTGGTTAGCTTTACTGAATGTTGGTGAAGCTAACTGAGTGGAGAATTTGAGTGTGTAAGGTGTGGAAATGGAAATTCGAAGTTCAAGCTCAATAGTTCAAATGGGATCTTGGCATAGTGGTTTTGGCTATCAAAAACATGAGGAAATGGGTGGAAATGACTCCCTATTTATAGGAGAAGCTATCTGAATCAAAATGGAGGGTGAATGAGGCAATTTGGATGGAAATCATGCACACCTGCATCATGCTCAAAGTGTGACTTGAAATCTATCAAAAGTCACTCAAAACTTGCGTTTCAAGGCTCTAATCAATCCAGGAAAGTTGGTTAATCATGTTTAGATTAAATTCATGGCTTAATTGGGTGATTAGAGGCCAATTCAAACAATTCCAATTCTGACTTGGAGAGAAATCTCAGCTTTGAAATTCAAACTTTGCAACCATGGTGCTCACAATGTAGGAGGCCTTTTGGGATGATTCTTCTTGTTTTGGATAGAGGGAGATGAAATCTTTGCAATATGAAAAGAAATTATTGATTTGGCAGCTTGAGTTGAGATATATGGTCCTTCAAAGTAGCCTCCATCAGAGAAGTGAAAATCATAAAATACTTAGAAAAATTTCAAGTCTTTTAGGGACCAAAAAGAGACCTATAACGTTTTGATGAAAACCAATACTTTCCATGGGTTTTTAGCTCTTCCATGTTGAATCAAAGTTGTAGAGGACATCTTCAATTTTATTCTAGAAAACAAATGGGCTCCAAATGATAAATATTGACCAAGTTATGCTCTTTTGAAGTTGACCTAGAAATCCTTCCAAAACTCAAAATGACCTATAATGTCTTGAAACATTTGATGACTTTCCAAGCATAATTTGATATTTCCTTGCAAAAATAACTTATTAGGGATGATGAGAAAAGTTCATTAGAAAAAGAACCACCTCAAGATGTTGAAAATTGAAGGAGTTATGCTCATTTGGTCATGGCATCCCCAAATTGCCATATTAAGTCAAACGCCTTGCACCAAACTTGAATTTCTTCATGATTTCTTGCACAATAAGCCATGGTGAAACACACATGATGGTGGAATGGCGTTTCCCTGAACCAAACTTGATGATGAGGAACTTCTAGGGTTGAAAATACCACAAAGTCATAGAGAACATCTTGCTTGAACTTGAATAAACACAACCTTCTTGCTTGAGAAACAAACCGTGATACCTTGATCCCCTACCAAGAGCAAATTCTATGCAAACATGAATATGAAGATGCAAAGAAAAATGATCCAAGAACAAAAGAGAAGATGAGAAAATTTTGGGGTGCTACATCTGCCCCTATTCAAACAACTTGGACCTGAAGGGATGAAAAGAAACAACTTTCAAACGTTCAAGGTAAAAGGTGGTTGAATACCAAAAAGAACCCGGAAATTTTGCAACATGCGAGGATGCAAAATAGAAAATACCAACCAAGAGTTGGGATGCGACACACTGAGGATAAAAATCCAAGGCAAACAAAAGTTTATCATTCAAAAGTTAAAAAGAAAGCACTGAATACCAAACAAGAGTTGGAGTGGAGCCAAAAGATACCAACCAAGAGTTGGAATGTAAGTTACTAACGAAGAGTTAGGATCATCGGGAATACAGATTACCAACCAAACATTGGGATGAAATACCCACAGGGTACCAACCAAGAGTTGGAATAACAAACTGGGGATACCAACCAAGAGTTGGGATGAGGAACAATGATTACCAACCAAAAGTTGGGATGCTAAACAACGGATACCAACCAAAATTTGGGATGCTAAACAGCAGATACCAACCAAAAGTTGGGATGCTAAACAGCAGATACCAACCAAAAGTTGGGAAACAAACCTATTGGGGAGATATAAAGATTTCCAACCAAAGGTTGGGATAACGGGAATTACTAACCAAAATTTAGGATTGTCGGAAATAAATACCACCAACCAAAAGTTGGAATGAAACAACTGAATACAAACCAAAAGTTGGAGAAACGACCTCGTTGGGAAATCAAAAGGGCATCAACCAAAAGTTGGAATAACCTCACGAGAAAAGATGACCACGCCGGGAAATACCAACCAAGAGTTGGGATGAAACAAGTAACATGAAATAGAATCAAACGACTCACAACTGGGCAAGAGGCTCTGCTGGGAAAGGAGATATTTAAGACAAACTAACTCTGCCTGAATACAAAAGACAAACAATAATGACCTGCCTGATTGAAGATAAATGAGATCTTAAGTCAAACCAACGTTAACCGGAACAACGTCTGGCCACAACGAAACTGGACTTGGCTTATGCTTTAGATGCATATGTTTGAATATGGCGTAATGCTCCATACGAAATGGATATGCTACGCATTTAGGAGGATGTTATGCAAAAATACGAATGCAAGAGAACACCACAGGAAGAAGTGCCGAGAAAACCAGCAAACCAACCCTGCTAAGGAAAAAAATGCCCCAAACAACCTTCATAAACGCAAGTCCCTTTGGGGGATAAAACCACTTTGCTGGGGGAATTATCCTTGAAACTTCCTTTGAGACGTGTCCATGATCATTGGACTTTGTTGGAGATATCGACTACCGCTATATACCCATCAAGAAGATCAACAAAAATATATGCTTGGGGATAAGATTCTAAAATATCAACTGCGCCATGGGATTTACCTTACCGTTGAAGAACATCCTCCATCTTTACCTTGTTGGGGATAACCGCAATACCACTACTGGTAACAACGAAATTATGTGGGTATGACAAAAACTTTGCTATCGGGAGAAAAATAGCCTTCTACTGAACCAATGTCTGACTGCGTAGTAGCACTTCAACTGATATAAACCTTTCTGGGACTTCTCTAACATGAGTTAAACAATACTAGGGCAACAACCTGCAAGCACACAACAACAAATATGGCGTTCTGACTACAAAATGGTTACTTCAGTTACCATACATGATATCGGTCGCGTAAATTCTCATCTTAAACATGTTTTGTAGAGCCCCCAACCTTTTCACATGTAAAGTTTATCAAAAATATAGACGCCCTTTTTGCAAACAAAACAGCAAAAGTAAGAAAAGAAAAGCTCTTTGAATGAATAATATAGTATTGATTATAAAAGGCCTGTGAAATATGAAAATTATAATCGGATGCAATCCCTAAAAAGAGGAAATTGCGCAAAAAAAAGTAAAAACAAGAAAATACATAAAGGTCAGCAATGTGGAAACAGACAACGACCACGTGTCGATTCGGCTATGACCTGTATATCCTTGATGCTTCACCAATGCTCTTTCTCCCGAAAAGACTGATTGAACTGATCTTTAACCTTCAGGATGACTATATACCAAGATAAATTCGCAGATCGAACACAGACCATAATCACTTGCTTTTTGATCCCTAACTTTTTCCTGGATCGCCCTTGCGGGTTTTCAATCCACCGAGATACCCTTTTTTGCCAAAGTCGCCTTTTCAGGTTTTCAACTTTGCGGGTTCACTTTTTATTTATTTTTATCCCTAATTTTTTCCCGAACCTTTTTGTCTTTTTTATGGTTCGTCGAGATGCCCCATTTTGCCTGGACCTTTTTCTTTTTATGTCTAGCGGGTCTATTTTAAGCAAAACATTTTTTACTATGTATGCATTCACAAGAGATGTAAAATCTTCTCCATCCATGGTTGATAGAAATAAGGCACCGCCACAGAAAACCTTTCTTACTACGTATGGACCTTCATAGTTGGGAGTCCATTTGCCCCTGTGATCTGTTTGTAGAGGGAGGATCTTCTTCAACACTAAGTCGCCTGCTTAGAAATGCCGAGGACGTACCTTCTGATCAAATGTATTCTTTATTTTGTCTGGTATAGTCGTCCATGGGCGATAGCTGCCAATCTCTTCTCATAAATCAGACTCAACTGATTCAATATGGTTTTTACCCATTCCGCTTCATCAAGCTTTACATCAGACAATATTCTCAGAGAAGGAATTTTGACTCCCAACAGTAGAACAGCTTCTGTACCGTATACCAACAAGAAAGGTGTTACCCCAGTAGATGTACGCACCGAAGTGCGATAACCATGTAAAGCAAAAGGCAACATCTCATGCCAATCTCTGTAGGTCACCACCATATTTTGCATAATCTTCTTGATATTCTTGTTAGCTGTCTCAACAGCACCATTCATCTTTAGACGGTACGGCGAAGAGTTGTGGTGCTCAATTTTAAAACTCTGGCACAATTCTTTCATCATCTTATTATTCAAATTCGAACCATTGTCAATAATGATTCTTTCTGGTATTCCATATCGGCAGATAAGGTCTTTCTTTATAAAACGGGCTACCACCTGCTACGTGACGTTGGCGAAAGAAACTGCTTCTACCCACTTGGTGAAATAATCAATGGCGACTAAAATGAAACAATGTCCGTTGGAAGCAGTCGACTCAATCTTCCCAATCATGTCAATGCCCCACATAGCAAAGGGCCAAGGAGATGTCAAAACATTAAACAGACTCGGTGGAACGTGCATCTTATCGACATAAATTTGACACTTATGGCATTTCTTGGCATACTTAAAACAATCAGAATCCATGGTCATCCAGTAGTACCCTGCTCTCAATAGTTTTCTAGACATCGCGTGCCTACCAGCCTGAGTACCAAAATAACCTTCGTGAACCTCTTCCATCAGCAAGATCGCTTCATCCTCGTCCACACAATGCAACAATACCATATCAAAGTTTCTTTTATATAACACATCATCCTTGTTCAAGTAAAAGTGGCCCGACAACCTCCTTAGAGTCTTTTTGTCTCTACTTGATGCCCCAGGAGGACACTCTTGAGTTTTGAGGAAGTGTCTGGTGTCAAAGTACCAAGGCTTCCCATCTGGCGCTTTTTCTACTGCAAATACAAAGGCGGGCCTGTCAAGGCGCATGATAGTGATTGTAGGAGCATCATTCCAAAAACCCACCTTATAAATTGATTATAATATTGCCAAAGCATCCGCCATCTGATTTTCAGTCCTTGGTACATATGAAATTCAACCCTGTCAAAGAAAGGCAATAATCTCTTGGCGTAATTATTGTAAGGTATCAAGTTAGCCTGACGCGTCTCCCACTCTTTTTTAATCTGGTTGACAACCAATGTTGAATCACCATACACATCCAAATTCTTGATTCTCAAATCAATAACTTCCTCTAAACCCATGATGCATGCTAGTTCTTGATTGATAGCAATTTTGGAAAAACTTGGTGTTATCCAAGATGTCCTATAGGATGTCTTGACATATGTTCTTAACATTCTGCATGTGGTTATTCTTAATGTTGTAGGGTTTAGTTCATGATGTCAAGTATGATGTCCTGACATTTGTGAATAGAACATTCAGTATGAATGTTATAGTTTGACTATTGTGTTGTTGTACATCCATTTGCGCGTTTGTGAGAAGAGTTTCTGATGCATAATTTGTGGAATCTTTTGTTCTACTTTCATGTAGAAAATCTTGAGAAGATTTGGAGGTTAATTTGATCTGATCAGATTTGATTTGGTTCTATTTCCTGGATGTTTATTATGATTAAATTTGAAGAATTATCTGATTTAATTTTAGCAAATCAGAGGTAGTTATTGCTAAATCCCAAGCCCGTTCAAAGTGTTACTTCATAAAGACTTCACAATCCTATTTTGAAGATTAGAAAAGCTAGGCTTAAGTGACTGCATTGCATAAGGAATAAGTTTTTAGCTTCTTGTGTTTTTGTTAACTGTGAGTCATTCACTCATAACCTTGATGAGTGAATTGGACTAAGTCTTTGAGTTGTAAGTTATCCACTCTAAGATTTTACGTAAGAGAGCATTGTTCTTGGTTGAAGCTGTTAAGCAAGATCAAGTATTGTCCTTGAAGTTTGTCTTCTATGTTTTATTAATCTGTTGTTATCACTGCTGTGATTGAGGGGGAGTGAGAGGTGTCTCATATCTAAGAGTGTATTAGGTAGAAATTGCAAGGGTAGAGATTAGGTGCGAAGATTGTAAACTAGAGAGAGTTTGTTGTGAATCTTCTAACTAATTCTATTTAGTGAATTTCCTTCTTGGCTTGGTATCCCTTAGAAGTAGGTGTGTTTGCACCGAACTAGGTTAGAAATTGCTTGTGTCTATTTACTATTATTAACTGCCTTTTATCTTGTTCATATATTGGTAATTGTTCAAATATTAGTGTTGTGACATCTCCTTCGACATCTCATACCTGATACCAGAATTTCAATGCATGCTTCATATTCAGCTTCATTATTCGTGCAAGCAAATGTAAATCGGGCAGTGAACGGTATGTGAGAACCATGAGGAGTTATAATAATTTCCCCGATTCTGTTGTCGTACGAATTAACAGCACCTTCAAAACCCAATTTCCACTGAGACCCTATTTTTGGACCCTCATCAGGAAGAGGCTCATCACAATCCTTCATCTTCAAAAACATTATATCTTCATCGGAAAACTCAAATCTCATAGGTTGATAATCCTCAATAGGTTTTTCAGCCAAATACTCTGACAATACACTCCCCTTGATAGCTTTCTGGGAAACATATTGAATATCATATTCTGTTAAAACCATTTGCCATCTAGAAATTCTTCCAGAAAGTGCCTGTTTCTCAAACACATATTTAATCGGATCCATCTTTGAAATCAACATGGTTGTATGATTTAACATGTACTGCCTCAAATGCTTAGCCGCCCAAGCAAGTGCACAACATGTTTTTTCCAGCATTGAGTACCTCGACTCACAATCAGTGAATTTTTTACTCAGGTAATAGATAGCATGCTCTTTTCTACCTGTCTCATCGTGTTGACCAAGCACACAACCCATGGAATTCTCAAGAACCTTGAGATACGTTATCAGGGGTCTCCCTGCAACCGAAGGCATTAATATTGGAGGTTCCTGCAACTATTCTTTTATTTTTTCAAATGCCCTTTGATAGTTTTTGTTCCAGACGACCGCTTGATCTTTCTTTAACAATTTGAATATTGGTTCACAAGTGGTTGTAAGGTTAGATATGAACCTTGCAATGTAGTTCAATCTCCTCAGAAAACCATGAACCTTTTTTTCTGTTTTCCGCTCTGGCATTTCTTGTATAGCTTTTATTTTAGCAGGATCTACCTCAATTCCTTTTTCATTGACAATAAACCCTAATAACTTTCCTGACCTCACTCCGAGAGTGCACTTGTTTGGATTCAACCTCAACCTGAATTTCCTTAACCTCTCAAATAGCTTCAATAGATTAACCAAATGTCCCTCCTCCGTCTGTGAATTCGCAATCATGTCATCAACATACACTTCTATCTCATGATGAATCATATCATGAAAGAGAGTCACCATTTCCCGCTGGTAAGTTTTCCCTGCATTTTTCAATCCAAAAGGCATAACTTTGTAGCAAAATGTTCCCCAAGGTGTGATGAAAGTATTTATATCCATGTCTTCTAGGGACATCTTTATTTGGTTATACCCAGAGAAACCATCCATGAATGAAAACACCGAATACTGAGCTCTATTATCAACCAACACATTAACATGAGGGAGCGGGAAATCATCCTTTGGGCTGACTCTATTCAAATCCCGATAATCTACGCACATCCTTACCTTTCCATCCTTCTTAGGTACAGGAACAATGTTAGCGACCCACAGAGGGTAAGTGGTGACAACAAGGAAACCAACATCCAACTGCTTTGGAACTTCCTCTTTGATCTTGACTGCCATGTCAGGTCTGGTCCTTCTCAACTTTTGCTTCACAGGCGGGCATTCTTCTTGAAGAGGTAGACGGTGTACCACAATATCTGTATCTAGCCCAAGCATGTCTTGGTAAGACCAAGCGAAGATATCTTTATACTCACGGAGCATTTCTACCAATCTTCTCTTGAGACTGTCTTTAAATGCAACCCTAACTCTGACTTCCTTTCTGTCATTCTCGGTACCCAGATTGATAACTTTAATATCCTCTTGATGCGGCAAGATGATCCTTTCCTCCTGTTTGAGTAGTCTAGCCAGTTCCTTAGGTAGGTCACGGTCTTCACCATTCTCTTATTCTACTTGATAAATGGGATTATCAAAGTCATACGAAGTCATAGCTGAATCAGGGTTGATGGTATCTGAGATGTACAACCTGCATAATTGATGTTTTATGTTGATCATGATATGCGAACAAACACAAAACACATTGCCATTTTTCTGTTTATAAAAGTGTATAAAAATAAAAACAAGAAAAACTGAGATCACAGAATTTGAATGCAAAATAACGTCTTATTATTCATGATAAAGTTAAATGTCAAGAAAAGAGCCCCACAACAAAGTCACTACGCCTTGGGCAGAGTGCAGAACGAAACATAAGCAAAAAGATGGAAATTTACGTTTCCGACGTAACTTGTATGACCTCCTTCATAGACCAGTTGCAAAGCTTTTTCCCAGGGACACATGGACGAATCCAAGTATCCATATCACAATCGTTGTCTCCCTCGTCCTCCCCAATAGCATTGATCCTGTCGTATATAACATCGCCGTTAGTGAACTGTATTGGTCCTCTGTACCTTAGAGCACTTTGAGAAGAGTTGGACAGCTTATAACCTAAGCCAAACTTATCTTGTTTGTTCAGAACATTGAGAACTTGGCCCCACTTCTGCGAAGAACCGGATTCTACAATAGCACGGGCCTCCTTAAACGAGGACATTGCAATCTCTGGACTTTTGTCTTCTACAGGAGACCTCTCCTAAATCTGTATTGTTTCAAAAGCCTGACACAACGTCTCATGAATCTCTTTGTCTCTTTGACTAATCATAATATCCTCCTCTCCACAAACTGTGACAACCTTCCCTTCCACCATATACTTCAACTTTTGATGCAGAGTTGAAGTGACTGCCACGACAGTGTGTATCTGTTGTACCCTGAAATTTGACCAACCTTTTTCTTAACTTGGTTTATGTTTCATTTCATTTTCTTCTTGCATTTTCTTTGTATAGCATTATTCATTGAGCAGAGGATCAAGAGGTTGTGTATAGCAAGAGAAGGTTACTCAGAGTGTTGAGCCTAAGCAAGGGATGTTACTCAAGCATGAATGGTCATCAAGTCACCAGGAAGTGGTCAAAGTCTTGTGAAAGAGTTGATGGATGTTTGTGGGTCAGCTCCTAACTTAGAGGCCAGTTGAAGATCATCAGAGGATTGTGAATCCATGATTATGGATATGGGATGTTGAGAAAGCTCATTGAGTGCTTTGAGAGCCATGTTGGAGTTTGTTCAAGTTGTTGTGTCATGTGGAAGAAGCCACGGTCAAAGGTGTTGCATCTAGGGTTTTCATCTGGTTAACCCTCAGTCAGTTATGAAATTGAAGGAGGTTAAGACTTAATTCAAAGTCTCTATGGTTATGGAATATTGTGTTGAGATGTCTAATATATCATTTCAAGATCAAATCAAGAAGATTCAAGAGTGTGAGAAGTTACTAAATTAGGGTTCTCAGTGTAAAATCCCCTATTTAGCGCCCAACAAGACCACCTATCTCAAGATACAAGTCTCATCTCATCTTTACCCCAACATGAAACTTGTAGAGCATGTTTCTAGCTTTCTTTTGAGTACTAGAAGTCATTCATCTGATTTCTAGAACTCAAGTTATGATGCTGACAAATTACAGGTCCTCAGATGAATGTGATTTTGGTCAACAAAAGTCAACCAACTTCCAAGCCATTTTTGACCTAGAAGGATGTTTCTCCTCACCTTGACCAAAACATGAAAGTTGTTCCTCATGATCTTAGATTTCCAAAGAGTACTTGAAGTCCTTCATCTGATTTGTATAACTCAAGTTATGAGGCTTCCAAGGTACGGGTATTTTGGGAAAGTAGGATTACAGGTCATTTTCATTATAGGACCACTTCACCACTTTGCTTGCTTCAAATGAAACTATTTACAACATGAAACTTGCTCAAAATGGGTTCATTTGTTCAACCAAACCTCAAGGAATCATTGATATGGCTTGGATAGAAGATTAAATAAAGGAAGATTCATGGAAAAGTCATTAAAAGCACAAAAATCAAATTAAATCATATTGTATCCATTTTGTGCAAGTTTGTGCATATTTTGAGTGCAAATCACATTCTAAGAACAATGGAATTTTCAAAATTTTAGTTTGATGAGTTTTGGTATGTCAATTTCAAACTTGCTTCATCATGAAGGTACACATGCTACATTCACCATTAAGATCAAATAAGGGATCAATCTCAGCCATTGAGGTTACCTACATCCCAAGTAACATGAAGGGATTCATTTGCAGCTGTGTAAGCTTCATTTTCATGCACATTCATAAAGCTCCAAACCAAGAAAATTTGGATTTCAATTGGGCTTTTAGGGACTACAATTGGGCTTTCTTTGCTTCCAAATCCATTGCATATAATCTCAGGGTCGTGTACAATGCTTCAGAGGCGAATTTGGAGGAGAGTTGAGAGAGAACACATTTGAAAAAGAGGAAGAAAAAGTGAAACACGATTTTGGAGATTTATTGAATTTCAAGCCAAATCAAGTATTCAAACAACTTCTGGGAAGATTATAGAGGGATTCTAGATCGATTTCATCAAGCTTCCTCAAGTTTTGAAGGCTCAGTGGAAGTTCTCCACTAGGTAACTTCAAATCACCATTTCTCTTAGAACATGATGCATTTGCTTGCCATTTTTGCATGATTAAGACCTAGGAACTGTGTAGGTTGTTTCTAACTAAAATTGACTGGCATTGGTGATGATTGGTGTGGTGAGCTCATTTCTGTTTGGCTTCAATCGAGCTTGTTTATCCATTGAAAATTAAATTGAACCATGGATTTGGATTCTGCATGAGATATAGATCATTTTTGACTATTTGTTTGCTCGATTTGGTGAAGTGGATGTACCTCTGTGTTTTTGCCTCGCCGGAGAAGGTGACCGGAGCCACCGTGCTCCGGCCACTTGGTTTTCCCTCCGTTTTGTGTTATTTGAATGAAGAAGATAGCGCATGGTCGTCGGGTGCATGTTTGATGTTTTGACTGGACCAGATCTGATGGTCCTCATTTTATTTCCTCTTTGTGCTAAGTCTCATTTAATGACGTGGCAACGCAGTGGCCTTTGGATGTTCGTTTGGTAATTGCAACGTGTGGCCATGATGGTTTGACTAGCCTTTTAATGAAACGATGCTTTCCATTGGGTTACATCCTAGCTGTCTGATTGTTTGATTGGGTTTAATCTGATGGTTGTGATTTAATTGTTTTTATATTTTTATGTTGACTGCACGCGTGACTCTTCTTGGACCCTTGGATTGTATGACTGGTCAGGTCATCATGTGGCTGAGATTATTCTCATTTGTTTGGATGATTTTCAATTGGACTGGACCTCTATTGCTGTTCGCACCCCCACACACTGCAGGCCCAATTGTTTACACGTGAATCTTTTGCTATTTGCACCTCAATTTTATTTTAATTTCTTTTCTTTTCTTTTCATTTTGTTTTGTATCTGATTTGAAATAATTCCAATTAAAATGCTTTCACGTCTGATAAAATTCCACAAAAATATGTTTTAGACATTTTAGGATGTCTTTTATTTTTAGGAAATTTTTATTTTATTTTTAAATTTATTTTCAATTAAAAATGGAATTAATCATTGGAAGTATTTTATTGGACTTATTTCTTGACATGGTTTTTTCTTGATTTTATTTTGGCATTTCCTTTTTGATCCAATGACTGAAAATTGATCCTCATATCCATGATGAGTTGATCAATTTTTGAGGACCATTTTTCCCCTGTTGGTTGACTTTTGGGTTGACTTTTGTTGCATTTCATTTGACCCTCGACAATCCTCAATCACAATGGAACACCCTTGTGAATCAATTTCTTTGGTGGTGTTGTGAATTGATTTTGATTGTGATTTCTTGGCCTCTGTTTGCCAACATGCTTAGGTGCTTTGTGCATTTTATTTGATCATTTTTGAACCGTTTTCCTAATTTTGAGGTAACTTGCAAGTCAAGTTACCTCCAAGGGAGGTTCATACATACACATTGACCTAGTTTGTCTTGGAGATGACATTTTTGGATCCTTTGAGCCCCAATGCCTTTTGATTCATGTTTCTAACATGTTAAGGATGATACTTGCTCATTTTTAGGTCATAACATTTGGTTTTGCTTGTTCATTTGGTTGTTTTCTTTTGAGCTTTTAATTAGGGCTTCTAACTGATGCATGCTTGCTTTCCCTTGTTCTTTTTGCTTGCATTTTCTCTTGATTGGTTTGCTTTTGCTTTGGATCTCTCTTCTCTCATCCCCTATTCTGTCCCATGACTTTGGAGTCTCATTTAAGGCATCTTAGTTCATCCTTAGGAGGTACTTGAAGCATACCTAAAATGATGAATCCTTGAGGACTCTTTTGTGCTTCTTTTGCACTTTGTTTGTGATGCTTATGGTTGAGTGCATATTATGAGTTCCTTGTTGTCCTCATATAGCCTCCGATCCTCAATTTTATTTTGAGCTTCTTTTCATTTCATTTGGTTTGGCTTTTGGCACTTGTGGTTGATGTTGTTTGACTTAGGTCATTTAATCCCATTTTTGGTGCATCTTTGTGTGGCTTCTCTTTGTTTGCTTGAGATCATCTTGTGCATTTCTTTTTCTCTTCTTTTCTTGCATCCCTATATGCATGCTTGGTTGAGATGAGCTTGTGGAGGCTACTGCCCCACACTATTTTCCTCCCACTTTCATTCTTACTTGTGCATTCTATGTTTGCATTCTTACATCTTTTATGTTCTTTCTTCTTCTTCTTTTGCTTTTCTTTAGCATGCTCCCCATAAGTTCTCTAACCTCATTAGGTTATGATAGACATTATGTGCCTAACCATGCATGATAACATTAGGTAGTTCTCTTTTGTATCCAAACTTTAAGTCCACTTTGCATGATAACTTTTAGGATTGGTGTAGTCTCCCATTAGTGGTCCTTGCTTCTCTTCTCATCATCATACAATCTTAACACACTTAATAAAGATAATGGATGTTGTGCCATGAGCCTTGTACTTGGGAAATGGTGATTGAGCGGCTACCTCTCAATTACTTAGAGTGTTTAGTATACGTCCTTAAGACGATATGCGACGCATTTGATCCTAGGTTTTAGACTTTAGCACAACATACATTATGAACACTCAAATTCAAAACACTTCTTCTCTAAAAAAACACAAAAACACAAAAACCTTTTTTCATCCTTCGGGATTCTAATCAGGAAAATCTTTTCAGATAAAAGAGTGTTGTTAACTTTTAGTTCTACCGCAAACGGTAACGCCTAAGTCTCCAATGGTCGAGCTGCATACACCAACTGCTAGAACTACTTGTTAACCCTACTCGAGCCTAAAAACTTTTGAACTAACCTGTGGTCTTTTTAGCCCCAACTACGTTTGCGCTGATCTTTCATATCAGATGAAAGTACGTAGGCACAAGACGCGGTGTCTTGGCGAGCAACCTTCCCCCCTTTCACCCGTAGTTAGCCGAACTACGTTGACTCTAACTTTCCCATTGCACGAGGGAATACGTAGGCACAGAGCGGCGATGCTCTGCCGAGTCTCTTCTTTTTTTATTTTGTCCCTTGACCTTTACCGTAGATAGTTTTAAACACCCTTTTAGATAAACAACAATGCGTGGACCCCGTCGAGTACGACGGACGTGAGGGGTGCTAATACCTTCCCCTTGCGTAACCGACTCCCGAATCCAGACATGGTTGCGATGACCTTGTCTTTCCCTTTTTCGTTAGGTTTTTCCGATTGTTTCCTTTCCCTCTCTTTGGGATAAATAACGAAAGGTGGCGACTCTTCTGTTTTCCACCGGGTGTTTTTCGCAGTTGCGACAGTATCCAAGGTCGACTGAGTAAGCAGCTATAGGCCGGCCGGATGTCCATGATATAAAAGACTGCATCAAAAACCTCCGGTCCTACCTGAATTGGTAATGTGATATCACTGAATACTAACTTCCGAGTTCCATCAAGCGCCCATACCACTAAATCACTTGGCGTCCAGATTAAGCCTTGAGTATCTAACTTCATTAGTGCTTTCTTCAGCAACACATTAAGTGAGGATCCCGTGTCAACTAGCACATGGGATAAAACAGCTCCTCTGCACTCCATGGATATGTGCAGAGCGTGGTTATAGTTTCTCCTGAAGGGAGTCAAGTCCAAGTCAGTAAAGCCCAATGCATTACCAGCATTTACATGGGCTACTACTCCTTCTAGTTGATTAACAAAAATCTCCTGGGGCACAAATGTCGTATTCAAAATCTCCAACAAAGCATTCCTGTATGCCTCTGAGCACAACAACAATGATAGAATATAGATTTTAGAAGGTGTCTGATGCAGGTGATCTACGATTTTATAGTCACTTTTACAGATAAGTCTCCTAAATTCTTCAGTATCTTTAGCCAAAGAATCCTTCTCCTCTTGCTGTTGAACTTCTTTCTCCACCACCGCTTCTTGTGGTGCCGCCGGTACCAACTATGTTTTCCACAGAAGAGCCTTCATAGGATGAACTCACCAACTCTTGCTTCTGATCGTTACAAAATACCTCTGCCCCAGAATTCCATGGAATGGCCTTAATGCTTTCATAAGGTATCGGTCCAAGAGTAGTAATAATCATCGGCGTTGGCCTTTTAGGCGCTGAAATATTGATTGTCCGGAATGGAATAGATATAGTAGCAACTTCATTCTTTTCAGTATTCGCTTCATTATCTTCAAACACTCTATCAAATTGTAAATAACCCTCATCGATCATCCTCTGAATTCCTTTCTTTAACAAATCACAACCCTCGGGTCTTTCCTTACACCCTGAACAATTATCGGAATACCCTGGGAACACTCCTCCTTTCAACAATTTGACCTTCATAAAACTCAACAGAGTCTTCAACTCCTCTACGTCAGCTACCAAATTTAGCTTTTCCCCTTCAATGATAGCATTATTCCTTGCCACCCCATGGGTTGGCATAGGATTCTGATTTATATTCAGACCGTCATTGGTGAAATTAATGGCTTTGGAATCAATCAAATCCTATACTCTTTGCTTGAAAGCTTTGCAGTTATCGATAATGTGACCTGGAGCACCGGAATGGAAATCGCACTTGGCATTTGCATTATATACTGGGGGTGGCACGCTGGTAAGGGGCGCCAAAGTCCTCTTTTGAACCAACTGCAATTGTAAAAAATGTTGCAAAAATTGATAATATGGCATGGGTGGAGTTTCAAATTGTCTGTCAGCCATTCTCTGCTTTGCCATGTAAGGACGCAAAGCAGAGTGTTAACTCGTTGCTGAGGTGTGTTGCACCCTAAAATTTGCTCAACCTTATTCACTTGGTTTATGTTTCAATATCATTAGCATTTGCATATAGAGTCATGTACATAGCCTAACCATCTGCATAACATAGCATGGCAAGTCATCCAACAGGGGATCAAGCATTATTCTCATCTCTAGAGGCCTATCTAGAGGTTATTATCCTAATTCAATCTCATTCAAGTTATCAGAAAAGAATTCGAAAGCAAAGAGTTCAGCAGATCAAGCATTGAGTATATCTCCTAACTGAGGGCATCTGAGGGTCAACAAGGGGGTTGTGAGCTATGAATGGAAGGCATGGAGAGCATCTAGACATCATGGGAGGCTTAGAAAGTCATTTGGAGAAGTAAACAAGTTGGTGAGGTGACCACAAGAATTGCAGTTGAAGACAGTCAACTAGGGTTTCATCTGGGTCAACCCTGGGTCAACCCTAGGTCAATTGACTGATTGAAAGGCATTAAGGGCTATTGGAGAGATGTGGGGTCCATCATTTGACATGGAGAATGAGGATATGTTGTTGTGCTAAGAAGAATTCAAGAGAAATCAAGGAGAGGAGGAGTTTCTAAATTAGGGTTTCTCTGTAAAATCCCCTAGTTTAGGTCAAATTTCCAAACAAGATAAGTCAAAATGCAAGCTTCAAATGGCTTCTTGGACAACATTAAACTTGTAGAGGATCTCAAGAACTTTAATTTGAGTGGTGGAAGACATCAAGGAGAGTTATAGAACTCAAGTTATGGTCCTTGCAAGTTACAGGTCATCTGAGGTATCTGAAATTTTGTCTGTGAAAGTGACTTGACTTCCAAGCAATTTTTACCCCTCAAGGAGATTTCAAATGAATTTTTGGTCAACATAAGAATTGTTCCTCATTGTCTTAGCTTTCTAGAATGGTATAGTATGCCTTCATATGATGTGTGGAACTCAACTTATGGTCTTGGCAAGCAAAGGGTATTTTGGTCATTTGTGAATTACAGGTCATTTTAACCTATGTCCAAAACTCATACAAGGAGGCTTCAAATGGAAAAACTTACAACATCAAACTTGCTCCAAATGACATTTTGAGTCTAGAAAGGTGACCATTAGAGATTGGAAATGTCCATAGCACAAGGTTTCAAAATTGGTGAATTTAATGAAGGAAAATGGCTTAAAAAATGATATTTTTCATATCTTGGCCAAATGATGCAAAATTATAGGTCATTTTGAATGGAAAAGGCATTCTAAAGACATTGGCTAAAGTGGAATTTTGAGCTTAGGTCATAATTTGTGAGTTATCCATGGTTGCTTGAATTGAAAGTAACATAATCTAAATTGAAAGGGAAAAGTGTAAGGGAAACTTCTCCAATGTTCTAGGAGGTTCTAATGCAACCTATATATTCATGCAAGCTGGTTCATGCAAGGGTTGGTGCTCCCATTTGTCCAAAATCTCCATTTTCATCCATTTTCTCATTCTTGTATAAGCTTCTCAAACTCCACCAATCTCTCACCAAACTTCAACATTCTTGATTCAACCTTCATCATCATCACACAAAGGTCAGAATCCACACATTTCTTTGGCAAATTGAGCAAGGAATTGTGCTATTCATCATCATCATTCAAAGTGCAAGAACCTTGGAACTAGAAGATTCAAAGCTTTGGAGCCTCTCTGATTGCATACAGAACTCATCTCCAAGATCACTGATCAGTTTCCCCTCCTTTCAAGCATTGGATCAAGTGTATTCCATAACTGTTTTCAGCATCATAACAGGTTGGTAACCTCATTCGAATTGCATAATTTAATGAGAATTTTAGGGAATTGTTAGTATAGACTGGTTAGGATAAGTGAGATGATTGATTTTGATAAGTTTGAGCAAGTTTCATGGACATTGATCATGGTGCACCAATTCTGGTGAAGCTTAGAATGTCAAAAATCGTGAGAGATAATCTTGGAGTGAGTGCTTAAAATGATCAGGGTGAGTTGTAGGTTAGTTTAGGATGAGTTCCAGAGAGAATTGAGAGGATCAATATCAGTGGTAGAATGATGGATCAGACCTGTTGCACCTATCGAATTGCATTATTGATTGAGTTTTAGAAGAAGATAATGGCATGGCTGTGTAGAGGGAAGAGAATGGAGTGTTTTTGGTTTTTACATTGAGAGCTTTCATGGAGGATTGAGGGAGAACAGGGAAGTGGAAAGTTCATGCACGATGGTGAAGTTGCAGAAACCCTAGGGTTTCTAATGTTGAAGATGAAGCCAGAGCCACACGATCCAGGGTTTGACTTGGACTTGGGATGTAATCTGATGGCTGTGGTTTAAAGTTCAAAACGGAGGGAAGCTTCAGAAATGAAACGCAGCGTTTCATTAAGTGGAGGGGATTGGGCTCAGAGCGCTATCTACACCCCCCATGTTAATAAGCCCAATGCATTAAACGTGTTTTCCTTGCTATTCTCACCCCCTCCCTCTATTTCTTTATATTTTCTTTCTATTTTCTTCATTTTTTCATTCATTTTAAAAAATTCATAATAAATAGCAAAATAATCATTTTTAACTCATTCTTTTTGCATATTTTTCTTTAAGGTGTCTAGAAAATAATAAAAATAAAAATTGCATTTTATTTTTTTATTTGATATTTTTTCCATATTTTCTAAATAAATAACATTTTATATAGTTCCATTTCATGCATGATTTTGTTATTTTTTGTTCTATTAAATGCTTTCATATTTTTCATCCATTCTTTTTAGGTTGTTTAGCTTAGACATTGAACTTGTAGATTCAATTTAGTTCCCATTTTTAGAAATTAATTTTAGGTGCTTAATGTAGGTGTGAATAACATGAATGAAACTAGGGTTTTAAGTGATGACTTAGGAGATAGATTCTTTTCCCCTAGGACTTAGGGTTTGACTAGTTTAGTTATGGGACTATAGGGGCTATGGGTAGTTATTAGATCCCTTAGAAAAGTCAGGATTCCCCTACTGCTATTACTGTACTGTATATATCTGATTGACTGGTGTGGTGTGCCCTCTGGGGATTGTTGCTTATCTGTGTGGGTATTGGGATTGTCTGGGGCTTGAGAGAGCTGAAGACTTGAGGAGATGAAAGCCATTGAAGATCCAGAGATTGAAGATCAACTTCCAGAGTTGAAGAGAAGATTCTTAGCAGATGCTGAGGATACTAGGGTTTAGGAGCTAGGCAGAGCTCTAGATTAGAAAGCTTGTTTTTCAAACATGGATTGCCTTGTCTGCATCCATTCTTCTCTGTGATTCAGAGTCTCTCTAAAACACTCACCCCCTTACTTTGGAAGGCTTGGTGATAGTGTCTAAGAGATAGAACTCTTGAGAGAAAGTGTCTTTTGTGTTAGAAGCAGTCTGTTCACCACCCATGGTAGTCAACTGATTGCTTAACACCCAATCCACTCTTGTGACTGATCCCTCATCCTGGAGGTTTGAGCTTGAAGAAAAGCCATTGCAGATGGAAGACTGATGATCAAAGCCCTAACCTGAAGGCTATGAAGATGGAGATTAATGCTTGTTGAAGCCTGTAAATGATTGGAGATTACTTGAAGCCAGATGTTGATTTAGAGCTGCTGATGCTGTTTCTTTTGTTGTTGTATTTCATTGCTGATGTATTGATTGGTTTTCTGGACTGTATTGTTTGCTGTTTACCCTGTTGGGTTGAAGGTGAAGCCTGTTCACTTTTGCCCATTGTTTTCTAGGTTCGAGGTTGAGTGGGACTCCCTTGCCTCGCTTGTATTGTTGCATCCATGCATTTTACCGCTTTACTATATATATCTGATATTGTTTCTGTTGCTGTCTATTCCCTTAGGATCTCTGTTTCTCTCTGTGCAAGAGAGGAGCATGATAGACACTAGGTCTTAACCCATGCATGATAACATTAGGATAGTTTGATTCCCTTCGCAACCGTAGGTTAGAGTTCTGTCTCTTTCTTTCTCAAAACAAGCAGAAAAACACAATAAAGATTTCAAACACAATAAAAGGCACTTCTTCCGTAAAAGAATGTGAACTCATCAAAGCGTCATTTTTGTCCGCCGGGACTGTTAATCAAGAAAACCTTTTTCAGAAGGAATAAAATCAACCAAGACAAGCTTGTGTCGTACGTGGCCCGAACTACGTTTGCTCTGATCTTCCATGCTGTGTGGAAGTACGTAGGCATAGGATGCGATATCCTAGCGAGTAACCTTCCCCTCCTTTCCCGTAGGTAGGCGAACTACGTTGACTCTGATTTCTCGTTCCAGACGAGAATACGTAGGCATAAAGTGCGATACTTTGCCGAGTCATTTTATTTTCATTTTATTTTATTTTAACCCCCAGACCTGTAGAGTAGATAGAATAACAATCCATACCCGAAAACAAGCGTGGATCCCGTCGAGTACGACGGACGTGAGGGGTGCTAATACCTTCCCCTTGCGTAACCGACTCCCGAATCCAGGTTTTGGTTGCGACGACCATACCTTTCCCGTGTTGTGCGAGGTTTACTCTGAGCGTTTCCTTTCCCTCCCGTGGGATAAATAACGCACGGTGGCGACTCTTCTGTTCAGCCGGCGCCGATTTTCGCAGTAGCGACAACTGGAGACTCTGCTGGGGATCCAACGTCCCCTGGCTGCTAAGGACTGCGATGGTTCTTATGCATTTGGGATCCAATGTCCCTTTGAGCGAGTCAATCCTAGCGCTTGTTTTCCCCGTCGAGGACTTTGTATGGAGTTATTTTATATTTCTAACCTTGTATTTTCAGCTTTATATATTGATTATTATTGTTGTATCTGGGGTGTGACGGGTATTCTGATATTGAGAGATAAGCCGGACCTGGGCTTGAGTGCACCTAGAATTAGAGTAGAAATTAGTGGGTGCCCGCTTGCTTTGCTTGCTTTGGTGTCCCATGAAATCTACACTCAGACGAGGTTCCTCTGGTTGGCCTCCTGCCCCTTCCTTTGGTTGGCGTGGGTTGCTGGTTAGTTGGATTGTCGACTCTGGGGACCGATCATTTGGAAGTTGGCTAAGTGAGGCCTCTTCAGGGATTGATGATGCCACTCCTTCTGGGAATCGTATCATCAACCTTGAAAGTCTGTGACGCCGACGACCGCATAGGATGTCGTACCTTGTGCCAGTTATAGGGCCACCCACCTGTGAGGGGATTCAGGGTTATGCAGGTAACCAGCCCTTCAGACCACCGGTTTGTTTCTCGATCAGAGATCCTGGATAGTTATGGAGAGTTCTGAGGTCTGTCGGAGACCAGTTGGAGATATGATTTGAGATCTGCCAGAGACCATTCAAGGTTATGATTATGGGGTCTATCAGAGACCAATATTGGAGCTTTGTTTGAGGTATATCTGAGACCAGGGCTTGAGGACTTCTGGATGGTCTATCTGAGACCTTTCTTGATTGGGTTCAGGCTATTCAGCTACAGCTTTGGTCCCTGTTGCATGTTACTTGCATTGCATCACTGCATATCCATTGCCATTTGCATTTCACTAACGTGTGTCTGTGCTGCAGGCGCATTTGCATTTCCCTAGTTCTAGTGCCCAGACTTCTGAGTGTTTGATCATGACTAGCTTAAGGAGAACGGTTGCTTACAAATTGCCTACGCTTGATATTGTTCCTCTACTTGGGTTGATCTCTCTTGCCGATGAGGGTGTTCGTAGGAGCTTCCGGATGAACTATGGTAGACTACTGAGATTGGTGTGCAAACCTACAGAGGTAGAGTTAGATGGGCTGTATGCTTTGATGCAATTCTACGACCCTGCTTTGAGGTGCTTTACGTTCTCTGACTTTATTATGGGACCAACCCTGGAGGAATACGCTGAGTATGTTGAGCTGCCCGTGCAGAACCAGGTTCCATTCATTCATTATGACGCCAAGCCCAAGCCGGAGGATTTGGCAAAAGCCTTGCATATTGATGCTTCTGAACTTGTGACTACTATTTCCCGTGGAGTTCCAGGCTTCTCACTCCAATTCTTAGGTGGTAAAGCCCAAGAGTATGCCAAGAGCGGGTGCTGGGTTGCTTTTAACGCTGTGTTGGCTTTGTGCATTTATGGCATAGTTTTGTTCCCCAATATACCGGATTTTGTGGACTTCGATGCTTTCTACTTGTTTGCCGCTGGTAATCCTGTACCTACCTTACTCGGAGATTTCTACCACTCACTGCATTATAAGAATGAGAGGGGCAGAGGGAAGAATGTTCATCTTTGTGTACCCTTGTTGAGTATGTGGTTTGAGAGCCACCTTCCTAAGAGAAGATCTGTCGCAGAGACTACAGTCCCCGTTGGTTGGCCAGAGCGCCTGATGAGGCTATATTCCGAAGACGTTGTGTGGTTTGATCGAGACCTGTTGGGATCTGAGCTCATCTTCAGTTGTTCTGGGTACCCTAATGTGCCGCTGATAGGAAGAAAAGGGAGTATCAATTACAACCCTTCTCTATTCATTCGCCAGTTCGGATATGCACTGAAGAATCCACCTCAGGAGGAAGAAGTACAGGAATCTCTGTACTTCACAGGTGATTTGAAGGGAGAATTGCTAGCTGAGTTGCAACACGCCTGGACACGTATTAACCGCAAGGGGAAACCACTGTTAGGTAAGAACGATTGCCAGGCCTATGCACCTTACAGGGTTTGGATCCAGGAAAGAGCAAGTCAGTTATTAATGCCATTTCCAGATGTACCAATCCTTGTTCCTATTCCGGTAGCGGAGCCAACTACTGTTTCTAGGGAAGTCTATGAGCAAATTGTGAGAGAAAAAGAAGCCTTGATGAAGATCAACGAAGGGTTAGAGCAAGAGCTAGCTCAAGTACGCAGTGAGAAAAACAAGGCCGTATATGCTTTCCAACAACAGATCGAGCTGTTAAACAGGTTAGGGGCTGAGTTGACCGAAGAAAAGAAGAAGCGCGAACGTCTGGGGCAAGAGTTTAGAAGCTCCCATGACATGCTGGAAGCCAAAAAGAAGGCGCTTGACGCGGCACACCGAGAAATCTCCTCTTGCAATAAGACTTGGAACGCTACACTCACCAACAATAAGAAGAGGGAAGATAAGCTGAAGCAGCAAATTTCCGACCTCGAGGAGAAGTTGAAGTCTAGCATCAAGAAGTGTGAGGAGGAAGTGATGACCCGGTATAGTGTCCAGCATGCGCTGAACAAGGCAATCAAATCCAGAGATGAAGCGGTGTCTCAGAAGCAAAAGCTAGAAGATTGCTTCGGAGAAGCAACATGGGAAGAAACTGCTGAAGACGTGCGCCGTGTTCTTAAGAAGAGAAATCAACTTGTTGAAGGGCTGCTTGATCGACCAAGCCATCCAGAGACCAAGAAGTTGATAGAAGAGTACCAGACTTTCGGGAGGATTTGATCATTTCATGTAGTAACTTGTAA
This sequence comes from Lathyrus sativus, assembly GCA_963859935.3. Taxonomy (NCBI): domain Eukaryota; kingdom Viridiplantae; phylum Streptophyta; class Magnoliopsida; order Fabales; family Fabaceae; genus Lathyrus; species Lathyrus sativus. Next base: position 360,789,426 of record OZ012739.1, read on the forward strand.
TAACTCGTATGCTTTATTTGCATAAGTGCTGATCATCACCAGGATTGTTGGTTGAGGTCATGCCTTCTTATCGTACTTTTATCGACATTGTATTTGGGTTTTCTCAGCAATATATGAGGCTTACTATGATTCAGCTCCAATATTCCTGTTGTCAGCACTATCACTGCACAGGCACCTTCACACTAGAACTGGGGGAATGAATTTCCCTAAAGCACAGACACATTGCATTGCATTCATATTCATATTGCATTACAGGTAATCTTTGAATAGCGTCTTATGTCCTGCTCATAACAGGTACTTAACAGGATTGCAGATCAGCACCCGCACCGCTATTCTACCCGCACCAACTGTCGAAGAATCATGGATCAAATGCAGAACGAGATGCAAGACGTGCGCGAGAAGCTCGCTCTCTTTATGCAGACCATGGAAGCTATTGCGAAAGGACAGGAGAATTTGCAGGCCATGGTCCAGCCTCTGTTGGCTCGAAATGCCGGTCACGGCAATAAAGATCATCAGTCCGTACGGGTCGATACTGTTCACGGAGACGGCACTCCCACTCCAGTGGCTCCACCTATAGTCAATACACCTGCTGCTAATGTCAACAACGCTACCGCTGCTGTGACTGGTAACGTCGGAGTTGGGAATGAGACTGCTGTCCATAATGTTGGGCTGGGTGATGTCAATTTGGGAGATAACATGGGAGGCAACGGCTTTGTCAATACTGGATTCGGATTCAACGATCAGGGATTCGATAACACTGGCAAGTATGGCTTTAATGCTCAAGGCTTTGGGCAAGATGGTTATGGTGTGGCCAATCAGGGCTACGGAGGCTTTGGAAATGGAAATGGCGCAGGGTTTATGGCTTTTGGCCCTGCTGGAGGTGTTCAAGGGTACGGCAACAGAGGCCGAGGTCCGGGGATGAATCAGATCAGAACTGGACGTAATAATGGATATGATGGGTATGGGGCTGGAAACGGTATGTGGCAAGAAGATCAGCAGGAGGACGCTTTCTCCGGCGGAGGTTTCGAAGGGCCGATGGATGATTCCCAGAAGATCAGAATGCTAGAAGAGCAGATGAGGGGAGTCCTAAACCAAAGTGTTGTGGGTTTGGACATGGCAACAATGGGTTTGGTACCTGGCTTGAGGGTGCCCATCAAATTCAAAGCTCCTGCGTTCGACAAGTATAAAGGAGACACATGTCCAAAAGTGCACGTACGAGCTTATTACAGAAAGATGTCTGCATACTCAACTGATGAAAGAATGCTAATGCATTTCTTTCAAGATAGTCTGTCGGGTCCTTCCCTAGAGTGGTACATGGGGTTGGAGCCAACTGATATCAAGACATGGAAGCAATTAGCAGAGGCATTTGTAGCTCACTACAAGTATAACAGCGACTTGGCACCCAATCGGGTCCAGTTGGCTGGACTGTCGCAGAAGAAGGGGGAGAGCTTTAAAGAGTACGCGCAAAGGTGGCGCGATATGGCTGCCAGGGTCCGTCCTCCGGTGGAAGATAAAGAAATGAATGACATGTTCGTCGGCACATTCACAGGCTTGTTTCATGACATGTTGTTTCACACGTCTCTGGCCAGTTTTTCAGACCTGATTCTGATGGGAGAAAAGATTGAACGTAATATTAAGCAAGGAAAGTTCCAAGTCGAGGAATCAACTGCATCTGGCAGTAATAGGAAAGCTTACGGTGGGCGCCGTCAGGGCGAGGCAAGTGCAGTATTTGGAGGCCGAGGCAGGGGACGAGGTCAATATCGTCAGCCGCAGCAGGTGGCGAGTGTTACTATCCCGTACCAACAACAACCACTCCAGCAACAACAACCGGTTCAGCAACAGCCAATGCCACAGCAGCAGCAGCCTCAGCAGGGGGCACAGCAGGCTCAACGAAGATTCCAGGGTAGTAAACCAAGAAGAGTGTTTGAGAAGCCTCCCTCAACCTATGCCGATTTGTTGCAGACATTGTTGGGATTGAACCTGGTAGAAAAAAGAACTCTAGCACCGATAACGGGAGCTCCCCCGTTTGGTTACGATGCAAGCAGGCACTGTGAGTTTCATTCTGGAGCCCCGGGCCACGATATAGAAGGTTGCCATGCTTTTAAGCATGTTGTGCAGGATCTTTTGGACAACAAGACTATCAATTTCGGAACGGCAGGTCCGAATATAGTGCAGAAACCCATGCCTAATCACGGAGCAAACGCCATTCTAACGGAGGAAGGGTTGAATCTGATTATGAATGTTGAAGACTTGAAGACGCCGCTGAGCGAGATAAAGAGCCGACTGTTACAAGGGGGTGTTTACCCAGGATGTAACGAGTATTGCTTAGACTGTTGGACCCTAGCTGGAGGGTGTGATGATTTGAAGAAGGGCATTCAGGCTTTAATTGATGAAGGCATATTGCAGTTTGACCAAGCAGCCACTGAAGAGCCCGCAGGGGCAGTAGCAGATAATCAGAATGATGTGGCCACTGTGACAATTCCTCGGAAGACGATCACTATTGCAGCACCAGCTCAGCGCCCACCGATCACCATAGCTAAGGCCGGGCCAATCCCGTACAAGAACACGAAAGCAGTTCCATGGTCGTATGGGTTGGAAGTATATTGTGACGGAATAAAAATTGATGTTAATAAACAGCCAGCCGAGACTGTGGATAACGTTGTTGGTTCGGGGGGTATGACAAGGAGTGGTAGGGTCTTTACATCTCCTGAAGTGGAGGCTGAAAGACTAGCGAAAGGAAAAGGGAAAGCGGTTGAGAATGTTCCGGTGCAAGCAAGTGAAAAAGAAGCAGCATCGAAGGAAGTAGAAGAGTTCATGCGCTTGATTCGAAAAAGTGATTATAAGATTGTGGAGCATCTGCAGCAGACACCGTCCAAGATATCTATTCTGTCATTGCTGTTGTGTTCGGAAGCCCACAGAAATGCGTTGCTGAAAGTCCTGGATACTTCTTTTGTACCCCAAGACGTCTCCGTGAATCAGTTGGAAGGAGTGTTGGCACATGTGAATGCAGGCCACAGCTTGGGCTTTACCGATTTCGACTTGACTCCGAAAGGAAGAGATCATAATATGGCGCTGCACGTATCTGTTGAGTGTAGAGGATCAGTAATGTCACACGTATTGGTCGACACTGGATCGTCTTTGAATGTGCTACCCCAAAAGGCGATGATGAAGCTGGATGTTAGAGGAATCTTGTGTACGCCCAGTGATTTGGTAGTCAGAGCGTTTGACGGCACGAGGAGAACAGTCTTCGGATCGATCACATTGCCTCTACAGGTGGGGCCAGAGGTGTTTGCAACTGAGTTTTATATCATGGATATACAGCCTGCGTACAGCTGCTTGCTTGGAAGACCCTGGATTCATGGGGCAGGGGCAGTCACGTCCACCCTACATCAGAAGTTAAAATATATGGTCGGAGACAGTGTAGTCACCGTATGCGGAGAAGAGGACATCCTGGTCAGCCATCTGTCGTCATTTAAATATGTGGAGGTCGACGGAGAGATCCACGAAACACCCTGCCAGGCATTCGAAGGTTTGCGCATCAAGGACAAAGGTCCCGGGCCGAGCAAAGTGCCAGAAATAGCCGTCTCATCGTATAAAGAAGCTCAAGCTCTAGTAGAAGCGGGAGAAGCAAAGGGCTGGGGCAAAGTGCTGGACATTCCTGTGAAGATGGACCGGTTCGGGCTGGGATACCAACCGTCGTCATCCACTCCTTCCGTGGGGACACCCCGTTTCAGAAAGCCAATCACCATCTCTGCCAGTGGAGTGTGCCACGAAACTGTCAATGCTGCTTCGGAGTCTGATGAAGGAGACAGCGACTGTGATATGGATGCCTGGATTCAGCCAAGCACGCCAGGACAAGGACTGTGCAACTGGCCTATTCAGGAGCTTGTTCCTGTGACTTTTAAACAGTAATGCTTTGCTTTATTAATTGTTGAATAATCTGATGTCTTGCCCGGGGCATCAGGATTTGCTTAGGGCTGTGTTGTTATGAACATTGCGTGTTAATCATTGAATAAATGGCGTTTTTTCATGTGCAAATACTGTAATCCCTGTCTTTCTTGTTTTATGTTTTTCAATAAAATGGCAGCGTGGTCATTCGCTTTATACGCATTTTGAAGCGCTTAACCGTTCCTTTTGCAGGATAACATTTTCAGATGACATCCTTGAACCACCTATGACTCGTCCCGACTTCGAGCACCCGGTATTCCAGGCCGAAGAAGAGGTTGTCGAAGATAGTGACGTTCCTGAAGAACTGTCTTGGTTAGTGAGGCAAGAGGAAAGAGCCATTCTGCCTCACGATGAGGTCATCGAAATTATCAACTTGGGGTCAGAAGGGGTTGAGAAAAATATTCGTATTGGAGCCGCACTGCAGAGTGATATCAAGCGAAGACTGGTTGAAATGCTTCAAGGGTATAATGATGTATTCGCTTGGTCATATGAAGATATGCCGGGGCTCGATACAGACATGGTTGTGCATCGCCTGCCACTGAAAGAAGATTGCCCGCCGGTCAAACAAAAGCTTCGCAGAACTCGACCAGATATGGCAGTGAAGATCAAAGAGGAGGTTCAGAAACAGTGGGACGCTGGCTTCCTGGCTGTGACGAAGTATCCCTCGTGGGTTGCCAACATTGTACTAGTGCCAAAGAAAGATGGCAAGGTTCGAATGTGCGTGGATTATCGAGATTTGAATAAAGCAAGCCCAAAAGACGATTTTCCATTTCCTCACATCGACGTGTTAGTTGATAATACTGCTCAATACTCCATATTCTCCTTCATGGATGGCTTTTCAGGTTATAATCAGATTAAAATGGCGCCAGAGGACATGGAGAAGACCACTTTCATAACGCCTTGGGGAACATTTTGCTACAAAGTGATGCCCTTTGGTTTGAAAAATGCTGGGGCAACATATCAGCGTGCGATGACGACTCTTTTCCATGACATGATGCATAAAGAGATCGAAGTTTATGTCGACGATATGATTGCCAAATCCCAGACGGAGGAAGAGCATCTGGTGAATTTGCTGAAGTTGTTTAAAAGACTTAGGAAGTTCAGGCAGAGGCTGAACCCTAACAAATGCACCTTCGGGGTGAGATCGGGTAAGCTCCTGGGGTTTATCGTAAGCGAAAGAGGGATAGAGGTCGATCCTGCTAAAATAAAAGCGATTCAAGAAATGCCGACGCCTAAAACAGAGAAAGAGGTGCGCGGGTTTTTAGGGAGATTGAACTACATTGCCCGGTTCATATCTCACCTAACGGCCACGTGTGAACCATTATTCAAGCTGTTGAAGAAGGATCAAGCTGTAACGTGGAACGAAAATTGTCAAAAGGCGTTCGATAAAATAAAGCAGTATTTGCAGGAGCCTCCTATTTTGATACCCCCAGTGGCAGGTAGACCCTTGATAATGTATTTGACGGTTCTTGAGGGAAGCATGGGTTGTGTTCTCGGTCAACACGACGAGACGGGGAGAAAAGAGCATGCAATTTACTATTTGAGTAAGAAATTTACAGATTGTGAATCTCGATATTCAATGCTGGAGAAAACTTGTTGCGCGCTAGCCTGGGCCGCCAAGCGTTTGAGGCAGTACATGCTGAATCATACAACCATGCTCATCTCGAAGATGGATCCTATCAAATATGTGTTTGAAAAGCAGGCGTTGTCAGGGAGAATTGCCCGTTGGCAGATGGTCTTGACTGAATATGATATTCAATACGTCTCGCAGAAGGCTATAAAGGGGAGTGTGCTGTCTGAGTATCTGGCGGAGCAGCCTATTGAAGAGTACCAATCGATGAGGTTTGATTTTCCTGACGAGGATATCATGTACCTAAAGATGAAATATTGTGAAGAGCCGTTGCCAGACGAAGGACCAGAGTTGGGTTCCAAGTGGAAGATGATTTTTGACGGAGCTGTGAATGCTTATGGTACTGGAATAGGGGCAATCATCACTACGCCACACGGGTCGCACATCCCGTTCACTGCCCGATTGACCTTTGCTGTTACCAATAATGAGGCCGAATACGAAGCTTGCATAATGGGGCTTGAAGAAGCCATTGATTTGCGAATCAAACATCTAGACGTATACGGAGACTCAGCTCTGGTGGTGAATCAGATCAAAGGGGAATGGGAGACACGTCAGCCCAATTTGATACATTACATGAATTATGCAAGGAGATTGTTGTCGTTCTTTGACAAAGTTGAATTGCATCACGTACCGCGGGCAGAAAATCAAATGGCTGACGCCCTCGCCACTTTGTCTTCCATGTACAAAGTCAACTTCTGGAACGAAGCTCCCCGAATCATTATCTCTCGGCTTGACAGACCAGCTTATGTATTTGCTATTGATGAAGCATCTGATGACAAACCATGGTATTTCGATATCCTTAATTTCCTGAAGAATAAAGAGTATCCGGCTGGGGCATCCAGTTAAGATCAGAAGACTCTCAGGAGATTAGCGGGCAATTTCTATTTGAACCCGGATGGCGTGTTATACAGAAGAAACCACGATTTGGTGCTGTTGCGTTGTGTAGACGAAAGAGAGGCAAAGTTGCTCATGGAAGAAATACACGAAGGTACCTTTGGTACGCATGCTGGTGGACATGCTATGACAAGAAAGCTACTGCGGGCAGGCTACTTTTGGCTGACCATGGAAACTGATTGTTTCAAGTTTGCGAGGAAGTGTCACAAGTGCCAAATCTACGCTGACAAGATCCATGTGCCTCCAAGTCCTCTGAATGTAATGTCATCGCCATGGCCATTCTCGATGTGGGGAATCGATATGATTGGAAAGATCGAGCCGACAGCTTCTAACGGACATCGGTTCATTCTAGTGGCAATCGATTATTTCACCAAGTGGGTGGAAGCAGCGTCTTACGCAAATGTAACTAAGCAAGTGGTGGCCAGATTCATCAAGAGAGATATCATTTGCCGATATGGGATTCCCGAGCAGATAATCACGGACAACGGCTCAAACCTGAATAACAAAATGATGAAGGAGCTCTGTCAGAATTTCAAGATCGAACATCACAACTCCTCCCCTTACCGACCCAAGATGAATGGCGCTGTTGAGGCGGCCAATAAGAATATCAAGAAAATCGTCCAGAAAATGGTCGTGACCTATAAGGATTGGCATGAAATGCTACCTTTTGCTTTGCACGGTTATCGTACGACGGTACGCACATCAACCGGGGCAACTCCGTTCTCGTTAGTATACGGAATGGAAGCGGTATTACCATTGGAAGTTGAGATCCCTTCTCTGAGGGTATTGCGAGACGTTCAGCTAGACGAGGCAGAATGGGTGAAAAACATATTGAACCAACTGAGCTTAATGGATGAGAAGAGGCTAGCTTCTCTAGCATACGGTCGTTTGTACCAGAGCCGAATGAAGAAAGCATACGACAAGAAAATACATCCGCGAAGCTTTCAGACGGGCGACCTTGTGCTGAAAAGGATTCTCCCGCCGCAAGCGGATCACAGGGGCAAGTGGACCCCCAACTACGAAGGGCCATACGTTGTCAGGAAAGTCTTCTCAGGAGGAGCGTTGTTGTTGTCCACCATGGACGGAGAAGACTTCACGTCACCTGTGAATTCGGACGCAGTTAAAAAATACTTTGCTTAAAATAGACCCGCTGGACAAAAAAAAAGAGAGTCCAGGCAAAAATGGGGGCATCCCGGCGAACCAAAAACAGAATGAAAGGTTCGGGCAAAAATTAGGGATAAAATTGAAAAAATGTACACCCGCGAAGTTGAAAACCTACACTGGGCGACTTCAGCAAAAAAGGGTATCCCGGTGAACTGAAAACCCGTAAAGGGCGGTTCACGCAAAAGTTAGGGATTTGAAAAGCAAATGACGGCGGTCCGAATTTGATAATTGCAATGAGCATCAATGCGGGAGAATACATTTGAGGAGTCAGTCATCTGATACAATCGCTTCAGAAGTGGGGATACCGGGAAAGCATTAGAGTCGGGCGAGTCATGGGAGGATCAGTTTGTGGTGTTCATCTGCATCCCGTTGCCGACATGTGTACAAATTTAAGTTGTCAATATTTATGCTTCTTGTGCATACTTGTGTACGTGTATATTTGCTTTGTGTAGCTGCCTCATTTCAGGAGTTACATCCCGTGTATAAACTCCGCCCATTCAGGGGCCCGATCAATAAAATACATTATTCAGTACTTGACACTGTTCTTTACTGTTTTGTGCATGATTAACGCCTAAGTTTGATGAAACTAGCATGAGTATAACGTCGCTGGCCCTTGCCAACAGTTGCTAAAGCTTTGAATTAACTGAAAATAACGTCACTAACCTGAGTTGGTTTGGTTGCATAGGCTTGTCTTGTCTTGTTTGTGTTGTTGTAGGCTTCATGACCGTACGAGGAAAATGATCAAAAGATTGCAGTGACTAAAGACTCAGCCCTCATGCAGGTCATGCAGGTTCTTCATGAAGAAGGATAGAACTCTCCAGCTAGTCGTAGCTTGTGCAAAGGGATTATCCAGCAAAGTCGTTCATCCTCTACGGAATTGACGATTCAAAGATCGTAGGTTGCATGCAGGCAGTGTGGTGTCCCCCGGAAGGATTCCTTATCTCAAGCAGGGTGGTTCAGCCTCAAAAGAGTAATATTTCCAAATTGGTGAGCCGAATTCTGGCGGTTCCCCTTCCCCGCAAGGTCATTTATTCTTCCCCAGTGGGGCCAGTTAATTTTCCCCAAGAGAATCATCCCATCCCCAGCGGCGTTCTCTCCTTTCAGCAAGTGCTCTTTCCTCCCAGGGGAACTCGAAGATCAAGATTTTCCCCAGCAGAGTGGGTGGTGGGTCCTGTTATTTTGTCATGGACACTGTGCAATATCAGTTCACTCTCCAGCAGAAATCTAATCGTACCGTGCACAGCTACTATTCCCCAGCAGGGGGTTACCTCAACAGGGTATTGGGTTTGAGTTCCCAATTTCCCAGCTGAGTCGACTTCACCTTTCCAGCATTTATTTTGCTGGAATAATTCTGTAGCATCTGGCTATCCCCAGCGGAGTTGGCATTATCTTCAGCATTTATTTTGCTGAAGCGGTTCCTGTATCCCAGCAGGTGGAGAGAGCTCTTGCTCAAATGAACTACCAAACATTCAAGATCTCGGCATGAGACATCCAATGATAATGTCAGTTCGGCAGTATTCCCCACAGAGTTACCAGGATAAGTTTCTCTTTATTTCCAAGCAGAGTTATTTGTCATCAAGGGGTTTCATGAATCAGAATTTCAGAAGTTGCCTCCGGTCATCAGAACAGGCATCCGGCACTTTGGTTTCCAGATATCTCCAGTAGAGTCCGCCACAAAGTCGCTGTCACGTCAGTGCTAAAGAAGTTTGTGGGTTGGGATCAATGGAGAACTAAGTCCTGACGTGGACAATTTATTCCTATATTGACGGAATTTCTTCAGAATTGGGCGTCCTAACGTGGACAGATTTATTTCCCCGGGTTGATAAGATGTGTTAGTCCGAACGTGGACAGATTCGGGCTCTCGGAATCGGTGGAATGTGGAGTCATGACGTTGGCCAAACTGATTACTCTTTGTGTTGGTGTCCTGACGTGGACCATTTACTCTCAGTCGTTATCTTTCTTCGTGTTAGCGAAGCGTGGGTCCTGACGTGGACAGATCAGACAAAGGTGTGAGTCCTGACGTGGACAAGCCTTATTTCCCCAGCAGGTCGAAGGTGCCTGAATCCTGACGGGGACAAACCAAGGCGAGGCATAGGTCCTGGCGTGGACGAATCTATTCCTTACGTGGAAAAAGAGGTTTCAGTTCCTTACGTGGAAGAGCAAGTTCATTCCTTACGTGGAAAGATGGGAGTCCTTACGTGGACAGATTAAGATGGTGTTCCTAACGTGGAAAGGTGGATCCTGACATGGACGATGTTGTCCTTACGTGGAAAGACGAGTTTATTCCTAACGTGGAAGAAGAAGATAGATTCCTTACGTGGAAGAATTTAGTCCTGACGTGGACGGATTCAAGAAAGAGTTGATTCCTGACGTGGAAGAATGATGTACTCCTTACGTGGAAAGGTGAGTCCTAACGTGGACAGGTCCAGAACCAAAGTTGTATTCCTTACGCGGAAAGATGGAAGTCCTGACGCGGACATATCGAGTGGTATTGGGGTCCTTACGTGGACGGAGTGATATAGTTCTCTTTATGTGGAAAGAAGATTGCTTCTTGAAGGGGAAAGATGAAAGGTTTAGTCCTGACGTGGACAGATGCAGAAGAGATGATTCCTTACGTGGATGGTGTTATTCCTAACGTGGAAGAGTCTATTCCTAACGTGGACGATTTATTGGAATATCCCCCAGCGGAGTTGCCGAGATTTTTCTGGGTTAACAGCAAGTGGAGTCCTAACGTGGACAGGTTCTAGTTGAGATTTCTTCGTATTGATGGCAGACAGAGTCCTAATATGGACAAGCAAGCAATCTGTTATCCCTAGCATGGTCGTTACGAGATCAGTGAGCGGCTGCAAGCAGTCAAATCCAGGCAGTGGATGTCATTCCTCAAGCAGGAGCGCAATTTAGTTTTGCGGTTGGCAAATTTCTGGTTTCACTGGTATTCAACCGTCTCGTACCGCGAATGTCTGAAGGCTCCGGGCTCTTCACCCGATCGGGTCCAAGTCGCTTGAATAGGGGCAGCTGTTGCACCCTAAAATTTGCTCAACCTTATTCACTTGGTTTATGTTTCAATATCATTAGCATTTGCATATAGAGTCATGTACATAGCCTAACCATCTGCATAGCATAGCATGGCAAGTCATCCAACAGGGGATCAAGCATTATTCTCATCTCTAGAGGCCTATCTAGAGGTTATTATCCTAATTCAATCTCATTCAAGTTATCAGAAAAGAATTCGAAAGCAAAGAGTTCAGCAGATCAAGCATTGAGTATATCTCCTAACTGAGGGCATCTGAGGGTCAACAAGGGGGTTGTGAGCTATGAATGGAAGGCATGGAGAGCATCTAGACATCATGGGAGGCTTATAAAGTCATTTGGAGAAGTAAACAAGTTGGTGAGGTGACCACAAGAATTGCAGTTGAAGACAGTCAACTAGGGTTTCATCTGGGTCAACCCTAGGTCAATTGACTGATTGAAAGGCATTAAGGGCTATTGGAGAGATGTGGGGTCCATCATTTGACATGGAGAATGAGGATATGTTGCTGTGCTAAGAAGAATTCAAGATAAATCAAGGAGAGGAGGAGTTTCTAAATTAGGGTTTCTCTGTAAAATCCCCTAGTTTAGGTCAAATTTCCAAACAAGATAAGTCAAAATGCAAGCTTCAAATGGCTTCTTGTCCAACATGAAACTTGTAGAGGATCTCAAGACCTTTAATTTGAGTGGTGGAAGACATCAAGGAGAGTTATAGAACTCAAGTTATGGTCCTTGCAAGTTACAGGTCATCTGAGGTATCTGAAATTTTGTCTGTGAAAGTGACTTGACTTCCAAGCAATGTTTACCCCTCAAGGAGATTTCAAATGAATTTTTGGTCAACATAAGAATTGTTCCTCATTGTCTTAGATTTCTAGAATGGTATAGTATGCCTTCATATGATGTGTGTAACTCAACTTATGGTCTTGGCAAGCAAAGGGTATTTTGGTCATTTGTGAATTACAGGTCATTTTAACCTATGTCCAAAACTCATACAAGGAGGCTTCAAATGGAAAAACTTACAACATCAAACTTGCTCCAAATGACATTTTTAGTCTAGAAAGGTGACCATGAGAGATTGGAAATGTCCATAGCACAAGGTTTCAAAATTGGTGAATTTAATGAAGGAAAATGGCTTAAAAAATGATATTTTTCATATCTTGGCCAAATGATGCAAAATTATAGGTCATTTTGAATGGAAAAGGCATTCTAAAGACATTGGCTAAAGTGTAATTTTGAGCTTAGGTCATAATTTGTGAGTTATCCATGGTTGCTTGAATTGAAAGTAACATAATCTAAATTGAAAGGGAAAAGTGTAAGGGAAACTTCTCCAATGTTCTAGGAGGTTCTAATGCAACCTATATATTCATGCAAGCTGGTTCATGCAAGGGTTGGTGCTCCCATTTGTCCAAAATCTCCATTTTCATCCATTTTCTCATTCTTGTATAAGCTTCTCAAACTCCACCAATCTCTCACCAAACTTCAACATTCTTGATTCAACCTTCATCATCATCACACAAAGGTCAGAATCCACACATTTCTTTGGCAAATTGAGCAAGGAATTGTGCTATTCATCATCATCATTCAAAGTGCAAGAACCTTGGAACTAGAAGATTCAAAGCTTTGGAGCCTCTCTGATTGCATACAGAACTCATCTCCAAGATCACTGATCAGTTTCCCCTCCTTTCAAGCATTGGATCAAGTGTATTCCATAACTGTTTTCAGCATCATAACAGGTTGGTAACCTCATTCGAATTGCATAATTTAATGAGAATTTTAGGGAATTGTTAGTATAGACTGGTTAGGATAAGTGAGATGATTGATTTTGATAAGTTTGAGCAAGTTTCATGGACATTGATCATGGTGCACCAATTATGGTGAAGCTTAGAATGTCAAAAATCGTGAGAGATAATCTTGGAGTGAGTGCTTATAATGATCAGGGTGAGTTGTAGGTTAGTTTAGGATGAGTTCCAGAGAGAATTGAGAGGATCAATATCAGTGGTAGAATGATGGATCAGACCTGTTGCACCTATCGAATTGCATTATTGATTGAGTTTTAGAAGAAGATAATGGCATGGCTGTGTAGAGGGAAGAGAATGGAGTGTTTTTGGTTTTTACATTGAGAGCTTTCATGGAGGATTGAGGGAGAACAGGGAAGTGGAAAGTTCATGCACGATGGTGAAGTTGCAGAAACCCTAGGGTTTCTAAGGTTGAAGATGAAGCCAGAGCCACACGATCCAGGGTTTGACTTGGACTTGGGATGTAATCTGATGGCTGTGGTTTAAAGTTCAAAACGGAGGGAAGCTTCAGAAATGAAACGCAGCGTTTCATTAAGTGGAGGGGATTGGGCTCAGAGCGCTATCTACACCCCCCATGTTAATAAGCCCAATGCATTAAACGTGTTTTCCTTGCTATTCTCACCCCCTCCCTCTATTTCTTTATATTTTCTTTCTATTTTCTTCATTTTTTCATTCATTTTAAAAAATTCATAATAAATAGCAAAATAATCATTTTTAACTCATTCTTTTTGCATATTTTTCTTTAAGGTGTCTAGAAAATAATAAAAATAAAAATTGCATTTTATTTTTTTATTTGATATTTTTTCCATATTTTCTAAATAAATAACATTTTATATAGTTCCATTTCATGCATGATTTTGTTATTTTTTGTTCTATTAAATGCTTTCATATTTTTCATCCATTCTTTTTAGGTTGTTTAGCTTAGACATTGAACTTGTAGATTCAATTTAGTTCCCATTTTTAGAAATTAATTTTAGGTGCTTAATGTAGGTGTGAATAACATGAATGAAACTAGGGTTTTAAGTGATGACTTAGGAGATAGATTCTTTTCCCCTAGGACTTAGGGTTTGACTAGTTTAGTTATGGGACTATAGGGGCTATGGGTAGTTATTAGATCCCTTAGAAAAGTCAGGATTCCCCTACTGCTATTACTGTACTGTATATATCTGATTGACTGGTGTGGTGTGCCCTCTGGGGATTGTTGCTTGTCTGTGTGGGTATTGGGATTGTCTGGGGCTTGAGAGAGCTGAAGACTTGAGGAGATGAAAGCCATTGAAGATCCAGAGATTGAAGATCAACTTCCAGAGTTGAAGAGAAGATTCTTAGCAGATGCTGAGGATACTAGGGTTTAGGAGCTAGGCAGAGCTCTAGATTAGAAAGCTTGTTTTTCAAACATGGATTGCCTTGTCTGCATCCATTCTTCTCTGTGATTCAGAGTCTCTCTAAAACACTCACCCCCTTCCTTTGGAAGGCTTGGTGATAGTGTCTAAGAGATAGAACTCTTGAGAGAAAGTGTCTTTTGTGTTAGAAGCAGTCTGTTCACCACCCTTGGTAGTCAACTGATTGCTTAACACCCAATCCACTCTTGTGACTGATCCCTCATCCTGGAGGTTTGAGCTTGAAGAAAAGCCATTGCAGATGGAAGACTGATGATCAAAGCCCTAACCTGAAGGCTATGAAGATGGAGATTAATGCTTGTTGAAGCCTGTAAATGATTGGAGATTACTTGAAGCCAGATGTTGATTCAGAGCTGCTGATGCTGTTTCTTTTGTTGTTGTATTTCATTGCTGATGTATTGATTGGTTTTCTGGACTGTATTGTTTGCTGTTTACCCTGTTGGGTTGAAGGTGAAGCCTGTTCACTTTTGCCCATTGTTTTCTAGGTTCGAGGTTGAGTGGGACTCCCTTGCCTCGCTTGTATTGTTGCATCCATGCATTTTACCGCTTTACTATATATATCTGATATTGTTTCTGTTGCTGTCTATTCCCTTAGGATCTCTGTTTCTCTCTGTGCAAGAGAGGAGCATGATAGACACTAGGTCTTAACCCATGCATGATAACATTAGGATAGTTTGATTCCCTTCGCAACCGTAGGTTAGAGTTCTGTCTCTTTCTTTCTCAAAACAAGCAGAAAAACACAATAAAGATTTCAAACACAATAAAAGGCACTTCTTCCGTAAAAGAATGTGAACTCATCAAAGCGTCATTTTTGTCCGCCGGGACTGTTAATCAAGAAAACCTTTTTCAGAAGGAATAAAATCAACCAAGACAAGCTTGTGTCGTACGTGGCCCGAACTACGTTTGCTCTGATCTTCCATGCTGTGTGGAAGTACGTAGGCATAGGATGCGATATCCTAGCGAGTAACCTTCCCCTCCTTTCCCGTAGGTAGGCGAACTACGTTGACTCTGATTTCTCGTTCCAGACGAGAATACGTAGGCATAAAGTGCGATACTTTGCCGAGTCATTTTATTTTCATTTTATTTTATTTTAACCCCCAGACCTGTAGAGTAGATAGAATAACAATCCATACCCGAAAACAAGCGTGGATCCCGTCGAGTACGACGGACGTGAGGGGTGCTAATACCTTCCCCTTGCGTAACCGACTCCCGAATCCAGGTTTTGGTTGCGACGACCATACCTTTCCCGTGTTGTGCGAGGTTTACTCTGAGCGTTTCCTTTCCCTCCCGTGGGATAAATAACGCACGGTGGCGACTCTTCTGTTCAGCCGGCGCCGATTTTCGCAGTAGCGACAAGGTGCGGCCGGAATAACCATAGTAGGAACTTGATGTTATGCTCTGCCCCTATCTCTGTGTGAAACGGATTTTGTGTCTCCCTCTCTTCTCTTATGGTTGGCAGAATATACTTTCTTCGCTCCTCCTGTAGAAGACCCACCAGCATTAGAGATCTTTCCGGACTTGATTCTGCTCTCTACGCGCTCTCCAGCCATCACTAGATCAGAAAACCCAACAGTCATGCGTCCTATCAACTTCTCAAAGTACACACCTGGTAACAAAGCCATAAATATATCAATTAGTTCCCTCTCCACCATGGGAGTGAACCCTTGCATCCAGATCACGCCACCTCTAGGTGTATTCCTTGAAACTCTCATTGCTCTTCTATGATAAACTTTACAATTGCACCCTGTTTGGCGCCATGTCATTCTAATATTGATAATGGCGAACAAAAGCCTCTGCCAGCTCCTTCCAACTACGAACGTGGGTCCTTTCCAATCCCATATACCATTCTAGTGACGCTCCGACCAAACTATCCTTGAAGAAGTGCATCAAAAGGTTCTCATCTTCAAAATAAGCAGACATTTTTCTGTAGTATGCCCGGATATGTTCTTTAGGATAGGTTGTCCCTTTGTATTTATCAAAGTCATTCACTTTGAATTTGAGGGGAACCTTAACCCCTGGAACCAAGCCAAGATCATCCATATCTAGGCCCAAAGAGTTTTGCACTTCAAAGGACTTCACGTTCTCCTCAATTAACTTAAACCTCTTGTCCGCCTCAGACGGCATCCCACATTATGTATCCTTCACTGAAAAGACGTCATCTTGGTTATCTTCCCACTGAGGCCCCATAGGTCCATGTACAACACATACATTTCCTCCTGCAACATTACCGTTTTCATTCACAACACCTCCGCCCGGAGGAATAAAAACAGTAGGACCACTCACCGGAACAAAGCCTCCTACAGGTGGAGGTATAACACTAGACCCTCCATGCAAAACTTCTTCTTCATCAACCCGTGCTATCAACAGATGCACCATAATTCTCAATTGTTCATGCCCACTGTCGCTACTGCGAAAATCGGCGCCGACTGAACAGAAGAGTCGCCACCGTGCGTTATTTATCCCAACGGAGGGAAAGGAAACGCTCAAAGTAAACCTTCCGCAAAGACGGGAAAGGAATGGTCATCGCAACCAAATCTTGGATTCGGGAGTCGGTTATGCAAGGGGAAGGTATTAGCACCCCTCACGTCCGTCGTACTCGACGGGATCCACGCTTGTTTTCTAGTACGGATTGTTATTCTATCTATTCTACAAGTCTGGGGTTAAAAGAAAATAAAATGACTCGGCAAAGTATCGCACTTTATGCCTACGTATTCCCGTCTGGAACGAGAAATCAGAGTCAACGTAGTTCGCCTACCTACGGGAAAGGAGGGGAAGGTTGCTCGCTAGGATATCGCATCCTATGCCTACGTACTTTCATACGGCATGAAAGATCAGAGCAAACGTAGTTCGGGCTACGGAAGACACAGAGTTGTCTGACTGTTTTTATCCTTCTGAAAAAGGTTTTCTCCTGATTACGGGTCCAAGCGGACAAAAATGACACTTTGATTGGTTTTCAGTCTTTTACACAAGAACTGTCTTTTATTGATGTTTGAAATCTTATTACTGTGTTTTTGATTGTTTTTGAGATGAGAAGATGAGGAACTCTAAATCCTAGGGTTAAAATGGGAATCAAAATATACCCTAATGTTATCATACATGGATGAACACCTAATGTTTGTCATATTTCTCTCTTGCGCAGAGAGAAACAGAGATCCTAGGGGATAAACGGAAAAGAAACAGCATATATACAGTAAAGCAGTAAAATGCATGAATGCAGCAGTACAAGCGAGGCAAGGGAGTCCACTCAACCTCGAACCTAGAAAAAAATAGGCAAAGTGAAACGGCTTTACTTCAAACCTAAGGGGAAAATTAACAAACAATACAGCAAAGAAAATAAAACCCCAAAAACCCAGCTCTGACAGCACACCAGCTACTACAGCAGCAGCTCTGAAAACAACATCAAACCCTAACAGTTGATAAACAACAATCTCCCCATGAACCCCAAAGTCAAACTTCAATGGTACCCAAGCTACAATAAGCTTCCATCTCCAATAAATCACCAAGCCCAAGCAAGCACAGAATCTTAACCAGTTGACAGCATCAGACAGCAGATAGCTCCAAACAGCAGTGAACCCTAGCTTCAACAGCTGCACAGTTTTGACATGAATAATCTTTATCTTTGTCAATCTTTGATCTTCATCTCTATCTTCAATGGCTTCTTTCTTCAAGGCAAGCTCTCCTAGATGATAGTCACTTGACAGGATGAGTTGAATGTTAAACAGTTCATTGACTACCAAAGGAAGCCTACAAACAGTTTAACATTATAGCAGAGTGGTTCTCTCAAAGTTCTACCTCTAAGGTAAGGCCACTTATCCCTCCAAAGGAGGGAGGTGAATACCATAGAGGGACTTTATGTCATAGAGAGAAATGGAAGCACATGAAGCTATCCATGTTTGTACAAAAAAATTCAGTCTATTCTAAGGCTCTGCTTATTCCTATTATTTCCTATGTCTTCAAAACATCTTCAATCCAAGCAATCTTCATGCTCAAAGCTTTGATTATTATCCTCAATCTTCTCCTTTGATTCTTCATGATCCACAAGCTCAAGCCAAGCCCCATACCCCATAGAAAAGCCCAAAAGCCCAATCAAACAGATATAAACCCCAAGTGGGAACACCAAACAAACACTCCATTTGTAAAATATACTAAAAATAGTAAAATAGTAGTTAAAATTCTAAGATTTATTCTAAGGGGATTTCTACATCTATCCTACATACCCTATATGTCCCATAACCTAATTCATGCTAAAAAAAACCCAAAAGAAAATGTTATAATGCACCTATGTTGAGTTTAAACCCTAAAATTATCACCCTAATATTCTCTAATCAAAACTAATCAAGATTAATCCACAAAAATGTGAAATAAATCTCTAAGGGAACCTAATGTTCTAATCTAGATAGTACAAAAAGAATGGAATCAAAATATGAATTTAAATGACTAAACAAAATTCACCAAATAATATGTACAAACAAAATGATAATAAAAGCAACCAAATGTAAAAATTCACCAAAAATGGAAAAAATGATTAAAATACTATTTTTATTTTCTTATAATTTTCTTGAAACAATTACTAAAATGAGGGAAAAAGTCCCATGTCAAAATGATTATTTTTGGATTTTTATATGAATTATTTTTAAACTAAATGCAAATGGTATGAAGAAGAAAAAAAATAAAAACACAGGGGGCGCCAATAGCAGTTACTCACACTCAGAACTACAATGGGCCCCGTAGGGGGGTACAGGAAGCAACACGCTGGGCCCAGCCTACTAACTCAGAAAAAACAATAAAAATGATAACCCAGGGGGGTGCGAATGGCAAGGATATCCCTTTTTTATCTAGGTTGGGCCCCAGTCGGGGGTGCAACTAGCAATTCTGCTAGGCCCAAACCAAATACAAACCAGGGGAGGGGGGTGCTACTAGAAAATATGGGAGTATACTCAGCAAGCCATGCAATTGGGCCTAAGCCCGAATCCAACTCAACCCGTCCTCAGCAAAACCCTAAAACTCCTCTCATTTTCCATTCATACTACTACTGTTCACTATCCTCTCCAACGAACCCTAGCGGCGCTCTCCCTAAGCCTCTCTCAAACCTGCAAATTCTACCACCAAATCACCAACAGCCTTCGTTCTCAACACCATCACCGATCAATCCCTCAAAGCTCCGTTCAAAAAAACACTAATCCCTAACACTCGCCTCATCAACTTCTGATATTCAACCTAAACCCTAAGATCTGTCCTAATCTCAATTCCAACTTAGCAATCGCAACTAATCTAAATCCAGATAAACAATCCACAAGCATGCTTTCAAGTTCGAGAAAGAAGAAAAAAAACCTGGAGAGTCTGATGAAGACGGAGGCGTCTGGAATACTTGGAAGAATATGGAAGGATTCTATGAAGATCTACGCAGCACGGACGAACCTGGAAAACTGGTTGAAGATTGTTCGTTCGCTGAGGATCTTCGACGAAGTCGCGCGAAAATCCAAGAACTAGGTTGAATCTGGACGAACAGTAAACTTTGGATGAAGATCCAAGTGACGAACAAGGCGCAATAAAG
The DNA here is from genome assembly GCA_963859935.3 of Lathyrus sativus. NCBI lineage: Eukaryota > Viridiplantae > Streptophyta > Magnoliopsida > Fabales > Fabaceae > Lathyrus > Lathyrus sativus. The sequence goes on from OZ012739.1 coordinate 360,808,836, forward strand.
AAATCGTTGAAGGAATCGTGATGACTGGAGGATGGCGAACGATGAAGATGAACAGGGTTTGATGAAGATGCGAAGGTGTTCCTGGCGTTTCTGGAAATCAGTCGAAGATCTGACGATCTTGATGAAGATTTCGGCGAAGATTGATCGGTGAAGTGTTGAGAGGAAAAAAATCTGGGGAAAATTGCAGTTTCCGGCGATCTAACGGTCTCTGGTGACTGTTACGGCGGAGGAGGACGGTGGCTGCATGGCCGGCGGTGAGGGTTTCCGGCGAGGGAACGGGTGGCAGAGGGAGGCGTGAGGGAAGGACACGTGGGGTGAGGGAGAAGCAGAGGGAGACACGTGGGGTGAGAAGGAGAAAGTGGAATTGTGAGCTGGCGCAATTCTGAGTGTGTGAGAGTGAGGTGGCCAAGAGAGAGAAGGCACGCGTGGCACCCCTCTTATACTGACAAGTGGCACGAAAAATGGACCTCTGACTCTTGAATTGGGCTTTGTTGAAATGGATACTGGCCCATTGGATAGAAATTCTGATTAATGGACTTAAGAATGATTAACTGCATTAAACTCAAAGATTAACTCCAAAAACACAACAAAATTAAACTGAAAAAACCAATTAAATCCTAAACGAAAATTAAAAAATAAACCCTAATTAAAATCTATTATTAAACCTAATTAATCTATTAAAACGAAAATTAAAAGATAAACTCCTAATTAATCAGAAAGAAAAAAATTTAATATCTAAAAAAATCTAATTAATTCTGAAAAAAACCAAATAAACTCTAAAAAAATCTAAAACAATTAATCCTTTTTTAAAGAAAACTATTTATAATTTGGAAAAAAACAATAAAACTCTAATAAAATCTAAAAACACTAATATCTATTTTTTTTAAAAATCTATTCTCATTTAAGAAAAGATAATATCTATTTATCTATTTTTTTTTAAAAAACTATTAAAGTGAAAATAAAATCTAAAAACTATTAAATCTATCAAATCTCTAAAAAAAGAAAAGAAAATCTATTTAAAACTCTAAAAAAAAATTAAAAAATCTATTAAATTCTATAAACTCCATTAGAGGAAGAAAAAACCAGAAAAATCCAGAAAAATAAAAGAAAAACCTAAAAAATGCCAGGAGGCCGATTAAATCGATTAAAACCCAATTGTGCAACCGTAGCGAAACCCGGGCACCGAGATGGCCTGAAAACACAGGAGACGAGCACCAATTCTCAAAATACACCTATTCAAACCGGCCTGAACTGCCTGAAACGCCAGGGGCTGCAATCCCGATAAAATCAACCCGACTGAGAAAAATGCAATGCATGCAGTATACGAATGCGAATGCAAAATGTTTTGAAACATAAACCAGATATGGGGACCGGTTGGTCAAATTTTAGGGTGCAACACCCACTGGCGACGTTTTGCATCAATTCCATGAATTGAGCCATACGAGCCCTGACCTCCTGTAACTCAGCTTGCACCTGATCCATGATTCTCCGCTGATTCCCCTTTGTTGAGTACCTGTGAAAACTGGGTTCTTCAATCTTGTAACTGTTGGAAATTGAGTAGAAATAAGAATAAGAATCACCAAGCACACCTGCTATACAAATAAAAATGCAAGATGCAAAGGTACAAACATGTATATGTGTTCATAGTAAAATTTCCCCTTTGATACTAGCTTCCAAGAAAAATGAGAAATAGCTGAGATGGATAAGAATACTACATACAAATCTCATAAATCAAATAAAGTTGAGACAACACAAAGCAACAACGAGAAAGATCCAAATACAGAAACACTGATCTCATCCAACAAGTCTGGCGATGATTAAAATACAATAAGGCAAAGACAATGGCATATCAATAAACACTAACAATATTCGTTCTCTTTGTGCAATTCTTCCTTTTCTGCCCAAAGCTTATTATATCTTAGGGCGTCAACCACCGTAGGCTCCTCAATGACTAAAGGATATAAGGGTTCTCTGACAGGAAAAGGTAACAACACTTTCTCTACTCTCTTCTGGATCTATTCCAAATAGGGATCATAAGCTTTGCAATCACCTTTACCCAAAGAAAGTTTCCCTCTTCTATGAATTCTTCCCCAGGCCTCCTTTATCCTAGCCAGAGTATCAAAATCAGCTACACCTGTAGAGTACAGAGATTCCTGCACTTCTTCTTCCTTCAGGGGTCCTCTCAAGGCATAACCAAATTGTCTGACAACAAGAGAATGGTTGTAATTAATCCCCCATTTCCTTCCTATCAGAGGTACATTAGGAAAACTCCCACAACTAAAGATAATCTCCACACCAAGTAAATCCTGATTAAACCATATAACATCCTTAGATGTCAAGCCTATAAGTCTCCCTGACCACTCAGTCGTATCTTTCATATCAACAAAATCTCTAATACGAGGAAGATGATCCATAAACCACTTATGGAACAATGATGTACAACAAGAAACAGTTTTATCTCTCCTCTTTTCATTTTTGTAGTGCACTGAGTGACACAAATCCCCTAGGAGAGTAGGTACAAGGTTCTTGGAAGCAAATATGTGAAAAGCATCCATATCAACAAAGTCTGGTATATTGGGAAATAGAACAATACCATATATGCACAATGCCAGAATAACATTGAAGACTACCCAACAACTTTCCTTAGCAAAATAATGAGCTTTACCCACCAAGACGGACAAAGGAAAACCAGAGACTCCACTCCTACAGACCACGTTACCCACCAAACCAGACTTGCTCAAATAAGGAGCACTGGCCAACTTCTCCAAATCAGGTTCTTCCTTGGAATGAAAGAAATGTGGAAACACAAATTCCTCCAAAGTAGGAACTGGAACATAATCAGAAAATGTGAAACAGCACAGTTGAGGGTCATAAAACTGTAGCAAAGTATGAATAGCTCCTTGTTCATAACTTGTAACTTTGTGGACGAAACTCATAATCTTCCCATAATCTCTTTTGAAATCTTCCATGACACCAGAACCAGCCATGGAAATAAGACCAAATAAAGGTTTTAACTCTGGCAGCGGAAACTTGTAGATGATAGTCTTCTTCAATTCAACCTCCATCTCAGCAACCAATCAGATCACTATAATCAAAAGGAAAATAAGAACCTGAGAACACACATACATGCTAATGCAAAATGATTATGCAAATGCAAACAGGGGATTAAGGTATCCAGAACTGTTGTGCTGTTGACTGAGTTAAACCAGAGCTTCGCTCTAATAAGAAATCCAGAATACAATAACACTCAAGATCAAAAGTATGCTTTGACAAAAAATCGGGTTGGCTGAAAGTCAAGGTTTCTTGCAAAACCCTTCCCACTCACAGGTAGAACCTAGTCTTTGAAGAGGTAGGACATCCTATGCAGGTCATCAGTATCATGGACTCTCAGGTCGAGGAACGATGATATGCTCACCATCTCTGGTTTGGCATCATGGTAAATCAAGGTGGTCTCAACTGACTTCCCAATGAACAATCTCTAGAGTCGTTAAATTTCATATCCAACACCCCTTCAACTATCCAAGATGCACTGGATAGGATGTCTTCAAAGAAAACCTTGTCTGAATGCAAATTTCATGAGGGCTCGTGCATGCCAAACATGCAAGCCCGCACTACTTTCCACACTAATACTAAGTGTATACTCAAGCCTAGGTATCGGGCTTATCTCTCAATGGAACAACCCATCCAACGACACAACAACAGAAGTATAATATGATAACAAAAGTAAAGTGATGCAAATAAATACAATAGTAAAGTACATTCCTATTCACAAATATACACCCAAAAATAAAACAGACAAGCGCTATGATCGACTCGCATAGGGAACCAGAATCCCCAGCAGAGTCACCAATTGTCGCAACTGCGAAAAGGGCCGGCGGAAAACAAACAGAAGAGTGCCGCCGAATGTTATTTATCCCAAAGAGAGGGAAAATAAACAATTATCCCAAAGAGAGGGAAAATAAACAATCAAAGAAAACCTAAAAGGACAGGAGAAGACAGGGTCATCGCAACCAAATTTTGGGTTCGGGAGTCGGTTACACAAGGGGAAGGTACGAGCACCCCTCACATCCGTTATACTCAACGGGATCCACGCTTGTTTTCTATAAAAGGGTGAGTTATCTAAAAGCTACTGCTAAACCGGGGGAAAAAGAAAAGAAGATACTCGATAGGACATTGTCGCCCAATGCCTACGTATTCCCTTGTGCAATGGGAAAGTCAGAGTTAACGTAGTTCGGGAAATAATGGGTGATGAGGGGAAGGTTGCTCGCCAAGACATCTTTGTCTTGTGCCTACGTATCCTCATATGGTATGAGAAATCAGAGCAAACGTAGTTCGGGTAACTAAACCACTGGTTGGTTAAGTGATTTTTATGAGTGAGATTATGTTTCCATTCCAGCAGTTAGGGACGATGCCTGTTTGCGGTAGAACGGAAAAATAACATACCATTTTCTGAAAATGATTTGCAGAACAATCCCGAAGGATAAAAAGGTTTGAATTTAGTTTGTTAGTTTTAGAGAAGTGAATTAAGTTGGTTTGAGACTCGTGTTGTACTAAAGACTATGACATAGGAGCGAATTCGTCGCATATCGCCCGAAGGGCATACACTAAACACTCTAGACAAGTAAGGAGAAACCCCCCACTCATCATTCCGTATGTACTTAAGGCTCGTAGCATACAACGTTTGTCATTCTTTATTATGTGTCTTAGAGAAGTTTAAGATGAGAAGAGAAGACACAAGAAAACACTAAAGGGAAACTGAAAACCCTAATGTTATCATACAAAATGGTCCTAAGGTTAGGATAAAAGGGAAGTCTACCTAATATTATCATACAAAAGATGGACCTAAAGTTGAGATAAAAGGGACTATCCTAATTGTTATCATACAAAGGAATGAAGGCCTAGTGTCTCTCCTACTCCCATTATAAACATAGGGACTAGGAATCCTAAGGGATCATATGAGCAAGCACAAGTAAACAATATCCAGTTCTAACACAGATGAAAGCAAAGATATAAGAAGTCTCAAAGAGAGAGAGAGAGAGAGAGAGAGAGAGAGAGAGAGAGAGAGAGAGAGAGAGAGAGAGAGAGAGAGAGAGAGAGAGAGAGAGAAGAAGAAGAAGAAGAAGAAGAAGATGAATAAGAGAGATGCATAAAGAAAAATAGAAGGTCAAACCCAAGCCAGTTAGGCAAACACACCTCAAGTTAACATATCATTGGTGCATCCCAAATCCAAACCACATTCAAGATGTGCAGAGAAACACCAAAATAAGGCAAACCAAACCATGCTGAAATAGATGAATCCAGAAAAGCAGCAAAGCAAAATGCAAAGCATCAAGCAGTCAAATGACTTAACAGACAAGGTAGGGCAACAACATAACATGATCAACCAATATACATTCAATAATGAATACATGAAAATGATCACTTAAGTTTGAAAATCAAAGTCAAACTTCAAAGGGGATCAATCATCATAAACATCCATAAATGAGAGATCACACAAGGTAAATATCAAAGATCCATATGACTTGAGCAAAAGTCAGAACATCACCCCACAATGGATCAAAAATCATTTATTCACCCATTTGGAAATTAAAATCAAAATAAAAACAAAAATAAAAAGGAGAGAAAGACCTTAAAATAAGAAAGAAGAAGCCAAGGTATGAATGAAGGATCAAGGACATCACCATAGGTCTAGGACCATCATAGGATCACATGAAAAATTCCAACATTTTTAAATGCCCAAAATCACCCTAGGTTCAAAACCATCATAGGATCATATAAAAATAATTTCATAATTTTTAATGGCTCAAAAGTATTTTTAAACCAATTAAAATCATGCAAAAAAAATAAAAATCATGAAAAATATAAAAATAAAAATTAAAAATGCACAAAAATATAAATCAAAAAGAGAAAAATAAAAGAGAATTTTAGAAAATATTTTAGTATTTTTCTAATAAAAAATGAATTTATTATGAATTTCTGAAAATAAAATAAATTTAAAAACAATAAAGAAAAAGAAAATAAAACAGAAAAATAAGGTGCGTTGGATCAAGCCTCATTAAATGACGTGTCATATCCAAAGATCAGAAAGCGTGCATCCACAACGGACACTAGTTAGCTCATGCACACAGATTCATTTAAAGTCAAAAGGCTTGAGAGTAAAACAGGTGGCATGATGGACGGTGAGATCATCATCTTCAACCTCCAGCCACCTGAAATACCAAAGGATCTGCAGAAAATCATGGATCCCTTAAACCATAACCAATGGAGCTCATACTGGTTTCATTTGATGTGTCTTTTCAAGACGATCTCAACCATATCATCACGCCAAATTTCTTTAAACTACAACTCACTCGATTTGAAAAAAACCAGAACAAGATTCAAACACGAATTTGAAAATTCAGCAATAAAACTCAACTACAACTAAAAACTAACTATACAAACAACATCAGCATGTCAAGGGCTACATCTTAGCAACAAATTTGAAGCAAAATGATTGAGAATTATACCTGTTGAAGCTCAACCTTGAAGCTCTGAAAATGGAGTTCCCTAGCTTGATTCAGGCCACGATTCTTCAAGCTCTTGATCTGGTTAGCTTCACTGAATGTTGGTGAAGCTAACTGAGTGGAGAATTTGAGTGTTTAAGATGGGAAAATGGAAATTCGAAGTTCAAGCTCAAGAGTTCAAATGGAATCTTGGCGGAGAGGTTTTGGCTATCAAAAGCTTGAGGAAATGGGTGGAAATGACTCCCTATTTATATGAGAAGCTATCTGAATCAAAATGGAGGGTGAATGAGGCAATTTGAATGGAAATTATGCACACCTGCAACATGCTCAAAGTGTGACTTGAAATCTGTCAAAACTCACTCAAAACTTGTGTTTCAAGGCTCTAATCAATCCAGGAAAGTTGGTTAATCATGTTTAGATTGAATTTGTGGCTTAATTTGGTGATTATAGGCCAATTCAAACAATTCCAATTTTGACTTGGAGAGAAATCTCAGCTTTGAAATTCAAACTTTACAACCATGGTGCTCACAATGTGGGAGGCTTTTTGGGATGATTCTTCTTATTTTGGATAGAGGGAGATGAAATCTTTGCAATATGAAAAGAAAGTATTGATTTGGCAGCTTGAGTTGAGAGATATGATCCTTCAAAGTAGCCTCCATAAGAGAAGTGAAGGACCAATAATGTTTTGATGAAAACCAAGACTTTTCTTGGGTTTTTAGCTCTTCCATGTTGAATCAAAGTTGTAGAGGACATCTTCAAGTTTATTCTTGAAAAAAAATGGGCTCCAAATGATAAATATTTACCAAGTCATGCTCTTTTGAAGTTGACCTAGAAATCCTTCCAAAACTCAAAATGACCTATAATGTCTTGAAACCTTTGATGACTTTCCAAGCATAATTTGATATTTCCTTGCAAAGAGAACTTATTAGGGATGATGAGAAGAGTTAATTAGAAAAAGAACCACCTCAAGATATTGAAAATTGAAGAAGTTATGCTCATTTGATTATGGAATCCCCAAATTGTCATATTAAGTCAAACACCTTGCACCAAACTTGAATCTCTTGATGATTTCTTGCACAATAAGCCATGGTGAAACACACATGATGTTGGAATGACGTTTCCTTGAACCACACTTGATTGTGAGGAACTTCTAGGGTTGAAAATACCACAAAGTCATAGAGAACATCTTGCTTGAACTTGAATAAACACAACCTTCTTGCTTGAGAAACAAACCATGATACCTTGATCCCCTGCCAAGAACAAATGCTATGCAAGCATGAATATGAAGATGCAAAGAAACATAAGCCAAGAACAAAAGAGAAGATGAGCAAATTTTAGGGTGCTACAGATAGTAACAAGGAAAAAATTCACCAATCCTAACTACATTTGTGTTCAGATCAGGCAAAGGGCCAAAGGAAGCATGTGTAAAATCAGAGATGGGAAAATGAATTAATACCTATGATTTCCAAATAAGCATTTTTTTCCTCTTGAAGGGGAGCCTCAGGAATGTATAATTTATTCCCAGTGAGAGTAGTCGTAATGATGGATGCGGCCATATGAATATTTGGTTTTGAGTTTGTTTTGGATGTCATTTGAGTGAGTAGAGTTTGATTTTTGTAGAAGAAAAACTTGAAAGCTTTGTGAAAGATAAAGAAAGATGGAAGAAAGTAGAAGAAAAACTTGAAAGCTTTGTGAAAGATGAAGAAAGATGGAAGAAAGTAGAAGAATAGAAGAAAGAGACTATTTATAATTTTAGAAGAAAAAATTGTTCAGTTTCTTTATATTTCTTTAAAAGAAAAATTAAATTAAACTTTTTGACAAGTGGCACACTAAAAGTGAGAAAGTGGGAAGTTAGATATTAAGCATGGCCCGTGTCCTCTTGAGAACTCGGAGCCATGATGACTTTTCTAAGCCTACACTTTTTGAAGAGACGTTCTAATGTGTAGCCATGATGACGCTGACATAAACACAGAACTTCGGATACTAATGGAACTTCAAAAATGCCACATGTCTTTAAAAAATAAATCAAAAGTGGCATTTTTTTGGGGGGCAATTTGTTAGTCAAAAAATTCCAAAAGAGGAGGTTTGATAGAGAAACCAGTTTAATTTCTACAAACACAGGGCAAAGTGAAAATGCCTTTCGACTAAAGATTTTGGAAAATGAAACAATAACATTCAATGTCGAAGAGTCTGGTCTGGTACTTGGTGAAATTTTCAAAAGGTTTGGTCACACATTAAATTCGACAAGTCGAAAAAATTCGACCAGAAACAAATTCGAATTTCAAACTGAAGTAATTGTCTTTTGATTTTATCCAATAAACCAAGGACACGTGAAGATTAATCGAAGGCTAGTCAGACATGCAAAGATGACGTGTCGGACTGAAAGGCATTTGAACATTGAAAAACAGTTAGTCTCGTAGTATTACAAGTAACAATTCTGATTTTAGGATTAAGGGTGACGAAAATCATCGTAAACTTCAATATACACTCAAAGTACCTACACACAAGAGAGAAATGAGTTTTCTGAAGAAACGTACTTGCTTATCATTTTTCACTAATGCAAATAAATTTCCTTTATATTTAATTTGCTTTTACTATTACTTGCTTTTATTTATCTTTCAACTAACTAATTTCGATTCAGTCAAAATAAGTTGTTGTACTTACTTTCAAAACTTCACTATTTTTCTAAGATAATCAATATTTGATGCAAATAGTCCGACAACATTAAATGCACACTTTACTTTCTCAGACACTTAGCACGAATTTTCTCTTTAATATACTAGTTTGTTCCTTCAAATAATAAATTTAAAACTAAGTGATTGCTTACCAAAAATACCGATAAACACTACTCTACTGCCACTCACACGATCTGAACCATGCATAATCCTCTATAACTGAGCATAGTATCTGGAGTTAAACCATTCATTATACTCCTAAGAGACCATAAACAAATCTCTTGTACTTCTAAAAGACCATAAACAATATAGGTTAGTACTCAACTATCTAGAATGACTTATAGACCACTAAATATCCTACTATAAATTTATGAGACTCCTGGGCATGTCCAAGCACACTGCCATAGTTATACGTTATGACAAGAATATTGAGATAATCACATATCTCCTAACTGGTCAACCAAATAAATCATATATCTCATGTCATATAGATATGTCGTAGCAACCACATAACTTCTATATGATCCGCATGTCATAACCACGTCGAGCTCCTCACAGCCTAGCATAATATTTAAGTCATCATCCTATTATCGCTCTATAAGACTCTAGTTGTACATTCGAGCATACAATCAAAATTATATTATAGTCCACCCATCATCTATATGAAAAGATATGTGGCCCAACCCTCCACCAGTCCCGACCCGCCTCTTGATGGACCTAACTCGCTGCCCGCTGAATTGCCGCCCATGCGGCTCCAACGCCTTCATCCAACTTTCCATACCGTTGCTGCTGCAGCTCCCAACACCGTCGTTGGCTAACACCTGTTGTACCTCTCCCATGACATGGACGTCTTTGGTCGACTTTTTTTAATTGCTTTTTAGCATTATGATTTATGACAAATTCAAAACATACTTCTATTATTATTCATTTAGTAATATTTATTTATTCTACAAATAGATTTGATAAATCAAGTAATCAACAAATCTAAAAAATACCAATTTTATTTATAATATTATTTGCAGGATGTAAGGTTAACTCCATCAGTTTCAGTGACACCAGGTGACATATCAATCTAAATCGATCTGAAACCTACAGGCTACGCAGTGATAAGTGGCCTCCACATCTGTTGGTTTTTATCATAGAGAGGTACCTTCATATAATGTAGGTTAGTTGTTGGCCTCCAGCTTACAAATATTTAGGAAATCTTAGAAACAGATTTTTGCAGACTCGTGTCTCTTTATCTTATACACATCAAGTTAGAGTGCTGACGAGTTGAGTTTGAGTCCTAACGGTTAGTAAAGAGCCCTATAATATATGAAAACAAGAGTGGGCCAACCATGTATTTATAAGTGTTTTATTTAGATTTTTTATTTTATTTGAAAGGTCAAGTTAATGCATATATATATATATATATATATATATATATATATATATATATATATATATATATATATATATATATATATATATATATATATATATATATATATATATATATATATATATATATATATATATATATATATATATATATATATATATATATATATATATGCATATATATATATATATATATATATATATATATATATATATATATATATATATATATATATATATATATATATATATATATATATATATATATATATATATATATATATATATATATATATATATATATATATATATATATATGATTTTTATGTTTAGGGCTCAACCATGCATGATTAATTCAAAGTAAGTTTATTTTGAATATGTTTTAATATTTCGTTTTTTCTACACAAAATTATGTGCCCTTAATATTATTATTGAAGCGTTGGATGTTAGTATGTGTGAAATCAATGGTCTTTTTGTAGAACTTATTAAGGCAAATAATGGACGAAGTGGCCCCTTAAGGCAATGTGTTGGTAATCGTATTATGTTATTAAATAAGAAAAATGTGTTTGGCTGCATTATGTTATTAAAATGACATAGGTTATAGGTAATACTGTTTTTTTTAAAAGCCATGGAATACTAGAAGTATTTAAATCAATACAAAATCAAAGGAAAATTTCCAACCAACACCCCAATCCTACAAAGGATTCATACAAAAATCATAAAGAGTAGAATTGGAATAAGAAATTTCTCCGATACAATTCCATTTCTAAGCTCATTCTAACAAATATTGTTAACACTTACTAAAATAGAGTTAAAAATAATGTTGTTTCACTTCTTCCAAATCGACCAAAGAATAGCTAACCAAATCGCTCCTTTAATGCAAGAATGATCTTTACAAGAAATACTTCCACACCATTCCAACCAAAAACTTGCCAACCCTCATTGAAGCGACACAAGCCTTAATCCCACACCAGTCAAGAATTCTACTCCTAACCACACTAGAAATCCTGCAAGAAAAGAATAGATGAAATAAATCCTCATCAATGTCGTCACAAAAATAACACTCATAGGTAATACTGTATTGTCTTAATAATATGTATGAGACTTCTATTATGGTGTCTTTTATTTTTTTTAATTAAAGGGTATCTAGTAAAAGTTGTCTCCGAGTGAAAGTGTGATGCAGATTTGTTGGTTTTTCCTAGAGTGTTGAGACTCATTAGAGATGTGAGATTTGTTGTGGTAAATGAAATATGATATAAAATTGATGAAGAATTGAAGTTGTCCCGATAATAAATGAGCTCATGAAATGTTTGATTATGCCAAAGAAAATGGAAAAGAGTAATTGCTAGTTGGTTCATTGGTAATTGATGATGGATTTAATAGGAAATATAACAGTTCGATTTTCTGCAACTACGATCAGGAGAGAGCTGAAACCATTTGATGGCAGAATTGACCCCCAAATCAGATTAGTCGATCAATTGAACCAGTAATGAACCAGATACTAGTATTGAAAACAAAAAAAATGGAATGGTAAATTTGTATTTACCTCACCCTATTTCTTAACCTGATTTGATACTTGTAATCCGGAGACCCAATTTAATTTTAAGGAAATTATTGGAGGCCTAAGAAGTTAATGATGAGGACCAAATTACTATTTAAGAAAATGGGGTTGGGGTGGGTACTTAGTACACTCCATAGAGTATTATCTCATCACGGTGAAAAAATGCTCATAGATTTTAGAGATGCATCTTCGGACGCACTTATATTACACACACTTAATGCTTTCGTTAGTGAGTCACCCCATGTTGTTCAAAATTGTGTTTGGAGATGCATCTCCATATTGATAATCGGGTGAATCAGGAGGTGCATCTCTGAAATAGCCCTTATTTAAAAACTATGTGAGTATTACGGAGATGCATCTCAATAATAGACTCTAATAACTTGAATCATAAGCCAATAATAGAACAAATGCTGAATTTGGATAAAAAAACATAAATTAACATCAAAATATGTAACATTACATAGATAATTGTAAAAAACAATTTAACATTACACTTCATCAGGTCGTTGCAACATCAATAGAATATCTTCAATCGATCTTACAATCGTCACATCCAGTTCAATCGGCCCCTTTGTTTCGTAACAGTGAAATGTACTCCACATAACCCTTAAATTTCCACCTGTCTTCAGCTCAAACTTGTTGAACTAGATTTTCCCTTTGTTGTCAATTAAGGATGAACGGTACTCCAGTTTCATAACTTTTCGATTATCTGAGTATTATAAAAGATTCTTTAATATGGATTTTAGATCTATAAGAGAGGTGTACTTTGTGATCCTAAATTCAAGTGAGGTCTTAGCATCGTTGAAATAGACTAGTGCGACATACCAATATATGTTCATTATAGTGTGACGCGATTTTGTGAAAAAAAATAAGATGACATACTCATAATTTGTACAAGTTTTAGATCGATATGCACTTTACAAATCCAATCTTGTTGCAGTGGATATTTTGAATACACATTTTCTAATACACCTTTTTTTATTTGAAATAAGGGTTTATGCGTATATGAATTTTCGAATTACCCCCTATTTGATATTTTATCAATTAAAATTGGGCTAATATGGAAATGCATCTTCAGAATCTCCCCACTGACCCATTATTCATATAGAACCTGCTATATGCAGACAAAGAGTTTATAGGTTGAAATATATATTTTTTAAATTGACTCCCAATCATTATACAATTAATGTTAAATATACATTACAAATGTAGCAAATTGTATCAGAATTTTATCAGTGACAACAATAATACAATAAAACGAGTCACCATATAAATACATAGTAAGTTAAAAATTAAAAAATATCAAAACATGTGTCACCATCTAAATCTATTTCTATAAATGGTGCCACCTTTGAATTTTTCTTGTTTGACTCTCTTTCAATATTGTTCAACTTGATAAACTCTTCCATTCTTTCCAGAAAGTGATCCGACCAAGTTTCAGCCGCTTTGGTGGGATGTGTTATTGTCGCGATGGAAAAAAAATATGAGATTAAGCTATTGATTAACTTAACTCAAAAATCAATAGTCGCTATCGAACTTTATTGTTTCTAAAGGGAAAGGGGAAAAAGGTCGAACAAAACCTACAATAATAAAAAAAAAAAAAGAGAAAGAATTTGGATATGAGGGTTGGTTATGCAAGAAGAAGGTATTAGCACCCCTCACACCTATGGTACTCCATAGTAACCACTTGAAAATATGTGTTTATAAAAAATTAGGTTATCTGTTGATTGATTTTAATTGAAAAGACATTTTGTTATATTCGAGTGAAAAACTCAACTTACTACCCACAAGTATGAGGAAGTGAACATTTGCATCATCTTGTTATAGAGAAATTTTACTTGGACTTCCTCACAAGTACGTCTCAACATTCAAGTGGAAAATGTCAATAACTTCTCAACATATTGAAGAAGTATGGTGGTTTTTATCATTACAAGAATAGACTAATGTCCAATCTTTAAAAAAAGGCTTTTAAAGAAAAGTGAACAAAGGCACAAAAACAAGTTTGGTGAGGTTTGTCTTTTTTTAGAAGTTTTGAAAAGAGTTTGAATATGGTTAAGTGATTTAGCATTTATTATAAAAAAGACTTTCTAGATAACTTGAAAAAGTCAAGGTTTATTAAGAAAAAGGTGTGAAGTTTGAAAATAAGAAGTTTTTGAAATAGGGAGAAGCTTTAAAATTGAAGAAGTAGGAAGAAGATGAAGAGACTATCCTAGAGCAAAAAGCAAAAGACATAAATTAAAAGGTCTCATTGTAAGGTAGCCCAAGAGAAATTCTTTGTGTGTGCAAGTGTACTAACCACAAGAAAGAGCAGGCATTTGACATTGTTCGAAACAAGCATTTCTTTCCCTTTGGTTTGAGCCTCAATATGAACAAACAACATGAGAAGATGAAGATCAAAAGATTCAGCTGAACAACCAAGTCACAAAGCCACAAATGACATCCAAGTCTTGAATTGAAGATCATAGAGCACAGAGGAAACACTAGGTCTCAGATGAATCACAAAGTCTCAGATACCACTCCAAGCAAAGGGAAAGCACTAAGTCCTAGGGTCCAAAGTCCAAAATACTCCTCAAGTAAAGGATAGTAACACAATGTCCAGAAGATCAAATTAAAGTTTTTTTTTTATGATTTTAGCCATTTTATGATGTTTTTGTTCTTTTGAAATAAGTAAATAATAAAGCATAAAGTAAAAAGGAAAAATAAAAGGTAAGAATGTAAAATGACATGAATTTAAAATGATATAAGATTAATTGACATAAATGTAAAGAACATAAAAGTAAATGTTAGATGTTAGCACAATTAATATCTCAGTGTTAGTGTTAATGAGAATTCAACCAAGCAGGGACAAAAAACGAAGAGAAATAAATGATAGAGAGAATGAAATGAAGACTCAAGCAATCACATAGAGATAATCTATCAACAAGTCAAATGACTTAAAGCATGATCACTAAAGGATAACCTATCTCTGATACAAAGTGTCACAAATGATCAGATAAACATCCATTAACATGTTTGAACCAAAGAAGATTGAATCAACCAAAATATCATAAAACAAGGACTTAAAATATTGAAAATTTGTTTATCCCAAGAAATCATCAAGAGAAAGAATCAAGACATTCCAAAAATTTGAATAAAACAAAAAAAAAAGTGATTTTAAAATGATTTAAAAATGGAATAAAAAAGAAAATTTTAAAAGATGCACCAAAACAACAAATAAATGGTTGAGAAAATTATGAGAAGTCAAGAATATTGCAAATAAGTGGATCTCAAGAGTTG
This sequence comes from Lathyrus sativus, assembly GCA_963859935.3. NCBI lineage: Eukaryota > Viridiplantae > Streptophyta > Magnoliopsida > Fabales > Fabaceae > Lathyrus > Lathyrus sativus. The sequence goes on from OZ012739.1 coordinate 360,824,231, forward strand.
AATGCAAAAGTATTTGCAAATGGTTAAAAATAAAATTGAAAATAAAAATTAAATGAAAAATAAAGAAAAATATCAATTAAAAGCAAAAATAATTTTAAAAATTATGCAAAAAATATGTGTGATAGAAAATATTTTTATGGATTCATGAAAAAAATGGAGTAAAAAAATACTAAAAGAGCTATTTAAAATAAATCAAAAAAGAAAAATAAAATAAAATGAAAAAAGAAAATAAAAAAATATTTTAATTATGGTGCCAACGGCTAGTTCCAGGATTTGAAAAAAGCGTGCAAATGCCTTCATCTGCAACCTTGAGTTGATTTTACAGAGCCATGAACTCCGAGTTTTAAGCTCAAATACGATGTGTGCAGGCTTCTACTCATGTCATCTCTCATGTCTCTCTGCATCAAAGCCATTGATTGGCTCTGAGTAGAGAGATTTTGCTCAAGAACACGAAGTACTCTAGTTCTTCAAAGTAAAATTAAATGACTAATACGAAGAATAAATTCAAGGTAGTTGAGGAATTTTAATCAATGAATCAAGACGAACACACTGGTAACTTGTTTGCTCATAAATTTAACTCGTTGCTACTTTTTTAGTTGAAGCTTCAGAGGTCAACAATGGTGGAATCAAGTTGAAGGTTGCAAGAGGTTTCAAACCACGACAATGCTTCGGTTAGCTTTAGAGGAGGCCTATAAGTGATTATGGGCAAAGAAACAAAGTTAAAAGAGCCTAAATCAAATAAATGGTTAACTGGTTTTTTTAGGTATCGTGTTCAAATGGTTGCAGAGTTTCCTTGGCTATCAAAGATTACAAATGAAGGCAAATGTTTCCTCTATTTATAGGAAAAGTTTTTTTGAGGTCACACATATGAAATACATCTAAATTTTTGTTAATTTCAATACGTGTGAGGTGAGTGATGAAAAGTGTGACTTGGGCATGAAATTTGGTCGTTTTGCACTCCACTCCACGCGTTTTGGTTGGAAAAAAGGTCCACACATGTGTAGGTAGTCCCAAAATGAGATTTTGCATGAAATTCATGACCTGAAACTGAACAAGAAGCAGAGCTCAAGGTACCATATTTGAAGCTAGGCCAAATGAAATTCACTCGTGCGTTTTTGAATTTTGTTTGTGTCAAATGTTCTTTTCATTGCAAATAATTCAATGCAAAAATAATTACATCAAAATGATGCTTGAATTTAAAAAGTCATTGAGTCAAAGTTGGGGTCGTTGCCGGAAATTTCAAGTTAGGCATTAGGTCGACCAGGTCTTGGGCCTACTTTTGTGCACACATTGGCAACTTGGCAAATTCCAAAATTGATGGTCTTAAAGGCAAAATTGATGTTTGACCCTTGAATCAAAGTTGTAGAGGATTTCAAATGTGAAATTTGGCTCAAATTAGATTCCAAAAAATGTTGATAAATGTGAGAGTTATGGTGTTTGGAACAAGTGACATGCCATACTTGATTTTAGGCCAACAAAAAATGTGCCAACTTGTGATTTTTTGCTATTTCCTTGCATTCAAAGGCCCAATGATGAACACTTGAATACCAAATCAAGGAAGCTTGATTTTCCCTTGATTAATATTTGATAATTTCTTGAGAATTAGATGGAGATGGCATGGAAATAAACACATGAACAGTACTTGAATCAACTTTGAAATTAATGCACCAAACTTGAACTTCTCTTAATCAAATGATGTTAAATGAAGCTTAACACGGATGTGACCTAAGATCATAGGTCATGCTTGGAGTGAAAGCTCTTGTGGACCACTTGTTGACCAAACTTTGACTTTGAGAATTCAAATCCTAATTTAGAAACCATGTTTGATCCTTTGATTGCAAGTCCCTACCTTGTACAATAAGAAAAAGAAACAACACAATTTTTTGTATTTTGAATAAGGTTAGAAAATTTAGAATGTAAGCAAGCAATAGAGGAAAAAAGAAACACAAAAGTGCTTGGTGATCTCCATAAAGGCACACCTAAAGAGGTGATGAAGGTTACGAGGATTCCATGTTTGTGATCTTGGTTGAAATGCAAATGATATGATAAGTGGAATCTTAGGGGTAAAAATTAGGGTATGACAGTCATCCACTCTAGTGATATCTTTGGTATATGACACCTCGGTTTCAAATAAAGTTGAATAAAATATTGTGATTTTGAAAGTCATCCAATACACATGATACATCATAATGGCTTTTGAGGTGGGCTACTCCGAAGTGGAAAAAATGTTTTCGAGAAACTATATCCTTTAATATAAATACACACCTTTATTATAAACATTTGTTATAAGATGACCGATTTTAGACAAACACATCCATTTTTCCACCAGTGTCAGACCGTTAACAAAGGAACAAGAGCATTGTGAATTGTATTGAAATGTTTTTTTCCCATACAACGATGTTCATGATTCCCCATGCGCTTTCAACTCTTGGAGAATCTATTGGCACACAAATGTTTGATTCTTCTCTCCTTTACCAAGAAAACCTGAAATAATTTGATAATTGTAGGAAATACCTTTATAATAGATTTTATTAATGTGCTATCAGATTGGTTACAATGACTTTTGGCATATTTTATTGGTCCTTCAACATACTCTTGCACACTTCCAAAGGCCATGTAAAGTTTTCCTCTTTTTCACTTTACAAAAATGAAAAACCTACTGAAAAAGTCATCTTCGTAGAAATAACACTAACAATTTTCAGAAGTGAAAGCATACATTTGTTGGTTTTATATGACGAATCAATTATCAGTACAATGGAAAATATGTTGAACAACTTGATAAAATTAGGATGAAACCAAAATATATCTCAAACAGTGACTCCATCTTCACGCACTTTGTACCTGGAAAGATAATGATTATCATCTAGAAGCTTTAACAGTTGTTGCATTTCAGTTCTTGGTCCTCTTATCTCCTTGTTGATTACGGTACGAAAATTATATATTGGTTTGATATTTTAGACATTTTGAGGTATTTTTTCGTTTTAACACTGCAATTATATTTTTGGGCGGCTACATATTCAATGCCATGTCAAAAACGTTCATTCTCCTCAAGACTAAGGAGACATACAATGGAATGAGCAACTAACTTGTGACACAAGTTAGGATTATATATACTATAAAACACATTAAATTTCCATGTACTACTCACATTATGGTATCCACGCACCTTAAAAGGACACTCATAGCTTCTTGATCCAATGTATCCCATTTCAACTTTCGAATATGTTGTTGGTACTTGCCATTTCTTTCACATCACATTGCTAAAAATGCTCGTCTTCTATCAGAACCATTACCAGAGCTCCTGATTACTATGTCGGACCCAAGTTGGCAGACTTCGTGCAGACCATTGGAGCATATTTTCACGCTCAATAAACTCCTGTTGCGGTGAAAATTTGATATCAAGCTATTAGTTAACTTGAACCATATTTCTTTTTACAACCGGTCTTTAATTTATCCAAAGGATAGGTCTAAAGAAAGAAAGAACCTTTTGCGCGTTGTGACAACAACGCTTTAAGAGATTCGGGGATTCGGGGGTTGGTTATATCTAGGGAAGGTATTAGCACCCTAAACATCTGTAGTACTCTACAGGAACCTTTTGTTCATTTACTTGCTAAGGTTTGTGAATTGTGCACTATGGTTTGAGTTGGGAATAAAAGTAAAATAAAGGCCTAAGTGGTTTTCTAAGTTTGCTCGCAAAGGTATCGCACCTTCTGCCTACGTATCCTGACTAGGATAGAATCAGAGCAATCGTAGTTCACCTCACAAGGGAAAAGAACACTTGATGATGATCAAGGTTCAAAGGGGAACAAACATGACGATGTTTGTGTGGAGTTTGACAAAACTCCCTAAACTAAATTGTAAAAGGGGGAAGTAAGAAATCATGACGATGATTCTTACACAGAGTTGACGAACTCTTTCCTAGGGTTCTAGTTGAAGAACACTCCTAGTATGGGTGGGTTTATTAGACTTCAAGCAAAGTCTAAAGGCTTCTAGTCTAGGGTTAAGGTGACTTAACAAAGTCAAGGGATAGCAGAGATTTTGGTCCAAGACATTGACAGTCAAGTGGACAGACCTTCCTTTGGAGGAACAGTATTGTCGGCAACTGGACGAAAGCTAACGAGCTCCGTCGCTTAGGGATAAAATACAAACATCATTCAAACATTCATGGTGACAACTAAATACAAAGATTAAAGATGGAAAGCAATGATGACAATCAGAGCAATTGTTTTGGTACGAGAACCGTGACGACAGTTCGCACCTGGAATACCGTTAACAGAGAGATGAGATAAATATAAAAATAATTCAAGGTAAAAATTCTAACATGTTGACAAACATGTATAGATATGATAACAATCAATTTTCCTGAGAAAACACAAGAGGAAACCTTCTAAATTTCATCTGCAACCAAATAGGGTTAGTACCGTTGACGCGCGGATTGCGCACCATAAAACGTGGTGAAAAAATAATCAAACATGGAAAATAAAATTATGACATGAAAGTACACATAAAAATAAACACAATGAAAAAAGAACGGGTGAAAAACGATAAAAAATGAGAGAGTTACGAATTTTCGAAGTTTATGTACAAAATAGGAAAAATAATAAAAGGGTTCGACCTCCACCCGGATCGAACCCTGGTCATGATGGTGAAAGGTATAATTGCGCGCGTGCTCTTACCGCTGGGGCGGCTGTTACATCCATTAATCAAATGGAAACAATATGTATACAAGGCTCGTTTTGAATCATGGCTGGGCAAAATACATAATCAACACCAAATACGTTTTATACCGTATCTCACTAACCGCTCATCGGATCGAGGCAAATTTTATATGGATCTTGGGTAGAAAAATGAGAGGAAGAGGATGGTGATGTTAGTTTTTCCAAATTGTTCACCTAGTGAAAAAAAACGCTGACTGGTGTGTGTGTGTGTTTTGAATGCATGGAAACATAATCGAAACCAAATACGTTTTATACCGTATCTCACTAACCGCTCATCGGATCGAGACAAATTTTATATGTAAATTGGGTAGAAAAATGAGAGGAAGATGATGGTGGTGTTGGTTTTCTCAAATTCTTTTCCCTACTCAAAACCCGATAGGGTGCAAGTTTCATGGTTTTGGCTTGCAAATTGAAATGGTCAGCTTGATATACACATGCTATAAGTCAAGTAAAGGCACATACACATCATATATGTCATATATAACAGATAGCAAGCACAAATTGAGCCAAAGCATGAGTAATTGTGACTGTTGTGCATAAGTTGCAAATCACATAACATGAACATGCATGACAAAAGTGATTTTTGGTTCTTGAGTGTTTTGTGTGATTCCAACTGTTCTAACACCTTAAATATATCATATGAAGTGTGTGTAGATGAAAACATTTCAACTGGAACACATGTGTAAGCATATAGCATTCAAATTGCAAATTGAAGCACTTACGTGTGTGTGAAGCATAATGTGATGTGAAACTTTGTACAGTCAAGTTTTCATGTTTTGAATCGTTCATACACATTACATATTGTCATGTGGTGCTGTAGAAGTGTTGAAATAACATGCACAAGCAGGTAAGCTCAAACTGGTATGCAAGCATGAAGCATTTTGAACAATATGCATGAGAACGAACAGATGGATTTCTAATTCAAATTTAAGCAAACTAATCACTTGGACAGCATAAATACATGATATTGAGAGGGTTCAAACATAAAAATTCCAAAAAAAGCAATTGTCATGAGACTTGGCTAGTTAAATGCAAGTTGTAAGCATAACAATGCACATGAAGATGTAAAACTTGACATGATGAATCCTAACACCCAATGAGCATTTAAACACATTAAACATGTTCAATATAAAGTGTCTAAGGCATTAGTTTTGACAGAAAACAAACATAGGCAAGAAATCAAGTTTTTGTGCTTTTGTGTGTTTTTGTGCATTTGGTGCCAAAGAGTGATATTGTGATGTTGTCATTAAATCAATCAAAGGAGTGCATACACATATTGCAAATGTCATTTGAATCATGTTAGGAAGACAAGAAACCACAATCTATGCTTTGTGCAAAAAATGAGTAAGTGAGTGGATTTGCATTCGTGTGTTTGTGTCAAGAGGTGAAATTTCAAACCACACCACAAATCAGCAAGATAAATACATAGACAAGTTATAAATGGCCATTGTGATGTGTGTATGAGGTGTGTTTTGATGAAGGGCAAGCTTTATGCAAAAATCAAATTGTGTGGTATCAAGTGTTGGTGTTCATGTGTGAAACTTGATGCAATGACAACAAAAACCAAACCAAACACATAGTCATGCTTATAATGCTAATTGAATCATGTTTGAGTGATGAAAGCCTACTGTCATGCTTTTATGTAAATGATAACAGAATTGTGGTAAGCAATAAAAACAGGGCTTGAAGTTTGCAAATAATTTTGACAGCAATATAAAAGCTTGAAACCAAAATAGCAGCAATACAAGGAACAATCATGATATGAAGCAAATCCTGCCAAGCATAATGAACATACCAATAGCAACAGCATCAAACAGCACCATTAACACACATATGGATGACTCAGCATTAAGTACATGAGAATATGTTTTTGACAGCAACCACATAAAGCAACATAGCAGTTCCATAGCGCAACATGAATCTTTACTATTATGACCAAACAGGATCATGAAAAATATTACTCATAACAGCCTATGTTAATCCAAGAATCAACTACATGAACTACATTATAACATCAGTAAACATCCTCATCAAAACAGAATATCAAAACCACATAGTAACCATTGAACAAAAACAGCAGAATATCATCATTTAATATCATGCCAAACAATCCAATATATGTTTTACCAATGCACCAAAGATGTGACCTTATAATATGTGATGCATGAAATTAATAAGGGATAAACTACATACCTGTGGAAGAGTTGTTAGGCAAGCCAGAATGCTGAGAAAAACCAGAGCTTTATGAATCCAAACTTGTGTTGTGCTTTTCTTGAACTTTAAGTAACAAACCAAGTGAGAGGTCAAAATGAGTTCTGTCCACTTCTGGTGATCAATGATGGTTTGGACAGCTTATATATATGATATTTGAGGTGTTCAAGGGTTCAAAACATCAAGGAAGTGTTTGGAGATCAGTTTGGAGGATTTTGTGGACTTAGGTCAAAGTAAACTCCATGGTAAGTTGACTTTTTGATTTCTTGGTATTTTTGGTGATTCAATGGTTGGTACACCTCATATATGTGATTTAGAGAGTGTGTGGATGGTTATTTGAGAGCTGGAATGTATAGAACTCAATATGGCATCAAAGTTGCAAATGCTGATTTTTGGGCAATTTTGACAACTTTGGTGTTTTTGCAAATTTGGAGTGAGAGAGAGATGTAATGAGGTGCTTGCTTTTCTCAGGGTTTCAGAATGATATTGATGTCCTAAATGAGGAGTTTGAAGTCCCTATTTATAGAAAAAATGAGTGAGGAGCTTGCTAGGTGACTTTGCTTCACCATGAAGAAATCTTAGATTTTTTCTTCCAAATGACAACTTGCTTTGCTTTTCTGATCTCTAGCTGTTCCCTTAACTCAATTGGCAAGTTATAATGATGATGTTACAGAGAAAACACAGCCTAGAGGCTTGGTAGAGTGGCTGGAGCAGAAATCCCTTTACACCTCATGCTTGGAAAAGTCAATCTTTTCAACTTAGGCAATGAACTTCCAATTCTTGATTCCATGCTATCTCCTTGCTATTTCTTTGATTCAACCTGCTTGAGATGATTAATATATCAGATAGAAGGAGTTTAGAACATTGAAATTGATCCACTTGAGTGATAGAGGTGCTTTTGCAAAATTCATCAATGTGGGACAAAAGTGACAAATTGCCAACTTTGAACACATGTATCTCTCAGCTCATAAATCCCCTTGAGATATACTTGTACTTTTTAGAAAGCCCTCACATAGTACTACAACTTTCATGTTGGCCAGAAGTCTTGATTCCATTTGAAACTAGGTGAAAAATCCCCTTGAAGTTGGCTGATTTTAGGGTTCTTAAGCATAAAACACTTAGAAAAATTCTAAGTTTTTTCCTCCTCTTGAAATGTTTTCTTCTCTAACTCACAAACCAAGCCTTTTCTGACTTTGGACCACTAGGACACTTTTGTAGAGCTTGTCAAGAGCTTTCAAATGAGACTAGAACCAACTCAATTGGATGTGTGGTTAAGGAGATACGGTTTAGCCCTTTTCAAAACCCTAATTTCCCGATTTCTTGATTACTCTCTCATTTTTGATCCAATGACCATGAAAATTGATATGCAAGTCCATTATGACATAAGGAACAACTTTGATTCACAACTTGGATTCCAATTCTCAAAATTCGAGGAGTTGACCTTTCGGTCAACCGTACGATCGATCGGTGCCGATCGAGTCGCCTGTTGATATTCTGGACATCCTGGGACTTTGACACTTCTTGAATAGTCTTTAATAGCCTATATTAACTTCATGGACCTCACTCCCACCATTAAAACATTTCCCAACATCAAAGTCAAACCACAGTTGACTTTCCACTGGTTAAAAACCCTAATCGGGGCCTCCTGACTGCACTGTTCTTGATTCTGAAACGATTTCTTCAAATTGACTTCCCATTTGACTTTGATATTGTCTTTGATTTCATTCCATGATTGAATTGGCCCAAATCATTGGTTGATCATTCCTTGATTGTTTTGAATTTGTCGGTGCGAGAACCCTGATTCATCTGTAACTTGACAATAATAAACTTGCACTGATTTAGGGTTAGATAATGCATGATCATGCTTCTAAAAATGGTAATGAGGATCTAAGGTGGTCAAAATTTGGGGTATGACAGTTGCCCCTATTTAAATATCTTCACTAGATGAAACTGAGGATGACAATCCTCGGGGGATCGTAGTGAGAGGTATTTAAATACAGAAGAACCAGAAATTTTGTACCTTAGATCCGATGTTATGCAAAGGAATAAATGCCCAAATGCTATGAGTCCTAAATGATGTTTTATGATGCTTGAAAATGCAAGGCACACAAAAAGGTAAAAACAGACTGCCATCCACTGGGGAATAGTCTCTGGAGACTCGACATACCGGGAACGTCCTTATAGAAGGACACACACTGGGGAAGAGAAAACTTAAACCTGAATATCAGATAGTTCAGACATGACTAAATGATAACAACTGAGAACATAATTCTGATTGGAGGAGCGGAACCTGACGAGGACAACCGTTCACTGGGGAAAAGGGACATACCTTACTGGGGATCAAATAGTTCAGACGTGACTAGATGATATCATCTGAGAAACTCCGACTGGGAAACGGAACCTGACGAGGACAGCCGTTCACTGGAGAAAGAGATGCACTCCACCGGGGAAAGAATAATTTTCACATGGGGAATAAAGGAAATTGGTGACAACCTCACTGGGGATGATCAGACGAGGCCTTCCTATAATGAAGAGTTCAAACGGGATCTCCAGGAATGGACTAGGAACAAAGTCAGACACACAGGGGATACTAGTGACAACTAGATCTCCGGGACTAGACTGGAAAAGCAAAGACCTACTGGGGTACTGGTGACTACCAACCCAGAGGAAACAAATAAGGAAAACGGGAACGCCAGTGACAACTGGACTTTAGCTAGTGGGATTGGTGACGACCGATGAAATGTTAAATGAATAAACGACCATACCAGTTACAACGGGCTTTTCACGGGATTTGGTGACGACCAACCAGTGATGCCGGATAAGAATGCCAGTTACGACTGGACTTACTAGGGAATTTAAATAACAACCACAAATAACAATTTGGGTGAGCGCGCCAGTTACGACTGGACTTTATGAGGATTTGGTGACAACCAAACTCAGGTATCAATAACAATTGGATTTAAAAGACGCCAGTGACGACTGGACTTCAGTAGGGGAGGTTGGTGACGACCAACACATGATACCAATGGCAACTGGATTTAACGAGGCCAGTGACGACTGGACTTCAGGGGATGTAACAATAATGATTACTAACCACGGTTCGGTTGAAGGGTGCCAGTTACAACTGGACTTGATTGGGGATGTTAGTGACGACCAACAAACACAGGGTGCCAGTGACGACTGGACTTAAAGTAAAAAGTTGGTAACGACCAACAAGTGATACCAACAACAATTGGATTTAAACAATGCCAGTGACAACTGGACTTTACTGAGGGAAGTTGGTGACAACCAACGAAAGGGTACCAATTACAATTGGATTTTGCGATGCCAGTGACAACTGGACTTTTCCGGGGAAAGGTTGGTGACGACCAACAAACACAAGGTGCCAGTGACGACTGGACTTTTAAAAGACTGTGGTGACAACCACGAGATAGAACATATGAATGCCAGTGACAACTGGACTTGATGGTAACAACCAGAAAATGAGATACCACAACCGGGGGAGAGGGTAGAACCACACTGAATCCAGGCTAAGTGGTGCAAATAATCTCAACTGTACTGGGGAACGGAGCTTAGTCAGGTCAGCCCGCGATGTACCAGTAATCTCTGTCTTTGGCAATCCTGTGGAGGATGGATCCTTCAAAACTTTACATGATGGCTTCTTAGTCTTGGTTACTACACACGGCCAAAGGCGAACCAAGTGAACAGATCTGCTAAGTGTTTCAACTGGGGAAAAATGCAAATGTATATCAATGCTCCTGCCACCTTGAGACATCAGGGTGAGTATGATCTTACTGAGTTTTCCACGAGTTTAAAGCATTTGTTTTTTATTGACCTTTTCAAGTTTTATCATGAAAAATTTTGCCTCTTACGTTTTTCAAAATCATCGTTTGTCAAATAAACAGTGTTTTGCATAACAAAAAATGATAAAGAGAAGTAGTAGTTGCAAACAAAAGAATGGTTCGAAGCTGATTTTATTCAAGCAGGAGGTCTTGCCAATGGCAAGATTCCCTAGAACATTGTACAAGTGAAAAATGGCAAAAGTGGAAGGGTTACATTGAATCCCATGACCATTTATCCCTAAAGACTAGAAATCCACCAACATCCTTGCTCCTGACGAGAGCAACCGGAAGTGAGTTTTCTCTGTGTAACTTGCTGCACTGGTGACAACCTTCTGATGCAGTGAAACGCCTTTGTCCCTAATTTTTGCCTGGATCGCCCTTTCGGGTTTTCAATCCACCGGGACGCTCATTTTTGCCTAAGTCGCCCTTTCGGGTTTTCAACTTAGCGAGCTTTCAATTCTTTTCTCTTTTTCTCTTTTTTCTTTTTACCCTAACTTTTGCATAAGCCGCTCTTGCGAGTTTTCGACTTATCGGGCTTTTCTTAGGCGTAATATTTTCTGACTGCATCAGAATTTATTGGATGAGTAAGCTGCTCTCCATCCATGGTTGTGAGAATCAACGATCCTCCTGAGAAAACTGTCTTCACAATGAAGGGGCCATCATAGTTAGGCATCCATTTTCCTCGGGCGTCTTTATGGACTGGTAAGATCTTCTTCAATACAAGCTCACCTTCTCTGAACTCCCGGATGCGGACCTTCTTGTCAAAGGCTCTTTTGATCCTTTTCTGATATACCTGGCCATGACACATTGCAGATATACGCTTTTCGTCAATTAAATTCAATTGGTCAAATCTTTCCCTGACCCATTCTGCCTCTTCCAGCTTTGCTTCCATTATAACCCTTAACGAAGGGATCTCGACTTCAATTGGGAGTACAGCATCCATCCCATACACTAAAGAGAAAGGGGTTGCCCCTGTTGAGGTGCGGACTGATGTTCTGTATCCGTGTCGCGCAAACGGTAACATTTCATGCCAGTCTTTGTAAGTTTTCACCATCTTTTGTAAAATCTTCTTGATGTTTTTGTTAGCTGCCTCAACAGCTCCGTTCATCTTTGGACGGTATGGAGAAGAGTTATGGTGTTCAATCTTGAATTCATCACACAATTCTTTCATCACTTTGTTGTTCAGATTGGTTCCGTTGTCTGTGATAATTCGGTTGGGAATCCCGTACCGGCAGATTATTTCCTTCTTAATAAAGCGTGCCACCACCTGTCGAGTCGCGTTGGTGTAGGAAGCAGCTTCGACCCATTTGGTAAAGTAATCAATGGCGACCAGAATGAAGCGGTGCCCGTTGGAAGCTTTCGGCTCAATTGCCCCGATCATGTCGATGCCCCACATTGAGAATGGCCACGGCGATGACAGTACATTTAACAGCGTCGGAGGTACATGCATTTTTTCTGCGTAGATTTGACATTTATGGCACTTCCTGGAGAATTGGATGCAGTCATTCTCTAAGGTCAGCCAGTAGTACCCGACTCTCAAAATCTTTCTGGCCATCGCGTACCCGTTGGCATGAGTACCGAAGATTCCTTCATTGACATCTTTCATTAATAAATCTGCTTCTCTTTTGTCGACGCATCTGAGCAGAACCATGTCATGATTTCTTTTATAGAGTATACCATTACTGATGAAGAACTTTGACGCTAGTCTTCTCAAAGTTTTCTTGTCAAGAGACGTAGCATCTGTCGGATATTCTTGTGTTAACAGAAAGTTCTTTATATCGTGGTACCATGGTTTACCATCTGTCTCTTCATCGATCATATGACAGTAAGCAGGTTCTGTTTTTCGCTCAATCTTGATGAGAGTAGCATCACTAACATCCCGGACTTTCCACATGGAGGCTAACATGGCTAAAGCATCGGCAATGTGATTTTCAGCCCTGGGTACATGCTTGAAGGTGATTTCATCAAAATACTCGATCATATCGACAATGTAAGCCCTGTACGGGATCAAGTTTTCATGCCGGGTTTCCCAGTCACCTGTAACCTGGTAAATGACCAATGCTGAATCTCCGCTCACTTCTAGAGTTTTAATCTTGAGGTCAATGGCTGCCTCAAGGCCAAGGATACATGCCTCGTATTCTGCAATGTTATTTGTACAATCAAAATCCAGACGCGCTGTGAATGGCGTGTAACCACCTTCAGGACTCATTAAGACAGCCCCTACTCCGTGTCCGCTGTAATTTGAAGAACCGTCAAACATCATCCTCCAAGGAGAACTTGGTGGTGAGTCTTCAACAGGACCAACCTTTTCACAATCTTTTACTGCCATAATGCCTTCATCAGGAAAATCGAGCTTAACAGACTCATCATCTTCAACTGGTTGTTCGGCAAGATAATCTGACAAGATACTGCCTTTGATAAACTTCTGAGTAACATATTGGATGTCGTATTCTGACAATAACATGTGCCATCTGGCAAGCCTTCCAGTCTGAGCGGGCTTTTCAAAGATATACTTGATAGGGTCCATTTTTGCAATTAGCAGAGTGGTATGGCAAACCATGTACTGTCTAAGTCTTTTGGCGGCCCACGCCAATGCGCAACATGTCTTCTCAAGGAGCGAATAACGGCTTTCACAATCGGTAAACTTTTTGCTCAAGTAGTAGATGGCGTGCTCTCTTCGTCCAGATTCATCTTGTTGACCCAACATACAGCCCATGGAACTTTCTAGAACAGTGAGGTACATGAATAACGACCTTCCTGGAACCGGAGGTATCAAGATGGGCGGTTCTTGCAAATACCTTTTGATTTTGTCAAAGGCCTGCTGACAGTCTTCATTCCAAACCACTGGTTGATTTTTGCGTAGCAGTTTGAAGATGGGTTCACAGGTCGGTGTTATGTTGGAAATGAACCGAGATATGTAATTTAATCTGCCCAGAAAACCTCTGACCTGTTTTTCTGTTTGAGGAGCCGGCATGTCTTGGATGGCGCGGACTTTGTCTGGGTCTACTTCGATTCCTCGCTGACTAACAATGAAACCAAGTAGCTTTCCCGATTTTACCCCAAAAGTGCATTTGGCCGGATTCAACCTTAGTTGATACTTTCTGAGTCTTTTGAACAATTTCAGTAGGTGCTCTAGATGATCATCTTCGCTTCGAGACTTTGCAATCATATCGTCGACATACACCTCAATTTCTTTGTGCATCATGTCATGAAATAGAGTGACCATGGCCCGCTGGTAGGTGGCTCCAGCATTTTTCAAACCAAATGGCATAACTTTGTAACAGTAGGTTCCCCACGGCGTGATGAAGGTAGTTTTTTCCATATCATCTGGATCCATTTTAATCTGATTGTAACCCGAGAAACCGTCCATAAAAGAGAACACTTCGAAACGAGCTGTATTGTCTACCAATGTATCAATGTGTGGCAGTGGGAAGTCATCTTTCGGACTGGCCTTGTTCAGATCCCTGTAGTCTACACACATTCGGACCTTACCATCCTTTTTCGGTACTGGAACAATGTTTTCTACCCACTCAGGGTATTTGGATACAGCCAAGAACCCTGCATCTACCTGTTTTTTTACTTCGTCTCAGATTTTGAGTGCCATGTCTGGCCTGGTTCTGCGGAGCTTTTGTTTTACTGGAGGGCATTCTGGTTTAAGCGGCAGCTTGTGAACCACTATGTCAGTGTCTAGACCCGGCATGTCCTGATAGGACCAAGCGAACACATCCACATATTCCTTCAGGAGTTCTTTCAATTGTTGTTTGATGTCTGCCCCGAGGCTTGCCCCAATCTTGACTTCCTTTTTGTCATCTTCTGAGCCCAGGTTAATGACTTCAATCTGCTCTTTGTATGGTTGGAGTTCCATGTCTTCGTCTTGAGTTAGTCTTACCAGTTCATCGGGAATTTCAAGATCTTCGTCCTCCTCTTCAGCTTGGTGAATTGGTGAATCAAAGTCAGGAGGAGATGCCTGGTCATGGGAATCAATGGGTTTTTGGATGTGGCTGCAGATGGGGAATGGTTTAATTTTATTAAACATACAAAGATAAATGCAGCACACAAAAAAGAAGATTGCTTTCGGTTTTTTATGATTGCCATTTTTTCTTTAAAAGTGAAAACGAATAAAAGCATCAAAAGCAAATGAGGAATTTAGCAAAACAGTTCATTTTCATTGATGTATTTTGAAAGTGTGGGGCCCGTACAAAACATTCCTATGACCTTGGGCACGGTCATGGAGTTTTAAAACAACAAAACAAGAAAAAGACACAAAGCAAATTACTTTAACTCGTGACACACTACAGGAACATCAATGGCCTCCCAGTTGCTCAAGGGAGATTTGCACCGATACACTAGATGCCCGATGTATTCACTTTCTTCTTCGTCTCCTACGGCGTTGACTTGGGACCCGCCGCTGATGAATATTTCTTGTATTGTCCTGGGACGCCTCTGGTCTAGTGTAGTGTCTTCAGCAGGAGTTGGTTTGTAACCCAACCCCTGTCGATCCATCTTCGGCTGTACTTCAATAATTTCTCCCCATCCTGCGGGAGTGCCTTCTGCGAGCGCTGCTCTGATACTTTGAGCGGAAGCGAACGATGGACTACCTTTGGCTACCGTTTCTTCTACTGTTACTGCATGGGCTATTTCCAGAGCTTGAAATGAGGTTTCCAGCGCACCTTCTTCTGCTTCGATGTATCTGAAGGATGACAGATTGCTTACCATAAAGTCTTCCTCCCCATGCACAATTATTAGCTGGTCATTCACCACATACTTCAATCGCTGATGCAGAGTTGATGTTACCGCCCCGGCTTCATGTATCCACGGTCGTCCCAACAAACAGCTGAATGCCGGGTTAATGTCCATCACCTGGAACGTTATATCAAATACATGTGGTCCAACCATGACGGGTAATTCTACTTCTCCAATAACAGCCCTTCGGGACCCGTCGAAAGCCTTCACGATCAAAGGAGTGGGCTTCATCTCTGCTCCTGCATAGGCCAATCTTGCAAGAGACCTTGCGGGCAACACATTCAAAGATGATCCGTTATCTACTAAGACTCGTGCTAGTGTATCTTCCTGGCACTTTATGGATATATGTAAGGCTTTGTTATGGCTACGACCTTCTTTTGGCAATTCAGCGTCACTGAAACTCAACGTATTGCACGCTGTGATATTGGCTACTACCGAATCAAATTGCCCCAGTGTTATATCTCTGGTCACATGTGCCTGCTGAAGTACCTTCTGCAGCGCTTCCCGGTGAGCGGGGGAATTCATTAAAAGAGACAGGACAGATATCTTGGCCGGCGTTTGGTGGAGATGATCCACCACCTTGTAATCGCTTTTTCGGATAATCCTCAAAAACTCTTCATCTTCTTTCTCGGGATTTGTCACTTCTCTGTTCTGTGTTTCCACCGGGGTAGTGGATTTTGGAGTCACTATCGTAATCTTGGGCTGATAAATTCGACCACTGCGGGTCATCTTGCTCGTGCCCACGATGTTCGTAACATCGTCTTGCTCTTTCTTTCCTTTCTTTTCTTGATCTGCATTTCTCGGTGTCACTGTTAAACCATATTTCCAAGGGACCGCTTTTGTATCATTGTATGGAAATGGCTTTGGTCTTTGAATTACGACGGATCGGCGTTGAGTGATCGCTGATCTGTTGAACACAGGCTCTGCACTTCCGGGCGCTTGAATCCATTTGTCTTTGTTGGGTTGATCAAATGATGGTTTTATCACGACAATATTTTCACTTCGGACCTTACTGCATACTTGTAACAATCCTTCATCAATCAAACTCTGGATATCTTTCTGTACTGTACCACAAACTTCAGCATTAACAGAACATTTTTTACAATCGTTGTGATTACCCTGAATATACCCTGCTTTTACCAGTTTCTCATGTAGCATCTTCAAGGGTGTCTTGATCTCCGATACTTCAGTAATTACTCTTTCAGTTGACGAATCATCCACAGCGTTAACCCCTCCATGGTTCGGTAGCGGGTTACTCTTGACATTGGGCGGAATATCATTAAAGGACAGGATTTTCTTTTCAATCAGCTCCCTTACCAAATGCTTCAAGGCGAAGCAACTTTCTAAATCATGACCAGCGGCTCCTTCATGGAATGCGCAGTGAGCGCTCGGATTGTAAAAAGGAGATGTTGTATCAGGGGTCAGTGGCCTCGTCGTCACCAAACCTTCCTGGACCAATGAAGGGTATAACTCCGTGTAAGTCATCGGGATCTGCGGGAAATTCGGCTTGTTCGTCGGTCTTCTATTTTGAAAGCTCTGGAGGGGTGCCGGAGCTCGGGGTTGTTGTTGTTGTAGGAGAGGCGGAGCGTTGGGCGCTCGTTGTTGCCTTTGCTGAAACGGCTGATATCCAGGCGCAGGCTGTGCTGTCTGGTAGTTTGGTCGAGTGAAAGCAGGAGTGACAGCTGCCACGTATGGTTGTGTGGCATACTGCGGTGGATATATTGCCCCGGGGTAACCTTGTTGCATGTAACTCGGCGGCGGCGGTTGATTGTAGTTCAGATAAGGTTGTTGTTGGTAAGGTTGTTTTTGTGTACGTCTACCTTTTCCACTGGTGATGGAGTTGGTCTCTCCTTCCTTCTTTTTGTGGAATGGGTTACCAGTTTTCTTAACCTGACCACTTGAACTGCTGGAACTGCCTGTAACTCTTCCGTTTTTCAGCCCTATCTCTACTCGGACTCCCACAGCTACAATATCCGAAAAGCTGGCGGACACACTGCTGATCATTTTCTCATAGAACTCGGGTCGCACAGTGTCAACAAACCAATCAGTCAATTCTTTCTCACTAAGTGGAGGTTCCACCTGTGAAGCTACTTCTCTCCATCGCTGAGCGTACTCTTTGAAGGATTCAGAACTCTTCTGGGACATACTTAGCAGTTGCCTCCGATCGGGCGCCAGATCCATATTATATTTGTAATGTCTTATGAAAGCATTAGCTAAGTCTTGGAAATTGAGAATCTTAGTCTGATCCAAACCCAAATACCATTTTGCTGGTGCGCCTTTCAAACTGTCCTGGAAACAGTGTATCATCAACTTGTCATTTTCAACGTAAGCCGCCATCCTGCGGCAATACATGAGAAGGTGCGTTCGCGGGCAGGAAGTCCCTGAATATTGATCAAAATTTGGAACTTTGAATTTTGGCGGGATTATCAACCCAGATACCAAGCACATATCCCGGGTGTCAGTCCCGAATACATCATTGCCCTCCATAGCTTTTAACTTTCTTCCCATCGTTTCAACATTTTCTTTTAATCTTTCGTGTTCTTCATTCTCTCCTTCATACTCTTCTTGATCTTCGACCACTGGTTGATAATTATGAAACATTGGGTGCACCTGCGCTTGCACAGCTGCCGGAGCATAGGTAGGGATAGCCTGGGGCATTTCCCCTCTCAAAGGAACATTCTGCTGATTTACTGGAGTCGGATGTAGAAAATCCGGGTGTAAGCCATACGGTGGATTGTTGGCGATGGTGTCGGCCGTTGGAACTGGATCTATAGCAGCACTAGTAATCTCAGAAACTACAGTAGCCTGGGTATCCATCTTCGCTTTTATCACCTGTAAAGCTTCCAAAATCTGCTTGATTCCGCCTCGGAGATCTCCGAGCTCGTCATCGATTCTTACAATTTCTTGATTTTGAGCCTCCATTAGTTGACGGGCTCTGGCTCTCGTGTTGTACTTGTGCGTTGGATTCAGTGTGCTTTCCTCTGTGGAAGATCAGACAGTGGGATGAGACACGACACAGAAAACAACACTTACGATATGCTTATGACATGTTTATGATATGCTTATGATATGCAGACATGCAGATGCAGTACTTTGAACATTCAAGGGGTTCTTAGAAGTCATTCATAGATATTAAAAAGGGAAAACATTACAAACATTTTCTTTTCATCCCTCTACTGGGGAGTTTACAACAGTTGGAAATTGAAATACAAAACAAAGATTACATCATCACACAATGATCTTGGACCATCTAACTCGAAGGTCCTCCCTCTTCTGGTTGAATTCTTCTTCTACCCTGGAGAGCTTCCTTCTCTTGCATAGCCAAGAAATATTTGTTCCTTCAAACCTTTCCTTCCTCTTCTGCTTTTACCAAGGCAGTCTGCAATTCTTCCTCGAGTGTAGGTTCTGCTGATTCGGGTTCGAATCGGGTATAGAACATTTTCAGAGCGGCCTCTTCCACCCATGCTAGGTAGGAGTCTGATACAGCCGTGTCAGGGTAGTCTAAAGCAGTCATGCCCCTGACGTTGATACGGCGCCAAGCGTAGATGATCCTGGCTTTGTATTCTCGATTCTCTCCGTCTTGAATGCAGAAACTCCTCATCAAGTTGAAATTTGGTTCGCCCATCATCGGATACCCTAACTGTCTGCGAGCAAGGATAGGGTTGTAGCTGATGCACCCTCTGGTACCAATGAGCGGTACGTTCGGGAAGTCTCCACAACTTTGAATCATAGGGATCCCTCCGTAAGCAGGGTCGTACCATTGAATGTCGGTATGCTGGAGTAACAGTATCCTCTCGGTCCATGGATTACTGTTTTGTACATCCCACAGTGCTGGATATCTAGGTAAGCGTGAAATGAACCATTTGTAGAGGAGAGTGGAACAACATTCAATTGGTCCAGCTTCGTACAAGTGTCGGCGGTGAATTGCATAATAAGTATCAGCTAGGAGAGTAGGTACAGGATTTCGGAGCAGGAACAGGTTGATAGCGTCTTTGTGGATGAAACTGTTGTCAGACGGGAACAAGAAGAGTCCATAGATTAATAACACCAAAAGAGCTTCAAATGCCTCCCAATTCTTGGTTTCGGCTTGAAACCGTGCTTTTTCAAACAAGAATCTGGTAGGTAGACCGTAAGGATGCCCTTGAGCGGTCATTAGGGTTCGTACCTCAGCTACTTCAAGATGAATGGCTTCGGCGATTGCTCTTTCATCAGGGAAACCTTCTCTTCCAGAAAACGGCCTCGGAGCAACATTTAATCTTATCAACACTGAGTATTCTTCCAAAGTTGGCAACAGCTGGAAATCTGGGAAAGTAAAACAGTGATAGGTTGAATCATAGAACTTGACGAGCGCGGACAATATTTCCTCATCCACCTGAATTTCAAGTAAGGATAATACATTGCCGTGTCGGGCTTTGAAGGCTTCAGGGTCTTCTACCATTCTTCCCAATATTCTCAGGTTCTCCAGATCTGGTTGTCGGAACTTGAACTCCATAGCTGATCTTCTTCTTGGATCCATTATTAATACCTGTGAAATGATTTTTAAAACCCCTTGAATGTTTAAAATAAAAATGCGGATGCAAATGCGTAAAGTTTTATAGAACTCAGATCTCGAGATTCAAAACATCACGGATTTCATTTAATTTTCGATGTTGCACTACAAAATCTTTTAGTACACACTACAAGAAAACTAAACAGTGTTGAAGGAAATCCTCTGACAAAAACTCCACCGTGGCATTTGCTTTCTGTAGTTCTTCCTCCACTCGCATCTTCTCTCCCATAAGTTTCTCAATCATCGTCTTCCATGGAGTAGACTGGTTACTGAAGTAGAACAAGTTTTCTTGGGCCTTTCTTTTCTTGCTTGCCTTTATCTCTTCATCCCTTTCTTGAAGCTGCTTGCGGAGCATTTCATTTTCTTCCATTACCACCTGATACTTATACCTCCAAGACACCTCCGTCTGTTGGGATTTTCTCAATGCGATCTTCAACTTTTCCTCCTCAGAGAAGAAAATCAACGGGCGTTCTTCTTTTAGGACCATGGGTTCTTGCAAGGCATAAGGCATCTTCAACTGAACAGCTCTCTTCCGAACCCACTGAAGATAAGGGTCGAAAGAAACACAGTTTTGCTTTCCCAGGCTTTCTTTTCCTCTTTTGTGAACATGCTTCCAAGCTTCCAGAAATTCTCCTTTCAACTCAGATTCTCCCAAAAAGAACAAGCTTTCAACACGAGCACTGTTAGGACGGTCCTTCAATGGATACCCGAGTTGTCGTCGGGCGAGCACTGGATTATAGCTGATTCCTCCGTCTGTAGTAAGGAGGGGTACGTTGCCAAAATTTCCGCAGCTGTCAATAATCTTTATCTCGTCATAATCTCTGCTGTACCATTCAACATCAGAATGCGACAGTGCCATAATCTTCTCAGACCACCAACCCTTCTTCCAGAATACATGAGCCTTGGGCATATGAGAGTGGAACCACTTGTACAACAATGGAACACAGCAGATGATCATACCACCCTTGTGAAGATTCCTGAGGTGAATGGAATGATGAGCACTACCCAGCAATGTTGGTACTGGATTCTTCCTCAGAAAGATCTTAATAGCATTGAGATCCACAAAGTTGTCGATGTTGGGGAACAGGAAGATCCCGTAGATAAGCAAGGCCAAGATTGCTTCAAAAGCGTCCATACTCAGGTGGTCAGCATAATACTGTGCTTTCTTGATCAAGAATCCAGCAGGTAAACCAGAGATCCCTCCTTTGGTAGTCATGTTTTCCTGTATATCCTTTACTCCCACACGTATTGCTCTGGCGATTTCTTCCTTCTTAGGGTCCTTCTCCGTGAATGGAAAAGGAGAATCTTCAATGATGGGCAACCCGATTAGGCAGGAATACTCTTCGAGTGTTGGTACAAGCTGATAGTCTGGAAATGTGAAGCAATGATAGAGCGGGTCGTAAAACTGTAACAAGGTGGAGAGGAGCCCCAGATCCATCTTTTTCTTAGTTCTCAACAGTGACAACAAGTTACCATATCTGCTCTTGAACCCTTCTACATCTGTGATAATAGCGCTCAACCTTTCAATGTCATCCAGCTTAGGACTCTTGTATGTGTACTTGATTGTTTTCTTTTTTCCTTGATCCATGATGTTTCCTAAAGTTTTAAAATAAGAGACTGAGTTCCATAAAACTTTTTATGTTATGATGTTTATGAATGCATGGATGCAACAAACACAAGTATTCACATATACACATCAAGTTTTGGTTTAGGGAAATTTAATCAGGAGCCAAGGTCTACCTTTCCCAATAAGGAGTGTACTAGAGCTTTTTCCACCTGTAGAACAAGGTTCTAAAAAGTTCCCAGAGTCCTCGACCCATCTTTCGGATATTATCAACTGCCCAAATAACTCGGGGGTCGATAATATTCTCAAGAGAGTCTCGTCTGAGTGTAGTATCGCGTATCAACTATTCGGAAATACTCCCTCATAGTTATCGCACTACATCCTAATAAGGCCAAGTGGGGTAATGTGTTCTAAAGGTCCACAATGGCATGGGCCCCTTATAGAAAGCAACATTGTTTTCACGAATACTCGATCAACAACACTACCCTCAAAAAGGACCTCCATTGAGCGGCGGTTTTCAAGTTGGCTTAGTCGGGAATCAACTCCCTATAAACCTCCTTGAATATACCACCTTCCTATCATAAGTACGCTCAAGCACGGGTATAGTGCTGTCTCATCATTTGTATTTCCCAAAAGCCAAAAGAACAAATCTGCACGTATTCACAAATATTCACAAATAGCAAATATATAAACAAGATAGGCTAAACCCTCAAAAACCTACACTTCCCCAGTGAAGTCGCCATTTCTGTTGCGGTGAAAATTTGATATCAAGCTATTAGTTAACTTGAACCGTATTTCTTTTTACAACCGGTCTTTAATTTATCCAAAGGATAGGTCTAAAGAAAGAAAGAACCTTTTGCGCGTTGTGACAACAACGCTTTAAGAGATTCGGGGATTCGGGGGTTGGTTATATCTAGGGAAGGTATTAGCACCCTAAACATCTGTAGTACTCTACAGGAACCTTTTGTTCATTTACTTGCTAAGGTTTGTGAATTGTGCACTATGGTTTGAGTTGGGAATAAAAGTAAAATAAAGGCCTAAGTGGTTTTCTAAGTTTGCTCGCAAAGGTATCGCACCTTCTGCCTACGTATCCTGACTAGGATAGAATCAGAGCAATCGTAGTTCACCTCACAAGGGAAAAGAACACTTGATGATGATCAAGGTTCAAAGGGGAACAAACATGACGATGTTTGTGTGGAGTTTGACAAAACTCCCTAAACTAAATTGTAAAAGGGGGAAGTAAGAAATCATGACGATGATTCTTACACAGAGTTGACGAACTCTTTCCTAGGGTTCTAGTTGAAGAACACTCCTAGTATGGGTGGGTTTATTAGACTTCAAGCAAAGTCTAAAGGCTTCTAGTCTAGGGTTAAGGTGACTTAACAAAGTCAAGGGATAGCAGAGATTTTGGTCCAAGACATTGACAGTCAAGTGGACAGACCTTCCTTTGGAGGAACAGTATTGTCGGCAACTGGACGAAAGCTAACGAGCTCCGTCGCTTAGGGATAAAATACAAACATCATTCAAACATTCATGGTGACAACTAAATACAAAGATTAAAGATGGAAAGCAATGATGACAATCAGAGCAATTGTTTTGGTACGAGAACCGTGACGACAGTTCGCACCTGGAATACCGTTAACAGACAGATGAGATAAATATAAAAATAATTCAAGGTAAAAATTCTAACATGTTGACAAACATGTATAGATATGATAACAATCAATTTTCCTGAGAAAACACAAGAGGAAACCTTCTAAATTTCATCTGCAACCAAATAGGGTTAGTACCGTTGACGCGCGGATTGCGCACCATAAAACGTGGTGAAAAAATAATCAAACATGGAAAATAAAATTATGACATGAAAGTACACATAAAAATAAACACAATGAAAAAAGAACGGGTGAAAAACGATAAAAAATGAGAGAGTTACGAATTTTCGAAGTTTATGTACAAAATAGGAAAAATAATAAAAGGGTTCGACCTCCACCCGGATCGAACCCTGGTCATGATGGTGAAAGGTATAATTGCGCGCGTGCTCTTACCGCTGGGGCGGCTGTTACATCCATTAATCAAATGGAAACAATATGTATACAAGGCTCGTTTTGAATCATGGCTGGGCAAAATACATAATCAACACCAAATACGTTTTATACCGTATCTCACTAACCGCTCATCGGATCGAGGCAAATTTTATATGGATCTTGGGTAGAAAAATGAGAGGAAGAGGATGGTGATGTTAGTTTTTCCAAATTGTTCACCTAGTGAAAAAAAACGCTGACTGGTGTGTGTGTGTGTTTTGAATGCATGGAAACATAATCGAAACCAAATACGTTTTATACCGTATCTCACTAACCGCTCATCGGATCGAGACAAATTTTATATGTAAATTGGGTAGAAAAATGAGAGGAAGATGATGGTGGTGTTGGTTTTCTCAAATTCTTTTCCCTACTCAAAACCCGATAGGGTGCAAGTTTCATGGTTTTGGCTTGCAAATTGAAATGGTCAGCTTGATATACACATGCTATAAGTCAAGTAAAGGCACATACACATCATATATGTCATATATAACAGATAGCAAGCACAAATTGAGCCAAAGCATGAGTAATTGTGACTGTTGTGCATAAGTTGCAAATCACATAACATGAACATGCATGACAAAAGTGATTTTTGGTTCTTGAGTGTTTTGTGTGATTCCAACTGTTCTAACACCTTAAATATATCATATGAAGTGTGTGTAGATGAAAACATTTCAACTGGAACACATGTGTAAGCATATAGCATTCAAATTGCAAATTGAAGCACTTACGTGTGTGTGAAGCATAATGTGATGTGAAACTTTGTACAGTCAAGTTTTCATGTTTTGAATCGTTCATACACATTACATATTGTCATGTGGTGCTGTAGAAGTGTTGAAATAACATGCACAAGCAGGTAAGCTCAAACTGGTATGCAAGCATGAAGCATTTTGAACAATATGCATGAGAACGAACAGATGGATTTCTAATTCAAATTTAAGCAAACTAATCACTTGGACAGCATAAATACATGATATTGAGAGGGTTCAAACATAAAAATTCCAAAAAAAGCAATTGTCATGAGACTTGGCTAGTTAAATGCAAGTTGTAAGCATAACAATGCACATGAAGATGTAAAACTTGACATGATGAATCCTAACACCCAATGAGCATTTAAACACATTAAACATGTTCAATATAAAGTGTCTAAGGCATTAGTTTTGACAGAAAACAAACATAGGCAAGAAATCAAGTTTTTGTGCTTTTGTGTGTTTTTGTGCATTTGGTGCCAAAGAGTGATATTGTGATGTTGTCATTAAATCAATCAAAGGAGTGCATACACATATTGCAAATGTCATTTGAATCATGTTAGGAAGACAAGAAACCACAATCTATGCTTTGTGCAAAAAATGAGTAAGTGAGTGGATTTGCATTCGTGTGTTTGTGTCAAGAGGTGAAATTTCAAACCACACCACAAATCAGCAAGATAAATACATAGACAAGTTATAAATGGCCATTGTGATGTGTGTATGAGGTGTGCTTTGATGAAGGGCAAGCTTTATGCAAAAATCAAATTGTGTGGTATCAAGTGTTGGTGTTCATGTGTGAAACTTGATGCAATGACAACAAAAACCAAACCAAACACATAGGTATGCTTATAATGCTAATTGAATCATGTTTGAGTGATGAAAGCCTACTGTCATGCTTTTATGTAAATGATAACAGAATTGTGGTAAGCAATAAAAACAGGGCTTGAAGTTTGCAAATAATTTTGACAGCAATATAAAAGCTTGAAACCAAAATAGCAGCAATACAAGGAACAATCATGATATGAAGCAAATCCTGCCAAGCATAATGAACAGACCAATAGCAACAGCATCAAACAGCACCATTAACACACATATGGATGACTCAGCATTAAGTACATGAGAATATGTTTTTGACAGCAACCACATGAAGCAACATAGCAGTTCCATAGCGCAACATGAATCTTTACTATTATGACCAAACAGGATCATGAAAAATATTACTCATAACAGCCTATGTTAATCCAAGAATCAACTACATGAACTATATTATAACATCAGTAAACATCCTCATCAAAACAGAATATCAAAACCACATAGTAACCATTGAACAAAAACAGCAGAATATCATCATTTAATATCATGCCAAACAATCCAATATATGTTTTACCAATGCACCAAAGATGTGACCTTATAAGATGTGATGCATGAAATTAATAAGGGATAAACTACATACCTGTGGAAGAGTTGTTAGGCAAGCCAGAATGCTGAGAAAAACCAGAGCTTTATGAATCCAAACTTGTGTTGTGCTTTTCTTGAACTTTAAGTAACAAACCAAGTGAGAGGTCAAAATGAGTTCTGTCCACTTCTGGTGATCAATGATGGTTTGGACAGCTTATATATATGATATTTGAGGTGTTCAAGGGTTCAAAACATCAAGGAAGTGTTTAGAGATCAGTTTGGAGGATTTTGTGGACTTAGGTCAAAGTAAACTCCATGGTAAGTTGACTTTTTGATTTCTTGGTATTTTTGGTGATTCAATGGTTGGTACACCTCATATATGTGATTTAGAGAGTGTGTGGATGGTTATTTGAGAGCTGGAATGTATAGAACTCAATATGGCATCAAAGTTGCAAATGCTGATTTTTGGGCAATTTTGACAACTTTGGTGTTTTTGCAAATTTGGAGTGAGAGAGAGATGTAATGAGGTGCTTGCTTTTCTCAGGGTTTCAGAATGATATTGATGTCCTAAATGAGGAGTTTGAAGTCCCTATTTATAGAAAAAATGAGTGAGGAGCTTGCTAGGTGACTTTGCTTCACCATGAAGAAATCTTAGATTTTTTCTTCCAAATGACAACTTGCTTTGCTTTTCTGATCTCTAGCTGTTCCCTTAACTCAATTGGCAAGTTAGAATGATGATGTTACAGAGAAAACACAGCCTAGAGGCTTGGTAGAGTGGCTGGAGCAGAAATCCCTTTACACCTCATGCTTGGAAAAGTCAATCTTTTCAACTTAGGCAATGAACTTCCAATTCTTGATTCCATGCTATCTCCTTGCTATTTCTTTGATTCAACCTGCTTGAGATGATTAATATATCAGATAGAAGGAGTTTAGAACATTGAAATTGATCCACTTGAGTGATAGAGGTGCTTTTGCAAAATTCATCAATGTGGGACAAAAGTGACAAATTGCCAACTTTGAACACATGTATCTCTCAGCTCATAAATCCCCTTGAGATATACTTGTACTTTTTAGAAAGCCCTCACATAGTACTACAACTTTCAGGTTGGCCAGAAGTCTTGATTCCATTTGAAACTAGGTGAAAAATCCCCTTGAAGTTGGATGATTTTAGGGTTCTTAAGCATAAAACACTTAGAAAAATTCTAAGTTTTTTCCTCCTCTTGAAATGTTTTCTTCTCTAACTCACAAACCAAGCCTTTTCTGACTTTGGACCACTAGGACACTTTTGTAGAGCTTGTCAAGAGCTTTCAAATGAGACTAGAACCAACTCAATTGGATGTGTGGTTAAGGAGATACGGTTTAGCCCTTTTCAAAACCCTAATTTCCCGATTTCTTGATTACTCTCTCATTTTTGATCCAATGACCATGAAAATTGATATGCAAGTCCATTATGACATAAGGAACAACTTTGATTCACAACTTGGATTCCAATTCTCAAAATTCGAGGAGTTGACCTTTCGGTCAACCGTACGATCGATCGGTGCCGATCGAGTCGCCTGTTGATATTCTGGACATCCTGGGACTTTGACACTTCTTGAATAGTCTTTAATAGCCTATATTAACTTCATGGACCTCACTCCCACCATTAAAACATTTCCCAACATCAAAGTCAAACCACAGTTGACTTTCCACTGGTTAAAAACCCTAATCGGGGCCTCCTGACTGCACTGTTCTTGATTCTGAAACGATTTCTTCAAATTGACTTCCCATTTGACTTTGATATTGTCTTTGATTTCATTCCATGATTGAATTGGCCCAAATCATTGGTTGATCATTCCTTGATTGTTTTGAATTTGTCGGTGCGAGAACCCTGATTCATCTGTAACTTGACAATAATAAACTTGCACTGATTTAGGGTTAGATAATGCATGATCATGCTTCTAAAAATGGTAATGAGGATCTAAGGTGGTCAAAATTTGGGGTATGACAACTCCTATTTATTTTTAAATTGTTTATAAATAAATACCTCGAGAACAACTAATTTAACATCCACCTCGACATAAACTGCTTTGACATCATCTTTAACATCACCCGATTTAACATCATCATCCACTTCATCCGTTTTAACAACCACTTGTATAATAGCTTTAGAAGTTTTATGAGGGTGCACCAAATTTACAACCAAACATAACAAAAAAACAGATTTAATATTCAAATACAACTTTAGAAAAATTCGGAAGTGCATATTCGAAACAAATACAACCTAATTCGGAGATGCATCTCTAGACTCAACATTTTTGTGTGTATTGATTGCATTTGAAGATGCATCTCGGGAATATGGGAAGAGAAAAATCATAATTTTAGTGTGTTAACCCTCGCCCCATAGGTTGGATAATGTAACCCCCTATGAAAATATTAAGGTCTAAGTTACTTTTGATGAAAATGTTGAGGCTCAAGTTAGTTAATTATGAGGTCCAATTTAATCTTGAGAGAAATATTGAGGTCTAAGTTAGTGTTAAGGCATAAATTTTGTTGAGGAAAATGAGAAGTCCCAACTTAATCTTGAGGAAAATGTTGATGAGGTTTAGAATGAACTTGAAGAGCACTTTAAATCATAGGTTTGATAATTCTAATGATGAGAATATACTTAATGGAAATTTTTTAATTAGTGAGGTAGTAGTGTCCGATCAACATAAGAAAAAAAAAGCAAAGATGGAAGACTTATGAAAACATTTGTTCATATTTCAAACTAAAGTCAATAGCATAATAATATTTCAAATAGTGGGTATGAGTTAGAAGAGTATTTGTTTATCAATTTTTGTAAGAAAAATAAGAGAGGTCTAAAGGTTTCAAACGAGGAATACAACAAAACATATCTATATACTAATGTTTCAACTGATGAAGATGGTTATGACGCTAAAAAGCAGACTTTTTTTAATGTAATACCATATTTTTGAAATTTAAACACCAATATGCTACAATTTGAAAATAATTTTCCAAAATTCCACGCATTTAGTAAGGGTTCATCTAATTAATGACCAAGCTGTAACTTTTTTTTACTCTTCAATGGTTCAGCCATTAATTGGTCGAGCCCATGAAGGAACCTTTTTTTATATATATTCTATTAAGGGGTGTTGTTGGTGCAGTGTTTGGGAAAATTGGTATAGTTTTTTTTATTAAGGATTGACAATTTTTATTAATGGTCGAGCCCATCCTTTGGACAAATTGGTGTAGTTCCACAACTACCTCTGCATGCCATACTAGCTGCAAAATCCTCTCTAAGCATGCAGCAACAAGACATGACCAAACACTGCACCAATAGCAACCCTTACTAAAAAATAAAAAATAAAAATTTTCTTTCATGGGGTCGGCCAACCATTGAAGAGTGAAAAAAAAGCCATAGTTCGGCCATTAATTGGGCGGACCCTTACTAAAGGTGTGGCATTTTGGTGTTTAAATTTCAAAAATGTGGCATGAGAGTAAAAAGGTCCTAAAAAATTATCCTCAATTGTCATGTTAAAATAGATGGTTAAGTTTAAGTGGTTGCCTGTATTTGAAATTTTAACAACATATGAATCACAATTGCATTTAATTTACGAATCACTTACATAGTGTTCGATTAACTAATCACTTGGATTTTAAAATCACATTAAAAATGGGCTATAGAGAAAAAATAAGGATTCAAAAGAGAGAAAAGAGTAGAGAAACTTATTCTCAATTTTCTGCAACCAGTCTCACTAAATCGACGATCTCCAATTCGTTAACCGTTAGATCGAGCTCAAATTTGGTAGGCAGGTTTGTAACATATATATATATATATATATATATATATATATATATATATATATATATATATATATATATATATATATATATATATATATATATATATATATATATATATATATATATATATATATATATATATATATATATATATATATATATATATATATATATATATATATATATATATATATATATATATATATATATATATATATATATATATATATATATATATATATATATATATATATATATATATATATATATATATATATATATATATATATATATATATATATATATAAAACTTTTGACCGTTCAAAATTTATATACAATGTCTGAGGTGAAAGTTATTTGTTTCGCACTAAAGCTACAAATTTGGGAAAAATTTTCAGCTTTTTTATTCTTATTTGTAAGCTAGTTTTCTTTGTGATTTGCGCTTGTTAGCACTAGTTCGTGAATCACTTTAAGACTCTCTTGTACCCTTAATTGATTATAGTAGATTTATTTCTTTGGTTTGGACGACTCGTGGTTTTTACTCTCATATTGAAGGGTTTTCCACGTTAAAAATATCAGTGTTCTTTTGTTCCTTTATTTGTTAGATTATCCGTCTTATATTTGTTTTTGATTCTCAAGATTCCTACAAGTTTGGGGGAGTTTTATATCTGTTGTGTATTGGTCGATTATTGTGTCTTAATTTCCCATCAGAGTGGTATCAAAGTTCTTGGTTAAGGGCTATTTTACTTGTTTGAATAATGAAGTCAAATACAAAGATGAAGATGGTATTGTTGAATTGTTCTAATTATCATTTATGGAAGGGCAAGATCAAAAACTTATTATTTGTGAAGAAATTTCATTTATCGGTTTTTTGTTCCGTAAAGTCGGATTCTGTGTCTGATGAAGAATGAGAGTTTAAACATCAACAAGTATGTGGTTTTATTCGACAATATGTAGAAGATAATTTTTATAATCATATTGCTAATGAGACACATGCAAAAACATTCTGGGAGAAGATAAAGTCCTTGTATGTCTCTAAATCAGGGAATAATAAATTGTTCTTGTAGAATAACTTCATAAGTTTGAAGTATAAGAAGGGGACTTCTATTTCAGATCACTTGAGTGAATTTCAAGGCATCCTTAATCAGATGTCAGGAATGAGTATCAAATTTGATGATGAACTTTTGGGACTATTTCTATTGTTATCTTTACCAGAGTCTTGGGAGACATTTTTGGTTTTTATCACGAGTTTTTCTCCTAGAGGTGTTGTTTCTTTGGAAACGACTAAGGGTGGTATTCTTAATAAAGAGATGAGAAGGAAGGTACAAGGTTTTTCATCTCAACCTGAGGTATTTGTCACTGAAAATAGGGGGAGAAGTCATAAAAAGGAATTGAACGGTGGTAGAGAGAATAGAAAAAGCATGTCCAATTCGCGATACAAGAATCTGGAGGTCATTATTGTCACAAACTAGGACACGTACAAAAGTATTGCTATCAGTGGAAAAGAGATAACAGAGGAAAGAAGGGTAAGTCTAAACAAAGAGACCATGAAGATCATGACGATGATCGTGTTACTACTGCTACTAGTGATGATCTTGTTATTCTCCGTGATCATGAGTCTGTTAATCTTGTATCATATGAGAGCATGTGGATAATTGATAGTGGTGCTACATTGCATGTTACACCAAGGAAGGATTTCTTCACATCTTATACTTCTGGTGATTTTGGAGTGTTGATGATGGGTAATGATGGTGTATCTAAGGTAATTGGTATTGGTGAATTTTCTTGCAAACCAACATGGGAATGTAATTGTGGCTTAGAGATGTCAAACATACTCTATATGTCTGTTTTAATTTGATCTCTATGCATATTCTAGATGATTGGGGTTATGATAATCACTTTATTTCTGGAAAGTGGAAACTGATAACACGAAAACACACTGCGTATTTGGCTCGGATTGCACATGTTTATTATTGTTTATTTGTTATTTTCTTGCATTATGCTTGAGTTTTGCCTTGTTTTCAGGTACATTGCCTAATAAGATCCTTTCGCAAAGGAATGGAGCGAAAAGAGCAGAAAACGGAGTTTCGGATGAAAATTACACAAACTACATTCCACATGGCATTGGCTAAGGAGGTAGCCATGACGTGTAGGGTTTCTCCCACATTCTAACCATCACTTGACCACGTCCACCATCATTTATACACATGACGGGCGGCATGTCTAGATGGCGGGTGCCACCTAGGTATAGATTAAAGGTCAGGTCTAGTTCCGATTACGCTAACGCGACAGTTCCTTTTTAATTAATTCTTTTTTAAGGAAGAAAATATTGCCCCATAAGTACTACTACTTAGACAATAGGAGTACTGTTTGATCGATGTGAATTCATTCCAGTATGCCTTTATTCTAAATTTAAATCCACTTCTTAATTTTTAATTTTGTCTGCACGAAATACTCTTTGTTTTAATTAGCTTTAGATAAACACCGTAACAATAGTAATCGATAGATTGACATTGGTCTCTGTGGGATGGATAATCTTTTATTACTATGATGTACTTCGTATACTTGCGGATATCACACATCAAGTTTTTGGCGCCGTTGCTGGGGACCAATTTGGTCAAATTTCGTACCCTATTGTTACACCGTCTAGACTAAAACACCCCTTTAGCTGGTCAATGCGAAGAACTCGCAGTATCGAAAAGTTAGTTAACCTAATAGAAGAACCTGAACGTTATGCCCGAGTTCGTCTTTTTCTCCGAAGACTTAAACAAGCAATGGAAGAAGATCAGAATGAGAAACCGCTTAAGGACTTTGCCTGACCATCTAATGAAGAACCCCACTCTAGTATAGTAAACCCAACTATACCAACTAATAACTTTGAATTAAAACTTTCTCTATTACAACTAGTGGAACAGAACCAGTTCACAGGTCTTCCTACGGAAAACCCGAACCAACACCTGAAAGTTTTTATCCAATTAGCCAACACCTTGAAATCTAACGGTGCTCCTCCTGAGGCGATACGTCTAAATTTCCTTTTTCCCTCAGAGATAGAGCCTGATCATGGTTAGATTCTCTTCTAGCAAACTCCATAACCACTTGGAATGACCTAAAGAAAGTATTTTTAGCTAGATACTTTCCACCGAGTAAAACCGCTATCTTACAAAACCAAATAATCCGATTCACTCAAAATAAGGGAGAATCACTTTTTGACGCTTGGGAAAGATACAAGAAACTACTAAGAGCTTGTCCACACCATGGGTCAGAACAATGGCTCATAATTCACACCTTTTATAAGGACTCATGTATAACACCAAGATGACCATCGACGCTGCCGCCGTTGGCGCCTTGATGAACAAACCCTACCCTAAGGTATGTTCTCTCATTAAAGATATGGCACAAAACCATTACCAATGGGGGATGGAAAGAACCCCAGTAGAGAAGAAAGAAACCAAAGGAGGTGTTTATGGAGTCAGTTGCCTCGACCATATGAATGCCAAAATGGACGCTATAGCCTAAAAAGTAGAAAGCATGACTATCAACCCTACAACTACTGTAGCTGCAGTTCAACTCGAATGTGAGATCTGTGGAGCCCAAAGACATACTATAGCTGAATGTAATCTCTTAGCTGAAACACCTATAGACCAGGTCAATTACGCCCAAGGAAATCCTTATTCTAACACGTATAATCCTGGATGGAGGAATCATCCAAACTTTTCCTATAAGAATAATAACTCTACTCAGAACTTTACACCCCAAAGACCATCCGCTTTCCAAGCCCAAAAACCAAACCCACCTATGCAATCTGCTCCTAAAAAGTTAAATTTTGATAAAATGGTGGAAGGTTTCATCGTAGCTCAACTTCAATAAAACAAGGATTTCACGAACCAACACATTCATATAAATGGACTAATTACACAATTGGCCACCAAACTCGATTCTGTAATTACTCACAACAAAATGCTTGAAACCCAGATTTCTCAAGTGGCACAACAAAAATCTACTCAAGCTTCACTAGGAGGACAATTTCCTGGACAACCTCAACCTAACCCCAAAGGGCATGCTAACTCTATTGCTTTACGGAGTGGAACCATATACGATGGGCATGTAGACCCAAGGTTGAATAAGCCAGAATCCCCTAAGAAAAGTACAGTGATCACACCTGAGAAAGAAGTAGAGAAACCAGTAAAATTTGAGAAACGAAAAGACGAAGGAATTAGAGATAAGGAAGGAGAGGAAGACGATAAAGTTTATGTACCACCCACTCCTTATAAACCTCTAATTCCATACCCACAAAGGTTGAAACAAACCAAAGAAGATAACCAATATAAAAAGTTTGTAAAAGTGATTGAGAAGCTCCACGTAGAGATTCCATTCGCCGAAGCCATTACCCAGATATCGTCTTACGCCGAATTCCTTAAAGACATATTATCAAACAAACGAAGGCTTGATGATTCAAAACCCATTGAGTGCAATTCTATTGCCGAAAATAAGCTTTCTAAAAAGGAGAAAGACCCAGGAAGTTTTCCTATACCTTGCGTTTTAGGAAATCAAGTTATCGATAAAGCACTTTTGGACTTAGGAGCCAGTGTAAGCATAATGCCTTTAGCCGTTTGTAAGAGGCTAGACCTACGAGAGTTGCAACCAACTAGGATGTCCCTTCAATTAGCTAATAGATATGTTAAGTATCCTATAGGCATTTTAGAAGACGTTCCGGTTAGGATTGGCCAACTCTATATTCTAACAAATTTTGTTGTCATGGATATTAAAGAAGATGATGAAATCCCAATTCTTCTAGGCAGACCCTTTTTATCAACAACTGGAGCTATAATAGATGTCAGAGAGGAAAAATGACGTTTGAAGTAAGTGATGAAAAATTAGAATTCATCTTATCCAAATTTCGGATGGCACCAGCCATAGATGACTCATGTTACGCTATTGATATCATAGATGAATGCATAAGAGAATTAGACCAAGTAAATCCAGTTGAAACAATTAAATTACCTTCAACTCCTATAATGGAGGACGACGGATCTAAAATTGAGCCTTATATAGATGACAACCTTTATGAATGCTTGGCACTTACCCCTGATCATATACCTTGTCCTAAGAAACCATCAATAGAACTTAAAGAACTACCTAAGAATCTGAGATACGAGTTCTTGAACGAAGAACTAAATCGTCCAGTCATCTGCAGTGCCACCTTAGATAATAAAGAAACCAATCAACTCTTAGATGTTTTAAGAAAATATCCCTCAGCTCTAGGCTATAACATTTTCGATCTCAAAGGGATAAGTCCTTCCGTGTGTATGCACCGGATTATGCTAGAGGAAGACTCTAAACCTTCTAGAGAACATCAACAAAGGATAAATCCTATAATGAGTGATGTTGTAAAAAAAGGAAGTGTTAAAGTTATTAGAGGCTGGAATAATATAACAAATCTCTGATAGTAAGTGGGTAAGCCTTGTACATGCGGTGCCTAAAAAGGGAGGTGTCACAATCGTACAAAACGAAAGAGGAGAGCAGATAGCTAAGCATACAGGAAATGGTTGGCGTATGTGTATCGACTATAGAAAACTAAATAAAGTAACTAGGAAGGATAATTTCCCGCTTCCATTCATAGATCAAATGCTTGAACATCTAGCAAGACATTCTTACTTTTGTTATCTAGATGGATGTTCAGGATTTTTCCAAATTCTTATTCACCCCGATGATCAAGAGTAAACAACCTTTACTTGTCCATATGGAATATTTTCCTACCGACGAATACCATTCGGACTATGCAATACCCCAACTACTTTCCAATGCTGTATGAAGTCAATCTTTGCAGATTTCTTTGATGAGATCATGGAAGTTTTCATGGACAATTTCTCGGTATGTGGATCCAGTTTTAGAAACTGCATAACCAAACTTGAGAAAATCCTAGAAAGATGTGTAGAAGTCAATCTTGTCCTAAACTGGGAAAAATGCCATTTTATGGTCACAGAAGGAATAGTATTAGGACACATAATTTCCCCAAGAGGCATTGAGGTTGACAAAGCCAAAATAGAAGTTATAGAAAATCTCCAACCACCGAAATCAATTCGAGAGATTCAAAGTTTCCTTGGACATGTCGGTTTCTACCGACGCTTCATTAAGGACTTCTCCAAAATAACCAAACCCTTAACAAACCTTCTTATGGAAGACGTTGAGTTCAATTTCGATGATAAATATCTTGAAGCTTTCAAACACCTTAAACAAGCACTAATTTCCACACATATTATGCAACCTCCCGATTGGAATCAACCTTTCAAAATTATGTGTGATGCAATCGATTATGCATTTGGTGCTATTTTAGGGCAAAAGAAAGACAAGAAACTCCATGTAATTTATTATGCTAGTAGAACACTAGATGTTGCCCAGCTTAATTATGCCACAACCGAAAAAGAACTCCTCGCATTAGTTTTCGCTATTGACAAATTTAAATCTTATCTAGTCGGATCAAAGATTATTGTTTACATAGATCACACTGCTATCCGATATCTATTAAGCAAAAAGGACGATAAGCCTAGATTACTTCACTGGATCCTTTTGCTACAAGAATTTGACTTAGAGATCTGAGATAAGAAAGGCACCGAGAATATGGTTCCAGACCACCTTTCGAGGCTAGAGCACTTAAAACCAAACCACATCCCGATAAACGATGACTTTATTTACGATAGACTTATAACAGCAGTTAGAACCAATCATAGCAATGATCCTGACCTCCACTTAGAACTAAACATTGAAAATGCCCTAGCAATTACAAACGTACCTTGGTACGCCGATTTTGTAAACTACCTAGTTGCCAATATCATACCCCTTAATCTTAACTACCAACAGAAGAAGAAGTTATTTCACGAGGTGAAACACTTTTATTGGGACGAACCACTCCTGTTTAAAAGAGGCACAGATGAAATATTTTGTCGCTGTGTCCCAGAAGAGGAAGTGGAAAATATAATAAAACATTATCACTCTGCACCTTATGATGGACATCCAGGTACATCTAAGACTTAAGCCAAAATCCTTCGAGTAGACCTTTTCTGGTCGATGTTATGGTGCGACGTCCTTGCCTATATTGTCAGATGTGACCGGTGTCAACGCACTAGGAATGTCTCGAGACATGATGAAATGCCTTTACAAAATATCAAAGAGGTAGAACTCTTCGATGTTTGGGGAATAGATTTTATGGGATCCTTTCCATCACTGATGGGAAACAAGTATATCTTAGTAGCTGTTGACTATGTATCTAAATGGATAGAAGTTGTGGCTTCACCTACCAACGATACCTGAGTAGTTATAAAATTATTCAAAAACTATATATTTCCTAGATTTGGAGTACCTCGCCTCGTTATAAGTGATGGCGGATCACACTTCATATCAAGAATATTTGATAACCTTTTAAAGAAATACGGAGTTAAACATAGAGTAGCGACACCCTACCATCCACAAACCAGTGGGCAAGTAGAAGTGTCAAATAGGGAGATTAAGCAAATCTTAGAAAAGACTGTTTCAATATCTAGAAAAGATTGGTCCTTAAGACTACAAGAAGCATTATGAGTTTACAGGACTGCTTTCAAGACTCCTATAGGATCAACCCCATACCATTTGGTTTACGGAAAATCCTGTCACTTACCCTTTGAGTTAGAACATAAAGCCTATTAAGCCATCAAGGCCCTTAATATGGACTATTTAACAGCCGGTGACAAACACATTCTTGACATCCATAAACTAGAAGAGCTACGTCACAATGCTTATGAAAATGCCATTATCTATAAAGAAAGAACTAAAGCATGGCATGACAAAAAGATTGTTAAGAAAGACTTCAACGTAGGTGACCTTGTACTTCTCTTTAGTTCTAGATTGCGTCTGTTCCATGGTAACTTACGCTCAAGATGGATTGGCCTTTATGAGGTTACCAAAGTCCTGAGGTTCTGGGGTAGTAGAAATCTGAAATCATTCATGTAGTCCTTTCATAGTAAACGGACAAAGGTTAAAACACTATCATGGAGGAGACATCCCTACCTACTACTCTAGTCACGCTCTGATCGAACCACCCATCACCGCACCTACCAACTAAATTCCATAATCGACGAGCTACCGACGTTAAACAAGCGCTGCGTGGGAGGAAACCCACTACCATTTTTATTTTCTTGTTATTTTTATTTTTTATTGTTAAAGGTGAATTATATACAATTATTATTTACTTAATAGGACTAACTTGTGTGTCGTTTATTTTTCAGGTCTCAGATCCCATCACTCTCCACTAACATTGTTTTTCAGGATGCAGAACCAAGATGATATGCATGTTGTATTCAGGGATGATAAACAGAGGAAATGATTTATGATCCATACTGAGCGACCCATGCTCCCAACAAGATACCCTAACTCCAACTGCCTTGAAATCTTAGGTCTTGAGGACAATGTGAGATACCTCAACCATCAACTATAATGGGAAGAGTATTTTGATGCCATTAATGCCATATTTAGGAACCTAACCCTGGAATTTCTCAGTTCTCTCATCTATGAACCCCACACTAGTAGATGATTCAAAAGTGGACATATCAATTTCAGACTATTTGGGAAGGTATATATTCTCAAGCACAAGGATTTCGCTAAACTGTTAGGATTTCAGTGTGGCCTAGATGCCATACATGATATATCTGAAGTAAATGTTATGCAGGATGAGTTCGACAAATTCTGGAGTCAAATCACCGGTGGAGGAGGCCCTGATCCTTTGACCCAACTACCAAACAAGATCCATAACCCCGCTTTTAGGTACTTCCAAATGATTCTAGTTCAAATCTTCTTTGGTAAAATCGAAACCGAAAACCATGTGAGCACCGAAGAGATCCTTATGCTCTTTTGCACCTAACAGTCACGTCCTATAGCCAGTGGGAATTTCCTGAAGGGCAACCTTAACTTAACAGCCATATCTTCGAAAGGACCCATCCATGTAGGAGGAACGGTGACACACATAGCTCATGCCTTAGGTCTCGCACCAAAATTAACTCACCTGACCCCATATTGTAGCTACACCCTTATTGACCTGAACCATTGCTTGGATCGAGGCTTAGTAAGAAGAGTTTTCTTTGGTCCTGTCGATTTCAAACTCTTGATAGAAGATGAGACCATTCATTACTTCGGATTTCCAAACCCGACCCAAACCAATGTTCACAATAAAGAAAATTGGTCGTATGCTCTCGAAGGTCACGATGAGATGCCTGCCAGACCTAAGGCCCCACGTGAGCCTGAATATCATCCTACACCTATCTCGGAAAGGACCATATTGTATTCCTTTAACGTTCATCTACAGTAACGAGACCTATATGCTGAGTTCGATGTTATGCGCCAGGAGATCTTTTCTCTTCGCGAAGAGCTTACTGAGTTCACCTTTCAGATGGAAGTCTCTGAGGCAACACGTGCTAACCTTTACGATTTCTTGTATCAAGAAATCTATAGTCTTAGACGCCAGCTTGCAGAGGCGCAGGCATCCTGTCCACACATGAATTAGGATGCCCGTCTCCAATCAGTTTAAAGGAATCCTTAAAGCACCGAGGACATTTCTCAAACTGGCTGTGGAGAGGATTTTTACTGCGTTACCATCTTTATATTTTACCATACTGCTAACAATTTTACTGCCCTATTATTTTAACCAAGACATATTTATTTTCGGATATGCAAAATTATCGATTAATCTTCAAATTCAACAAATATTTTATTGCATGATATTTTTATTATTATTTATGTTTAATATGCATTGTTTATCATATGAAATACTATATGTGTTTCTTGTATGTAGAAATACCACAGAAGACGCTACGCACACCCTCGAACGAAGCTCAAAACCCATCCAAGGCCCAAATCCCGTATTAGGCCCAGAACAGGAAGATGGCGGGCACCATCCCCCCTAGGCGGACACCAAGGGTCTGGGATCTTTTACGGGATAGAATAGAGAAAATCTCCATTTTCTCTAACTTCTTCATCTTTAACCTCCAAAAACTCTCACTTTCTCCATTATTGACCCCATTAAAAACCCACACTCATTAACACCTCATTCAATCACTATTTCCAACTACCCCATTAACTTCTCATCCATAAAAATCCAACGTTTTCATTGTTTTTTCACAAAAATCCCAAAATCCATTAAAACCCCCACTTCTCTTCAAAGCAACCATAAAAAAACCAACAATAGAGCCGGGACAGGTAGTTTTTCATGAAAGAAGGGACGGAGATAGGCAAAAGCAAAAGTTTGAAGAGTTGCAGACACGCGAAATCGTCACGACAAGGTACATTGATGAAAACTGTTTGTACACTCTGGGTATTCCGTTTAGCATCGTTTATCTGTTAGATAATTTGCATTTACATGAAATTTTTATCCGTAGAGAGCCTACCTATGAGAGGCTGACTCGTGAATTTTTGAGTTCATTGAGTTATACTGTTAGAGCTAAGACCGCCAACACTGTCGATATGGTAAAATTTATAATGTTTAACATGGAATATGAATTTACTACTCTGTTAGGATTCCCATTTGGGGAAGGTGCTATTTGTGAAGCGCCTTTAGACACTGAGTGGCAAATTGAGGCTTTTCAACTGTGGAGAGACCTGACAGGTTGTGCCATAAGTTCCTTCAGGGGAAACTTTGCCTTCAACATTCATAATCTGGCCATACGTGTCTTCCTTCATTTGCTGGAAGATACTATTTTTGTCAGGGAAAGATCTAATGAGTTAAATTCCAAAGAATTCATTTTTCTACAGGCTGCCTTCTATCGTAGGAGATTGAATCCTGTGCCTTTTATGTTGGCGCATATGTGTGCCATTGTGAAAAAGAGAGGAATCGTGTCCTTTGGAGGATTGATTACCTCCATCGCACATGCTCTTCAACTTGACGCTGAGCTAGCCACTCTAGAACCACTCCCACCTCGCACAATAAATTTAAAATTTTTGAGAGATATGTGGTTGTGCAGGGTGAGAAAGGAGGGAGGATACACCCTCATGGTTCGAAACGTGGTTATACCAAGCGTCGCTTTACCCTGTTCTTGTCGTACCGATATGCGACACCAGAGGAACTGGTTGTATGATTTACAGGCTAACCCTATTATCGGTCCGTTACCACCAAACATCCATGAGGACGAAGGTAACGAGACCGACGATGAATACGAGAGGATGAACCAATCCCCCGTTACTGATATTCCCCATCATGTATCACTTGCACACGCTCTACCTTTCACTAACCCTTCTGTAGGTGCACCTTCTGGATTTTATATCACAGAGGAGATGTGGAGGCAGTAGCAAGCTCGTGAAGAGGAACGCGATGTCCTGTTTTATGCCATGTATGAGCAATAACATGACATGATGAACTTCATGCGTGAGTCCCAACGGCAGCATGAGAGATCCATGTGTACTATGATGGAGTCCCAGCTTGCTGCCACATCCCTCCAGCAACGCCAGCAAGCTAGCTTCAAAAACCATTACAGGCTAGTAGAAGCCACTCAAGGTTCTATACTAGGAAACCTTCGTGAGCTCCGACAGGCTAATGAAGCACTAGAAGCGAGGATTGAACGGCTTGAGCTTTCACAGAGTTCACGACACCGAACTAGATGTCGTCGTGCTCGACATCCAGAGCATGGAGGAGAGGGTACCAGTGGCCAACAGTAGTCACATCCAGGATCCACCTATCTCTTCTTCACCTTTTATCGAAACATTAGGGACAATATTCGGTTTAAGTGTGGGAGGAGATATTTACTGTTTTACTGTTTTTATTTCCCTTTATGTTTTTCATTTTTTATTTCATTTTGTTCTAGTTTTTAGCTTATTTCTAGTTTTTTTAATAAATACAATACATGTGCTTCACGAGTCGTATGTGTAGTTTGTCTATTTTCACCCATTTCTTGAGCCATACCAAAAATTTTGAATGAGAAAACAACAATTATAAAAATTTGGGTTGTTAGACAAGTTTAGGATAGTTTGCAGTGACTTGGGAAAACTTTTGAAAAATCGATATCGTCTTGACACCATAAGTTTCTTAATTATAGGAATCGATCTGGATACTTATTATACGGTGACCTTAAAATCTCACCTTTGAATCAATCCTTAAGTAGTTTATTCTAGCAGTCAGCACCATCTTAAGTACCACTAAGTGGGTGAGCCGATACAAACATGAACACACACTGCGTATTTGGATCGGATTGCACATGTTTATTGTCGTTTATTTTTTATTTTCTTGCATTATGCTTGTGTTTTGTCTTGTTTTCAGGTACATTGCCTAATAAGAGGCTTCTGCGAAGAAATGGAGCGAAAAGAGCAGAAAACGAAGTTTCAGATGAAAATTACACACACGGTGTTCCACAAGGTGTTGGCCAAGGAGGTAACCATGACGTGTAGGGCTTCTCCCATGTTCTAACCATCACTTGACCATGTCCACCATATTTATACACATGGCAGGCGCCATGTCTAGATGGCGGGTGCCACCTGTGTATTTGGTGTCCTGGTCAAGACGACAATTTGGTTCTTGCCTTTGGAAATTGATCCCGCATTTACTTTCTGCACTTTATTTCAAAGATCCGTTTATAAGAGAGGACTTAAGGGTGACACTTTTGTTCCTACCTTTGGAAACCGATTACGCATTTAATTATCGCCTTTTATTTCAAAGATTTATTCTCTGAGAGTGAACTCAAGCATGACACTTTTGTTCACACTTTTGGGAATCAATCACTACCTTTATCTTTCTGCATCATTTATTTATTGTCTTTTATTTCCAAGATT
Organism: Lathyrus sativus; assembly: GCA_963859935.3. NCBI lineage: Eukaryota > Viridiplantae > Streptophyta > Magnoliopsida > Fabales > Fabaceae > Lathyrus > Lathyrus sativus. The sequence continues at coordinate 360,866,649 of OZ012739.1, forward strand.
CGTTTTCTAAGAGTGAACTTCTGCGTGACACTTTAGTTTCTTTGGAAGCTAATCACGCCTTTATTTTCCGCACGATTTAATTCATGTCTTTTATTTCTAAGATTCGTTTTTTGAACTGAACCTAAGGGTGACACTCCTGTTCATTCGAGAACTAATCACATACGTTTTATTTCCCTAAGTAATATATTCTACAAATTATTTATGATGTTTATTACCGTCATGTCTAGCTAAATTTATTGTGCTGGGATATGATGATCGTCGCTTCGACGATATTCCATAGGTTGTATTTGTTGGAACACTTTAGGGGTTGTTTTGGATTTTAATGTAGCTTTATGAACTTAAACTGATCGGCTATTACGTGAATGAGACTGTGTTTCTGTTCACGTAATAACCATAACTAGTCGGGTAAGATCGAAATTCGTCTGACATTTTAGATAAAAGTTGGTTAGTTTTTAATTGGTAAAAACAGAGAAATATCTTTATTAATTAATTAGGGAAGTTTGGTATAATTAGAAAGTGGTTATAAAACTATTTGCGAACGTGTTTATAGGTTTAGGATCCGGTTGGCCGAGCATATGCCAGAAACTCTTTGATACTGAATGTCTCCAATCAAAGACACTTTTTAACTGAATCTTAGAGGTAGTTACGTAAAAAAGGACTTAGTCACTTTAACACAAGATGCGACCGGTGCAGCGTGAGCGGCTGGTATAGATTAAAGGTCAGGTTTGGTTCCGATTATGCTAACGTGACAAATGCTTTTTAATTAACAATTTTTCAAGGAATGAAATATTGCCCCATAAGTATTACTACTTAGACAATAATAGTACTATTTGATCAATGCTAATTACATTCTAGTATGCCTTTATTCTGAATTTAAATCCATTTCTTAATTTTTAATTTTGTCTGCACAAAATACTTTCTGTTTTTATTAGCTTTAGATAAACACCGTAACAATAATAATCGATAGATTGACGTTGGTCTCTGTGGGATCGATAATCTTTTATTACTCTGACGTACTCCGTATACTTGCGAATAACACACATCAGAAACTTAACAAAGGTAACTTGGTTGTGGCTAGAGGGAAAAAGCTTTCTAAATTGTATTGGACCAAAGCTTTGGTTGCTAGGGACAGTGTGAATGCTATCGATATGGAAGCATCTTTGTGGCACCGAAGACTTAGTCATATTAGTGAAAAAGGGCTGAGTGTTTTGGCCAAAAATGATGTTCTTCCTAGATTAAAGAATGTAGATTTGAAGAAGTGTTCTCAGTGCATGGATGGTAAACAGACTAGAGTATCTTTCAAGAGACATCCTCCCTCAAGAAAGTCAAAGTTGCTTCAATTGGTACATTATGATGTTTGCGGTCCATTAAAGGTAAAATTCTTTAATGGTGCAATTTATTTTGCTACCTTTATTGATGATTTCTCCAGGAAACTATGAGTTTATTCCTTAAAGACAAAATACCAAGTTTTGGAAAAGTTCAAAGAATTTCATGCTTTGGTTGAGAGGAAGACAGGAAAGAAGCTGAAATGTGTTTGTTCAGACAATGGTGGAGAGTATTGTGGACCATTTGATTCCTATTGCAAACAACATGGTATTGTATATGAAAAGGCTCCTCCTAAAACTCCTCAATTGAATGGTTTAGCAGAGAGGATGAATCAAACACTAATTGAGAGAGTAAGGCGTATGCTTTTTGAAGTTAAGTTTCCCAATCATTATTAGGGTGAGGCACTTTACACGGCAGTGCATGTTCTTAATCTCACTTCTACTGTTGCTTTGAACAGTGAAGTTCCAGATAAAATTTGTTTTGGAAAGAATGTCAAGTATGATCATTTGAGAGTCTTTGGTTGTTAGTCTTTTGTGCATATTCCAAAGGATGAAAGATCCAAGTTGGATGCAAAGTCAAAACAATGTAACTTCATCTGCTATGGGCAAGATGTGTTTGGATGCAGGTTGTATGATCCCATAGGGAAGAGGCTTATTCGAAGCCGCGATGTGGTGTTTATGGAAGACCAAAATATTGAAGACATTGATAAGATATAGAAGGCTACACCCAAGAAAGATATCAGTTTGTCTAATGTTGATCCAGTTCATTTACCTAGTCATAATCTGGATGCTATTGGTGGTGATGATCACGATGGTGAGCCATATAATCATGTTGATGATCAACAACTTGGAGATGAGGTATATATTCCAACTAATGATGGTGAAGGGCAGAGTGATTTGTCACAGGACGAGAATCTTAGTGAAACTCTAGAATCATCTCAAGTTCAACCTATGAGGTATAATAGGCAGAGACATCCTTCCACAAGGTACAATTCTGATGAGTATGTGACCTTGATTGATGAGGGTGAACCCGAGTGTTTTAAAGAGGCCATGGAAAGTGATGAAAATCAAAAGTGGATCGATGTAATGCATGATGAGATGAAATCATTACATGATAATCACACTTATGATTTAATGAAGCTGCCTAAAGGCAAAAGGTCTTTAGAAAACAAATGGATTTATAGAGTTAAACACGAGAGCAACTCTAAGTCTCCAAGATATAAAGTCAGATTAATGGTGAAAGCTTTCTGTAAAAACAAGGGTGTTGGTTTTAATGATATTTTCTCACCTGTTGTAAAGATGTCATCAATTAGAACTGTGTTGAGTTTGGATGCTACTCTTGATTTAGAGGTTGAGCAAATGGATGTGAAAACAACTTTGTTTCATGGCAATTTAGAGGAAGAGATCAACATGAAACAACTCGGTGGTTGTCAAGTTAAAGGTAAAGAAGACCGTGTGTGTAGATTGAGAAAGAGTTTATATGGGTTAAAGCAAGCTCTAAGGCAGTGGTACAAGAAGTTTAAGTTTGTTATGTGTGATCAAGGATACTAGAAGACTACTTCAGATCATTGCGTCTTTGTTAGGAAATTTTCTAACGATGACTTCATAATCCTGTTGTTATATGTTGATGATATGCTTATTGTAGGAAAAAGTATTTCTAACATTAACATGTTAACGAAGCAATTGGGAGAGTCATTTTCCATGAAAGACATGGGAGCAGCTAAACAGGTTCTTGATATTAGATTCATGCGTTTGATATGAAACGTGTTCTTTATGCGTCAGCTGTGGGTAGTCTGATGTATGCAATGGTGTGTACAACACAAGATATAACACATGTTATTGGTACAGTCATTAGATTTTTGTCAAATCCATGTAGAGAGCATTGAAATGCTGTAAAATGGATTTTAAGGTATATTAACGGTACTACTTATATGAGGCTTTATTTTGGAGGAGATAAGCCTACTCTAGTGGGGTACTCTGACTCTAATATGGCTGGAGACATTAATTCCAGAAAGTCCACTTCGGGCTACATGATTAAATTTTTAGGGGAGCTGTTACTTGGCAGTCCAGATTGCAAAAGTGTGTAGCACTATCTACTACAAAGGCTTAGTTTATTGCAATTACCAAAGCATGCAAAGAGTTACTATGGTTGAAGAAATTTTTGCAGGAGCTTGGTTTTGTTCAAGAAAAATATGTGTTATTTGTTGATAGTCAAAGCGCTATTCATCTTGGTAAGAATTCAACTTTTTATAATAGGTTCAAACACTTTGAGTGAGATATCATTGGATACGTGATGTTTCAGATGCTAAGGTGTTGGAGTTAGCTAAAGTTCGTACAAATGATAATGGTTCTGATATGATGACTAAAGTATTACCAAGAGAGAAATTTAAAGCTTGTTGTGATATCACTAATTTGGTGATTTCCTCCACATAGTTATGGGGGGGGGGGGAGAGATTTGTTGGGTTTGGACTCCCTTCTTATGTGGAGAAAGACTCAAATATGATTAGCCCATTTGTCTTACTTATTTAAGTGGAGAGGGTCAATTTAGGGTTTATAGAGATAGAAGAAAAAAAAGGATTCAAAAGAGATAAAAGAGGAGAGAAATGCATTTACGTTTTTCTGCAACCAGTCTCACTAAATCGATGATCCCCGATTCATTAACTGTTAGATCGAGCTCAAATTTGGTAGGCAGGTTCGTGTGTGTGTGTGTGTGTGTGTGTGTGTGTGTGTGTGTGTATATATATATATATATATATATATATATATATATATATATATATATATATATATATATATATATATATATATATATATATATATATATATATATATATATATATATATATATATATATATATATATATATATATATATATATATATATATATATATATATATTGACCGTTCAGACTTTCTATACAACATCTGAGGTGAAAGTTTTTTGCTTTGCACTAAAACTGTAAATTTGGGAAAATTTTTCAGCTTTTTGATTCTTATTTTAAAGCTAATTTGCTTTGTGATTTGCGGTTGTTAGCACTACTTTGTGAATTACTTTAAGACTCTCTTGTACCCTTAATTGAATATAGTAGATTTAGTTCTTTGGTCTGAACGACTCGTGGTTTTTACTCTCATATTGATGAGTTTTCCACGTTAAAATTATCAGTGTTCTTTTATGCCTTTATTTATTCGATTTTTCGTCTTATATTTGTTTTTTGATCTCAAGATTCCTACAAATTTGGAAGAGTTTTATATCCTCTACGTATTAGTCCATTATTGTGTCTTAATTTTCCACCAATTGCATGTATCTAAAATTTTAACAAAATATAAATCAGAATTGCATTTAATTGACGAATCACTTACATAGCAACTTAGATTCAAAAATGACATTAAAAATGGGCTAACTTAAACAAATCCACTAGAATCTAAATCACATTGACAACCTCAGTAAAAAATGCATTATTTCACTATGATTGTTAATGACACAAGTTATAGTTAAGAACGAGCAAATAACAACAATAATTTTTAAGTAAATTTTTTGTCAATTTTTCTTTAGTCACCCATCTCCATAATTTTCATTGTCATTTCAGATATTGGGACATCACTCTTCACAAATTTGAGAGAGTTTTATATCTGCTACGTATTGATCCATTATTGTGTCTTAATTTCCCATCAATTAACAGTATTTAAACCTTTAACAAAATATAAATCAGAATCACATTTAATTGACGAATCACTTACATAACGTTGGATCGACTAATCACTTAAATTAAAAAATGACATTAAAAATGGGCTAACTTAAACAAATCTATTAGAATCTAAATCACATTGACAACCTCTGTAAAAAAAAAATGCATTATTTCACTATGATTGTTAATGACACAAGTTATAGTTAAGAACAAGCAAATAAAAACAATAATTTTTAAATAAAATTTTTCTCAATTTTTCTTTAGTCACCCATCTCCATGATTTTGATTGTCATTTCAGATATTCGGACATCACTCTTCACAGATTTGTAACATATTTGTGATATATTCTAGAATATCAATTGAAGAACTCACAAGCATCTTCAATATCATTTACCTACATGCACAAGTAACCTATATTAAATAAGTCTTTTAAGATATTGTTGTGTTGCAAAGAGGAACAACACAGCTTCTTCAACTTCATCTTCAATTCAATGATATATAAACAATTTAAGTTATTCAAACTTTAAGATCTTATTTTAAATGTAAAAGATATTAATTTAAATCTAGACTGTCTTATGTTAATCCAATAAATTATTTATGGTTAATAATAATCAGGAACCAACATTGCATTGAAATTTGATGAAAAGTGAAAAACATTCTAACCAAGTCAATATTTATATTTTTGGTTGATTCCCATGAACTAGGGTAACTTTAGACCACCAACATTCCTAATGTGGTTAGGGACAATAATGTTCCAAAACCAATGAAGTAGAAACCAACCAAAACCTAAACTTAAAATGACCAAGTTTCTATTCCCTTACCTTAGAACATAATAGTTGTCTAACTCTGACTAGAATAAGATAATGGTTACTTTCATGACCTCACATCATAAAATGGCTCAAAATCTCTCTCTATGACATGTAATGAAGGCCCATATTTTAATGGGATGCGA